>OZ022491.1:26107193-26805564 GCA_963989405.1 Trypoxylon attenuatum | reverse complement strand
TACGGACTCCCATACATTATAGTATAACTGCCTTGTTGCCTGAGCTGGTCCATTAACGTTCGGGAGCAGCCAGTTAAGAGCGAGCGCCGTGCCTCCTGCCTTGTCAATAGACCTCGTCAGGTGGCCTGTGTAGGTGCGCCTTGAGTCTATCCAGAGCCCCAGGTACTTGGTTTCCCTGGTGGCCTGGATCGGGAGGCCCTTTTCTAGTACCACTTCGTCCCTCTCATGTCCCCTCTTCCATGTCACATGCATGACCTCTGTCTTTTCCGGAGCTACCGCAAGCCCGTTTTTTTCGAGCCATTTCCTGGCCCTCGCCCAAGCTGCTACCAGTTTGGCCACTGTGTCTTCGTGGTTCTTCCCCACCGCCACCACTCCGATGTCATCGGCAAATCCCACCGTATTTACGTCCCAGCGGTCGATTGCACCGAAGATGCCGTCATATGCCAAGATCCATAGGTAGGGCCCGAGGATAGAGCCCTGCGGGATGCCTCCGTACACCCTGTACTCCTCTGCCTTACCCTGCCCTTGGTATGTGATTTTTCTATTGTTTAGATAGTCTGCGATTAGCTGCTGCAAATAGATCGGTGCCCCCCTTGCCCTTAGTGCTTGCAATATCCTATCCCACCTGGCGGTGTTAAACGCATTTCTAACATCTATTGCCATAAGTGAGCACCACTTCTTTTGTTTTTGCGCTTTTTCTGCTATCTCTTCCACCATTTTTAGTGCATCTACGGTGCTTCTCCCCTTGCGGAAGCCAAATTGTCGCTTGTGCATATAGTTCAGCTTATCTGAGCTCTCTATTCTGTTCTTGACGATTTTCTCCCATAGTTTGGCCAGTGCGTTCATTATGCATAGCGGTCTGTAATCACTGGCCGTGTTCGTCTCTTTCTTTGGCTTCCTGAGCAGTACCAAACGTGTCGTCTTCCATGTCTCTGGTATGCGCCCCTCCCTGATTGTGCGATTCATGAGCGCTGCTATATCCCCCGTCTTATTTTTCCCTAGCCACTTAGCTATGGACATGGGGAGCCCATCTGGTCCTGGAGCTTTGTTCGGTGGTATCTCCCCCGCCGCCTTTCGTACTTCTTCGTGTGTACAGCCAATGTCTCTGTCCCCGCTTGCTTCCCGAAGCCAGTTTTCCTTCGTCTCCTCTCTTTCTTTTGCCGTAAGCTCCTCGAACCCCTCTTCCCTGGTTATGAATAATTGGGATACTATTTCCCTTGTTGCTTCTTGGGGGATTATTCCCCTTGGCTGTAGGTTCCCCTTAATTTTATTCATGACTCCCTTGTACGGCTTCCCCCATGGATCCTCCTCTATTTCTTTGCAGAGTTTCCTAGCATATTCCTCCTTACTCTTTGTTATTTGGAGTTTCAGGTCTTTTCTTACCTTTTTCAGCTCGCCCTTTAGCTGTGCCGCTTTTTCGGCATCCGTGTGCCTTATCCTGGTTAGTCTACGCCTGATGCTGTTAGCCTTCTTCCTCTCTATTTCCATTTCTTCTTTCCACCAGTATGTTCTTCCCTTATTCTCATTTCTATTGTATCTTCTTTCCTTCATGGCTTCTCTGCATACTGCCCTCACTATTCCATCGTATTCTTCCAACCATCTCCCCGCTTGTTCGCTTCCCCTGAGCCCACTGTTCTCCATTTTCTCCTCGTATATCATCTCTAACGCCTCCCAGTCGACCGCCTGCCCTTCGTACATTTTCTGCGCTCTTGATTCCTTCTTTTCTCGCCTATTGAGTATCTCGTATTCGACGTAGAGGTGGTCGGATGCCGTGTACCATTCTTCACGGATGGCAGCCTGTTTGAGCTTCTTTATTGTGGTCCCATCCGCCATTGCTATATCGATTTTCGATCTCCCCCCATTCCTCTCAAATGTGTACGATCCCTCCGTGTCTACCGGGCAGAGCTTGTTCCTAATTGCCATGCTAACGAGTATTTCCCCCCGTTTATCCGTTATTTTCTCTCCCCATACTAGTGCCTTCGCGTTGTAATCCCCTGCCATAAATGTGCAGGTTATTTTATCTTTGGTCATGTTCCGTTTCTCTTCTTGCAGCATGTCTTCGATGGAGCCCACCTTTTCTTCGTACTCTTCCAGGGGTATGTTGGGGGATATATACGAGGAGTAGTACCGGGTGTTCCCCACGGTGACCGCTACCGTTCCATCTCCTCTTCTTACTGTTCCGTTGGTAAACCTTACTCCTTTTTCTCCGGTAACCCATATTGCCGTGTCCCCATTTTTGTCTTGCAGCCAATGCTGCATTACTTTGTAGGGCTCCGCGATGATGACTACGTTGTACTCCTGTTCTTTGACTTTTTGCAGCATCAGGTCCTGTGCTAGTTTGCACCTATTTAAGTTGACCTGTAAGATTTTTAACTTATTCACCGCGAAGGTAGTCCACCGTCCGCCGCTGCTCTGTACGTCGGGCAGTTGTATGCTCCGGCGACGTGTCGGAGCCGGCCTTCCTCCATGCCAGCCCTCATGCATATCACACACCTCGGGTGCGACGCTCCGCAGTTATTTATATTGTGTCCATCCATGCCGCATCTCCTGCAGAGCTCTTCGCCTTTGATGTCGGCCTCGCATTGTGCCCTTGAGTGTCCCAGCCCGTGGCATTTAAAGCAGCGGTTTATCCTGGGGAGCGGTTTAACTCTGCAGCTGGTGTATCCAATTCGGACTTTATCGCCCCGCTCAAGTGTTCTCCAAACTGCTATCGGTAGCTCCACTATTGCTAGTCCCGTGCCATTCCCCATTTGCCTAAGAAGCTTTATCACGATATCTGTCTTGTTGGCCTCTTCCCCGATCTTCTTGCTTATAGCCTCGATTATGTCGCTTTCTCGCGCCAGTGGGTCTATATCTCGAATTTCCACCGCGAATGTGCTCCTTAGTCGCCTATATTCTATACTTTTCCCCAGCGCCTCCTTGATGCCTTCACTGGCGCGGCCCATGTCTTTGCCTCTTTTGACCTCCATAATGAGGTCTCCTCCTCTGGTCCTCCTTACCTTTTCGATGCTTTCCATCTTTATGCCTACTCTCTTCACCACATCCCTGTAGGTTTCCTCATACGTCCTAGATTGTCCCACTCTGACTACTATCGCATCGTTCCTAAAGGGGGGTGGTCTGATTCCTCTGCCCACGTCCGGCCCTGGTTCGTGCATCTGTGCTCTGTCCCGCTCCATTCCCGCCTGTCCCTTATTTTTTTTCCCCTCCTGTTTTGCCACTCCTGCTGGCGAGTATTTCCTCCTTCCCCTCTCCCCTCTGAGCCTTCTTCTTGCCACGACCCTATATCCTTCTCCCGGTTCATCTTCCGGTCCTTCCGTCCCCGTTCCTTCCCTGCCCTCTCCTTGTTCAGTTTCGGTTTCTTCCTCGTTGGATTCTTCGCTGTCCTCCGGCTGACTGTAGGTTGGTCTTCCTTGTTTCTTTCCGCCTCCCCCTTTTTTGGTCCTCTTCCGGTCTTGTATTAATCCTGGCGAGATTTCCTTCCGTTTGACTGGTGTCGAGGTTACCATTTCTGATTTTCGCCCTTGTTTTTGTTCGCGTATCCTGTAGTTTCCTCCCCCTTTATTTATTTCCATCCCCCCTAGTTCCTTGAGCTCACGATCTATTTCTTGGAGCTGTAATCCGATATTAACGAGTCTTCTCTCCCTGTAGCTAGTCACTATCTGTGGTTCAATTAACCTACTCTCCTTCCGGATTTGCTCCCTTTCCTTTTTTAGTTCGTGTAACATTCCGTGCATCCGGCCCACTTCTCGTAGCAGCTCCCACACCTTCTGATCCAATTTTCGCATCCTCGGATCTGCTTCCGCCGTGCATGAGTTGGGTCCTTCCCCTCCCCCCTCATCTTTTTCCGTTTCTTCTTCTCCTTCTTTCCCCTTTGTATTCCTTCCGACTTCCCTCTCACGAGCGTCCATCCTATCTCTAGTTTCCGCTTCCCTCCTTTCGTAATCCTTCTGCCTGCGCCCATCGCCTTTTGGCTTGTCTTGTTCCCCTTCTACCTCCATTCCATCTTCCCTTCGCCCTTCTCCTCTCTTATTCCGCACTTCTTCCTTCCCGCTTGGTCCTTTCTTCTCTATTTTCTCTCTTTCCCTATCTATCCGTTCTTCTATTTCTTCCACCCCCCGGGTCCTTCCCGTGTCTTTGTTCGCTTCTACCTCCATTTCTATGAGTTGCACGTCATCCTGGCTGCTCTTTTCGAGCTCCGGTCTTGTATCCTCCCTACTTGTTCGGTTTTCGTGCCGTCGCCCCTCTTCTTTTCCTTTGGCGATCTCGCCTGGATCACCGGTCCGCTCCATGTCTTCCCTTCCATCCGAGCTCTCATCCGAAAAGTCTCCGCTCATCAGTCTTTCTATCCGCCTACTTCTTCTTTCCTGTCGTTCGTCCAGGGCCTTTTCCCTCCGTGCCCATTCCTCCATTGTTTCATTCGTCATGCTGTTCCGTCTCGGAGGGGTTCTCGGTGTCTTATTGGATCGCTGGAAGACAGTCGAGCTGTCGTACCCGTCCCCGTCCGGTGTTCTATTTGCTGTTCCTTCGGGCATCTTCCCCCGTTCTTCTCCTTTTCTGACCGGCATGTCCGTCTTGCCCCTATCTTGCAGCAGAGCGAACTTATTTGTCAGTTTTGTTTCTATTTCCCTCCCGTAATTATCTCTATCTTCCCCTCCTCTTCTTGTATTTTCTCGTTCTCCTTTCCCCTTGGTTCTGTCTGCTCTCCAGCTGTCCTCTCCCTTCTCGTCTCTCGCGCCCTGGTGTATGTCCATTCGCTGTTGGATCCCTGTTCCTCTTGGACGCTCGCTCTCCCTTCTCCTTTGGTCTTTTTGGCATGCATTGTTTTAGTTTCGCTGTTTTGCTGCTGTTGTCTTTTAGTAGAATTGTCCATGATTTCATTTTGCCAGCGCTGGCCGTGTACTGGGTGAGGCCGTTCGGCGGAGAACGGGTACACCCGCGGATATTTTGTCCGCCCCCCGGTACTCCGGGGCTCCGTCTTCGTTTACCCTCCCCAATGTCTGATGAGAGGGCACCTCACCGTCGCAATGGCGAATCCGACTTCGCCATCCAGTAGGCGGCTGCCTTGCCAAGGCACCTTTCGGTGGCTGGTTCCTGGAGGCCAGCGAGGGACGCCTCCTCGCATCTCCGGTTACCCGGCCTTTCACTTCCGGCTCGGACGTGGCGCAGCTGCCCGTCCTCGCCCTCCGTTTTCCAGTGCGCCCCCGCTGCCCCCGGCTCTACTCCCCTCCTGCTTCGTCTTTGTGTATTCTCTGGTCCTTGGTCTTGCCTGTCCGTCGTCGTTGTTGCTTGGCTTTTCCGGTTTCTCGCGGGTCTTTTCCTTGTTGTTTCTCCTTTACTCGTCCGTCGCCCCTATCGTGTTATTTCTTCGGGTGTTTTCTTAATCCCTCCACCTATCCTCGCCACGCCGTGTCCGCGGCAACGGCTTTTGGCCTTTTTCCGTCGCGGCCACGACGCCCCGGTCTCGCTGCCCCGGGAGCGACTCGCCCTTGTGTGCCTCGGCATTTTTGTCGCCGCTTTCCTAACACCCCTCCTTTGCGTGACTCCTTCTGAGTCCTCCGTATTGCTCTCCGTTGCACGGGGGGGGGGGTACCCTCCCGCGATCCCCGTTCTCCCTCTCGCCGGTGCGCCGCGCCTCCGGGGTCGCTGGGTTATCGGTGTCGTTTTACCGCGCGTCCCGTAATTTTATTTCGCGTCCCCAAATTTGTGGCATGTCAGCCGAGCCAGTGACAACCTTTTCCGCTGATGGTTTTACTGCGCGTCCCGAAATTTTTCTCGCGTCCCTAAATTTGTTGCGCGTCCCTAAATTTACTGTGTGTCAGCCGGGCCCGCGGTCTTTGGGTTGTCCCATAAGTTCCCGCTCCTAATTTCTTCCCAGGCAGTGGTGCCATCTCTGGGACTACATTATCTGAGTGTCCGGGAATTTCTTTCCTACCCTTTGCCGAGTCCGGGAATTCCTTTCCTACCCTTTGCCCTCCTCTCTGTATTGCAGGTAGACTGCAGTTGAATGCACGCATATGCTGCAGTCGCGAGCGCCTGTCCCGAAATTTCCTTCCTACCACGTGGACCTGTCCCGAAATTTCTTTCCTACCACGTGGACCTGTCCCGAAATTTCTTTCCTACCACGGGGACCTGTCCCGAAATTTCTCTCCTACCACGAGGGCCTGTCCCGAAATTTATTTCCTCGTCAGTTATGAGCCTATGACGTGAATCCGGAGGCTCCTTGCCTTGTTCCCGCTCTGTTTCCTCGCTTGATGCGTTTGCTTAGCTTATTTGGACATCTGCGGTCTATTTCTGCTATCTGTATGTCCGTATTCCTGGTCTACATCTCTTCTCCCTTGCTTTCGGAGCCAGATCCCTCGTCCCAGAGGGGTGAGCGACGGGGGGAGGGGGGGAGGGCGGGGGAGGAATGGAAGGGTATTCCTCCGCTTCGCTCCCCCCCCCCCCCCCCCCCCCTCACACCTGGTCTCCTTTTTTCCGCCGTCCGAGCAGGCAAAAGGCCACTATGACGACCTTTAGCCCCCCTTGCGAGTATCCCGGCCGGCGGGCTGACCTGACCTGACCTGACCTGACCTGACCTGACCTGACCTGACCTCTTAATCCCTCCACCTATCCTCGCCACGCCGTGTCCGCGGCAACGGCTTTTGGCCTTTTTCCGTCGCGGCCACGACGCCCCGGTCTCGCTGCCCCGGGAGCGACTCGCCCTTGTGTGCCTCGGCATTTTTGTCGCCGCTTTCCTAACACCCCTCCTTTGCGTGACTCCTTCTGAGTCCTCCGTATTGCTCTCCGTTGCACGGGGGGGGGGGATACCCTCCCGCGTTCCCCGTTCTCCCTCTCGCCGGTGCGCCGCGCCTCCGGGGTCGCTGGGTTATCGGTGTCGTTTTACCGCGCGTCCCGAAATTTTATTTCGCGTCCCCAAATTTGTGGCATGTCAGCCGAGCCAGTGACAACCTTTTCCGCTGATGGTTTTACTGCGCGTCCCGAAATTTTTCTCGCGTCCCTAAATTTGTTGCGCGTCCCTAAATTTACTGTGTGTCAGCCGGGCCCGCGGTCTTTGGGTTGTCCCATAAGTTCCCGCTCCTAATTTCTTCCCAGGCAGTGGTGCCATCTCTGGGACTACATTGTCTGAGTGAGTGTGAGTGTCCCGAAATTTCCTTCCTACCCTTTACACTCCTCCCTACGCTGCAGGCAGACGATTTCGTCCCTAAATTTCCTTCTGCAGTTGTTTATCCACATGTGTTGCGGTCGCGAGAGCCCGTCCCGAAATTTCCTTCCTACCACGTGGGCCTGTCCCGAAATTTCTTTCGACCCCGTTATATTTGAATTTCCCTCCCTTGTCCTTTACGCCTATGCTGCAGGTGTGCGAGTTCATTTTGCCCCTGGCAGCCGGGGCTCCCCTATCGTGGGTGCCGGGTCGGAGGCATGTGCCTCTGGTGCAGCCGGCACCCTTTTCCGCCGTTCGGACAGGGTCAGGGTCATGATGCCGGCCCTTTCCCCCTCATGCGAGTAGTCCGCCCGGCGGGTGTGACCTGACCTGACCTGACCTGACCTGACCTGACCTGACCTGACCTGACCTGACCTGACCTGACCTGACCTGACCTGACCTGACCTGACCTGACCTGACCTGACCTTTTTTAATCCCTCCACCTATCCTCGCCACGCCGTGTCCGCGGCAACGGCTTTTGGCCTTTATCCGTCGCGGCCACGACGCCCCGGTCTCGCTGCCCCGGGAGCGACTCGCCCTTGTGTGCCTCGGCATTTTTGTCGCCGCTTTCTTAACACCCCTCCTTTGCGTGACTCCTTCTGAGTCCTCCGTATTGCTCTCCGTTGCACGGGGGGGGGGTACCCTCCCGCGATCCCCGTTCTCCCTCTCGCCGGTGCGCCGCGCCTCCGGGGTCGCTGGGTTATCGGTGTCGTTTTACCGCGCGTCCCGAAATTTTATTTCGCGTCCCCAAATTTGTGGCATGTCAGCCGAGCCAGTGACAACCTTTTCCGCTGATGGTTTTACTGCGCGTCCCGAAATTTTTCTCGCGTCCCTAAATTTGTTGCGCGTCCCTAAATTTACTGTGTGTCAGCCGGGCCCGCGGTCTTTGGGTTGTCCCATAAGTTCCCGCTCCTAATTTCTTCCCAGGCAGTGGTGCCATCTCTGGGACTACATTATCTGAGTGTCCGGGAATTTCTTTCCTACCCTTTGCCGAGTCCGGGAATTCCTTTCCTACCCTTTGCCCTCCTCTCTGTATTGCAGGTAGACTGCAGTTGAATGCACGCATATGCTGCAGTCGCGAGCGCCTGTCCCGAAATTTCCTTCCTACCACGTGGACCTGTCCCGAAATTTCTTTCCCACCACGTGGACCTGTCCCGAAATTTCTTTCCTACCACGGGGACCTGTCCCGAAATTTCTCTCCTACCACGAGGGCCTGTCCCGAAATTTATTTCCTCGTCAGTTATGAGCCTATGACGTGAATCCGGAGGCTCCTTGCCTTGTTCCCGCTCTGTTTCCTCGCTTGATGCGTTTGCTTAGCTTATTTGGCCATCTGCGGTCTATTTCTGCTATCTGTATGTCCGTATTCCTGGTCTACATCTCTTCTCCCTTGCTTTCGGAGCCAGATCCCTCGTCCCAGAGGGGTGAGCGACGGGGGGAGGGGGGGAGGGCGGGGGAGGAATGGAAGGGTATTCCCTCCGCTTCGCTCCCCCCCCCCCCCCCCTCACACCTGGTCTCCTTTTTTCCGCCGTCCGAGCAGGCAAAAGGCCACTATGACGACCTTTAGCCCCCCTTGCGAGTATCCCGGCCGGCGGGCATATAGGTGGCCTATAGGTGGCCTATCCCCCCCTCCGCATCCTATCGCCTGCTTGTTGCGCGCGCCTGTCCTTTATTATAGTTCTTGTTCATTTTGACTGCCGCAGTTTCGTTCGTGATCTCGTGCAGGGTGTACGCGTACTCGCTTCTCTATACTTTTATTACGTGCGTGATGTCTCATTCTTTGCTCCACTACCGTCATTGCCTTTTGTATGAGTACGATCTTGGGGTCTCTCCTATCGTGGCCCATCGTCACCTATCACGCGTCTACCCCGGATGTCTGTCAGTAACTACCTGCCGCGAGTGGTTCCGTCGGTTTGCTTCCGGTGATCGTTCCTTATCCGATCGCCCTCGCCCCGGTCGCCCGGTATCCGTGACCCCTTCCGCCCTGCGGACCCTGATACTGGCCGATCCCTACCGGACCACGCGCGACGTTGCTTCCTCTCTTGGCCGACCCGCGTCGACCACTCACCGCCGCCTCGTGGCCCTTGGTGCTATGCGCCGCGTGCGTCCACTCGCCCCGCAAGAACTGTCCCCTCGGCATCGACAAGCGCGCCTTAGGGCATGTCTATCTCTTTTGCGCTACGTGATTACTAGCTCAGACTGGATAACCCGCCTCGTTACTTGCGACGAGTGCTGGATCGCATGTTCTGCCGCCCGTGACCGCACCCAGTGGGTGCTGCCCGGTCAGTTTCCTGTCGTCCTGCCTCGTTCCGGGCCTCTATCTTCTGGTTCCCCTCCGCGTTTCCTCCTATCAGTATGGTGGAACCATACCGGCGTTATATTTTTTACATTGCTGCCAGACGGTGAATCCCTAAGTTCGGAGCGTTATTCAGAGTTTTTGTCGATTACCGCTAGTCGGCTGAGGGGGGGTTGTTATACTCTGTCCTCAGTTCCTACATTTATTTCTGAGCCACATCCCTTGCTGCTTCATGACGGAGCGCGCCCCCATCGCACGCCCCGCGTGCGCCGCCGCCTGAGTGACTTGGGCTGGGAGGTACTTCCCCACCCGCCTTGCTCCGCTGATCTGGCCCCCTCGGATTATCATCTTTTCAGATCTTTGTCCACCTATCTGCGCACCGTCTCAATATCTGATATAGCCAGTGCCCGGCATTTGCTCGGTCAGTTTTTCCAAGCTAAGTCCCCCGGTTTTTATCGCAAAGGTCTGGCGGATTTGCCCTTGAGGTGGAGGGAGGTTACCCTGGGATTTGGTGGGCGAATGGCTACTCCTCCTTCTACTAACTCTCCTATTTTGTAGGGTTCCATACCTATCCTTTAGTATTTGTTCCTTAGCTATTAGTTTCCTACCTATTTGCTCGGATATCTCCGTGTTGTCGTGTATCCTAGTTCCATGTCTGCTTACGCCGCGCGTGTTATTGTTTCCTCCTTGCTCCTATCACTCAGCGCGTACGTGCTCATTTCCGCGTATCGCGCCGCTCGCGTTTTTCCCCGCATTCTTGTACGCGCGTACCTGCCTAGCGCTGGTTCACTGTAGCTCATTTCGCTACGTTACGTTTCATCGTTTATCGTCGCATTGTGCGCACCGATATGGTTTCGTGACTACTATTTTTATGATATTGCTGTGATTTGTCTCCCATTGTTGCATATAGGTAAGTTGCATTTTATTCCTATACACCTTAGCCCGTTATTTTAGGTGTACATTGCTTGCGTCACTTCGTTGCTTCTAATTATAATAATTGGCCTTTCATAGTTTAGCACTCCCCCCACGGGATATTGTCCTTCGCTCCAGCCTACTTATCTAACCTCTTATTTCGCTTTCAGGACGCAGTCCTCTGGGCCGCGTTGTCTCTAGTGGAGTGTGTACATCACCTGCATTTTCTACCCGCTATCCGGTGAGTAGTGTCGTCGCTATATGTCCGCTCATTTTCTATTAGCACTCCTATTCTTTTAAAGCGCTCAGCTCCTATCCTTTAATATTTATTCCTTAATTTTTAATCTCTGCCCATTTCCTCAGTTTTCTCCGTGTGGTTAGGTGTCCTATCTCCGTGTTTACTTGCGCTGCGGTTGCTATTGCTTTCTCACTCCTACTGCTCCGCGCGTGCTTACACATTTCCGCGTATCGCGTCGTTCAGTTTTCCCCGCATTCTTGTACGCGCTTGCCTGCCTAAAGTCGGTTGGTTGTAGTTCGTTACATTGCTTTACCTTTCATCGCTTAACGTCGCGCTGTGCGCCCCGATTGGATTTTGCAGCTGCTATTTCTGTTGTATCGCTGTAGTTGTCTCCTACAATTGCATTTCGGTAGGTTGGGTTTTTGTTCTCATATTCATTGGTTCATTATTTTAGGTGTTCGTTGTTTACGTCGCTCCGATACTTGTATTGTTGCGATTGGTCTTTTATGATTTTACACTGCCGACGCGGGCTATTTATTTTGCTCTAGCCTGCCTATCTCACCTCTTATCTCGCTTTCAGGACGCAGTTCTCTGGACCGCGAGGTCTCTGGCCAGGCGTGTGCTTCGCCTGCATTTTCCTACGCGCTCTCCGGTAAGTAACGTCGGTGCAATGTAGCTGCTCCTTCTTCTTTTATTTCTACTATTTGTGGTATTCCGTTGCTACCAATTAATATTTGTTCCCTAGCTATTGGGTTTTTGCCCAATACTCGGCTATCTCCGCATTGTCGCGTGTCCTGGCTCCGTGTTTACTTGCGCCCGCTTGCTGTTACTTTCTCGCTCCTACTCTTCAGCGCGTGCTTACTCCTTTCAGCGTATCGCGCCGCTCAGTTTTCCCCACATTCTCGTGCACACGTACCTGCCTAGCTTGCGGCGATTTGGCTTTGTGGCTGTTGTTTCTATGATTTGCAACTATTTGGCACCTACTGTTGCCTATTAGTAAGTTGAATTCTTTATCTGTTCCTGCCTACCTATCTATTTCCTTATTGCACTTTCAGGACGCAATCTGTTGGCCCGCGTGGTGTTCTAGCCCTACCTGTGCATCGCTTGCGTTTTTATGCGCTCTCTGGTGAGTGGTGTCAGTGCTTTATGTATAACCTATCTCATGCCGCTGCAATAATTTCTTCCCTTCTATACCTCCCCCTGTGTTCCTTCGTGTATCAGTTTTATGGGTTTTCTTTTTAGGTTACCTTTCCGGTGTGCCTGTCTGTTTCTCTACCAGCTTCCGTACTTCGATGCTGCAGACCTATTTTCCGGCTGTTTACGGTAGGTGTCTAGTTATATCTGTTATTTACCTTTGCTTCCCCGTTCTTATTTATTACTCCTATCCTGTTTCAGCTACCGGCTAAGTACTATCGCATACCAACGAGCAGTATCATCCATTATAGGTGCTCGTGGGCATTATTTGGCCTGTCCTTTGTTCGACGTGATTTCCTGATTCCTACTATTTGGTAGCCTACAGGTAAGATGTACCGACTATTTAACTTATTTATTTATATCATTTTCTTTCTCTCATCTTAATTTCATACTATCAGCTTAGGCTCCGTTTTGGTATCTATGTTATGTTCTTGCCCTTGCTTGTTCACGTACTGCCTGTTTATTTGCATGTTTTCCATAGTGCTGTGCTGCCGTGATCCATAATGAGCCGCCGACCTGACGACCTGGATTCGGCCAGCACCGTTAGTGCGTGGGAGAGCAAGTTACTGGAAGAAGATTCCTCCGATGGCGAGTGGACTGATACCCGGTCCCTGGCCTCTCGTGCCAGTACCTCCTCTGGGGTGCGACCTCTAGCCGCTGCTTCCGTCGCCAGTGCTAGCCAGCCTCAACTCCCTGGTCCCGTTGCCGGCTACAGTGGGGGGCGGTCCGTCCGGGGTGGGGGATCCTCTTCTTCTTCCGCTTCCGGTTTTGTGGAATCCGGAGATTCCCACGTGAGTGTTCCCTCGCCTTCTAGCATCTCCGGGGATGATCGTCGGTGCGTGGTCCGCTCTCGGGAGCATCTGCGCCACTGCCTTCTTTTTATGTATGAGACGGAGCACTCGTTATCTGTTGCGCACGAGCTGCTGGACGCGATGTTTCCTGGGGGTGTTTGCCGTCGCACTTGCTCCGCGTGGTGGGCCCGGTTTGAGGCTCGCGATTTTGATATGTCTGATCGCCCTCATACGGGCCGCCGTTCGATCGTGGATGCCGAAGCGATTGTTCGGGCTTTGGAGAGGGAGCCAACCGCGTCCGTGCGCCGCCTAGCCGAAATGTTAGGTATCTCCCGTTCAGCCGTCCATCGCGGACTGCAGAGGATCGGGGCCGCGCGTTTTGGGCGCCCAGAGTCCCTAAGGGCCGACGTGCCCTATACTCGGCAGTTGCGCATTCGCTTCTGCCATGAACAGTTGAGTAGGTACCGCGCAGATCCGAGTATGCTACGTAATATCCTGGTGTGCGGGGAGATGTGGGTGGAGCTAGGAGTTCCTTCCGGTTGTGGGCGCTGGGTGGCCCCGGCCGGAGCCGTAGCCGCCCATGGTTCCACGCTAACATCTGTGGCCGCCGCTGAGGAGGGGTTCGTGGCGCCGCCCCTGCCCCCCACCTCTAGTGCCGGGCGCGTGTTGGTTTGCATTTGGTGGGGGTGGGACGGAGTCTACCGCTCCACCGTTCGTCCTACCGCACTAACCGCTCGGGATTTTACCCGGCAGCTATGCACCGCTTATGCTTCGATGCTGCAATCACGCTTAATACCCCGTGGTGAAACTCCGATGTTCCTGATGCACGAACATCAGCGCCCGTTTATAACCGCGTCGGTGCGTGACTCAATCGAGCGGATGGTACTAACCGTGATGGACCTACCGAGTGTGTGCTCCGATTTGTCTCCCACCGAGTATCGGATTTTCCGCGATCTACGGGGGCATTTACGGGGGCGGATTCTGGATTCCGCGACCGCGGTAGCCGCTACTATCCGCGGGTATCTATCTCGGCAGGATAAGCAGTATTTCCGCCGTGCTCTCGAAGTAATGCCTGATCGGTGGGAGGGAATATTGTCATGTCGCGGCGGTTATGTGTTTACCTAGATTTAAGGACTTGTACATATTCCGCTGTGAGAACTTTATTTCAGTTATTATTATTATTATCTTTATCTCGCGCTTGTACATTGTGGTTATTAGTTCAATCCGTTTTGGCTCTTTAGTTTATTTTAGTTAAGTTAGCGTACTTCTCCTATCACATACAATTTTATCGCGAGTTTATATTATTGTGATAAAAACAAGCAGTATTTTACTTTAGGATTACTACTTGTATCGCTGTACCGCGCCCTAGCGGGCCCTACTCTGTATGATCTTTGGGTTATTTTATTTTATCTTATTTTGTGGCTCTATCTCCTGTCTGTTGTCCCTGCAGGCTACGGTCTTGGAGGTCGCGTGCGGCCTACTTGTTGTTTATTTGTATACCTCGCGTCATGTACGCCTTGACGCTGTTTCAGCCTAGCATTACCGCCGGCGGTTTACGACTCGGCTTTCGCCGTATACGACTAATTCTGCTGTATAGCAGTTATGTAATCCAAGAGCTTTTACTTTGTTAATTTGCTATCTTTTGTGGATTAAATTTCATTTTCTAGCTACATGCTTGTTTGATTTAATTGCCACCGGGCTTTCTCCTTTCTCCTGCTCTATGAGTATCTTTCTTTCGATCTTACCCGGTCGTGCTCCGGGATGTCCCAAATTAGTCCTTAACCATTGGTGTTAGTCATATTACTGGTTTTGTCACTTACCCATCTGCTCCACCTTCCCTTTTGGTCGTTGTCTCCTTCTGGTTTAGGTTTTGCGGCTGTCCCCAAATTTCTTTCCTTGCTGTTTTTGAGTCCTTCTGCTGTATTACACCACTCCATGCTCCCAGTCCGCGTGGCATTTGGTTGCCAGACATAGCCCAGGTTGCCTCCAGCGTGGTTTGTCTCGCACCGGTACGGTTGCCGGCGTCGTTTATACTTCTGCTTCCGCCAGCTATCCCACACTCTATAGTACTGCCGCCAGTGACGCTGGTGTCTCTCCCCTGAGAGCTTGTTGCCTGTTGGGGGGGGCTTCGTATCGGTCCCGCTTGGTTGGTGTTCCTTCTCCTTTCCCTTTTGCCCCTTGTTCCCCCTTCTTCCTTGCTTTTACGTTTCTCTTTATCGATTCCCCTTCCATTTTTCCTAGTGTTTTCTTTCTTCTTACTGAGTTGTCCCTTGGCGCCTTGTGTCCCCCTTTGGCGCTTCTTGACCGCTGTCTCTGCCATCCTTCGCCTTTTCTCCTCTTCCAATTTCCTTTCTTGCTCCATCTTTATTCCCATAACATTATTTGCATAGGTCTTGAAGGCCTGCCAATTTGCCGCGTTGCTAGTGCATGCCTCTTGAAAATTTGCTGTTGTGATTTCTATTCCCGTATCAGCGAACCACCTGGCTCTTTCCGCCTGCCAGCTTTCACATCTTAGGAGGGTGTGCTCCGCATCGTCGGCCTCCTGCCTGCAATGTGTGCATGTCTCATTAGCCTGTTTTCCAATCCTCGTCAAGTATGCGTAGAAGCACCCATGTCCACTCAGGAGCTGGGTCGTGGCATGGTCCGTCGACTTTTCGGTTGTCTGCATCCAGCTTGCCACGTTGGGGATCAGCCTCCTGGTCCAGGCAGCTTTTCCTGTTTTCTCCCACTCCTCTTGCCATTTCTTCTCCGCCCATTTTTTTGCCTCCTCCTTGATTTTGTTTAATCGTTCCTTCTTTTCTTTCGCATTCGTGTTTTGTTCTTCTTGATCTCCCTTTCGCTTCTTCGTGTAGATTCGTGAGATCATTGCTGCTTTTATATCTGCTGGAAGGTTTCCCGCGATTATTGCCGCTGCTTCTGCTGAGATCGTCCTATAGGCCATAATTGTGCGCGCGTTGATCTGTCTTTGAGCCATTCTTAGCTTGGTTTTCCACCTATCGTACTTCAAGCACTTGGCCCATATTGGGGCCGCGTACATGATTACGGACTCCCATACATTATAGTATAATTGCCTTGTTGCCTGAGCTGGTCCATTAACGTTCGGGAGCAGCCAGTTAAGAGCGAGCGCCGTGCCTCCTGCCTTGTCAATAGACCTCGTCAGGTGGCCTGTGTAGGTGCGCCTTGAGTCTATCCAGAGCCCCAGGTACTTGGTTTCCCTGGTGGCCTGGATCGGGAGGCCCTTTTCTAGTACCACTTCGTCCCTCTCATGTCCCCTCTTCCATGTCACATGCATGACCTCTGTCTTTTCCGGAGCTACCGCAAGCCCGTTTTTTTCGAGCCATTTCCTGGCCCTCGCCCAAGCTGCTACCAGTTTGGCCACTGTGTCCTCGTGGTTTTTCCCCACCGCCACCACTCCGATGTCATCGGCAAATCCCACCGTATTTACGTCCCAGCGGTCGATTGCCCCAAAGATGCCGTTATATGCCAAGATCCATAGGTAGGGCCCGAGGATAGAGCCCTGCGGGATGCCTCCGTACACCCTGTACTCCTCTGCCTTACCCTGCCCTTGGTATGTGATTTTTCTATTGTTTAGATAGTCTGCGATTAGCTGCTGCAAATAGATCGGTGCCCCCCTTGCCCTTAGTGCTTGCAATATCCTATCCCACCTGGCGGTGTTAAACGCATTTCTAACATCTATTGCCATAAGTGAGCACCACTTCTTTTGTTTTTGCGCTTTTTCTGCTATCTCTTCCACCATTTTTAGTGCATCTACGGTGCTCCTCCCCTTGCGGAAGCCAAATTGTCGCTTGTGCATATAGTTCAGCTTATCTGAGCTCTCTATTCTGTTCTTGACTATTTTCTCCCATAGTTTGGCCAGTGCGTTCATTATGCATAGCGGCCTGTAATCACTGGCCGTGTTCGTCTCTTTCTTTGGCTTCCTGAGCAGTACCAAACGTGTCGTCTTCCATGTCTCTGGTATGCGCCCCTCCCTGATTGTGCGATTCATGAGCGCTGCTATATCCCCCGTCTTATTTTTCCCTAGCCACTTAGCTATGGACATGGGGAGCCCATCTGGTCCTGGGGCTTTGTTCGGTGGTATCTCCCCCGCCGCCTTTCGTACTTCTTCGTGTGTACAGCCAATGTCTCTGTCCCCGCTTGCTTCCCGAAGCCAGTTTTCCTTCGTCTCCTCTCTTTCTTTTGCCGTAAGCTCCTCGAACCCCTCTTCCCTGGTTATGAATAATTGGGATACTATTTCCCTTGTTGCTTCTTGGGGGATTATTCCCCTTGGCTGTAGGTTCCCCTTAATTTTATTCATGACTCCCTTGTACGGCTTCCCCCATGGATCCTCCTCTATTTCTTTGCAGAGTTTCCTAGCGTATTCCTCCTTACTCTTTGTTATTTGGAGTTTCAGGTCTTTTCTTACCTTTTTCAGCTCGCCCTTTAGCTGTGCCGCTTTTTCGGCATCCGTGTGCCTTATCCTGGTTAGTCTACGCCTGATGCTGTTAGCCTTCTTCCTCTCTATTTCCATTTCTTCTTTCCACCAGTATGTTCTTCCCTTATTCTCATTTCTATTGTATCTTCTTTCCTTCATGGCTTCTCTGCATACTGCCCTCACTATTCCATCGTATTCTTCCAACCATCTCCCCGCTTGTTCGTTTCCCCTGAGCCCACTGTTCTCCATTTTCTCCTCGTATATCATCTCTAACGCCTCCCAGTCGACCGCCTGCCCTTCGTACATTTTCTGCGCTCTTGATTCCTTCTTTTCTCGCCTATTGAGTATCTCGTATTCGACGTAGAGGTGGTCAGATGCCGTGTACCATTCTTCACGGATGGCAGCCTGTTTGAGCTTCTTTATTGTGGTCCCATCCGCCATTGCTATATCGATTTTCGATCTCCCCCCATTCCTCTCAAATGTGTACGATCCCTCCGTGTCTACCGGGCAGAGCTTGTTCCTAATTGCCATGCTAACGAGTATTTCCCCCCGTTTATCCGTTATTTTCTCTCCCCATACTAGTGCCTTCGCGTTGTAATCCCCTGCCATAAATGTGCAGGTTATTTTATCTTTGGTCATGTTCCGTTTCTCTTCTTGCAGCATGTCTTCGATGGAGCCCACCTTTTCTTCGTACTCTTCCAGGGGTATGTTGGGGGATATATACGAGGAGTAGTACCGGGTGTTCCCCACGGTGACCGCTACCGTTCCATCTCCTCTTCTTACTGTTCCGTTGGTAAACCTTACTCCTTTTTCTCCGGTAACCCATATTGCCGTGTCCCCATTTTTGTCTTGCAGCCAATGCTGCATTACTTTGTAGGGCTCCGCGATGATGACTACATTGTACTCCTGTTCTTTGACTTTTTGCAGCATCAGGTCCTGTGCTAGTTTGCACCTATTTAAGTTGACCTGTAAGATTTTTAACTTATTCACCGCGAAGGTGGTCCACCGTCCGCCGCTGCTCTGTACGTCGGGCAGTTGTATGCTCCGGCGACGTGTCGGAGCCGGCCTTCCTCCATGCCAGCCCTCATGCATATCACACACCTCGGGTGCGACGCTCCGCAGTTATTTATATTGTGTCCATCCATGCCGCATCTCCTGCAGAGCTCTTCGCCTTTGATGTCGGCCTCGCATTGTGCCCTTGAGTGTCCCAGCCCGTGGCATTTAAAGCAGCGGTTTATCCTGGGGAGCGGTTTAACTCTGCAGCTGGTGTATCCAATTCGGACTTTATCGCCCCGCTCAAGTGTTCTCCAAACTGCTATCGGTAGCTCCACTATTGCTAGTCCCGTGCCATTCCCCATTTGCCTAAGAAGCTTTACCACGATATCTGTCTTGTTGGCCTCTTCCCCGATCTTCTTGCTTATAGCCTCGATTATGTCGCTTTCTCGCGCCAGTGGGTCTATATCTCGAATTTCCACCGCGAATGTGCTCCTTAGTCGCCTATATTCTATACTTTTCCCCAGCGCCTCCTTGATGCCTTCACTGGCGCGGCCCATGTCTTTGCCTCTTTTGACCTCCATAATGAGGTCTCCTCCTCTGGTCCTCCTTACCTTTTCGATGCTTTCCATCTTTATGCCTACTCTCTTCACCACATCCCTGTAGGTTTCCTCATACGTCCTAGATTGTCCCACTCTGACTACTATCGCATCGTTCCTAAAGGGGGGTGGTCTGATTACTCTGCCCACGTCCGGCCCTGGTTCGTGCATCTGTGCTCTGTCCCGCTCCATTCCCGCCTGTCCCTTATTTTTTTCCCCTCCTGTTTTGCCACTCCTGCTGGCGAGTATTTCCTCCTTCCCCTCTCCCCTCTGAGCCTTCTTCTTGCCACGACCCTATATCCTTCTCCCGGTTCATCTTCCGGTCCTTCCGTCCCCGTTCCTTCCCTGCCCTCTCCTTGTTCAGTTTCGGTTTCTTCCTCGTTGGATTCTTCGCTGTCCTCCGGCTGGCTGTAGGTTGGTCTTCCTTGTTTCTTTCCGCCTCCCCCTTTTTTGGTCCTCTTCCGGTCTTGTATTAATCCTGGCGAGATTTCCTTCCGTTTGACTGGTGTCGAGGTTACCATTTCTGATTTTCGCCCTTGTCTTTGTTCGCGTATCCTGTTGTTTCCTCCCCCTTTATTTATTTCCATCCCCCCTAGTTCCTTGAGCTCACGATCTATTTCCTGGAGCTGTAATCCGATATTAACGAGTCTTCTCTCCCTGTAGCTGGTCACTATCTGTGGTTCAATTAACCTACTCTCCTTCCGGATTTGCTCCCTTTCCTTTTTTAGTTCGTGTAACATTCCGTGCATCCGGCCCACTTCTCGTAGCAGCTCCCACACCTTCTGATCCAATTTTCGCATCCTCGGATCTGCTTCCGCCGTGCATGAGTTGGGTCCTTCCCCTCCCCCCTCATCTTTTTCCGTTTCTTCTTCTCCTTCTTTCCCCTTTGTATTCCTTCCGACTTCCCTCTCACGAGCGTCTATCCTATCTCTAGTTTCCGCTTCCCTCCTTTCGTAATCCTTCTGCCTGCGCCCATCGCCTTTTGGCTTGTCTTGTTCCCCTTCTACCTCCATTCCATCTTCCCTTCGCCCTTCTCCTCTCTTATTCCGCACCTCTTCCTTCCCGCTTGGTCCTTTCTTCTCTATTTTCTCTCTTTCCCTATCTATCCGTTCTTCTATTTCTTCCACCCCCCGGGTCCTTCCCGTGTCTTTGTTCGCTTCTACCTCCATTTCTATGAGTTGCACGTCATCCTGGCTGCTCTTTTCGAGCTCCGGTCTTGTATCCTCCCTACTTGTTCGGTTTTCGTGCCGTCGCCCCTCTTCTTTTCCTTTGGCGATCTCGCCTGGATCCCCGGTCCGCTCCATGTCTTCCCTTCCATCCGAGCTCTCATCCGAAAAGTCTCCGCTCATCAGTCTTTCTATCCGCCTACTTCTTCTTTCCTGTCGTTCGTCCAGGGCCTTTTCCCTCCGTGCCCATTCCTCCATTGTTTCATTCGTCATGCTGTTCCGTCTCGGAGGGGTTCTCGGTGTCTTATTGGATCGCTGAAAGACAGTCGAGCTGTCGTACCCGTCCCCGTCCGGTGTTCTATTTGCTGTTCCTTCGGGCATCTTCCCCCGTTCTTCTCCTTTTCTGACCGGCATGTCCGTCTTGCCCCTATCTTGCAGCAGAGCGAACTTATTTGTCAGTTTTGTTTCTATTTCCCTCCCGTAATTATCTCTATCTTCCCCTCCTCTTCTTGTATTTTCTCGTTCTCCTTTCCCCTTGGTTCTGTCTGCTCTCCAGCTGTCCTCTCCCTTCTCGTCTCTCGCGCCCTGGTGTATGTCCATTTCGCTGTTGGATCCCTGTTCCTCTTGGACGCTCGCTCTCCCTTCTCCTTTGGTCTTTTTGGCATGCATTGTTTTAGTTTCGCTGTTTTGCTGCTGTTGTCTTTTAGTAGAATTGTCCATGATTTCATTTTGCCAGCGCTGGCCGTGTACTGGGTGAGGCCGTTCGGCGGAGAACGGGTACACCCGCGGATATTTTGTCCGCCCCCCGGTACTCCGGGGCTCCGTCTTCGTTTACCCTCCCCAATGTCTGATGGGAGGGCACCTCACCGTCGCAATGGCGAATCCGACTTCGCCATCCAGTAGGCGGCTGCCTTGCCAAGGCACCTTTCGGTGGCTGGTTCCTGGGGGCCAGCGAGGGACGCCTCCTCGCATCTCCGGTTGCCCGGCCTTTCACTTCCGGCTCGGACGTGGCGCAGCTGCCCGTCCTCGCCCTCCGTTTTCCAGTGCGCCCCCGCTGCCCCCGGCTCTGCTCCCCTCCTGCTTCGTCTTTGTGTATTCTCTGGTCCTTGGTCTTGCCTGTCCGTCGTCGTTGTTGCTTGGCTTTTCCGATTTCTCGCGGGTCTTTTCCTTGTTGTTTCTCCTTTACTCGTCCGTCGCCCCTATCGTGTTATTTCTTCGGGTGTTTTCTTAATCCCTCCACCTATCCTCGCCACGCCGTGTCCGCGGCAACGGCTTTTGGCCTTTATCCGTCGCGGCCACGACGCCCCGGTCTCGCTGCCCCGGGAGCGACTCGCCCTTGTGTGCCTCGGCATTTTTGTCGCCGCTTTCTTAACACCCCTCCTTTGCGTGACTCCTTCTGAGTCCTCCGTATTGCTCTCCGTTGCACGGGGGGGGGGTACCCTCCCGCGATCCCCGTTCTCCCTCTCGCCGGTGCGCCGCGCCTCCGGGGTCGCTGGGTTATCGGTGTCGTTTTACCGCGCGTCCCGAAATTTTATTTCGCGTCCCCAAATTTGTGGCATGTCAGCCGAGCCAGTGGCAACCTTTTCCGCTGATGGTTTTACTGCGCGTCCCGAAATTTTTCTCGCGTCCCTAAATTTGTTGCGCGTCCCTAAATTTACTGTGTGTCAGCCGGGCCCGCGGTCTTTGGGTTGTCCCATAAGTTCCCGCTCCTAATTTCTTCCCAGGCAGTGGTGCCATCTCTGGGACTACATTATCTGAGTGTCCGGGAATTTCTTTCCTACCCTTTGCCGAGTCCGGGAATTCCTTTCCTACCCTTTGCCCTCCTCTCTGTATTGCAGGTAGACTGCAGTTGAATGCACGCATATGCTGCAGTCGCGAGCGCCTGTCCCGAAATTTCCTTCCTACCACGTGGACCTGTCCCGAAATTTCTTTCCCACCACGTGGACCTGTCCCGAAATTTCTTTCCTACCACGGGGACCTGTCCCGAAATTTCTCTCCTACCACGAGGGCCTGTCCCGAAATTTATTTCCTCGTCAGTTATGAGCCTATGACGTGAATCCGGAGGCTCCTTGCCTTGTTCCCGCTCTGTTTCCTCGCTTGATGCGTTTGCTTAGCTTATTTGGCCATCTGCGGTCTATTTCTGCTATCTGTATGTCCGTATTCCTGGTCTACATCTCTTCTCCCTTGCTTTCGGAGCCAGATCCCTCGTCCCAGAGGGGTGAGCGACGGGGGGAGGGGGGGAGGGCGGGGGAGGAATGGAAGGGTATTCCCTCCGCTTCGCTCCCCCCCCCCCCCCCCTCACACCTGGTCTCCTTTTTTCCGCCGTCCGAGCAGGCAAAAGGCCACTATGACGACCTTTAGCCCCCCTTGCGAGTATCCCGGCCGGCGGGCTGACCTGACCTGACCTGACCTGACCTGACCTGACCTGACCTGACCTGACCTGACCTGACCTGACCTGACCTGACCTGACCTGACCTGACCTGACCTGACCTGACCTGACCTTTTTTTTTTTTTTTTTTTTTTTTTTTTAAGTGGTGAAAATCCATCATGGACGAAATCGTCGGGATTGCTCCCTCCGATAACAGTGCCGGACTCCTACCGGCTAAAAACACCACTTTACAGCTCGTGCTGCCATTTCGAGGCTTAGGGGCCCTTTCGGATATCAGCTAAGCCCTTCTGCAGGCATATCAAGACATTCTCGTTTCGGGAGGCTGACTCCTCGTCATTATTTAAGTATTGTTGTTGCTCGGGTACATGAAATCGTATCTTAGTCACTGTCCTTCTGGTTGGTACGTCTGCGCCTTATGGTGGGTTGTGTGCCCTTCTTCTTGTTCTCCGCTCCGCTTGTCTGCGGTTTTCTTCTTCTTCTTTCTTCCTTAGGACGGTATCGCAGAAAGTTGCAAAAATGTTCCATACCCGAGGACAAGTCATTATTTGGCAAATTATATTTTCTATGCTAATGGTTCCTTCGATTGCTTCTGTTAGGGGAGCTCTCTCCCGATCCCAGGCCTCGCAGTTCTGTAGAGTGTGCGCGTTGTCGTCTTTCATCGCCGGACAGTGGTGGCAGCGTTCGTCTTGTTCCTTCCCTATCCTGGCGAGGAAGGAGCCAAAACATCCGTGGCCTGACAACATCTGGGTCATCCTGAAGGATAGTGGGCATTCCTTCCTGTCTGCCCATTCCTCGAGGTGCGGGGTAATGGCTCTCACAGCCGGGTGGGGGTTCTTGGCATGTGCCAGGTATTCAGACCATTTGACGAAGACTTGTTCTTTAATCTTCTCCCTGTCTGGGACAAACTTTCTTCTCGGGTGTTTGCGCCTGAGTTCTTTCAAGCACCAGTAGTTCTCCTGATACACTTTGGCCTGTATTTCCAGAGGCGGTGCCCCCGCTAACACTGTCACCAGGTCATAGGAGATAGTTCTATACGCTCTGACTATACGGATACATATCCTTCTCTCCGCTTCCCTGAGCGATTTTCGAAGTGGCGATTTTTTACTGTTTAGGGTCGATGCCCATATCGGGGACCCATAAAGGGCTATGGACTTTACGACGTTGTAGTATAGTCTCCTGATACTTTCCATAGGACCACCTATGTTGGGTAAAATCCTCCCGTAGGCACCAATTGCCCGTTCCAACTTAGTGGATAGGTACTCCGCATGTGACCGGAAGTTCAATTCGGAGTCTAGGATTATCCCTAAGTATTTTATCTCATTTTTAATTAAATAGGGTTTGTCTTTAAAGGTTATCTTCTTTGTTCCAGCTATTCCCGACAACTGATGTGGACAGAAAAGCCAGGATACCTCGGTCTTTTCCTCTGCGATCTCCAGGCCTAGCTCCTGGATCCTCCTGGCAACTCTGGACATTGTTAACTCCAGCTTCCTGATCGCCATCACAGGGGACTCATCTCTGGATATGATCATAGTGTCGTCGGCATAACATATCACTTCTGTTCCGGGGGCTGCCTCTACCCGTAGTACCGTATCGTAGGTGATGTTCCATAGTGGCGCCGCAAGGGGAGAGCCCTGCGGGACACCGCCCGTAATCGGGTATTCGATGATGTCTACGGCTGTGGGAACAAGGAGAGTTCTGCTGCTTAGGTATGAGTTCATTATAGAGAGAAAATATCCGGGGAAATGCATGTCCTCGAGAGCGTCCAAGATCTTCACCCATGGAAGTGAATTAAAGGCATTTGCGATATCCAAGCTCGCTGCAAGCAGAAACTGCCCTTTCACCATCGCTTCCTGCCTTCTAGCCTGTATCGTCGCTATTGCATCGATAGTTGACCTTCCTGGGCGGAAACCAAATTGGTTCGGAGATAGTTTCGGGTTGCCTCTTGTTATGTGGTCTTCAAGTCTCGTAGCAATGATACGCTCAAAACATTTCGCCAGTTCATTGAGTAGGCACAAGGGGCGGTAGGCCGATGGCAGATGTTTCGGTTTACCTGGCTTCTCCAATAAGACTAATCTCGCTGTCTTCCATGCTTTTGGGAAAGTGCCTGATTTGAGACACTTATTGAAGATCTCTCTTATCGTCTCGAGCAGGGGGTCCTTCAGGATGGGCCATACCTCGGCTGGGATCATGTCTGGGCCCGGAGCTGAACGCTTCCTGACAGATTTCTCCCATGCTTCTTCAACCTCGGGCATCGATATCTCTAGATGATCATCCAGGGAAGGAGGAGGGTAACTCCGTGCATGAGTGGTTGTGGTCGGGAAAAGTTTTTCCAGAACCACTTTCAAAAAATCTCTATCCATCGATTCGGAGATAGGGGCTGAGGCTCGGAGTTTATTTTGGATCATTTTGTAGGGACGCCCCCAGGGATCGGAGTCCAGCGTTCTCAGGAATTCTTTCCACGAGAGATCCTTAGCTTTAATGATCTCCAGCTTGAAATGTTTCTTTTTGTCCCTATAGTCTTTCATGAAGAGGTCTAATCTGTCCGGCTCAGGGGGATGCCTTCGGCGTCTCTCCCGTTGAACGGCTCGGCGGGCCTTAATTACTGCCTGTCTTATCACCGCCAGGTCGTCAGACCACCAGTAAGCCTGCTTGGCACGAGCATACTTCTTTCTCTTCAAAGTGGAATTACAAGCTCTCTCAAGGACGGATTGGAGCTTATTGACTGTCTCATCCGTTGTGGCAATCAAGGTGTTTCGAGTCGATTTACTGTTCCATAGGGAGACCAGTACGACCGCTTGGAGGGTGTCCTTATTGATGTTTTTCCCAGACCAGCGCTGGAGCTTGAGGTTTCTCGTGGGTGGTAGAGAGCAGTAATTCGCATTCTGCAAACGAATAGTCCATGTAATATACAGGTGGTCCGATAGAGATTCGGCGTTTCCATCGACTGTCCATCCTTGCACCCTGGCCAGGGCGGCTGAGTTAGCTAGGGTGATATCGACGGAGGATTCTCCTTGTGGTCGTGAGCAGGTAGGTGTTTTCCCGTCATTCAGGATTTGCAGGTTCTGTCCCTGGGCCCATTCCATAAGAGTCATGCCTCTCTGATCCGTCCTGGAATTGCCCCATTGACGGGCCTTGGCATTAAAATCCCCCGCCATAATTAGCGGGATATGTTTATGAAGGCTACGTATTACATTCTCCAGTTCGACTAGTAGGTCCTCAAATTCCCTAAAGGGGCGATTTGGAGAGAAGTATACACTTATGAGATTGACTTTGTTTAACATGACCAGCGAGAAGCTTTCTTTGGCTGTGGAAGATATAATCGTAAGCCCTTTGGGTAGGGCCCGACACCATACCACCGCTTTGGCGTCAATACTGGGAAACCAGTTACTGGTCAACTTCGGTGTCATGTACGGCTCACTAATTATGGCAAGGTTAGTTTCTTTTTCTAGCATGTATTGGAGGCAGATGTCGTGGGCGCTCCGCGAGTGATTCAGGTTTATTTGTACGACTCTTATCTTGGACATGATGATGGGTGTTGTGGGTCCTCCGCCCCGTTGTCATTCTTCGCTGAGTTTGCAGCCGTGCACCTGGAGGTGCCCATACGGTGATCGGCAGGGTCAGCTCTGCTGGCGCATAGCGGGCAATGTGGTTTGCTTGCGTTGCATTGTTTGGTGTTGTGACTAGCGTCTCCGCATCTCGAGCACCAGCCCGATTTGTCGTCAGGACTAGTGCATGCTAGACTGGTGTGACCAAACTTCCAACACTTATAGCATTGGGTTGGTCTACTTTCAAGTCTCTTGACTTGTATCAGTGCCCAGCCAATCCGCACTTGTTTTTGTTTCTCCAGTAGTGTAGCTTGAGCTTCTGGACATCGTAACCACACAGCTCCATTCTTGAAGCGGTTCCTGGTGATCCGGCCTATTCTCATAACTTCTTCTCTGACCTTGGTTTGGGTCGAGATTGCTTTCAGAATATCTTCGGGGCCCATATACTCAGGGATGTCACTCAGGATAAGTTCGGTGAAACGCTGTGGACAGGCTATCTGGAAATCATCAGCTCCCAGCACCGCACGCAGTCTATCAGCCAGGGCAGATGCTTTCTCATTGCATTCTCTTCCTGAAACCTCTAGGAGGAGATTTCCGGACATCGCAACTCGGGATTTGATTCCATCTATTTTCAGGTCATCCAGATTTATGGAGTTCATTGCGGCATTCATTGCTGCCGCGTGTGTGGCTCCTTCCTTATTTCTCTTCAGCGATACGACCGCAGTTTGTGGTCTGGATCTTGTGCGAGTGGACGGTCGGGGTGTTTGGTTCTGCCTCGGGGTTGCAGAAATTCCCGGTGGCGCCTTCTCGGAGTTCTTCCCTCCTCCACGGGGAGTGATGGGTGGGTTGCTATTCTGCTGGGTTGGGAGCATCTTCTTCTTCTTCCTTCGGCTCACTACGCGGGCCCAGTCTTCTTGAAAATCCCTATGTGCAGGTGACATATCCTCTTGTGGAGCTTCGATTCTGATCGTTGTGGGCGGTCCTTCGGGTCGATGGGGTCCAGATTTCTCGGGGGAGATGATGGCCGCAGCTGCCGCGATCATCTCACGATGGATGGTGATAAGTCTGGAGTCAATCGACTTTTTTAACTCTTCTCCAAGTGTCTCCAGGTAGGTACGGAGGTCTCCAGGAAGGTGCGACTCCTCAACAGGTGGGGGAGGAGAGTTTTTCCTCGTTTCAGATCTTTCTAGGGACTTGATTCTGTTTTCTAACTGAGATATCTTCGTTTTTAACATCTCGTTTTCTTTTTCTAGGGAATCCGTGTCCGGCGTATCACGAGGTGCGAGCGCTCTTGTAGCCAGCTCGGTGGCAGCTTTCTTAATAGCTATCTGGGCTTCCTTTAGCTTTTTGACATAGCAGCCTTGAAGATGTCCAGACTTTTTCCTGACTAGTCTTACATCGTTCAGGCTATCCATTATTTGGGAGTCCAGCTCGTATACACTCATCAGTCTCGTGTCAAGGTGCGGCGCATATTTTTCTAGGTCGCTGTCGCCCATCTCCTCAGATCTGAGGGTATACGGGGCAGCTCCGTGCGATGATGGCTGGTCGTCATTCCGAGCGTTGGTATTTGAGGTTTCCTTTTTCCTCTTTCTCCTCTGAGAGGAGGTCGACGCTGACGTGAGAGACCCCATCTCGGTGCTTTGGGACGATTCCGAGCCACTGCTCCTCTGTCTCCTAACTTTGTTTTTCCCAGTTTCAGGGGGAATCGAGATTGAGCTTGGAGGCGATCTCAAGAGCATGTGTCTTGGTCGGCCTGGGTCTGTCTCTGGTATGCGGGGCTCTCGCTCGGCCCAGGCTCCTCGACTAATGAGTGCGGCTTCCGATTCATCACTTGGGTTAATCGGATCTGGATTGGGTCTTGGCGGTTGCGTATTATCGGGCGGATTTTTAGTTATTGGTGAACGAATCATAGTTTAGGTTTTCACCGGCGCATCGTGGATGAAGGGGCGGGCTGGGGGAGGGGGGGTACACCCAAGCTCATATCGTCTCTCTCCAGGTACTCCCGGAGACCCCTCCCTACCAATTAACACATCCCGGATTCCGGACGGACGTGTGCTCACCCGTGGCACCACGGGCTCCGACCCCCGTGGCCGACATCCACTCCCTGACCAGGGCCCGAAGTGGCCGGTTCCTTCCCGTGGCACACCGCCAGCACCTCGGCAGGCAAAGCCACATCAATCTCATGGACAGGATCGCGGGGGGACACCGCGCCGTGTGAGATACTCCCAGTGTGGCGGTCCGAACGGGAGGTCATACCTTCACAGTATATGGCCCACCAGAGGTAAGTGTAAGTGTTGTCTCACAAAGGAAGTGTTGGTGTGTGTATGTATATGCACTGGGGTGCGACTACGGCCAATGTACCGGGCGTGCAGGTGCACGCGCGGGGTGCGGCTGTGTCAATGTACCAGGCATGTGTGTGTGCGTGGCTCGAAGACTGTTTGGTGTGTGTTAGTTTGGATGTAGAGTGTGAGTGTGGTGTACGGTGTGTTGAAGTGAATTTCAGGGTAGATGTGGTGTAAGTGGATTCGGTGAGCGGTGTCCTCTTCGTCGGGGGGTTCCCCTGTGACCAGTCCGGCATGGTTAAACCTGCCGGGGACCGAGGTCCCCGCCGGCATAGCTCACAGGCTCATTACCCCACAGAAGCTCCTCCACCAACGACAAGGTGGGACACCATCGGAGGAGGACCTGACCTGACCTGACCTGACCTGACCTGACCTGACCTGACCTGACCTGACCTGACCTGACCTGACCTGACCTGACCTGACCTGACCTGACCTGACCTTTTTTTTTTTTTTTTTTTTTTTTTTTTTATAGTGGTGAAAATCCATCATGGACGAAGTCGGGGGGATTGCTCCCTCCGACAACAGTGCCGGACTCCTACCGGCTAAAAACACCACTTCCACGCTATGTTACGTCTTCCGAGGGACCATGGGACCTCTTTCGAACAACTCCACGGCACCGCGACGTCTACTTCAATCTGTTAGTGGAGTCCGCGAGGTTCCGGGGGGATCCTCTCGGTCTCTCTGCCTCATGTTTTCGTGTGTTTCTTTTTGTGTGATAACTCCCTCACAAAACTTCGCGAATATGTACCACGAGTGGGGATTTTGCACTATCTGTTTTATTATATTTTCCATGCGCAGGTCTTCATTGAATTCCTGTGCCAGAGCATCTCTCTCTGTTTGCCAGGCGGGGCACTCTTGCAGTGTGTGCGCATTGTCATCCCTGTCGGACTGACAGTGGTGACAACCCGGGTTCGACTCCTTCCCAATTCTATGTAAGAAAGTCCCAAAACATCCGTGATTTGATAGTATCTGGGACATTCTATAACTAATGTGGCCTGATTTTCGGGTTATCCAGCTCTCCATAACTGGAAGAATTGACCCAATCGTTGGGTGCGGATTTCTATCTTTCTGAAGGTATGTCAACCATTCATTCATAACTTCCTTCTTAGCCTCTTCCTTCAGGGCGGCTACTGTCTTCAGGTTTCTGGTGGCTCTTGCTTCCTTCGATAACCGAAAGTATTTCGCGTTCATTTTTGCGCATATGTGTAGGGGTGGTGTTCCCGCAAGTACTGTTGCCAGATCGTACGAAACAGTCCTGTATGCTTTTATAACGCGTATCGCAATTTTCTTTTCTGCCTCCTTGAGCACCTTCCTGAGGGGGGATATCTTGTTCCCTAATTCCTCGGCCCAAATTGGAGCTCCATACATTGCAATCGACTTGATTACATTGTAATAGAGTCTTCTTACATTTTCATTCGGCCCGCCTATGTTAGGTAGTATTCTGCCGAACGCTCCAATTGCGGATTCTAGCTTATTGGAGAGATACTCCGCATGTGGACGAAAGTTCCAGTGAGCGTCCAGGATTATTCCCAGATATTTCATTGTTTTCTCAATCCGAATCGTGTTATCTCCCAATGTCACGTGGTATCCCGCATCTCTGACGGGTAGGGCAGCATGTAAGTTGAGCCAGGCTATCGTAGTTTTCTCGTTAGCAACAGAGAGTCCTATGGACTGGATTTTTCTTATGACTCTCTCCAATGCTATCTCTATTTTGTGTATGGCGACAAAGGGCGATTTATCCTTAGATATGACGAGAGTATCGTCAGCATAACAGATTATTTCGGTCCCAGGCGGAATGCTGGTTCTAAGGACGGCGTCAAAAACAATGGTCCACAGGATCGCTGCGAGAGGAGCCCCTTGGGGTACTCCACAGTTAATTGGAAACGTATTTATCATCCCAGAAGCGTCAGGAACAAGAAGGTTGCGTTCGCTCAGATACGATGCTATAACGTTCTGTAAATATCGTGGGAAGGCCAGCTCTTCCAGTGCTTCCAGGATTGTTGGCCACGTAACTGTATTAAAAGCGTTACTTATATCAATACTCGCGGCTAGCATGTATTGCTGTTTATCAGCTGCTTCATCTTTCAGGTTTTTAACCGCTGCGATGGCATCAATTGTGGATCTTCCAGGACGGAAGCCGTACTGTCTCCCGGATATTCTGAGACGTTTGTTGGAAATGTGGGACTCCATCCTGTCACATATTATACGTTCAAACACTTTCGCCACTTCGTTTGAGAGGCACAGAGGGCGATATGCGTACGGAGAGTCCTTTGGTTTTCCCGGCTTCTGGAGAAGGACAAGTCTCGCCTCCTTCCACGGGGAGGGGAAGATATTCTTTTTTAGGTAGTAATTGTATATCGCCCTCAGATGCGGGCCTATCGAGGCAATCAAAAATGGCCATGCTGCTGTTGGCACTCCATCTGGCCCTGGGGCCGCGCGTTTGGAGATAGATTTTTTCCATGCCGACTGGAATTCCTCGCTCGTGATTTCGGAACATTCCGAGGGGGTACTAGGTGTCCCTCTATTTTCTTTGACCCTGGGGAACAGGGTGGTAAGGACCGTATTTAGGAATTCCGTGTCAATTGTTTCTAGTATCGGTGCCGAAGGGGCAAGTTTTTTACGGACCAGTTTATATGGTCGTCCCCAGGGATCCTCGTTCAGTGCGGATAGGAAGGTTTCCCAGGATGCCGCCTTAGCCTCTTTTATGGCTTTTTTCAACGCTTGTGCCGATTCTTTATATTGCTTTTGAAGGGTAGCAATTGCGTTGTCATCGCGCGTCTTCCTACGCATTGCGCGTTGAAAGATACGGCGATTGCGGTTAGCCGTTATCCTAAGTAGGCTGATTTCTTTGTTCCACCAGTAGGTGGTTTTGCGTGGTAAACACTTACTTTTCTTGAGGGTGATCTCGCAAACTTGTTTCAGCATTTTCTGCAGATTCAGGGCTTCTGTGTCCTCATGGGCTTGGGAGCTGATACGGGTGTGACGTATCGGTTTCCATAATAGAGCAGTGGCAACTGCTTGCATTCTGTCCCCATCCAAAGAACATGCTGACCATCTAGGGAGTATGCATTTCTTGTTCGACCTTGTTTTCGGTGGTGTTGGGTCGAGTCCGATGGACCACGTGATATACAGGTGATCCGAGAGGGACTCTGTTCGGTCGTCAACGACCCAGTTCTGTATTAGTTTGCTCGCGACTGGGTTTGCCCATGTGATATCTACCGCTGATTCGCCTTGTGGTCGGGAGCATGTTGGGGTGTTTCCTCTGTTTATGAGTATCATATTCAGCGATTGAGCCCACTCCAAGAGCAGTTTGCCTCTTAGGTCTGTGCGTGGGTTCCCCCATGCTGTCGATTTTGCATTCATGTCGCCGGTTACGATCAGCGGTACATTATGCGGTTCATTCGTGACTGCGTCGGTTAGGTATGACAAAAAGGTCTCGAATTCCGCTATAGGGCGGTTGGGGGAAAAATAGAGGCCTATCACAGTAATCCTATTCAGTCTGACCACTATATAACAGTCTCCAGCCGTGCTTGACTTTATCGAAACTCTCGGTGGGAGGGACCGGCACCATATCGCTGTTTTTCCATCTCTGCTGGTGAACCAGTTTTCAGGTATGGTCGGAGCATTGTAGGGTTCACAAATCGTGGCAATGTTGATGTTCTTTTCAGACGCATATTGATGGAGGAGATCATTGGCTCTCCTCGCATGGTTTACGTTTATGAGCAGAGCTTTTAGCATGTTCTTATTTATTTTGGTGTCGGTTGTTTAGGATCCTCCGGTCCCATCCCTTTTCGGCGAAAACAGTTCGCCGTCTCGCATGTAGTACCCCCCATCCGGTGTTCTATCGGGTGATTTCTTTTCATACAAAGTATGCATCGCGGTTTTGTAGCCTTGCATTGATCGGTTTTATGCTCGGCGTCCCCGCACCTGAAGCACCAGTTCGATTTGTCCTCATCCGGGCTGTTGCATGATGCACGCGTATGGCCAAAGTTCCAGCACCTGAAGCACTGGATAGGGCGTGCTTCCATCTTTCTCACTCTGGCCAGAGACCAGCCAATTCTCAATTCATTATTTTTGGACTTTAGTATCTGTGTCGCGGTTTCCTCAAGACACTTCACCCAGACCGCGCCGCTTCCGAAACGGTTTCTAGTGATTCGTCCGATCCGAATAGTTTCTGGGTTACATCCTGATGAATTTACCAATGCCTTTTTAACCTCCTCCGCTGATATAAACTCAGGTAGGTCGCTAATTATCAGTTCGGCAGATTTTGAGGGACAAGTTATTTGGAGGTCCTCTTTACTCAATACCGCCTGCATTTTGTCCGCTAGCGAGGTGGCTTTTTCGCTGCAGCCTTGACCTGTTATTTCCAGGAGGAGACCTCCTGATAAGGTTAGCCTAGGCTTGACCCCTTCTATATTCAAGTCTTCCAGATTGATCGCCTCTGTGGCTGTGTCCATTACCGTAGCATACGAGATATTTGAGCCTTCTTTTATTTTAAGGCTGACCACTGCTGTTGCTTGTCTTTTCTTACTTCTATTGGTTAACGGTATTTTCGTTTTGGAGCGAGTAGAACCGGATACGCTATTCGGGGTCGGAGGTATAGTGAGCCGGCTTCTTGATGGTTCCGGCTCTGATTTCTTCTTCTTGGAGCGGCGATTTACCGCTTTAATCCATTCTCCTTGAGGAGTTTGAGCAGTCACTGTAGGGACTACGGACTCTCCTTGAGGGGGGTCGGCAGTTGTTGCACTTTCGGTTGATCTAGATGGGGTCTCCACATGCGGTCGATTTGGAGAGATTATCGACGTTGCCGCAGCTAACATCTCCCTGTGTAACGTGGTTAGCCTCTTGTCTATGGTTCTCCTTAAATTGTCACTTAGGGTTTCGAGGTATCGTTTTATCTCGAGGGTTATATTTTCACCTTTATCGGTGTCCGTCTCTTGCGACTGGGTACGTATCGATTCAGCACTTTGGAGTTTTTCCTCTAGAGCCTGGATTCTATGTCGCAGCTCCACGTTTTCCTTCTCAATTATGTCCATTTTAGGATTCTCCATTCGGAGTGCCAGGGCTCGGGTAGCCAGTTCTGTGGCTGCCCGCCTTATCGCGACTTGAGCTTCCTTTAGTCTTTTTACAAAGCCACCCTGAAGGTTCCCTGATCTTTTGCGGACATGTCGTATATTCGCTAGTCCTTCGGAGATTTGAGCGTCTAGGTCCGGAATACTCATATTCCTGGGATTTGTATGCGGGGCATATACGTCCAGATCACTCTCTCCTTCGTCGAGAGGTGAGTTCTTTCCCCGTGTGGCATTGCCCGTGTTCGCGGTCTTGTTGCATCGACGTTTCGGCGATTTAGCATTGGCTGCCCGTCTCTTCCTTTTTTGAGTTGACGTAGAGTCCGATTTATTAGAAGTATCAGAGTCATAGCTGCCCTGATCGTGTTGTACCACTGTTGGGCTAATCGCTATCTGATCCGGCGGCGTGCGTGCTAGTTTGTGCGCTGTGGCGAATACCGACTGGTAATTAGTTGTCTCCGCAGGTGTCAGAGAGCCACCTTCGGGGTGATTCCCGACGGATACGGGTTCACGGCTGGCCCTATTCATGTTTTCTGCTGTCGCTGTGTACCATGAGCCTTTGCTGGAAATTGAGCATCGGCCGGAGCCAGTTTCTGCCATGTCTTCCTGTTGCAGTGTCTCTCTCGGGTATTCCTGTTGTAAACCTTCATTGTTGCTGTCATGCGTATCATAATTGTGTTTTTGCGATGTCTTTTTAGCTCTTTCTTCCTTTGGTTTTTGTTTTTTCAGATAATAATTAGGTGAATGTGACATATTTATAAAGGTCACCGGCGCATCGTGGATCGGGGAGCGGGCTGGAACTGAAGGGGTGCACCCAAAGATAATCTTTCCTAACCCAGGAACTCCTGGGACTTCAGTTTGCCAAATTAGTGGGCCCCGGATACCGGACGGACCCACGCTCGCTCGTCGCACCACAGGCTCCGACCCCTGTGGCCACCGTCCACTTCCAGACCACGGACCGAAGTGGCCGGCTCCTTCCCGTGACACACCGCCAGCACCTCGGCAGGCAAAGCCACATCAATCACAGGGACAGGATCGCGGGGGAACACCGCTCCGTGTGCGATACTCCCAGTGTGGCGGTCCGCACGGGAGGTCATACCTTAATAGTATATGGCCCACCAATGGTAAGTGTAGGTGTTGTCGTACAAGAGGTATGTTCGTGTGTGTATGTATATGCACTGGTGTGCGACTATAGCCAATGTACCGGACGTGCGGACGTACGTCCGGGGTGCGGCTATGTCAATGTACCAGGCATGTGTGTGTGTGTGACTCGAAGAGTGTTTGGTGTGTGTTAGTTTGGATGTAGAGTGTGAGTGTGGTGTACGGTGTGTTGAAGTGAATTTCAGCGTAGATGTGGTGTGAGTGGATTCGGTGGGCGGTGTCCTCTTAGTCTGGGGGCTCCCCCGTGACCTTTCCGGCATGGTAGTACCTGCCGGGGACCAAGGTCCCCGCCGGCATAGCTCACAGGATCATTACCCCACAGAAGCTCCTCCACCAACGTCAAGGTGGGACACCATCGGAGGAGGACCTGACCTGACCTGACCTGACCTGACCTGACCTGACCTGACCTGACCTGACCTGACCTGACCTGACCTGACCTGACCTGACCTGACCTGACCTGACCTGACCTGACCTGACCTGACCTGACCTGACCTGACCTGACCTGACCTGACCTCTCCTAGTCTTACCTCAGCCGACCCAACATGACCTGACCTCTCCTACTCTTACCTGAGCGGAGCGAACATGACCTGACCTCTCCTACTCTTACCTGAGCGCAGCGAACATGACCTGACCTCTCCTACTCTTACCTGAGCGGACCCAACGTGACCTGACCTCTCCTACTCTTACCTGAGCGGACCGAACATGACCTGACCTCTCCTAGTCTTACCTGAGCCGACCCAACATGACCTGACCTCTCCTACTCTTACCTGAGCCGAGCGAACATGACCTGACCTCTCCTACTCTTACCTGAGCGCAGCGAACATGACCTGACCTCTCCTACTCTTACCTGAGCGGACCCAACGTGACCTGACCTCTCCTACTCTTACCTGAGCGGACCGAACATGACCTGACCTCTCCTAGTCTTACCTGAGCCGACCCAACATGACCTGACCTCTCCTACTCTTACCTGAGCGGAGCGAACATGACCTGACCTCTCCTACTCTTACCTGAGCGGACCGAACATGACCTGACCTCTCCTAGTCTTACCTGAGCGGACCGAACATGACCTGACCTCTCCTAGTCTTACCTCAGCCGACCCAACATGACCTGACCTCTCCTACTCTTACCTGAGCGGAGCGAACATGACCTGATCTCTCCTACTCTTACCTGAGCGGACCGAACATGACCTGACCTCTCCTAGTCTTACCTGAGCGGACCGAACATGACCTGACCTCTCCTAGTCTTACCTCAGCCGACCCAACATGACCTGACCTCTCCTACTCTTACCTGAGCGGACCGAACATGACCTGACCTCTCCTACTCTTACCTGAGCGGAGCGAACATGACCTGACCTCTCCTACTCTTACCTGAGCGGAGCGAACATGACCTGACCTCTCCTACTCTTACCTCAGCCGACCCAACGCGACCTGACCTCACCTGACCGTGACACACGAGGGCCATGCCGAAGGCAGAGAGGGGCGAGAGGGGAAAAGAATTTGGGAACAAAATGGCGGATTTGGTACCAAAATGGCGGATTTCGGTACCAAGATGGCGGATTATGGTCGTACTCTTGTTGGACTGGTCCCACCTGACCTGAGCTGGCCCCTCTTGGTCCCAACTGGCCTCGCCTGGTCTCGCCTACCCTTACCTGGACTTGTCTGAACTTGCCTCAGTTCGCCTCAACTCGTTTGGGCTGATGTCAGCTAACCTCAACTCGTGCGAACTCGCCTGAGTACATGTGAGGTCGCTTGAGGACATGTGACCTCACCTGAACACGTGAACCCACCTGCCCTCATGCCCACTGTTGCGCGAGTCGGTGCGGTGAAATGTGCGCGAATGGTGTTCTCTGCAGCCTGGTTCACTCGCAAAGGAGATTGATCGAAAAAGAAGAGATGTTCACGAGAATCACTGATAAAAGATGGTTATATTGTAATAAAGTGTACAGAATTTGCTCAAGCTATTACAAGGTTTCAACTCGGAGTCCGAAATCGAAGTGATAAGTATTTTTGCGGGCCCAGCGCTCTGGGCTTCAAGTCTTCCACTCCTGTTGTCCTCGAGCGTGGGGGTGGTCCTCCTCCACGCGTTCAGCCTCGGGGTGGCGAGCCAATGGGGTGGCCACTGGTCCGATGTTTCCAGGTTGGTGCAGTGTCTTCCGGTGACGCGCGCATCTCCGCAAGCTCGCCCCCCTAAACTGCTCTAACGTTGGGGAGGGGGTACGCGAAGGCCCAAGCAGGCCCATGTGGTCAGCAGCCCTCCGGTAAAAGCAATCAACTATTTTATGGCTTAGTGGCATTGTTAGCATTTTATAAGTTTCTCGGAAAGGTTGCAAGGTAATCTGTTTAATTTAACTTTAAGTTATTGGCTTTTACCGTAATGCTGCTTGGACCCTACGGTATACTTTTCTTAGCCTTTACAATATAAGGGTACGCGATTGTCCTAAACTTCTCTAAGTCACGCACAAGCAATTTACGAAAAGTTAATCCGGCCCTATTCATCGTTAGTAACAAAACCTTGTTTTCGAGAGTCTTCTTTCGCGATACCTGCGCGTATTTCCCGAATTGCACCTATTGTATTTGATTTCCGCGCGTTATTAAGCTGGTCCTATTCCGCGGCTCGCGAACGCGACGCGTGAAGTTATCAGCGAGTATGAATATGGAATAAAAATCAAGTTGTGCATCTAGAGGTTGCATACTCGGTGAGCGAACGTTGCGATTCCGCAACAGTACCAACTTACTGCATGTCGTATTCCCCATGCGAACCCGCCTTTACGCAGCCCAACATGGCGCTCGGCCATTATCAGGATCGCGGCCAAAGATTTACGCGAAAGATCACCAAGACCAACTTACGAACATTCACTCAACAGGACTAGGCTACATGTTTCGAGAGACCGGACTTACTTCGCTTACGCAAGATTTCTCCGAAACAATGACGGAGAGGCACAGTTCACCGTACCCTGAATAACCGTGCTGGCGCCACGCGGTCGACGCGTGCGAGCAAACTCAGTCTTCGCAGTTTCGTCAATGGATAAATAAATTCGTAACTATCGCGTTACGCCGAATACAAGATCAGGTACCTAAAACGTGCAGAATGGTAAAGCCAACGGCAGACAAGACGAAAATCGAGAACCTCAGAACAACGACGTCTCGACAGCCAACATATAACTTGGCAGTAATGCATACGTACGGAGAGCACAAAGCTGGAAGGCCTACGGCTTACGCGATCTTTCTTTCGAAGAATGCTAGGGCTAGGCGGTGCTGCCGCTTGTGGTGCTGAGTGCAACGACCGCCACAAATACCACAGACTACTACCGTCATGACGAAAATGCATTTTCGTCCAGTCATTCAGCTTCCCTCTCCAATCCACTCCGCGTTTCTTATGCATAAATCATATCGATTCGGCTTTATTGGGGTTCAATTCTGGAAGCGACGCGTCTATACAATTTCTGATCAAAGCAGTCACAGATTACGTCGCGATCACGCAATAGACGCAAACAAAGGCCAAAGCGAAACCGCTACAGAGCCCCTACGTATACATGTATACATATACATACTTACATGCGCACAGCAGTACAGTTTTGCCCTACCCCATCTATACTACCATGCACATATGTATATACTACCTAAAACTGATGCCGCTGTGGCATAACTTTTGCAAATCTTACTATATGTATAACTGTCGTTCTATACCTAACCTCATACCTACCGAAATATTTATCGCATTTATAGGCCACTCATGCGTAGGCCATCATCTAAGGAAAGGATAACCATACGACAATCGCCAACCGAAAATCAACCGTAAGCAGCAACCAACTTGGTACAAATATATACATACGCGCGCACACACATTGGTATACTTCTACCAATTGATAAGATAAACTCGCTCAGTACTGCCCGGTACTAGCCGGCCCCTCAGGCGGCTCATTGTCAGTCGCGTTTTGCCCGTGGAACTGTTCGTGGCTTTCGAGAGTCACCGCGTAGCACGCATCCTGATCAAACACGCACGAGTATTGCACTGGTAACATTAGAATTTTCGTTGCGCGAATCACAAAAAACTAACACAGTTACGACCAACCGTAATAATCCCTTTACGAATTCAGATTTCACAATTCGATCCTTATTCTTACCCTCAACAGTGTTCCCAGGAGACCCTAATTTCGTAGATTGACGGAACCGTTCCTCATAAAATCAACAATAAACAAAACCATCGATTCCAACAGTCTACCTTTCTTACTTCTGTCGACGAGGGTCACATTGACGAGGCTATTGATCGAAGAGTCCCTTTGGCGGGTAATTTTCTCCTGCTTTATACAGTTCACGCCGCGCCGGTTTCAGAGGAGGTTAGTACTTTTGCATTCTTGTCTCTATAAATAAGCGCAAAATCCTACTGTGCGAAAATACTTTTATCCGAAAGGCCCAACGACGACACGTGTCACTCGCTAGTAGCAAAGATTCAATTAATTATTATTAGGCACTACGTAACAATGGGTTGCGTATGTATGTGTGAGTTTGCAATTTCTCGATCAAGTCGCACATTCATCAACTATCGGCATTCGCTTCTCTTATTCTATCAAGTATCAGCAGTGTTCAAATGCGAAGATAACGCGGATAAACTCTTCTTGAGACTTCAACACTATTCAAGAGACAAAACTTGCGTGATCGCAACGACACATTCAACCTATATGCATACGTGTCTTGTATATTCTTACGGAAATACTATCCATAAAATATCTTCCATACGTCGTTCGACGCGCCTCTCGTCATTGCTTTCTCGCGTTTCCGATAATCCGCGTGGCTTAACCGAGCCTGCCAAAAAGTACCGACAGGCCAATTAAGCGACATTCCGAATGTTAGCTCTGATAAAACCGAACGTTTCGTTCGATATACGTCAGATTACCATAATTCGCGGACGCGTATATTATAAATAAATCCTCGGATATCTTTACGTTCCTACAAACACAGACAGTCCTTGACAAATGCAGTGAAAGCTATTCCATTCCACAAAAGACGAAGGCATGGGTGGTTCGATTCATACTGTTCAATCCGATCCATTCCGACCGTCTATGCGTTCGACATCGAAGGACAATGTGTTTCTTTAAGATTAATTATCGGAAAATGTGGGTCACGCGAACAGATATCTCATCTTCTCTTTCAACGAAACATTTACCTTGCGATTCTTTTCGACGTTAACGGTTAAGTCGGCAAAACCTTAATCGTGTGTTAACCTTACTTCACCTTACAAGATAATACCACTATGGCAGAGAATTGATAGTACCACGCACAAAAAGAACGGCTAGCGGATTAAGCGTATCGCCTTAGACTGACAAGCTTACGCGATGCAAGATCGACAATGTCTTTCTCCGAAACGTCCAAACAACTGACACAAGTTATTGCACTCTTCCTTCGAGCACAGACGCATACAGTACAATCGATAGGACAATGTCCCAAAATTATTACCTTTATCCGAGTTTCGCTAGTAATTCTATTTTACATGTACACATGTATCATACAACGGATGAACCAACTGTTTATAACAAATATGAAAATTCATCGCCCGGCGAGGGAGTTTCCGAAAATGTTTACAAAATTTGGGGAAATTTAACTTGTTTGTGCAATTTCAACATTGCAAAATCCCATACTTTCTGTCTTCACAATAGACACAAGGTCTGTGCTTGTGATAAAAAAAATTTGCCTTTCAACGATGTAATGACGCGTCCCCACGGTCACGGATATTATTCGGAGCAACCATGCACGTGCATTCATTACCGATCGTTCGTTTAGTAAACACTGTGCGCGCAGTTATTGTTACGGTACACTCAACTTTCCGGTGATTCAACTACATCGTGACAAAGAAAGAGTTACGTTACATCGAATCTGCCTAATCTGTTCGTCCAATTCGAAAGTAAACCCGATGGTGCCAACTCTAGTACACTTGGCGTATCGGTTCAGGAACTCGAAATTACTGTTATTCCAATCGATCACCATTATTAGAATCGACACACTACTAGAGCATCAGCACACTACGTACGTATGTTCTATGTGTTCTCTTGAGTGATCTTTGTTCCGGTAGGAGAGACGAGGATATGCGATTGAACGGTGTGTGCAAAGCATACCGCCAGCGGTAAAGTCCCGTGGGAATATTTGTGGTCAAACATTATGAGCACACACTACCGATACGTACCAGTACTAACGGACGAGAAGCGACAATAATAATCAGCCGTGTTTACCTGCGAGGCGCGGCGCGGCGTGGCGCGGCGGCTCCTTATCTCTGGCATCGATCTTAACGATAACTGTACCCGCGATTAATTGAAATTTGCCGATCTTCGCCCGAAAAGAGTCTATCCACGCAGAAAATATTTAAATGCATTTTGCGCTCACGCGCCAAACACCGTGGGGCCATTGCGTAATCATAGACAACTGTAATATTGCAAAGCGGATTAAATATAGAATTGGAATTTTCGTCGCGACTCTTTTTCAGCAGTCACGCATGATTCCCGAGACGGGCCGAAACACGACGAGACGCAGGCAGACGGCAAGTAAAATAGCCCGCTTCGGCACACTCACGAGGGACATCGAGCATCCACGGAAGCATGACGTAATAAGAGCGGACCGACGGCTTGCAAATCGATTCGGATACGAGAGAGTGGAAACTCGCCGGGCGTCTAGAGACCTCGACTCATCCCAGTAGATAGATATACGTCTACATATATTTATTGCTGGCGCTTTGGCTCGCTGCTGGGCGGCCAATTTCAAACCAACTCCACAACTCGAAAGATCAAGGCAGTCGGCCTTCCCGTTCATATATTGGCCTTTCGTCTGCTCTCGCCACCACGATTCCCGCCACCACCGCTAATACCAATGGCACTCTTCCGCAAGTTCAACGGTAAGTTACTACTGATTCCATCAAACTATCGCGGAATGTCATCGTAATGCAATCGTAATGTAATCCTAATGTAATCGCGAAGGTGCGTTCCTTCAAATTTCCTCTTCGAACCTAATCGTCGCGTAAGACTGACACATCAATTTCGAGCAATGTTTCGTTTCGTTCCGTCCTTCCGATGAAAGCCCAACTTTCACATACATACATACATATGTATGTATGTATGCGCCTACGTAAATTCTCGTTTACCGCGTATCCCGAGACTTATTACGTCTCTTATCGCTTTATATTCCTCATTTACCTTAGCACGCAAAACATCTGATAATGTTTCAACTTTAAACCATTGCACATTTATTATGTCACCAATTCATTGATTCAAACAGTTATACTATACTCTGTACGGTACTCTGATACTGTCGAGATAAGGGTAGATAGACCTTTTCTTCACAACCAAACGTCCACGTACATAGGTATTCTCCAGTCGCGAACATTGTCGCGCATGACAAATTCCTTCTCGAACGACGCGAGGCACTTCCTCCGACGAGTCAAAAATGAATATATTACGCAACGTTATTTCTCCTATCTGATCGAGGAGTAACAACTAACTGCGCACACTGATTCGACTTCTAGCTGATATTTGCATTTCTTCTACTCACAATCAGAGTACATAATTACGTTACGTCCATTGGAGTTGATTAAATGCAGCTATTTCATCGTCCTTGTCGCGCCGTCCTCATTTTATTCTATTTATCCATAACTTTTATCGGTTCTGTCCATTTTACCAAAGGCATTCGTCATCTTTAAATTGTGCGATCATACCGGTTGCAAGACTTCTTTTTCTAACAGCTTGCAAGATTTCAGTGCCGAGCATTCGTTCGATTCGTTTAGAGAGTTTCATACTTTCGTGTAATGAGTTCGGTGTCTCGTCGGACTAGTGGTTGCCCACTAACGAATGAGACGCAGAACTCTGCAACTTACGCAACTGCTAATTCAGCCGGAAACTCTAACAGTATTGTCTACGAATGTTGTTCCTTTACGCAAACTCTATGTAATCCGAGCCTCTATTTTGTCAGAGATTCCACGCAAGTACAACGCAGAAATAGACTATAGCGCGCACACCACGCGTTCGGTCTACGTTCATGGCCATCTAATACTGGCAATTTTTACCTTCAAACGTAAAAAAAGGAGGTCGTCGCATCCGTCTCACAATCGGCTAACAGTATTGCGATAAACCTCTCGTTCAAGAGACACTGCATCCCGAACAAACATTTCCTGCCGATTCCTTCACAGGAATCTCCTCTCCTGTAGTGTTCCATTTCTTGGTAATCGAGGACAATTTATCGGTCCCGACCTTTCAGCCCCTCTACTATTTCCTTATCCCCCCAGGAGTGCAATGAGTACTGTGCAATCAATTACTATTTGCAACTATTGCACCGATACCCACTCCCGTTAACCATTTCCAATTCTCTATCTCTATATCTATCCTTATTGGTCGGCGAGCGCAGATTCTCACGGAACTGGATTCTGCATTTGGTCAAAAGCTACGTACACTCGGTGGGGAACATTTGGCATCTCTAGTTTTCAAGTCACACCTCCTATGGACAATGGCTATTGCGTTACCGGTATCTCTCGGAGTAATCGTTCAACTTACGATTCTCGATTGTTTCATCGCGTTCGTTAGCATCGTTCTTATGATCTCATTCCAACGTTTGTCGCTGCCTCGATAGAGGCAGGAATTTCCCTTGAGAATGTTTGCTCGGAGAATCCTCACGGACGCTCGCATAGGTTTACATTTAACGCGCAAAACACCTCAATGATTGTCCCTATACATACGTGTATGTATTTCCATTTGTAGATTCGAAAATCTCGCGGAGGAAGGTAGAACGTCAGGAATAATTACCGAAAGAATAAAGAGAAATAGATATCCAATGCACGAGAATACTGTGATAAGCATTTAGCTGATCGTGCGCTTCGTCGTTTCGTTCGCTTCATATTCGTATCTAGAACAGATGCGTATGCGCGTCATTCCCGCTCGATTTGAATTTCTTCAAAGTTAAGTATCGATCCAAAGGTCAACTTGGCGGTTTAATGGTCGCGCAAGTTGAAATCATTTGTGTCTGTTGCGCTACTTGAGATCCACATCCACTCATATTTCTCGATACGAAACGATTAATAAGCAAGACTTTGGTGGATCTCATGGTTCGGCTGACAACTCGAAAAAGTACTGTGGTATGTGCAAGCAATTTTTTGACGATTCCCTCCCTCCAACTGGAATCGAAACCAGTGGGGTGCACTTTCATCTCCCAGCAAGACCAGATTTACGAATTAATGGAAATAGGAGATCACAAATTGTATGATTGTGTGTTTCAGAGAGGATACCTCGAAGAGGTATCCTCGGAGCAATGATGTTCCTAGCATGTATGTTCTCGTACGTGATCCGTACCAATTTATCCATCACCATCGTCGCTATGGTAAATGCAACCAGTAAAGATGGTGCAGTTGGTCCCGCCTGCTCTAGTGGCTCAATCAGCAGTAATGCGACTGTCGAAATAAAAGATGTAAGTGTCAGAGCATCCCGTATATTTCCAATTCTTGATCCATACAGAGTAGGAACGATTTTAATACATATTTTGTATACCATCTCCTAGTACGGAGAGCGATACGAATGGAATCAGCATATACAAGGATTGTTGCTTTCCGGATACTTTTATGGTGTGCTCCCGGCGAGTGTTCCCGCCGGTCTTTTGGCTGAAAAATATGGAGGCTCGAAAGTAGTGGCGTAAGTACAACAATGCCCAAGTGATAGTGACACGCGCAAGAATTACGTGCCTACATACACATGTAAGTGCTATATCCTATTTTCTTCTTCGCTTTCAGATTCGCTACTTTGATACCTGCGCTCTTGAATCTCCTGATGCCTTGGGCCGCGACGATACACTTTGCTTTTGTCTTTGTGCTTCGATTTTTCATGGGGTTCTTCGGTGTAAGGAGTCTAGTAACACGACGATCGTATAATACAATTATGTACATACTCTGTATTGAGATTTTCCACTTCAGTATGTATGGATATTTTTTAGGGTGCCGTATACCCTGCCCTTCACGCAATGATCGCGAGGTGGGTGCCACCCAGCGAAAAGGGCATGTTTGTTTGGACGATGCAAGGTAAGTCTACTCTTTTTGTCCATCGATAAACTTGCCTACGATGACAATCGCACCTTTCTTCGATGGATCATATAGATTTGGTATCTTAAGGTGGCCCATTCGGGACGGTCGTCACGTTCGCCCTGTGCGGTCAAGTGATTAGCGCATTCGGATGGAAGGCAGCGTATTACGTTACCAGTGGACTTATGCTAGTTTTCTATGCTTTGTGGGTATTTCTTATATACGACACGCCAGATGTACATCCCAATATCACTGAGAAAGAAAAGTCATACATACGCGAGCAAATTGGTACATCCGTCTCCAAGCAAAAGGTCGGGGCTGGCCACCTAATTTTCTTCGTTTCTTTCTTCGTCGTCGTCCTCTTCCTCCTCCTTCTTCTTCTTCTTCTTCTTCTTCGTACAAGCTCTTACGATTCTTTCAGGTAAAACTTCCTCTAAGGTCGGTCGCTACCTCAGGACCCTTTTTGGTCCTCCTGTGGGCTCATTTCGCCAATATGTGGGGAATTTACTTTATTGCTACCAATGGACCAAAATACACTTTGGAAGTTCTTGGATTCAACATGAAATCCGTATGTCCTTGATCGAGCTTTCGTCTACCCTTGTTTCCTAGGGATTTTCACAAATGTTGTTTCGATTTTCATACATGCTCCTCGCGCCAGGGCGGACCAATTACCGGCTTGCCGTATATAGCTAGATTGGGCGCTGGAGTGCTATTCGCGGCAGCTGGAGATTACGTACGGAGGAAGAAATTCTTGACCTTGGGCTGGATCAGAAGACTCTTTATGTTGTGCTGTGAGTTTCTCCTCGAATTTGAGGTAGATTTCGAGTATCTGTATACGCACCAAGCAGTTCCTTCTCCTCATTTCTGTTATTCTTCTAGCGCACATGGGTCCTGCAGTTGCATTGGTCATAATGACCTACGTTGGCTGTGATGCCGTAACTGCGATTGTCATGTTAGTATTGGCACTGGCTTTCAATGGCGCCGCGTGTCAAACGAGCCTGGTCAACCATCAAGATCTAGCACCGAATTACGCCGGTTCCTTATATGGAATTATGAACACTTTTGGCAGCTTTCCTGGCTTTATTATACCTCCCATCATCGGTGCTTTGACCAACGAGAGAGTACGTAAAGAACGCTTCAGCGCTTCTACCTTTTCCCCTCGAGATGAGAGCCCAAAAATATTCCGACCTGTTTCTTTAGAACGGCGTCGAGGAGTGGCGCATCATGTTCTGGATCTCGGCAGCCGTGTTTGTCTCGGCGACGGTACTCTTCTGGCTGTTCGGTTCGGCAGAGATCCAACCGTGGAACGATCTGAGCCACGCGAATGTGGCGTCCCTTTCCGAAGAGGAGAAACAAATGACCGAGACAAATCCCAAAGAAGTACAATCGGAAGAAGAAGCGGAAGAGAACGAACGCCTCTAATTTCGTCACGTTCACTTGAGCTACCTACGAATGATGGGCGCGAATATTCAACAGGATGCATTTCACAAACGAAAATTTGACTTTTTTACCAGGCAATATTTGACCCGTAATTCGTTACCTCGGTAATGTAGATATCGACATTTCATTTCTATTGATTTCTATTGATTTCTATTGATTTCTGTTGATTTCTGTTGACTTCTATTATGGTAAACCGACTTAAGAGTTACGATTTCAACGTCCCGACCAATTGTTTTCGACTGGAATTGAACGATCTGAGGATCCGTCACGGTTCCACGCTGGACCGCTCGCACAAATTTTCACCAAGTATTTCCACTACTAGTTCGTAGCTTCTTGTTAGCCAATTTTTTACGCGTGTACAATGCAGCTATTTATGGAGATGTTTTTACAGTTAAGTTTTTCTACCGTCGCATTGTGCGCTCAAAGTGGCAATCTTTTAGACGTACAACATTCAATATGCTCATACATCTCAATTATATTGTAATTTATACAGATTTAAGTATTTATACGTTGATACGCGATACCTCCTTTAACGATTCTTCTTCCGACAATGAGATATATTTGTATGTATTTTTTATGAAAGTGTCAATCTTTTAGGTATATCTAGCACCTACGAGCATCTAGCATCTCGGAGAGTAGGCGAGTAACAGAGAATGAATACTCTGCGATGCGTTTCTTCATTTAGGTGGAAAAATCGCGCCGACATGCTCATTGGAAATTGAATAAACTCACCGAGAATTCGACGCGTACTCGGTTACTCTGTATACAATACATTTACGACTGATATTGTACATTGACAATATGGACGAAGAAAAATTGGCTATTAGTCTTGCACCGCGGTATTGTTCACTTTACGACCTCATGTTGTATAATTGTACCAGGTGCCCTATTCATTTCCGATGAAAACACGATTTTCTACATGTGCAAGTTTATGCATGAAGTGCTTTTGAGAAAACTCTGATAGCAGCAATAATATTTGCCGCACAATTGATCTGAACCATAACAACGGTTGATGCGCGTGCCGATTCGTTGTTATCGATCAAGTTTGGTCGGTACCAGTCGATACTGTGTGTGTGGCTGTGTGTGTGTGTGTGTGTGTGTGTGTGTGTGTGTGTGTGTGTGTGTGTGTGTTATGTACATAACCTGTACGATACTTGCCGGATCGGACTGTCAGGTTCCGACTGATATTAACTGAATTGTTGTTCAATGTGTCGGATTATATTTATACGTATATTGTTGTGATACAGAGTCCTGAAAATACAGAAAGAGGCAATGGTGCGATGATGCAATGGTGTACACGTGTCAATAGCATACACCAGAATCCAAAATGGGATTTAGGAGGAGTCAGAGTCGTAGACGGAGGATGCGGATATGCGGAATGCAAAGCCTGAGTTCAAGTGCCTGTTTCTGTCGCACTGACAACGATAAGGGGCGTTCTTCGGATTCGGATCTTCGGATTCGGATTCGGATACGGATACGGATACGGATACGGATATAGGACACGTGCTCAGTGTCAATTGAGGGGGGCGCCGCGAGTAAATAAGATTTTGCAAGACGCGTGGTTCGGTGCAGGTTAGATTGCTTCTACGGGTAGTAATATTGGCGCGTTCGATTCTCTGTCTTCGAAATCTCTCATCCTTTACAATTGTTTCTGGAGGAGCAGGAGGAGGTTCATAAGTTTCCGTGGGACAGAATGTATCTTTCAATATTTGCAGTGCTTTCGCTGTTCTTAATTGGGCATCCCCTTGAAACGTCGAAACCGCGGGCGAGGATACGTCGAACAATTTTGCCGAGGGTGCTCCAGGAATTTTCCTTCCACTGGTTCCGCTTTCTACGAACGTTATCGTGGAGAATTATGCTCAATTGCGTAAATAATTTTAGTTACATAATGAAGCGTCAGAAATGCTTACCACTCCTTGACCATGGTTTCATCAAGGCAGTATCGATTACTCGTGACCAGCCACTACGACATTCTGTACGTGTACACGCATAATCAGACATCAGTATGTATTCCAATTAATTGGGAGCAATTCGAATGCGTAAATTGTACCCCGATCGGTTCTCATTGGGAACGCGTACACGCGCGTACCAGCGATATTGCCTTAGGGTGGAAGAACGATACTCACCGCGCGGATCAATTTCTCTTTTCCGACTAGATTTGTAAACCACCTTCACCGTCGGATCCTCTTCCGATCCTTCTTCCGAGGTACTGTACAAAGTACGGTTTGGCAGTCGTGCGCCATTCTCCTTTGTTTCAGGAAGGCAAGAGTGTGCGACGTAGGAGTACTTGTTCGTTTCTTCGGCCGTTGCCATAACGTAACAGGGTTTGTAGGCGAACAGTATATCTCGCGTGGCAAGTATCTTGGCCTCGTACGGTAGTCGAACATTCTCTCCGGTAGTGTCATCCGAGCACAGCTTGCACGTAGAATCGGTTTCGCAGACGGAACATAACGTTACTCTCGGTTCCTCGATTTTCCTCGCCTCGTGCACTCCCGCGATAAATGTCTGTGTCGAACTATCCTTCGTAGCCTTTTTCGACATCAAATCGAGAATCTTTTTCCGTCTTTGATGAAATATCTGCTCGATGGGTACAGCTGTAAGGATGGAAAATCAAAATTGATCCTGTTCATCGATCGAAGATATGAAAATCTTTGTAGAATTACGAACGTTGATTTTCCATTTCAATCTCCATTATTCTTGTAATAATGTTCATCGTCCTACGAAGGATCGTTTGCAAAATATCGTTTGCTGCAAAGGAAGCATTCCGCACTACAATACCGTGAACAGTGTCGAGTATATCGTCGGCCAGTGATTCGACGATTGGTAGACTTTCCGTAGTATCGATGACTACTTTGAGTTTCAATTTTCTCAATACGTCTTCGTCGTTCTCTAGCCGGAGAGTGTAGGTAGCCACCGTTTGCGCTATTTCGTCCTTCATAGGAAGTCTTACTGCCTCCACGCATTTGTCGATAATTTCTTCGATAATGTCGTCCGTAGTAATGACGGGCTCGATTCCTCTATCGAGACAGTTTTCCAAACACGTCTGTATTAAACTTTTAATATCCTGATAGTCGGACAGAAGACAGGTATTGGATTGTTTTGGCTCGCAACTCAAACCGGTCTGTGCCTCGTTGTCTTTCAATAAAGCACCAGTTCGATAATTGAATTGAATTAGCGTCTGAACAGCTTCGTCGCGAGCATCTCTTCTCTTCTGGCTCTTGGGATCGCATATCCAATATACGCGTTGCAGTAGAAAATGTAGGATGTCTCGTGCATTTGCTTCCGAAACTTCGTCTTGAGATACTCGAGAAAGGAATACTATTTCGCTCGGTTCGATACGGTATTGCAGCCGCTCCGTTGCTTCATCTTCGGATATATCGGTACGAAAGGTTATTACCGTCCCAACGCCAATTGTCGTGCTCTTTGCGGGCAGTGGCACTTGATTCATGGATGCTACGAGTAGTCAAGTCCAAATTACGTCCCAATTGTATTACCTTGGTCACGGTATAATGACACACACACACACACACACACACACACACACATACAGTGTACTTTGTACGACTTACTCATGATGTCTCGATAGTATTGTAAGGCAGGAGGACAAGGTGAACTCGTATAGACTGTCTGCGAAGCTTCGTCCCTGCATTCGATGGGAATGGTTACAACTGGTACTCCTTGTAAACACGTTTGATTTTCAGCATCTTTCGTGATAATTTCTTTATGAGTAGCATATTCGATCTCCAATTCTTCCTCGCCATTTTCCGTTCCGTCGGAACTCAGAAAGTATATGGAAGGGAAAAATCGTCTGTGGACAACGTTTCCAGGTTCTGAAGGGACGTCCTCCGAAGCCGATAGCAGTGTTGATTCTGAATATTCTCTAAGAACTGCATTGTCCTGTGGCGTGACTGTGATCATTGTTTGCGCCCATTTCTCATCGTCTGCCATTGTCTACGAGTTGGTGCGAGTGGGGCGACTAAAAATTGAAATGTGTCATTCAGAAAAATTGCAAGGAAATGTATGTAGTCGGTACATCCTCGCTTTATTCGATAATTGCATAGCCCTTTGGTACCACTCACTTTTTCGACAAAAAGTTTTTCGCGACTTGACATCGCACTTTTCCTTTTCTTATTATACAATTCGCTTGGAATTTTTAAACACGATTCGGAGCATTTTCAAGCATTTTACCCTTCAGATTTGAAAACCATTTGAAAGGTTAGATGAGGTTACGATTGTACTGAATTGTACGCGCGCCAGTCAATTTCTGGTTGACAGGCATCGCCCGGCGGCATGACCGCGGGCATCAGGGCTGCGACACTACGTGCGAGTTGCTAATTTCGCAATATCGAATTGACGAGTAAAATATGATAAATCTACTGTTTTACAAAGTGAAGAATTAACCACTACACCTATACATAAGAAATTGGAAGGAAATTGTGCTGGGTATTTGGGCCAACTCACACACGCAGTAGGGTCTTTTCATTGGCTTATAATACTTGAATGTACCGAGAACACTGTGTTCCGTTGTGTTCTGTCGACAATTATTTATTTGAAAAATACATTGAAAAATACATTGAAAAATGGTTAAACGAGCAACAGACTACATACGTTTGTACAACAGTGCAATATCAATGATTTCAACCAGCCAGAAATTTCCATGTACACATTTCGCAATTCTCAAAGTTGGCGCGGTGATACTTTAATGATAAACGTGCGGATTTCCATAGGATTCAACAGCACGTTAATGGCATCTTCTCTAACTTGAACGGGTTGTACTTGAACTGGTTGGTCATCGAGTACATCGTTCGTCTCTGCTTTCCATTCCATACGATCTAGGTCCTTCGACCATTGGTTTCCGCCCAACGTAGTCTCCTCGATGGATGTTATGTCGAAGGTCGAAAATAGATCCTACATGACAGAGTAAGCACGCGTTACCTCGAGGAAACGTCACGAGGAAATGCCGTTTCTTTCTATGTACATGTGTAATTGTAAGAGTCAAGCAAGAAGAACGAAAGCGAACCTTCAGATTGACTTCGGCGGGTTGAGATAGCTGCTTGGCTTCGCCCACCTCGAACAAGTGTTCCAATCTTAGCAGGATGGTATCGTCCTTCCAGGGTTCGAGAGTTAGGATGTGAACGTTTGGCGGAAGGGGCTTGGCAAGACCAGATTTCTAAAAATGGCCAAGAGCCACGATGTGGAGAGCCCAAATCTACGATATGTACGTATGTGCATACCTGTGCAGGCATTTACATACCTCTGCTGAATTTTTCCTTCGGAATCCCTCAAAATCGTCCGCGGCCATGGGTGTAAAGACAGTCCATGGGCGGAGGGACAATCGGAGAGCCGCATCTTTTTCTTTCAACGCGAATTTGTCGAGGTCGTCGACATGACCAGCGATGACATAATGTTTGCCGCGCACTACCAGACCTTCGCCGAATGCAGACTCGTTCAAGGCTTCGCCAACCCCAAAAGCGTCGTCGCGAAGGAGTCGTCTATGAATCTACAGCGTCATGATTATTACATTGTAGCAAGGTGTCTCATTTACAAATCGGATACACGTATCTGACGTGTCTACGGAAAACGCTCTAATCCTCGGATCTTACCATTACTTCGACCTCTCCATCCTTCATGCTGCTACCTCCCTGTGCACGATCTACCAGGACACTGAACCGCATCTTTTCCTCCTCGTCCTTCAAGGAAATCTTCGATGTGACGGGATAGTAGTTTCCAGCTACAGGCTCCTCCAATTTCACCTGCCACGTTGGTCGATAGTCTCTCTTTCTCTTGAGCATTTCTCGCCCATTAGCATCCGTGTAAAATTCTCCCTTCGTATTGAGATTTGTTGTGTATTTAGTCACGATTTCTTTACCAATCTTGTCGCTGAAAACGAAATTCCACGTCACATTATTATACATATAGTTTAATTGAAAATAGAGGCGTAGCGGTAAGAGGTTGTGCACCCACGCGACAGGAATGGGACCGACGAGCCACTCAAATTCGACATAGTCCGAACCGTATAATCGGATAACTTGACTAATCCACTCGTTGACTTTCTGATGGATTTCTTGTACGACTGGGCCTGCATTGGATAAATACAATTTATAAAAGTAATACGAGTTGTGGCAGTTATTGTCGATATTGCCGATATTGCCGATACAATTTACCTTGGTAAATTCCAACGCGGCCATGAAATTCAAAGGAATGGGGTTCGACGGTCGTCGGTCTGAAAATGTATGCTCCGGAAGATCTGTTTTCGAAAACCTTATTGTCACCTTCAGCGCCTATATAGTATTGGAACGATTGTTGGTAATTCAACAGTTTCTTGTTCATTCCTTCGTTGTATACCACAACCACTTCTCCTTCTGGATTCACCTCTATCGTATAAGGCTGGAAAGTGTACGTAATGTCAATTGTGTCATTTCTCTGTTGGAATAAGTTTGTATTTTCTCTACCCCTTGATGTATTTCCCTCGCGGACTGGTACACTGGTTGTGGTGCATTTTCTACTTCCACGACGGTATACATCTTGTATCCTAGAGCTGGCACTGTAGCGGCAAATACGAGCTCCTTCGTAGCTTTGCTACGTCGTCCGGGAATGTGCTGCACCGACTCGGGGATGGGTACCACCTGCGATGCAACTCTGGCTCCATGGCCTAGAGGAAGTGATAGAAAAGACAGTCCATTCCAAGTACTATACTCCGAGTATTGTCCGAACAGAGCGGGAGCTACTCACTCGCGAATTCGGTTACGGTATATGCATTTCCTTGAGCGGGAACGCGAACATAAGTCGTAATTGGTTTGCTCAACGGATTGTAAAGTGACAAGACGTAGCTTTTGCTACTTTCGGTGTATGGGCAGGAAGTTATATTAAGTTCCATGCACGAGAACATTTTCCGAGTCGCTTCATCATTCGTGGTATCTTGTTCCTTGGAACTCCATTTCCTATGTAAGAGAATAGGACATGCACGTGTATCGCGTACCCGAACTTGCCTCAAATGAGCAAGTAGCGTAAAATAATTACTTTAGCGCATCCACGACAAGATTTTCACCATTCTGCATACTCTGGTACAAAATTCGGGAGTAGTCATCCGCAACTAATTGTTTCTCCGTTCCAGTAACTGCATCGTGGTGCTGCATCATCCCCATAGCTTCGCGGAAGTGGTCCAATTCTTTTTCGTGACCCTCGAGACCAGTCAACGCGGCAATTTGTTTACCGATCTGTAAGTGTACATATTCGCGAGTCGTTAACATTTTTCATTTCCTTCCGACTCGAGTTTCGGGACTCACTTGGAGGAGATTGTTTCCCATTCGCTCGAAAAACTTGATCGTCGGTCTGGAGACAAAGTATCCGGTCCAGAAGGCATGAGGATCGCTCGCATAAGGGAAGAAGTCGTCGCTCTTTGTCGGCCACACGAGGTTCTGGTCGTGCAAGGCTTTCAGGTAACACGATGGCGTGGAGTAGAATATATTCACTTCTTCACCCTTCAACTGCCTCGTAAATCTGTTTCAATTCGACGGAAGCAATTTCTAGTATGTGCATAATTGGATTGGTCATGCTATACATTGTATGTACAATTGAGTGAGAGTAATCCAACTTTGACTACCTCGGGTGTTTTACCAGTTACTTAGATAAGTTCCCGAAATTGCAGATTAGCGTTCGATCGATTTTACCTGATCAACCTGTCCAAGTTCGTGAACCACATTTCGGCATGTTGATAATTAAAATCGTCGCCCATGGTAAGAATAATGTTGTTAGTCTTGTACGCTTCCGCCTGAATGCGCGCATAATTCGAGAAGAGTTGAACCTGTCGACGAGCCAGGATCGTTTCAATACTTACCACCACCCACGAACGATATCAGACCCGTTTCTTTGTCCCCGTCTCATGAGAAATACGCATCGCTATCCCAACGCTACTATCCTCCTGCAGCTCGTTCTTTCGCGAATGCAAAACCAAAGCGCAAACGTGTGTGTACCTTATCAATTTATCCAGATTCGTGTAATACATCTCGGCATGCTGATACGTGAAATCCCCTCCCATCGTCAATATGACATTGTTCGTGCGGTAATAGGCCGCTTGTTTCTCGGCGTATGTCCAAAACGAACCGATCTGTTAGAGAAAGAAATTGCTGGGTATCGGCAATAATTGAGGACACACGAATCTATTTCCGACAAGAGACCAAGAGACCAAGAGACGAAGACAAAGGCAGACGGAGAGAAGACGGCAAAGAAATTGCAATTCTCAATACAAACCCTTTCTTCGACATTGTAATCTGGACTTTCTGGGTCGTCGATTATGGGCTCGTCGGCACAAAGCACATCGAAGCAGAAGCCTGGTGGTGGGCTATAGGTGTTGTACATCGCGGCCGTGAATAGATTTGCTCGTTTCCCTGTGGATCATTATCGCACGCCACCACAATTCACTTGATTGCGCTGAGGAATTTTTTCGGATAGGTTTTATTGTTAGACTTTCGACGGCGCTCGTTACCTAAGCTTGGGCTGGATTTCCAAACGAATTCCATAGTTTGGTCTGTCAGCCTCTGAGACTTGTCCTGGTAATCCATGCGTCCAAAGAGCATACCGTCGAAGCCCATTTGGGCAAATATCGATGCTTGTTCCCTTGAGTGCCCAAAGGGATCGATTTGCCATCCGATGCGTGGTCTCGCGCAGCTCCCAAAGGTGTCATTGAGTCGTCTAGAGACTCGGAAATTGAGTGAAAAATTCATTTTGATCGTGCCCTACATATTCCTATTAATGTATTCGCTATTTGCGTTTCTCGCTGTCGTTTTTCTTACCTGAATCCCCATGCGAATTGGTCGACAATGGAATGATAATGAGTCGTAGCCTCATCGTTCATGCTCCATCCTCCGCCAATGATTTCCAATCGGCCTTCGTTTATCAACGTTCTCACGTCCTCCTTTACCCTGTCGTTCTGCCGTAGCCACCACTTCCACAAGAAAGCCGTTTCTACGTAAATGAACCTGGTATAAAGTAGAATACGTTACGCGAGCAGTGTGTGTGGATTAAGGAATTGTACAAATGATTCATAAATGGATTTTGATTAACTAATTATTTCGTGCACTTACTTTCTGCTAGGATCGGCTAACAATGCTTGAACTACGCTATCCAGAATGTACTGAACGCCAGCCTTCTGAATTTGCGATCGGCCTATTATGATGGATGAAATATTATACATACAAACTGTATTGTATTGTATCCTATTCTATTGTATAATAGCCATTACCTAGTAGTTTCCTATTAAAGATAAATAAATCCTTACTTCCGAAATAATACTGGTCAACGGTCTTGAGCCAACCGACATCATCGTGAGTGTGAGCCACCAAATGAATATTCAATTTCTTAGCATCCACTGCAGGGCATGACTAAAATTGAGAATGTCTATGTCACAATGTGTCTTTGTAAAGTGGGGAATTTGACCAATATTGTATAAAACCCGTGGAATTGATGTTTCCTTTAGAGAGAAAACGAAGCATCCTAATCGATTAGAGCTAATACGATGGCCTGTATGTATTATATGTATGTAGTTGCGATTCAAGTCTTCGAGTGACACCGCGACGATCGTGCAAATGTGTGCTATACACACGCGTCTACATGAATGTATCGATAATATTGAATTATTTCAATTCCATCGGGTAGACATCGAGTTTCACAATGCGCTTAAGCAAAACACGTTTGGTTTTGTTTCGTATCTACTGCTCCGGGTTAAATGACATTGTACTGTATACAATGTACAGTACAGCATTGCTCTTGAACACTGTTGTGGGTTGCGGAAAATGCTCTGGGAGGTGACAGACATCAATCTACGTCTACAATGTACTTACAATAGTACAATATTTCTCGGTACAACATACAGTAGTTCCAAACCTATCTACATTGGCTATTTGTGGCTATTCAAAACATTTCTGATTTCATAGGACTAGCGCAGAAAGATCGTTGGGTATGAAATTTCCCAGCACACTCGGTGGAATTTATTCTCCTATCGATATCACGAGTGAGATTTTCGATAAAAGAGAAATGGGTGCACTATCCACAACGTCTACTTCGTTACTGATAGATCATGATTCGTCTGTGCGAATCAACAATTGACCCTAAATCGAAGGGTAGGCTCCGAAACTAAAGTAGAATCGTAATGTACAACGGTACAAGAGATACCTGATAACCACAGGTTGGTGTAGTTTCTCGATGATTTCTGTGTATGCTGGCAGCATCGCTATGGATAAGTAGACAGAGGAACGCAATTGCAAAAAATACCGCGAAACACCGGCACCCCGACATCGCGAACTGTCGCCAACGATCGCAAAGTACATACACTCGAGTTCAGTGGATGCCTTCGCTCAGAAGTACATAATGAGGTAATCGCAGTCGGTCTGCTATTCTTATACCGATAGCGCGATTTCGTCCGGCCGCACTGCCATTGCGATTATAACGTTGACATGGGACACGAGTTACACGATCAATTCTGTTGCTAGGTCAATTTCAACATATGTACTAGTATAGAATTTCTATCGTATCTCTAGATAAACGAATATGTCGAATATTTCTCGAACATAAGGATGAGGTTGCATTTCATCTACCATCGTTCGTTTGGCTTAATTATTTTTTAAGCATCAACCGACCTAGAATAACACTCTAATGGACAAAATGATTTTTATATAATTTAATGGTTGTGTGCCAAACCAATGATGGTTAGAATTTAGCTCTGAATTTTCAAGTACATTCTACACATATCGGTGGGATTAATAAGAATTATCTCTGATGGGTGTCTCTTGATTCGAATATCGAGTCTATCGGTGTAAAGATCATTCTACAAGATGTTTGCCGAATGCAAAACACGAACAAATGATGATTGATACAACGATATCGGATTTGGGCTAAAGTTACGTATCAATTGAGATTTGAAGGAAATGATTTTTCTCGCGACGCGATATACACGCGACACTGTATACTACCGACTAGTGTATACACTACAGAGATAGAGTATTATTAGCAGCTATCGACTCTTTTGTAGTACCGACAAGTATTTTTCCATCGTACAAATTACGTAGTCTCATTGAATCATCGTCTCGGACATGCCAAAGTGTATACATTGTAAGTACATACTACAATGTACAATGATGCATGATAGTAAAGTCGAATCGAAATATGTATACATACATACATACATACATACATACATAAAATGCAGTGTGCCGAAGTGAGAGTTCGTCTCGATTGAAGAATATCGCATTTACGGTGTCAAGATTGAATCGAGTTTATCCAAGTGACTAGATTGAATAAATAGAGCGTGTGCCGTAAAACTGGAAAAATCAATGTTATCTCTAACAGTACTACTTAAAGTTGAAGCAAGACTATCTTCGATCGGAAGGCAAAGTGGTTGATCAGGCGCGCCTCGCAACTTTGCAAATGGGAATACAGTTGCATTTCTACAGAGTGCAGAGAATGCAGGGGTTGGATCAGTGGAAGTTTGGTATTGCGTGTCTGTGTTTGTCTGCGATAAATATCGAGACCTTTGGAATACTTGGATTTAGCGATATCTCGGGTACAGCGAATAACAACCGACGCGGCGTCAACGGTCAATGCAACGCAACTCCTGCCAGTACTCGAATTGATCTATTTTATCAGATATACATGGTACATGTACATACTTGTATCGGCTCGCGAGATTCAACGCGAGTCACAACAGCTTTTGCAAAATGCAAATATCTATCAGATTTCCTTTGATTATACTATGTATGTATTGTACAGTGTACGTTGTCCTCATTCTAGCAGCTAGAACCGCTAGAATTTCGACGTGATTCGAAAGCCACGATCGACAAGATAAATTATGAAAACAACATTTATTCGCATAATACATATGTGTAATAAAGTAAAATGCAATCGTTTTAACACCATTGAAAGCATAAAGAAAAATCAACATCTTAATATGTAGTGGGAGAGGTAGGTACGAGCATAACGAGCAAGCAAAACGAAGCTTCAAACGCGAATTGTAGCTTGTGGATCCATGTTTCGATGGTTCCTCGTGTGAAGAAGCACGCGTATGGCATTCTACCCAGTTTAAGATTTGAGCGGATTTCCATCCTAGGTGAGGGAGAAAACCAAAGTGAACCCTTTCAAGTTGGGACATCTCTTTCCTGAAATTCGGTAACGTACATATACAGTAGTTGTGACAACTTGAATTCAATTCAATACGAAATTGAGGATCTCCTCATATGCCAGTTCGGAATTGAAGCGCACCGTAGCGAGCGAATATCACTAATGGGTATAGTATGGGTATAGTATTGGTATACACTATTGTACATGGTAGTGTTAGAAATCGGAATAAACGATTTCTTGTGGCTTCTCAAATTTAACTGGTCGATAGAACGACAAAGATTGGTCCCAGCCGCGTGGTGCAGTATTATAGTTGTTCAGATTATGTACGGTTGCTAGCTTCGGTCCATTGTACGTATTATTTTCGTACAGTTTTCCTGTAAGAAAGAATATTGGAGCTTTATTGAGAGTCGTGTAAAGCGGTATTGGTGCCTCGTCGTTCGAAGGCATACATACATACATACGGAGAAATACATTTCGATCATACAATCATAATTGTCATGACGATAATAGATGTACGTATAACTATAACATTACGGGATTCTAGAGAATGCAGACTATGGATAGAAATACAATGTACTATGAGCAATGGGCATAAGCAATAAGCATTAGTTTGGCAGAAAGCACAAGTTAATATTGTTCTTAAGAAGCGATTGCATCTAAAAGATTTTTATTCGAAAGCGCGATACATACATTGTTACTGCTGTATGTGTATCGCGCGCGCGCGTAAGGAGGAATTTAGTCGGCTGGCAATCGCTACCAAAGGACAATATTTTCGGTTAGGTGAACCTCGCAAGGAAATTGCAGAAGCACATGCCGGTTAACTTGCCTGCGTCCGGATAGACGCCAGTAAATTTAGATTCCGGCGAAGCAACCGACAAGAGGTTATCCAGAACAGGTGTATTGCGGAGGTGCTTAATCGTCTCAAGAATATCTTCCTGAGAAGCTACCATTTGAAGTAGTAGCGACTTTGCCTCGGGAAGCACTTCCTGTTCAGTGTTGACGAACTTTGGTTCACCGATCGCACAGAGATTCTCCAGTTCGTCGGAAGTGGTGGATCGTCGCCTACGAGTCGTAGTGTATTCTTCTTGAAACATCGAAGAATACTCTCGATCGCCGTTCATTGTCGTCTCCGTCTGACGACGAGCACTTTCGCGGTATATCGTTTCTTCTTCGATACCGTACTCGTCGTCCAACTGCGAGTCCGTCTCCTCTGTCGTGTATTCGGTGTCGTCGGTCGAGATGTATCCATTATTGCGGTACTCCTGGGATTTCGGTGGCTCCTCGTATTCCTCGCATTCTGCTACTCTGTATTATCGTCAAAAATGAAACTGTGATCCCTCGGGTGTGAGATTGAAAATGAATTTAGATTTATAACCAATTATGTTGGATTTAACTTTAGATTTTCAAGTATCGCTACCTATTACCTACATATGTATTACCTATTTCGACAGGAATTATTCGATTTTTACGTAAGAAAAAAACAGGTATGCGTTGATACGGTTAAATGAAATCGCGCTTACGAGGGATCACCAGTTTCGTTCTGTCTCACCTTCTATACGATTCCTCTTCGACGTTGTACTTGGGTGGATTTCGGATTTCAAAGAATCGTGCCAAGTCATTGTCAATTTGGGATTGCTGTACGATTGGAATGACCTTGGGACTGATGTGCTTGTACTGGAGATTCGGTCTGCAGGTCTTCTCAAATTCTTGGATCAATTGCTTTACAGGAACCGGGGTGTATTCGTCCTCGCCCGGCTCGGGCCGCTGCCCATTCAATTCCTCTTGACGAGCGTTAGCTTGCAGGTAATCCTGATTCTTGCCGATTCTCTCCTTTGCATGGCTTTTCGCCGCTTTGGTAGTCTGTGCGTCAGAAAACTTGGATTTGCTTGGCGGAGCTTTGCCATAAGCACCGTTGCGTCTGTTAGCGTTGTTCGTTGGCATGGCCGAACAATCGTCGTAATTGTTACGATTGCGGTAACCATTGTGCCTTCCAGTTTCATTGTCGAAACTGATTCGTCGCGATTTCTCGACTACCGAGGACCGATCTTCGAAAGGAAAATCGTTGTCCGTACCGACCGCCACTTCTCTGAGATAAATCTTTTTTACCTCGGTGTGGCTGCACTCGGTGCCATTGCATCGAGGCTGTGTTCTGCCTGGAACGTTAAAAGTTGTTCGAGAAATGACTTATCGTTAATATTGAGCCCCGAAAAAAGGACCATCTTCCCACGAGAGACGACGAGAACTTTGCTATTGATAAGAATCAATTACTATTGGCTGTGTCCTATGAAGAATAAGCACGATGAGCACGATGAGCACGATGAGCACGATAAGCACGATAAGCACGATAAGCACGATAAGCACACTCCTCGCTCGTATTAGAAATGAAGCGCATTGACTTTGGCAGGGAGATTAGACGGCAAATTAGTTGAGGTAAAAATATTGATTGCCACTACAGGAGCATGTATCGGAGCATTGTTTGCTTTGGATATAGAGCTAGGAAACTTGGGCATCCGTCTCGCAATGATTGAATAACATCGATAGTAGTTGCCAATTGGAGCCTCGCGGATCATTGAACTCGTACCGAAGCATCAGTCGACAAGTTTAACATTGATCTCTACGTCGAAGAGGTGTCAAGTGCCGACGGAATTCTAGAGCATTCTTTTTTGAGTATCACCGCGCCGGGATCCGAAATACACGGATCTAAATCGAAAATAGAGGGAGAAAAATGACGACGACGACGACGACGACGACGACGACGACGACAGGTTCGAGCTCGTGCAAACACAAACTCGTGGTGAATTCTTAGCACAAAGACCACGACTGCAGGCCAAGTGGTCGATCGAATTATTCAACTACAATTCTAAACGCGTCAGTGAGAATTCTTATAAAACTCAGAGTCGAATAATATTTACTACCCTCCGGCAAATGGAAGATTTAGAGTTTCCAGACTATGCAAAACTTGGAAAACTTAAACAGTGGAGCCAAACAGTAGAGTCTTTCTAGCCTCTCCAAAACATTGTCATTCGTCCACGTCTACGACGACTACTCTAGGGCAATCCTACAGTGGTATACGAAAATACATATAATGCGCCGTGATGCCACCTATTCGCCGTGCCAAGTGAGATCACGGCGAATAGCGAGTATGACATTAGGCTGACAATGTGACAATGAGATATTTCTGTTTATACAATATTTTACGCACCTGTTGTGGCCGGATTCGTGTTGTCCAAGGATAAATCAATGGTGAACGGATTGAAAAATGGTTTTTCCGTGGTAGGCGGTTCTACGAGGGGTGAAAGTGAGGGCAGATTCGAGAACTTGGAATTACCATTAATTTCCTGAAATTGGCAAAGAAATCCAATATCGTAATAAATTCCATTTGGAAATACGTAACGGGATAAATGAAAGGCGCTTGCCATTTTGGTCGGATATGCTGGAGTTTTTGTTGTACCCGGTGTATTGGGCGTATGGGGCTGCTCCTTGTCCACTACCCATTTTTCTGATCTTTTCCTGCGCTTGGCAAATATTTCTGCGCCTGGCAATTGCATCGAATCAATTGGGTAAGAGAGAAATGAATATCGGCATTCCGAACGACCAATTACTCTTACCGCGTCCTTTCTGATTGTTTAAATCGCGGACAATGTCGAAAAGTCTCTCGGGATTCTTTGGCATCGGTTCGATATTTACTTCTTCGCCCAGAGCTTGTATACCGTGAATGTCTAATACTCTGCCATTTGGATTCATCATGCATTTCAAGGGCAGTTTGTCCTAATTTACATACCGCACGGTTACGGAGTGGTTATACATGTGTAATTTGTTGCACAAATTTCGGTCAATGTCGAGCAGTTCGAGCTTAGTGCCCCGAAATCTGTTATGTACTGTCTGTTGGAAGTAGACATACACAGATCGTTCGGCGGCTTCTAACAAAAAACACTTACCCTGTGGACGGGCGTCGAAGGTTCTTCTTCGTCTTCGATACCTACGAAGAAACGGCAAATCTTTGTAATTCTTGGTGCAATCAAAGAATTTAAATTGCCCCCCCCCCCCCCCCCCCCCCTCAAAATGTTGAGTGGACGAACCATTCCCGTCGTGGATCCACTTGACAGACCTCTTCTTCCTATTCACATACATGGATTGACCTTTGCTCTTCATATTTTTCACGTCACTGAGCGAATGGGAAATTCGACGAGCCAGTTCCACTTGATCCTCGACCGTAGGGTGGCTAGGTGCGTAGAAGTACGAGGATGCAAACATCTTTTCTGAACAAGAAATTCCATCCTATCGATCGGTTGTCCAATGTATCATACAACTTGTACGACAGAGTCTCTCTGACAATGAGTATTTGCAGGGAAATGAATGAAGAAAAAAAAGGAACATGTACACATGTATGTATGTATGTATGTATATGGAGATCGCAATTGTTCTGTCGTAATGCGTATAGGTAAAAAGAGTCGCATGATATGCAGCATACATGTATACATATATGTACATACTATTCTTTGCGTGCACAATTTCACTCGAGTCGGAAGCTGGCGTGAGCAGCTTCTCCAGATTGATCGGTGTGCTCTCGCGGCTCTCCTGAAGAAAAGAGAAATACTCTATACTCAATACTCAATACTCGAGTCACTCTTGACGAAGCGCAAACTGTTCGGTTCGAGGTTCGAGTAATCACCATGTCGACGTGTAGTATCTTCGAGGTGAGATTCTCGAGAAAATTCCTCTTGACCGGGTCGTGTCTATCGGAGGGCTTGAATCCGCGGGATCGTATTACAACATTGTCCGCGGATATACTTCGCTGCAGAAAGCTCTTCTCGCGTAGAGTCGTGTGGTTCACACTGTACTTGCAACTCTCATCCTTGTAGCTCTTACTCGCGAAACCATAGGAAACGTTGCTCCGGATATCAGGACTGTTGATTCTGTCAATAAGCAACATGATTATCTTCTTCCGTCGCGAGTGCAAGATTTTCGACAACTATCTGGGCTACAGCTGTGAGCCGCGATCTTTGCGACCCCCCGCACGCAAAACGGCAGAGAATACATATTTATCTCGCATTTTCAGAGCGCGAAATATTTTTACACTTTGAGCGATACGCCGTGTCTCGACGAAAGTTCTCTGACGTTTCGTGTTTACAAATATATACACATGAAACGGCCGCAATGACGACAGTGGAGAAAACACAGTATGAGAGAAAGAGGAAAGAAGACGAAATTGGCGGTGGCGCTCCGGGATTTGGCACGGAAAAAGAGGACTTTCTTTACGGAGAAAGTGCTGTACGTGTAAAGCGCTTACGAACGAATTGTGTGCGCACCGTTTGCCACGAACCTCGATGTAGCGTGTCGAGGCAAAATTCAACACCCGATTACGTTATTCGCATAAATTAAGGGAAAGGAATCGATGGATCGCTAGCCAGCGATCGCAATTAGCGATCAATTTGCAAGTTTCTTCGAATGACAATATGTGTGTGCGTTGTCACGGACTGTGTGTATCGGCGCGAACAAGTTTTGTCGGCCTACGACAGCCGATCGAGCTTTTTCGATGCGACACGACGCGACGCGACGCGACGCGACGCGACGCAACGGGGAGAATTGGTTCACTTCCAAGCGGCCAATTAATTCCGCGTTGCGGTATTGGCAGTGGTACAACGAGGTTCTGTGCAAAAGAAATGCTAAATTTATCTGCTGTAACGTAATACGCAGTAACGGATAAAGCTCCTGCCTTTGGGCTTTACTAGCAGCATTGTATTTATCGGGAGCGCGAACGGGATTAATTTGATATCGATAGATGCTGGGAGCGTGATATATTTAAATCGAAAAGTCAACGACCCAAAGTTACTCGTTGAGTTACTCTCGTTCAGTGGGTTAAAGAATAATGTGTCTTGGGTTTCCGATCAGGTGTCGAATTGGGTCTATGGTTAATTGGGTGAGGATATATAAATAAATGTTCCTTCAAGCAAACCAGGCAAACGATTGTTTTCGAAGAACGAAGGTGTAAGCGTCGGCGTTTTCATTATTTTTCCATTTATTTTCGTTCGAGAGGTTGGAATGATGTCGTTGAGGATTTGTTAATTGGACATTAGCATGCTGACGTGCAAAAGGGCGTTTAATATGGGCGAGGGAGCGAATTTTGGGCAGAATTGTCAGACATTGGCAGTGGCTTGACGTGAAAATTGACCGCTCTTACATAGTAGCTACGCAATGTGATCGATATGTTGCTTTAAATAGATTATTTGGTACAAGTTTGAGCGCGTTCGAAACGCTCAAACTGAACGGGTGAAACGTTTCGGATGATCGAAAATCCGAGTACTGTTGAATCGTGCGGAACTATGCGGGTATTGCTATTTCGTTTTCGATGGTGATTCTTTCATTTCTGGCAGAAACACCTGTTTGCAGAACGGACATGGCATTTCCGAATGCATCGAATTACGAGAGTTCTGAGAGGAACCTAGAGGCAATGAAAAAGTTGGAAACTTGGAAAATTGGCCAATTTCAACGATGCGGATCAATCCAACAGAGAACGCGATGTCACGATGTAATTCGAATCGCGGCAAGTTTTCACCAACTGCGGTGGTTTGAAAAGTAGAGAGAGGGAGAGAGAGGGAGAGAAAGAGAGAGAGTAAACCGCGTCTAATATTGCACACGCGTCAGCCACTAAAACCATTCACGATCGAGCACAGGCTAGCGTTCAATTCCTTTTTCCCTCAAAATTTCATCCACACCCGCAAGATTACAGTGGGTACATAATCCCACAAAACCACTTCACTACGAGTTCATCCGCACAAACTTTCCCTCTCTCTTTCTCTCTCTTGTCTCTTCCCAGGTTTCTCGGTATCGAGTCGCAATTGAGGTTTACTTATCGAGCGGTGCCCTCCTCATCTCGATGTCTACGCACGGTCTGCCGGTTACCCCGGGCCTGGATTCCACACCCTCTGTTTATTCTCGATTTATTATCTTTTTCTACGGCTTTTACGTAACTTGGAGGCTCGCTCGCGTCCTAGGCTAGGCTACGAAGCGAAGTGGGCAACCGCGAGGCGCGAACGGCGAATTTGCATCTTGCAAAACGCCGCGCTGGCACGTAGATATGTATGTATACCTACGTGCGGCCAGCCAGAGACGAGGTAGACCTGGTAGACGGACGCACCGTGATCAGCGATACACGCGTCACCGCAAGCGGCACTTGGCCGCTAGCAGTCGGCAGAACAGGCCGCCCTTACGCTGGCTGGCTGGACCATTGATGAGAGTGAGAGAGAGAAAATTTATTTTTACATCCAAGCGAACCAAGTACAAGAAGATTCTCGCGTTCTCCTCTCAATATCTCATGCTCCAGCCGAATTGCAATGGATGGCAATGAGCCTGGCAATGAGCCTGGCAATGAGCCTGGCAATTGCCCCTCTCCGAAAGAGAGCATGCTTCGGTACAACTCGCCCAGTCCACGCTTCACCTACACCTACATATGTATGCATGTACGTATATACTTGCGGAAGCTCCTCTCTCGCGTCGACGGTAGACTAGCCTCCGCGTTGTTTGTACCACGAGACTCTCGGTCTTCCGAAACCCCTCGAATGGAGATCGAATAGAGATCGAATAGAGATAGAATAGAGATTCAGTCTTCTTTGTGCGATCCAATGGCACGGTACCTAGTGCACACCGCTGATTACAGTTTACTCGGTGATCGCGGATCTGCTACCGGACCGGACACTTGGATGAGGTGGGTTGCAGCGCGCAGCCGGCACACAGTGCTTTATAATAGCGCCCAACCGTCGCTATACCGACTTCCCGACTGCCTTGGGTCGTCTTCGGTAAAAATAGACCACCAGAAAGCGACACCTTAGGAATCGGCTCCGCTACGTCTTGCGGCAAGCAGACTGATCGTGCTAGCTCAGCTGCGGCTGTTCGTTAAGATCATTTTAAATACCCCCTCTGTCGTATAGAAATTTGTAATTGCGAAACGGTTTATCGATCGAATGGTTCCTTATCAGTCGCTTAGATCAGGTTTTCGGAAAGAAGAGAGAGTACGTAATTCGGTGGTGTATAGTATAAGAGTTATGAACAAGTCCATGTATGTATATTGGATTGTTTTTTTAATATACAAGATCCTGAGAGACGCACAATTTCATGCATTCGTGGACATTCGATACATTGTATAAGCTTAATCCCAATCGGCGAATGTTGTGTCTTTTATAATGTCCGTGTTTTCTCTTGGCAAGTCAAGTTTCTCACCACCTTTGCTAGCCTCCATCTTCTTCTTCCTCTTCTTCCGAGGCTCGTTGGAAGACGTCATAGTTTTTTGCCTTTCCTTCTTCCCTTCGCTCGAGGATTTGCCATAGTTTCCTTTCATTCTTAATTCGAACTCACTTTCGGCGTCACTTTCGGCGTCACTTTCGGCGTCACTTTCGCCGTCACTTTCGCCGTTACTCTCATCATCCTTTTCCGGCTCGGATTCCGACTTTCTCTTCTTCCTCAATCTTGGCAATGTATACTCGGCTATTTCGTCGTTCTTCGTAAGAAGTTTCAATTTTTGAGATTGATGAATCTTCATCCAGGAAGCATAGAACTTGGCCAGATTGGTCCCTTGGGTTTTGATCCTGTTTTCCCAATTCTTCATTTCGGCCATACCCTTCAAGTCGACAATGCCCGTACTTCTCTCGGTCTCTATGTATTTCGAATTCTCCTCAATTTTATCCAACAATTGTTTCATCTTCTTACAGTAATTCGCAATCTGACATTTCTTCAGAAATGCTTTCAACTGAAAAATGACAGTACCATACAAGTTACATTCCTCTTTTATTTTCTTTTGCTTCGCGTTAAAAACTTACTTGCATTCGGCAGGGTATAAACAAATCGGGAAAGTAAACTTTGTGGCTTTCATTCGCGGCATACTCTAACGCAAGTTGGTATATATTGTCAAGGATAGTGTCTTTAAAACCATTCTCTTGCAATTGAGCCTTTGATATTCTTAATATGCATATAAATGGTGTGGGCTTCATGGAAACGGTCCTGTGCTTCTTGTTAAAGTCATGAGAATTTAACACCTGGAACGTCGAAATAAAGTGAGCAAGTAAAGTCTGCTGGATAGAAAAGACTTGGCGATATCGAATTGGCATTCTTTGTGACCGTAATAATACCTCGAATAAGAATGGCAAAATGGGGATGAATGCGTTGGTATCTTTCGAAATGTTTATGAGCATTTGCACACAGTGGAATCGCAGAGGGTAATATTGGGCTGTGGGAATAACCTTTATCGTACCTACGATAATCTGTGGAAGAAGAGACATGAAATAAACAAATTCACACAAGACTGCGGAATTATTGGAACGGATCGTTAAGAAAAGATCGAATTTTACGCACCTGCACAAGTGGATACAAGAGCGAACGCAACATGCTATCGGCTTTTGATTGTGATATTAATTCCGCCCAAAATCGTAATGAATTTATGTACTGCCAATTGTATACAGCTTGAAAATTTTCCTGCAAATAAATAATCAATCGTGGTATAGCAATCGATATCGGCAATAATTGTCACCCTCGTCACTGGTGACTTTTCACAATTATCTTCAACAAGATTTACCTTCTTCTTGAGGGTCATAGCGTTTCGCAAATGAATTGCTAATTGTCTAATATACAAAAATGCATGGCTGTACGAAAGATTATTTTCAAGCAAATACATTTCGGTCAATGAATGTCTCATGAAATTGATCCCCGGTAGTGTCGTGGGAGAAACGAACTTTGCGTTTTCCACATATTTCACGTACATCGTCTAAAAAAAGCACACGATCAGGTTCGTGACAATTGGCCAATAGGAATTTTCAATATCGTCAAACTATGAATTGCGATATTCCATGCCATGCTGCGCATACTGCGCATACCTTGAGTAATATCTCCAAAACGGATTCTTTGTGAGTTGTGGCGATTCGCAATATACTTAGGAAGGCAACAACGCGAACAGTCTCTTCTCCTCTTGACCAGAATTTTAATAGAATCCTGAGCAATGGCTTGGTCAGTGACGAAAAAGACTGAGTGTATGGCATCAATTGGTGCAAATGTTTCAGCAGAACTGTGACAATATTCGTGGAAGCCACGTTTTGTAGAATCTTAAGAAAAAAATGGATAAAATCAAGTGGTAGCCGTATTTCAAGACTTGCAAACACTCCTACATCGAACAAGCCGTGTGTGGATTGGTGCTGACCTTAATTAAATCCGTCATGTATGATTTTAAGACACCTTTTACTTTACTAAATCGTTTGCACTTGTGAGCTTCGAATTGGGACGCTGAGCCAAGATTGAGAAATCTTTTGAATGCATCCGGTAAATGCAAAACGCATAATTGAACAACTCCGTTGAACACTAGGAAACAATTTGGCATGTAATTAGCACGCTAGCGTATGGAATTGCTAAACTTTGTACATAATAATACAATAATAATGCTTCCAACCTGCACTGCCCTCCACTTTGAATCTTAATGATTCTCCGTCCGACGACTCTGCTACTGTCTGCAACGCAGCATGGAACGCATCCACAATGGATTTAATAGTCTTCAATGACCTGAAAATGATTGATTCCCATAGGTGGTGTCTGCCTTTATATTGGATATACTTTATTGGCTAACAATAAGACATTACTTGTCCCGTTGAATCTCTTCTTGCCAAGTTTTTAGTAACTGCAACGTTATTTTCTTTTTGCCGCTACTTACATCAGGATCCTCGTCCGGTTCGTAATCACTTTCATCGCTCGCGATCTACGTGTACGTGCACATGAGGGAACATATTCGTCTAATCAAAGTACGCTTGAAATTTAACCGTATACCTCTAATTTATCGCTCGGTATATGCTTCCGCCCATCTTCGTGTGTCGATTTCTCATCGTCATCTTCGCCCGATACATCAAAATCCAAAAGATCTTTGTCATTTTGCTTTAGGAAAGAATAAAATTCTGGATCTGTATCCTTTAGCCTCATTAATGACTTTTTATGCTCTTCTGGATCCATATCGCTTTCTCCACTGTCCGATTCTTCGGGTTCTTGGATTTGACTACTCTTTCTTTTTCCGTTATCTGGTTAAATAATCAAATGCGTTGGTGGATTTAACAATCTGCACTTTAAAGTATAACAGAAACTAACTACTCGGACATAGAAATTGTGGCACCTGATTCTTTGATTTCCTCCTCTTCGTCGGTTTCAACGTCATTCTCAAAATCTTTTTCAAAGAATTCATCCGTGCTTACTTTGCTTAAATTCCTTTTCTTCTTTGTGGTAGATTTCTTCGATTTCTTCGTTGCAATCTTTCCACCTTTTATCTTCATTTCTTCCCGATTGAATCTGTATCTAATGTTGTTACGGTCAATTATATATCCTAGAACGAAAATCGGTAATAATAGTACACAGACTCTAGCACTCTAGTAAACCTCGTTTCTCTTATGTGCTTTACCGTTAGTTTACTGTGTTAAACTACTATTACGGAAAATGTAGGTTTCAATCTATATGGATAAAATGCGTTCTACTTACGGGCGTTGAGTTATGACTCGTGTTAATACCTTTTATAAATAAATCTTATGCCTCTCTTATGCGATCTAAATGATTGATTGTGAGGTTAGTGTACCCATGTGTCAGGTTGAGTCCAGTTTAGTCTCATTGAATTCAATTCAACCCTGATAGCCAGGTGGGCTCAGAGTGGCTCCATCGTGATGCGGAAATTTGAAAAATCTGACGTCAGATCCATTGCCATCTGTTTCCGGAAATGGTATGGAAAACGTGATCCACGCGCGTGGATCACGTTTTCCATACCATTTCCGGAAAAAGATGGCAATGAATCTGACGTCAGATTTTTCAAATTTCCGCATCACGTTGGGACCACTCTTAGCCCACCTGGCTATCAGGTTAGTGACTGGAATTCCAAAGAGGAGCGAAACAGAGTGCTGATCCGAACTGATCCGAACCAAGCCGAACGGATCCGAACTGATTCGAACATCTGAGTCCGAGTACCTCGTGCACGCATTCACATCAATTCGCATCAATTCACATAGAAAATCTCACTTCGTTTTCCTATAACGTCATCGACTCAAACGTGAAAAGTGTTGTGAGAAGTCGTGGCAAACTCCGAGAAAATAGTAATTATATAAAGATTCTCATAAATTCACGCAATAGCGTCGCACATAATTTGATAGAGGAGACGTTAAGAATTTGCCGAAGATGACTGCGATTTCGGGTAGCGGCGACGGCAGAAGCAGCCATAATCACGCCTACAAGGATAAAAGCAAACCTGGGGATATTCGAAGCAGCAACATCAACGCTGCGAAAGGTTTGCTTAACACGAATTTGATGTTTTAACTCGAGGATTTCCAAGACGCAATACGTACGATTATACAGCTCGAATAATTGGTTGTATCGAAAGCGTGCTATTCGGAAAACTCTTGCCTTATATAGTAGCGTTATGCCGGTATGAGACGGCCTACCTCCTACACCGAAAATCATTTGCAATTAGCATGAGCATTGGCAAAGAACTTAATAACTTGCGGTATTGTCTCTTAGCCCTCAAAATATATAGTATAGCACATTGTAACTCGTAGTATCATTTCGATGCAAACTTTGCCTGTCTTCTTTGACGTATGTACAATTTGTACGACACAATTTGAGATGAGATTTTTATCTTCAAGAATGGATCGTTTTAGCTCACTTTAAGTTGACACATTGATCTATGTAGAAAGTAGCGCTAAAGCTGTAACTCCCGTGATTTCAGCCGTTAGCGATGCCATTCGTACGAGTCTTGGGCCCAGAGGCATGGATAAAATGGTAAGTGTTTACGAATTATGGTGCATTTATTACGTACATTGACTAAACCAATTGTTTGATTCGGTACATATCTTTGATCGATCCTCTCAGATTCAGGCGGCAAACGGAGAGGTCACTATTACCAACGACGGTGCTACAATTTTGAAGCAAATGAACGTAATTCATCCTGCGGCTAAAATGGTATGCTTATAGGAACTTGAATAATATTATGGAATATTATGGAATATTATGGACAAACGCCACAAATGGCGGTGTTGGCCAATCTAACGACGTTACTCTTTGCAGCTGGTAGAGTTGTCGAAAGCACAGGATGTCGAGGCTGGAGATGGCACGACTAGCGTCGTAGTAGTTGCTGGTTCGTTATTGGATGCGGCGGAACGATTGTTACAGAAGGGAATCCATCCGACGCTTATAAGCGATGCATTCCAAAAGGCTGCTGGGAAGGCTGTAGAGATACTCGCGGAAATGTCAACGCCGATAGATTTGGCCGATAAGATTTGTCTCGTCCGAGTTGCTGCTACCTCGTTGAATTCAAAGGTACCATCCACGGTTGTGACAGTATTAACGGAATCAACCCTATATCGATTTGTATTCCTAGGTTGTCTTCCAACAATCAAGTTTACTGGCACCCTTAGCGGTGGATGCGGTATTAAAAATTACGGAGGAAGGAAAAGAAATTGCAGTGGATCTGAACGTAAGGGACGCTTTGAAATATCGTAATCGTATTTGGCTTTGCCGGGGCCACGTTAATTCGGAATTGATGTACTGATTATTTGATTTGAAATATTCCTCAGAATATTAAAGTAATCAAGAAATTGGGAGGTACGGTCGAGGACACAGAGTTAATCGAGGGACTAATTTTCACGCAAGGCTCTTGCAACGTGACGGGACCTAGACGCGTTGAAAAAGCTAAAATAGGATTGATACAATTCTGCATCTCGCCGCCTAAAACTGATGTAAGTTGGATGGAACTCGGTGCGAGTCGCATGCCGATTTTGTATATATGTAATGCAAATATAAATGGAAGTATAAGTGCAAATGCTTATGCGTGTGCGTGTGCGTGTGCTTGTCTCTCCTATTGCAGATGGATCATAACGTGATCGTTTCCGATTACGCAGCCATGGACCGTGTTCTGAAGGAGGAACGAGCTTACATTCTAAATATCGTGAAACAAATCAAGAAAACGGGTTGCAACGTTCTTTTGGTTCAAAAATCGATCCTCCGCGATGCTATAAGCGATCTGGCCATTCATTTCCTTGACAAAATCAAAGTTATGGTCGTTAAAGATATCGAACGGGAAGATATTCCATTTGTCTGTAAGACTCTAGGTTGCAGGCCAATCGCTTCCTTGGATCATTTCGTAGCTGAGAATCTCGTTAATGCGGAACTCTGCGAAGAAGTGACAACGGGAGGCTCCAAGTTCGTCAAGGTACCATTGCGCTTTTACGTTTTACGATTGATCGATACTAGTGTTTGTCGCGATTGCAAACTTGTTCGAGGGAGTAGCGTTATTATACTAACAGCGTTAATTTCTCTCCCAACAACTATTGTCAGATAACGAAGATACAAAATCCGGGACCTACAGTTACGGTGCTTGTCCGTGGCAGCAACAAACTAGTTTTGGAAGAGGCAGAACGATCGCTGCATGACGCATTATGCGTTATTCGTTGTCTGGTTAAACAGAGGGCACTTATTGCTGGTGGCGGTGCACCAGAAATAGAATTAGCCATTAAGTTAGCGGCATGTGCGCAAACCCTGAGTGGTGTTGACGCATACTGTGTCCGAGCTTTTGCTAATGCTCTTGAGGTAAGTAGGTCTTGTTACGTATGTCTGATGCACGTATGTAGATGACGCGTAACGGTTCAATGTTGTTTGTACAGATCATTCCCTCGACACTAGCCGAGAATGCAGGATTGAATCCCATCGCGACAGTCACCGAATTACGCAACAAACACGCACAGGGCGAAATCAATGCGGGTATCAACGTTCGTAAGGGTGCCATTACCAACATACTCGAGGAAAATGTAATCCAACCGCTCCTCGTTTCTACCAGTGCTATTACATTAGCTTCGGAAACTGTTCGTAGCATACTGAAGATCGACGACATCATCAACACCAATCAGTAATTTAAAGAACACCATTACTCGAAACAGTCGCGATTTGTATTTTTCTCACTCAACTGTGTCTTATGCGTTATCTGTCTAATATTGTTATTACAATTTATAAATAAGAGTAACGATCGACCGTAAAGGATAAGGTGCTTTTCTTTGCCCGCGCACTCGCCTCCAACGTTCGAGTATGTATTTCCTATTTACAATCTTAATGGGATCATTTGTATTTTGTCACGTGTCATGTATATGTCGAATCAACGTTTATAGAATAGAAGGAATTCTTTCCTTTGGTAGAATTTTCGTACCCGCTTATTCCCACTTGTTTTGCCTTGGACCGAACCGAATCAAGCTCCAAACGATTTCAGTCATGTTTTGTTTATTTCAAAATACATTACAAACCTTATATTTTATGCACCGAAAGTGTCGCAGACAGAGCCGATCCTCCCGGCCAATCTTGCACTCAACGTGGACAGGGGCTTTTGAGAATAATTTATTATTACTGTATAAATGTCCTAACCCTGTGACACTAAACTCGACCAGTTCTGTTTCTCTTAAATATTTTCTCAACATTACCAAGCCCAACGTAAACGAGCATCACTAACAGAACTGGTCGAGCTTATCGCACAATTCGGATGTCTGCCCGATACGTTCGATGTATGCCTTGTTTCGAAAGGCTCGCGTACTTTACAACATTCTTAAACAGCTAGTTATCTTCGTGTAGTTCATTACAGGATCAATAGATCGCTTGGTTCAATTTAATTGAATTGCACTATCCTTCACTTTTTTACTCTTCTTCAGAGGCTTCAGCTTTACAGGCGATTTCACCATCTTGGGCTTATTCACAGACATGGACTTTCCCTTGATTGATTTCATCTGCATCTTTACATCATTCTTTGGTAGCTTTTTGCTTTTCATTGGCTTTGCGCTCAGCTTCCCGTCTTTTTTCACTTTACTCGAAGCTTGAATTGGGATACCGGGCCTCACGCAGGACCCGGTTAGCTTGTACTAGGCATTCACCTTGACTTTTTTCTTCCGCTTCTTCTTCTTTTTGTCCTGGTGCAATTCTTGTTTCTTCGCTATGCAGAAACTGCAATACCAGTTTTCATTGTCGGCGGGTGGGACTTGCATGCCAACGCACACCCTGAAGCATAGAAAGAAGGAATAAGTTGTACGTACGTACGTACGTACGTATGTATGTATGTAGGCATGTATGTATGTATGTATGTATGTGTATTTTGATTCTTCTTCGCTATCGCCTATTGGAAGAAGCGCAAGCGAGGGGGAGTAAATAAAAATACTTACCAATGGTACCATGCGTCGCAATCGTCGCAGCCGACCATAGGCGAGCCATCGTCTTGATTTCCACAAGCGGGACATATCCATACTTGACGACCCCCTTGATCCTGGAAGACTCATATTGCGATAAAAACTGCATATTACACCCGATATTCTTACCTTTCATTTCAATAACCCAACCCATCCGTTTTTCCGTGTTCAACCAGGAGTCGTCTTTAATAAATAATCGATCAATAGTCGATCAATGGTAAAAGTCATTCTAGGCAAAAGTTAACACTGCCTATAAATAGCTACAAAGCTCTATAAATGCTTTACACCCTAGTTGGCTTCGCTACTTGACAGCCAGAATTCGCGTTCGTAATTCTAATTGTATATTGATTAATTTGAAAAGGTTTTTCCAATTTTGGCTCCTGGTTGCACAACACTCATCTTTTGCAAATTCTCGTGATTCTTACAGCAATTGCTCGGGTTACGTTATTCTTATTAATCGGAAGTTGTATGAAATGATGGATGATGAAGAATGATTGAATTATCCGATTGTGACTTGCTTAATGATGCGAACTTTATCGTGACGATTCATGTCTATCGATGAGGCCAGCTTCGCCTTTTCCCTTAAACCACCATAAAACAGTAGAGATATGTACTTGGGAATCTGATAGAGAAGCTTTCGGAAGTGCCGTCATCAGCTACCTACAGTTTCCAGATTCCAGAGGGTAGTTTCCCTCGACAAACGTACCGCTAACACAAACTTCTGACACGCCTGTGCGAAAGAAGAGCACAATTTATCGCGCGGTTCGGCGGAATAATCTTTGAGGCGAAAGTGACTTTTCTATATTCACCACCCATAACTTTCTCCCCTATTATGTACACCAGAGTTGAAAAGACCTGTTTATTGCCTGCCCACTAAATTCGATTAAACCAAATATGTATGTAGTACAATATAATACCAAATACTTTGGAGTAATGGAACTCGCATACGCATAGGCACGGCATCCTCGATTCCTAATTGTATACAGTATTTACTATTAAGCCAAGATTACTCACAGAAGCCATGAAAGTGTATAAAATATCAGTGTCCTTGAAAGCATGCTTTTCGTACGGAGCATTACTATTGTGAATTGGTAAAAATTCGCGAATCCTGACTGCTCGGAACAAAGCATACTGACAAAGTTTCGGATAGTGTACACACTTAATTGTACCAAAGGAAATAAAGCAAAATAAGATTGGAAGGTGAAGGGTGGAGGGTGGAGAATCGTAAGAAAAAATCGGGAGAAAAAATCCACTTATTGGAACGCCAAGCTCCGAAGAAAATTTGTCTCCTCGATCACTCACAGCTTTTAATGCCATGTTTTGCCTTGTGTTTTCTAATGCGACGCAACGTACTATGTATGTAATATGTATACGGATAAGAAATTTTCCTCGGAATCAAGCAAGGAATCAGTGAATTTCATATAGATTCATCGTCTGACTTGGGATGGTCCCAGTGGCTGTGTTGCTGCCGGTGACTTTCGTGTAGGAAGGGTATGTACTCTATCTGTACTCACCACTGTAGTGGTTGGTGTTGCGGGCAACACTATCCTCCCGTTTTCTTTGTCTTCCTTAGCATCCTCGCTTTTAGGAGCCGCATCTGCTTTCGTCTCTGTGTCGTTAAAACCGTTCATTATGTTCCTAACTGCTTCGCATGCTAGGTAAGATCGGATCACGACATGCCATTCGCATGCAACATTTTCGATTCCTTCCTCAATTACTGTGCTATACTTGTATACATATGTATAGTAAATATACAATGTATAGCGGGTATAGCCAATGCTTAATCTTAAGTTTCACGAATGGAAAAGCTCTACCCTTGTTTTCTTCACCCCGAGGTCTCTTGACTTGACGCACGTTGCTTCCAATTAATTCATTTTAAGAAAATACATAGATGGGGGGGGGTAAAAGCAAAGCTTTGAAAATTGTTAAAGCCAGCCCAGATAGCCAAGTGTTTGCTATCTCTCTTCGTGGAATCGAGTCACGGAATCTAGTCGTGTAAACCTTTCCGTACGTAGGTAGTATACGTACAGTATGTACAGTATCTATGCTGCATAATATTCTTCCGATTCCTTAAATTGCTACAATATCTATGAAAGCATCTACGAAATTGTACATACTTATCGCCACTGACAAGTGTCAGTTGCGTAGTCCTACGAAGGCGCATGCTTCAAACGTTACTGCTTATACGGCGCTTACGCTTACGTCGTACAATAACCACTGTACAATACAGAGCAGGGCCGTGCCTGACGGGCGTTCATTGCGTGCACCGCACGCAGGCGGCCGAAATTAAGAGGCGGCCAAATCGTTACAAGTTGTTTACTGGGCAAAAATACAATCGGTTTGTTTTCATTAAGATACGAAGTAAAAACAGTTTCTCTAATCTAATCTATCTTTATGTTTGATAATTTTGTCTGTGATTATAAAACCAATACCATAATTTTTTTCATGTTATTATTTTTGTTTAAATTTTAAATAAAAAAATGTTTATTTTGTGCATTTTTTTTTCTTAAATTTCATCCAAACATATAAATCTCATAAAACCGGGTTTTAGCCGGTTTTTCTTTTCAGAAACCGGTTTTGGGAACAAAACCAATATTTTTTTCCGTTCTCGATTTCGGTTAACCAAAAACTGATTTTTTTCCCGGTTTGATGCCCTGTGTATAATAATAAACATTAAAAATTAAAGTAGTTTTTTTTAATGTTATCCTGGGGGCGGCCATACAGACTGGCACGCAGGCGGCCATATACCCAGGCACGGCCCTGATACAGAGAGAATGGAGCTGCAAGCGAATCGGATGCAAAATTGCAAGAGAAGGTTCTACTTTTGCTACAGCTTTTTCTAGCTAGTCGAATGTGTACTCTGCCGAAAGAAAACGAGAGAAAATTTCAGGTTCACGATACGTTAGCTACCTCCTGCATGTACATATGCATGTACGTAGATACGTAGTATAGTAGAAGGGTGCTCATGTCACTGGCAATGAGGAAAAGCGAAGAACGACATGGATATACATATGTATGTATGTACATGTATCGTGACAGGTTGAAGAGCAGCCTGTGGAAGACCTGGAAAGGCCTGGAAAGGCCTGGAAAGACCTCAAGATCTTTGGACGTAAAACGTGTGTAGTAATACAATTCTTTCCTTCGAATGGAAACTATTTCGTATGTCACCCTTGGCTCATTTCGATTATGACCATACATACGTATGTATGTATTTATGTATATTTTCGAGGTAGACGTAGACCCACTAATTTTCATGATTTGACCTACGCCAGGGGAAGATTGTACGGTAAGTGTACCCGATGCGATGTACAACTTGAATTTGAAGCGTGCAATCGCTCCTTGAGCGGTCCTGCACAAGAAGCAACCTACATACATATCCGAGAAATGGTGTGCACGAAGCGCACGAAAATGGCCAATTGTAATGACAAAGAGATTGTAAGATGAGTAGATGGTAGGTAGTGTTATCGGTAAGATCGGTTACAGTGACACAATAACGAAAGCAGAAAGGCAAACAGGAAGAACTAGCTTTCGGTAGTCCCTTGATTTTCGGTTGTGCAAAAGAGAGTAAAAGTTGAGAAAACAAGCGAGACAACTCGCCACTGCCACACGAATAATATATGTACAATTAATCTAAATTACAGCTATACAGATGTTCTACGTTCGTACCTCTGACAATCAACTCACTTGCACTCGAATTTCCATACTTTTTCATACTTTAACCGAAAAGGAACAAAATTTGGATTGCAAAACCAGTGTTGAATAAGAAATTGGAAAATTCGTTTCGCAACGACGACTACGGTTCGAGTGCAAGACGACGTTGGTGAAATGCGGAATCAGCGGAATGAACGGTTGTACCGACACCAAGTTAGTTACAACGAGTATAAATGAATAAATTAATAATAAATACTGTGCATGTATATTGTAAATCTAAGAGACAAGTCTCGATAGCAATTATATATGTACAATGTACAACGTATGCAGAGCGCTAATCATTTCAAGTGTAAAACCTGGTATCCGAACTACCGTGCAGTCTGCCGTATAGAGTAAAATAGAGTAGGCACAATGAAACTGAGAAATGATACCGCCACCACGAGTCACGATACACGAGAAAGTACAAGAAGTATATTATGGTCATGAATTGGAGAAGATTGTTGGGCTTGGGATTGGGCTTGGGGCGGTGGGTGAGGTGAAACCCGAGCGGTCTTGATGGGTTGGGTTGTTTCTTATCAAGAACGTGTGGTCATCTTATGATCACGATCTTGAAAAGTACTCGAATCTTATTCAATGTAATAAAAATAATATACTAGAGGCTGCAGTAATCTTTGCAATCATTCTTGTTGAAAAAGTTTGAATTTTTAATTTTTTTTTTTTTGTTTCAATTATTTACCATTACCGATTACCGATTACCGATCACCGATCTGTCAGTCATTGTACGTTACGAAAATTTCCTCGACATATCTCAAGTGCCTCTGACAATGATGTTTGAACACCATTTCGCAACTAACGTTACCACTAAAGGATTGACGTGTAATTTCTAATATCACGTCAAATTATATTGTGCATCAAAATTTTACGGACGGAGGTAAATTGAAATGGAAACTATAAGATAAAAATAAGCTGTGTTCGAAAAGTTTAAATTTCGTTAACGTTAAAGTGGATGATTGCGAGCATAATAAAAATGGGCAACACACGATGCTGCGTGTTGCGATAAAAATCTACATGGAATAAACGAAACTTTATATTGTACATGTTCTGTATGGTAAAGGTCGGGCGCTTTACAATTTTACTTGTTGAAACTTGTTAAAATTTGTCAAAAATTGTTATCGGATTTCATAAAGATGCGCTACTCCACTAATAGGTGCGCCCAACCATCTTCGGTCTAGCAAGTGGTAACGTTGAAAATGCGAAATGGCCAAGTTATATGTATAAAAAATCGCCTTTAATGGTTGATTTAAAAGTATGATAAAAAGCGTACTTACAAAGTAAAACGGCGGTGGTTGTGGCGTCATAAGAGGATTCGGGAGCTTGGGAGCAGGATCATAATGAGCGAGAGGTGTCGACTCTCTCTGAGGTAAGGCTTTGAAGAGAGATTTCTTTGCTCGAGGAACTGTTGCAAGTGGTACACTATCAAGATTGGCAGATAAGGAATCTGTAGAAAGAGCAGGGCTGCCGTCTAACGTTCCCTCCTCTGTTTTCTTACTTGCGGATTTTTGCTTAGGCGGTCGGGTTACCAGCGCAGAAATTTTCGCCAGCTCAGGACTTGGCTCCCGTTTAGCCTCCTCTTCGGGCTTCTTTAATACAGTCTTAATAGTTCTGAGGGAGAAGCGTCATTTTGGTCATTTTTCAATGCTTATCAATGGCTATCAATGATAGTTAAACGCTCTGGTAAAATAAAGATGTACGGTCGTAGTGATAGTTACATTTTTTTCATAGGCGTGTTATCCGGGGTCGGTGGTCTTGGCGAAGGTGCTCCTAGTCTCAGAGTTATCTTTGGAACTCCCTCCGCGTTCTTGTCCTCTTTCTAGAGTATTGAAAGTGCCAAAAGCAGAAAAAGCAGATTATAATCGTTCCCTCAAGTTGGAAAAGTCACTCGGAAAAATATAAATAGACTCACGATCATCTTCTTGTTCAGATCCTTCTCTTTCTTCTTCTCTTTCTTCTCCTTCTTATCTTTCACCTTCTCCAGTTTATCCTTCTTATCGGACTTTTCCTTCTTTTCCTTTGATTTTTCGCCCTTTTCCTTGTACTTTTCCTTCTTCTCTTTCTTCTTCTTCAATTTCTCTTTCCTTTCTTTCTTGTGTTCTTTTGACTTCTGGAAATATCATTTTCAATTGGTAGAGGTAAAGTGTGGCCATACAATGCGAAAACGAGTACGTAATTCAATAGAGAATAATATAGAGAGTAGGATCATTTGACGAATGTTTGCGAAAGTCAGAACCAGAAGAAAATTAATCGATTTGACGAGCTGCAACGAAAACACGCTCACCTTATCGTTCTTTTCCAATTTGTCGATCTTGTTAATTTTGGACAGCACGGATGATACGGCAGATACCGGTGCCACAGGATACATGTTGTGCGTTACTGATGCAGTCAGTGGGTTTGGTGCAACGATTGGCATGGGAGTCTGCAGTGACATATCCTTCTCTTGCTTAAACGGTTTCACAATCTTCTCTTGTCTTTCTTTCTCTTTCTCCTTCTCCTTCTCCCTCTCCTTCTCTTTCTCCTTGTCTTTCTCCTGTTTTTCGTGTTTCGGAACAACGGGAGAATGTAATGTCGCCGCAGTTTCAAGACTGGAAGCTGGCAGTGGTTTTTCCCGATCGATTGATTTCGGCTTTGGACCGAGGACAAAGTCCTCCGCCTTTGCCACTGGATTCAAGAAACGGGGCGGCAAGGGTAAATTAGGCATTGCCGGATGTGGATGCGGCCCGGAACCTGGCCCAGAGCCTGGTCCGGAGCCTGGTCCGGAACCGGGCCTGGGCAGAGGCAGAGGAAACCTGGCAAACATAGGATGTGGTATGAGCCCTGGTGCTGGAGGGAATGTCGGGAAGAATGGGAAAGGCAAAGTAGGGGGAAGTGTCGGTTCCCTGTGAACCGGAGGTTCTGGTGCCTGTGGTGTTTTTGGTCGGTCCAATATATCCGATTCGGTCGGTTCGTTGTTTAGTTTCGTCTGGAAAAGGGAAGAAATTAGTTGCATCTCCGCATTTCTATATTTCTCCTTCCTATATGGGATATGATATTTAGGATACTGATATTTTCCTACTTTAAATCTCCGATATTACCGAAGATTGGGTAAGAAAGTAAAACAACATTTCAATTCTCCATTGAATACTATCCCAGAGTACCCAAGAGGACCCTGAAGCATGCTCTTTAAGAAAATGTTTGATACCTTCTTGGGACTGATGCAGTGTTTTGGACTCTTAAGTTTCGGCTCTTTCTTCTTGTTGCTCTTCTCCTTTTTCCTTTTCTTCTGATCCGTCGGTGTAGGGACGTTCAATTCTGGTGTTTTTGGTGTGTTGGGGGTTCCCGGGGGCGACATATCGTCGAACATGTAGACGTCGGAACCAGGACTTTGCAGATCTACCAACTCATTCTCGGATTGCAAATGCACGTCCGGCGTGCGTGGAGCCTTCTTCTCGTCTCTTTTCATAATCTCGGAATCGTTCGCGCGGAATGCCTGCTTCTCATTGTTCTCGTCTATTATTAATCCAGGCGAACTGTCTCTCGAATCAAGCTCTTTATATTTATACTGTTCGGTTGCATCCTTTTCCTTTTCCTTGTCCTTGTCCTCGCGTGGTTTAGAAATTTTCTTAAAAATGTTCAACTTTTGCCGATCTGGTTCCGATGGCAGTTTATCCACACTTTCCTCTTTTCGTTCTGGCGGTGGCGAACCTGCCGTCAGGTCAACAACTTTCTCCGTTTTAGGCTTTGGCGGACCGACTTTCGGTATCTTCGGACTTCCGGCCGCTTTTGGCGACATGAGTTTTGGAGTCGCCGGTCGACTCGATGGGCCCTGACCGGTACCAGAACCAGAACCAGAACCAGAACCAGAACCAGAACCAGAACCAGAACCAGAACCAGGACCAGGTCCAAGTCCAGGACCAGGACCAGGACCAGGGCCAGGACCAGGACCAGGTCCAGTCCCAACAGCAGGCCCGCTCCCAGTACCAGTCCCTTGACTCTTACCACCACCCGGTTTCAATGGCTTCAACTTGGCGAGCTCTTTCATTCCAGCCAATTTTTTCACCTTTGCATCGTCTATTTTGTCTGGCTTGAAAAGTTCCTTGGCACGATTTTTCTTCTTATTCTCTTTGTCCAACTTTCTGTCGCCCGGTGACTTCTTTATAAGCTTCTTGGGTTTCTTATCGCACTTGAGCTCGGGTGGTACCATGGGATACGACGTAGGTTGTGGCGAGTCTGCGCATGGTTGATGGGGCGTTCTTGCTTCGGGTAATTTGCCTTCCCGCGCTGGAGAAAGAAATCCGGAAGTTGTCATCATAACGCTATGGATTTCTCTGAGAGGTCTGCCCTCTTCCGAAACTTTCATCCGCTTCACGATTGGACTTTCGAACGAGACTGGATCACCCGGACGCTTAAACACCACTTGCGGCGACGTTCGGTGTGGCGATAGATTTGCTCCGCTGGTGGCAGTATTACTGACCGTGGTCGTAGTGACCGTAGTCGTTCCATTAATGCTCGTTGGCGTATCGGTCGTACCGTTCGCCAAGGTTTCGGGTTTCTCAGCGGCGTACTCTTCTATAATGTACAATACAACGCGAGCCTTTTAATATTATAATCTGACTAGAACAATGAACACAACCGCAAAAAAGTATAAATATTTTCAACTATATCCGTTGGTTCGTACCTTCCGTATCGGGATACATGGCTGGCAAATGTTCGTGCACGTGTACGGGTCTGGTAACGACTTCCCTGCTGCCTGGCTTTAAGAAATTTAAATGATTTTCGCGTTTAATAGGAAACCTCGGTACCGAAATTGGACATGGCACCGAATCTACGTTTTTAACGTATTCTGCCAATTCTTGGACATCTATATTCATATGCTTAAAGGCTAGACCCAAGTCGTCCAGATTTGCCTCGGTTCTGCCCACTGAAAGTACAAAGAACTAATTAGGGAGTCGCGCAAAACTCAAGTCCTAGTCCATGGTGATTGTAATGTGCGGAGGGCGAAACGAGCATGAAACACTTTCCAAAGGTAGTACAAGTTTAGACTTACGGACTTCTGCATATTGATGCGTCAACTTTGAGGTACGTAAAATATATTCTTGCATAAGATCAACTAAAAACTCAAGGGGCGTTGAGTTGATCGAGTGCCAGCCGATCGTCTGGCAAATCTGAGCGACTACCATCCTTAAGACGCTCCTACTGTATTCCGTTGACATTTTCAACTGAAACAGAGGGATCGGCAGAGGTCCAAGTGCTTCTGTGATAACCACCATGGGATTGTTTGCGATCGAACACACTTGAGGGTTCCCGTCAGGTCTCCGAGAAGGCGAACCCTGCTGACGGTTTCTTGAGGCGAAGAGCGTCAATACAATCTCCTTGTACTTGTCGGTACGATTTTCGCGCAAAATTCTTTCCGTCGAAGAGCAAGATGCGCGTTTTGGAGCATCCAAATGCATCCAAATGCATCCAAATGCATCCAAATTTGGAATCTTGAAATTTCAGTCAATGCAAGCACTAAAAGTATATAAGATTCTCCGCGTACATCGAGGCGAGGCACTCACATTGTTAACATATAAATATCTGTTGTACACTTTCAACAGCTGGATTTTCTATCATAAATTTCACGCTGCTCACGAGGCACATCGTACTTGTCAAAAGCCTCGGAGCAATGAGAGTACGGTACACGGCTCATCCACGCCATTTTATCCTCTTCCTTCGGCACTGTTCGGCATCAGCACGTTCGGCCCGTTCGGCACGTTCGGCACCTTTGCGCCACTGCTGCACCGCACTTTTCCCAACTGGCATGGTATGTATAATCGTAATGATAATAATATATATATATATATATATGTATACACGCTCGGGCGAGAGATCTCTCGCACTCTCTCCTGTCCGTCCGTGTCCACCCGTGTCTTTAGTCAGAACTGCTCAGAACTTGCAGGTCTGGACCAGTTTGGACTTTCTCGTATATTATTTATAGTTATCTTATTTACAAGATAATTATGTTTCCTACGCAAACCCAACCGTGGCGCTGGTATCATCGTACTCACTCGATCCACTCGATCAAATCGAATAGTCACGAACAACGGCTGACGCGCAATTTGCGAACAACGCTTTTGTCGGTTTTCATATTTAATAATAATTTGACAATTCTTTGTCGGAAATTAGCGATTTGGGGGCATACAACACTATTTTTACGTGTGTACGGTCGGAGCATTTCAATTTTTCTCTTGTCGACATTAAACTATACGAGAACAGTACTGTGTACTGCGTAGTAGTATTCGGCAAGAGGGATTCTCATATATACGTATTTTTGTATCGAAAGGCCCTAAAGTGCAGAATTGGGGAGATTGAAAATTTTATTATCGCCAAGAGTTCCTCCAGCAAGGATCTATTTAAGTAGGTCATTCTCTGACTTTGAGAAATGTCCAGAAATTTCCCTTCTACCTTTACTGTTGCGATCAATTGGAATTTATATATGTATTTTCCTTCGAATTGATAGCCGAAGCCGTCGAATATTGGGGGAAGCTTACCTCCGTTCGCGATCGTTTTCGGTGTCGTTGGGTTTGTGGTTTGTTCGGTATACCATTGGCTAGCATGTCCATGTACTTCCTGGGTACTTTCTGAGCAAAAATATGGCTCCCAGACTGTAAAAAAGACTTGACAACCTCAAGTATAATTAGTTAATAACAATATTTCATCGTTATACTTTTTACAGCTTTCTATTCTTTCATATTGAGTTAATAAGTCTGCGCCAACTATCTTTTACATGTTTTCCTAATAGTTCTGAGGGCATGAGAAATACGTGTGACTAAATTCATTCGCCAAGTGTTTTGTATACAGAAGGTCTTTTTAACTGTTTTAAACGATAAGGTAATCTCAAGTCGGTCGTGGTCGTGGTCGTGGTCGTATTCACTCGTATTCACGAGCCTAATTACTCTCCAACGTAACTATGTACATGTGTTATTTTGACAAAAATATTTCGCCTCTCGAAACAGTATTGGATTCGGTCGTTCGTGTGACAGTACCTATCTGGCTCGTATTTTTCACACATTGTTCGTGTAGAGTTATCGTCATTGTTGACCGTTTGATTTAAATAAATCAGTATTGTTAGTGTTTATGAGTATAAAAACGAATGCGGTAGAGATGTAACTTTCCAGCGCACAGTTACTTTTGTTTCAGATGTCTTTGACGGTGGAACAAATTATATTGGATGCGAGAAAACTGGTAGTGCGAATATCGGACCACGAAAACACCGCCGATAATTTAATATGCGAGATAGAGTCGGTGCGCAATCAGATTACAAACATGAAACAGGTGAAGGATATTGTTGGATACTTTTGGATATCCCAACGATTTGTTTCTTACTGTATTTTGTTCGTTTCTTCGTTGCTCATTTTCTTGATTTCCCAGTACCAAGAAGAGGTAGAAATTTTAAACACGGAAGCCAAGCAAAGACCACATTTGCAACTTATCACGGGAATACACAGGGAAGACAAGCATATTCGTGACATTCAAGCCGAGAACAAAGAACTCAGGAAAACTCTGGAGGATCATCAGAATGCTCTCGAGTTAATAATGTCAAAGTACCGTAAACAGACAGCTTCGTTATTGAGATTGTCCAAGACGGATGTTTCCGCGTTGCACAATTCCAAATATACCAGCGTAAGTACATATAAGAACCCGCGAATGACGCGTTGGAATTTACATTTCGACATAGACTATATATACACATAGCGTACGTAAGATACGCACAATATAAATAAATATAAAACTGCTTAATGCGACAGATTATAACGCGCCAAGCAGAGAAAATAAATGAGATGGCGGAGATTATGAAAACGGCGGTAGCCTTGGACGAGGAAAGCGAATTGAAACAAAGAGAAGAGTACCTTAGTCTAAAAAAGGAAAATGCGACTCTGCGCGAATTAGTGAACATTGCAAACGACTATGGTTCTTTGAGGAAAGATACCGATGTAGAAAGTAAAACAGTACAAACGGAACCGGTAGATCAGCAATGAGAATAGCTTCCCCCGAGTCATTGATTATTTAACAAACATCTTATTTATTTCATATACGATTCGACCATAATACTCCCACATTATAGAAAAAATTGCTTTATAGCATGTTACTATGTCTAAAATATCAAAATATGTAATATAATAAAATTGTAATTCTTGTAATCTTTCAAAGATTTGTACTTTCCTTTCTGGATTGGCCATCATTCTATTTTTATATCGCAATTGTACCATATTTGTATTCTACAATACGTACAATATGTACGAAACTACATGAAATTCATGTATATTGCGCAAACTTGTTGTCTACTGTCTACTTTCGTTCTTCTTTTTTGGATAATTAGGGAGCTAAGGAACGCAAGTCCAATACTATGTGTACAATAATAAATAAAATCTCCTAATCGAGGAGCCAGGGTTGTCCATTCGGGAACTATTTAGCGTTATGAGCGACATGAAAGTAATAACTGTACTGTAAGACAGGGTGTAATAAGAGGGTGAGAGAGGAAGGAATCCATCTAGGAATTCATCTTGATTCTTGCACAGAATCATTGGTGGGTTGGTTCTTTGGTTCGACTGGCAGTGCAAGGGTGGCTAGAGCTGCGCACAGCGCAGTCGTAGCATAAATTGCCATTGCTCCTGTAACGGACCACTGAAGGAAGACTTGGGCTATGTATGGCGTAACCATAGCACCGATTCTCGCCATGGCACTACACGTGTTAACTCCAATACTACGTAAATGTGTTGGATAAACCTTGGGTGTGTAAACGTAAGCGGCTTGAAATACCCCTGCTATAAGGCCACGTGCGAGAAAAATAGCCACCGTTAATGCAGATCTGCTTAGGAGGCAAGCTCTACCCAAGAAGGAAATTAACAAGGCAAACATAACTAACTGGCAGGCCATTGTCTTTCGTCTCCCAATTTTTCGAATTGCGAAAATTGTCGAAAAGATTCCCGGAAATTCAGCCAGTGTGGTCCAAAGCAAATCTATGTAATCGCTTCTCTCCAATCGACAATCCAATTGACAAGTGTTATCTTGTTTTCCAATGCCCCATGAACCACACTGTTCCGATGAAGTGCGAAAGAGTTCGGTGGTCATTAATACCACGCCGTAATAACAAAATGCTGTGCTCATCCTAGAACACACCAAGCGTCAAAGGCAAACCCCAGACACGTATGATAAATTGCGTAGTAGAAACTATATAGTAGTCATACATAGTAGTAGTAAGTCATCTTTACCATACGAGCCAAAGTAAGGCAGATGTTTTATACATTTCTTTACTTAAAACATCTTTCAGACGTCCGTGGCTAACTTTATAGAAACGGTCCATGACGAGTCTGCCGGGTGGTAGGGGTTTCTTATTTTCTCTGGCTACTCTTTCCAAGGTAGAAACTGCTTTATCCGTATTTCCAGTGGTCATATCGAATGCAGTAGACTCGGGCAGCCACTGTGACAATACGCATAGTTTCTCCACAATTTCTCGGTTGCCCAAGAGGATACGAAAAATGGAAAAAAGTTACTCACTGGTGTAATAGTAGCGAATATAAATAAAGGAGCGCTCGAAAAAATGAGAAGCCATCTCCATCCAAAAGTGGGCATAATTATCAGTGCTAACGCTACTTCGAAACAGGCTCCGAGTGCCCAAAAGCACTGCAATTTCACATAAGATTAGACACGTACGCTTTATGCCTCGGGGACACAATCAGTTTACTGGCACTTACATCCAATAAGATAACGCATTTGGCTCTCTGTTTAGTAGGCAAAAATTCGGCGTATAACGTCACCCTAAAGTTGCATATGCGCATTGAGAATATTATTAAAAGATCGACGGCCGACGTAATTTTCCTCCCGTCAAGTCGCGACTACTTACGATTGCGGTACACAGCCAATTGCAAAACCGACTAATCCTCTCAGCAATAGAATCCATAGGAAGTTGGGTGCGAAAGCACTTAGAAACGCATAATAAAAGAGTAAAACGGCGCATAGGGTCAATGACGGTTTACTGCCGTATCTATCGCTCAAGCTACTCCAAAACGTGGAACTCAACATCATTCCTAAAAACACTACCTAAAACATAAATGCGCATTGCTTCCCTTGGCACGTACTCGGTCCAACTTTAAAACTTAATAATAGAACGGAAATAGTAACAAAACTTTACCGTTGTTGTCAATGCTTGCTGGTATCTAGTAATGCCCCAATCGCAGTGTAACGATGGACTCAAAATACTAAGAATCGTTATTTCCATACTGTCTACCATCCAGCATAAACCAGTAAAAAGAGATAATTTAACTTGGAATTTTCCAAATCCCAATGCATCGATGGCTTGGAACACGGTGAATGTATCTGTTTGAAACCAATACGAATTGTACGTAAATCAATGGACGCGCTAACGTTATATGGAAATCACATTTTTTGTATAGATACACATGTGCATGCAGAGATTCGTGAAGAATTTTGGAAAATGAGTATCGATTCGCAAAGAATTTCAAAAGATGGAGCAAAAGTCATCGATAGTCGGACGTGTTACGTTAGGCAACAGAAAGCAGAAATTATTAACAGCAGCAACCTCGTTACAACCAGCGTCGTGTTCTCATGCAGAGTACAGTATTTACATTTTATCCTGTTAGCCCTTTCTTTTCAGGTAAAGTGCCTAAACCCCTTATCCTGCACAGAAAAAGGATTGGTAAATTGGTAATCTTACAACCAAGACAGAAACTGTTATGTTAATTTGTGCGATCATTACAAACGAATATTGTTCTTCCGTCGAGATACCAAAAGTTCCATACCGTCTGGAATAACAACTACGGAAGAAAGTTCCATTGCCCTGTCAACGGCGTGTGTTGAGTTTCTGTTACACCCTAATGTACTTTCTACATTGGCGTTTAATTCAGAACCGTGGTACTCGTCCAATTCTCGATACGGTTCGTTCGATTTATGCGCTACTTGGGATGTCATAATTCCTATTTCTTGTGTATTTATTGGGCGTTCACCAAATAAGAATCATAAGAGAAGAGTCGTATCGGAATGCCCGTACAGGCCGCGTCCTTCGTAAATTGCAAATGATGCAAATTGACAGAAGCACCAACGAATACACTGCAGTGTTATTGCGCGCTATCATGCGCTATGCTGCACTGGGCTCTACTATCTGGCCCTATCGTCCACTATAGTGCAGTATAATTGACTAACTGCAAATAACTGTTAGCGTGCACGACTCGTAAGGAGAGCGTACTCTCATTGGTATTCATGGCATTCACACCGATTCACACGACGTGCACAGCTCGATACATACCATACGTCCCGTAATAAGTTTCGAGTGTCTTACTTTGTTAGCAAGTACATATACAGGTAGGTACCGAAAAATGTGGTAAATTGCACAACACCCAAGGGACAAGCTGAGGCGATTATCGAAATGATTGATTTCAATTTTCTACTGTTCTACTTATTACATAAATGAGAGTCGTATGACCTTGAGGCTGAAATACAAAGTGCGCGTCACATTTAGCAATATGTATACATGTATGTATACACGTATGCGTACATATTATGAATTATGATATTCCTGATTCCGAGTGCCATACAAAGTTTCGTGGGGCCATCAATTACTGTTGAATTGTGGTCCAACACAGTTTCTGCGAATTAGCCAATTGTAGCATTTAGCATTACTGAAATGCAGGGTGTTCCAGAGGGATCGCGGATCGCGCTAGATCGCGCATCAAGCGATACGACTGGTTACGACTGGTCGACGGGGATTGCTGGAGAGTGGGGACTGGCCACGTGTGGCTGCGTGTGGCCACGACCAGCCACGACTGCCACCAACTGTCACTGCGTAAGAGCCATAAGCGTAGCCCAGTACATATTGCCCAGTGGTATGTACATTGCAGTACGTTGCAACTGATTGCAACCAATTGCAAACACTCTGGAAATGTTCAACCCTCGAAATGAGACTACCTACGGACGGATAAATATTGCCGCGGATGAAAGCCTCGATAAAATTTATCCGCACAAAATGGGGAAAATGAATTAGATCACGTGAATTTCTATTAGTAGATTCATATTCAACTGTCACATACAGGACTTTAATTTGTTTTTCAATTAAAGTATTTTCCGTGAACTATCGAGCAACAGGAATTTCAATTATGAGTGTTGACAGTGAAAATAAATCAAATGAGGCAATCTCCTCGTTTGCTGCTTCTGCAGAAGAGGAGAATGTGCAAAATGAAATTAGCGAAAAAGTTGCCATAACCCCAGAAATGGTACTGCGCTTACCTACTATTACGGATAGTAAGTGTTTAATTTGGATCAAGGATCGACAGAGAGCCTCAGGAATTTGAAATCGAAAAATAATCGCTAAATATACTTTTAGAGTACTTGTGCTCGCCTCAAGCAAATATTTATGACATAGATTTTACAAGATTTCAAATTCGAGACTTGGAAACTGGAGCAGTTCTGTTCGAGATAACAAAACCACCAGCGACCGGTAAGCTTCTCAATTCGTCTCAACTTTACAATATTTGTACGAAACATATTTTTAACCGATCGTAACCATGTTGATTTTGGTATTAGAGATTGATTCTCACTCCGATGTGGAACAGCAAGATTCGGAAGATACGGTATGCGAGGATACGAACACTGGTCGTTTTGTGCGATATCAATTTACACCCCAATTCTTAAAGTTGAAAACAGTCGGGGCGACCATTGAGTTTTTAATTGGGCCAAAGCCAATCAACAATTTCAGGATGATAGAACGCCATTTTTACCGGGACAAACTGTTGAAAACATTCGATTTTCAGTTTGGATTTTGCATCCCAAACAGTAAAAATACTTGCGAACACATTTATGAATTTCCAACTTTACCCATGGATTTGGGTGAGTATCGATACGAATCATTGTCCGTAGGCCAAAAGTAGCGTACGTTACGTACAATTTTCCACAATATTGGTTGTGCTTTTCAGTTTCGGAAATGATTGACAATCCATTTGACACCCGCTCAGACTCGTTTTACTTTGTCGATAATCAATTGGTAATGCACAACAAGGCAGATTACGCATTTAACGGCGGAAATATTCAAGACACACGCTAGTCGAGTGATTTTACGTTCAATCTATTCAGTATTACACGTACACCCACAGTATTCGCATGTTGCAAGAACAAATGCAATGGGAATTGCACATGTCTCTTATATTATCACGCAACGTCTAAACAGAGTAACTCTGTTACTATTCGCGAGACGTATGTTGAACGCACCGATGATTCTGCATTGTTTCTATTCCATTTCGGCACCGACTGCTTTGGTCATACGCCGTCATACGGCCTAGTCAACGGTACGTGGATGCGATCAGGATTGAAATGTCAGCCCCATGCTTGTTCGTCATCCACGGCTAGCCTTGCTTGACCTCGGTGTTTTGATGATTTTCCTTTCTTTCGAACGGGCTAATTTTTACGTGGAGACTGTACATCTGTACAATCTTGAATGAGGGAGGAACGTGACGAATAAGCGAAACTGAACAAATCAGAGAACTATCCTATATACAAAGGAAGAAATTATAAATCAATTTTATTACAATGTTGACTCTTGTATAATCACAAAGCAATTTATAGCTTTGTAGGGTTGTTTGTTGGAAAAATCTTTGTATTAATTTCTACCCTTATTTTACAAAATGTATACCTTTATTTTTTACACGTACAACTGCTCATTGCGTGTAGTGTGTCGGCAAATAAATCTAACACTCGGATAAATTTACAAATAAATGTTTAGTAGCGACGCACGGCCTTACGCAAAGACTTGCATTCACGTACATTCACGTACATTCACGTACATTTACGTACGTTTACGTACATTTACGTACATTCACGTACATTCACGTACATTCACGTACATTCACGTACATTCACGTACATTCCAATGGAGCGTTCAGATCTGAAAGAGAAGAGTGTCTGCGTATAACAACAAGGGCGTACAGCAAGAAGGAGGTGCTTTATAAAAGTATTAACCTTTTGTGAATCTTGGAATGCCTTTCCGGAGGATATAAATCTTTACTGCTTTGTTACATTCCACTTGTTCTAATTCAAGTCCATCGAGTCCTTCAAATCCTTCAATTCCACACGAATTTACTTTACTTATGTACATACATGTACATGTGACGGGCAATGTGTTTAATGTGGACATTTTGTAAAATGACTGGCCATTGTGTAGAAATAGCTCATGGAATGCCCAATTTTTTACTCCATGTATAACCAACAGGTATTTCATAAATATTTACAAATGGCCCGAACATCTTATACACGCAATGCCCACATTTTATACGTAGAATAGGTGCTTCATCACCGATTTTCCTCAAATCTCAATACGTTGTACATTCCGATGCGTCGATTACAGATCTACGAGAAATAATTGTCGACGCGAGTCGGCCGCTACTGGCCCAAGCAAAGCTTGTTCAGGTTTTTTCTTGTTATCGACGAGGCCAAAATGGGCCAAATGTGTAATGCGTTTAATGACAAGTTATGAAAATCGGCGAAGAGGACACTATTCCCTTACGCTGTATTCTACTCACTTGTTTCGATTCACAATTTCCCTATTTATTAATAAACCCTATTAACGTACTAAGAAATTCATGTGGTTTCTCAAAATGTACCCAGTGATTAGCGTCCTCTATATAGGTAAATATAGCCATAGGGAACAGATTTCTAATAGCATCGTGATCCGAATGCGGTATATAATCGCTGTTCCCACCGCCAATAAAGAATGTTGGACCTTTAAAAACTTTAGATCCAACGTTTGGAAATTTAGCTATCTCGGATACAAAATGTTTATGTAGGACAGGAAGATTAGCTCTCCACTTATAAGTTCCAGTCTCTGTTTGCGCCAAGTTCATCAGAAGAAACTGTAACGGTATTTAATATGCGTATGCAAACGTGAATTTACGCGTTTGTCAATTGTAACCATTAAATTAATACCTGGCGTAAAATAGTCGATTTGAACGACCGAGCGAGCTGGGCATCGGCCGATCTGCGCATTTCACCCATGGGCAATGAATTGTCAAATTTGACTTCCAGCATAGCTTGAAAAATGTCTTTCAACTGTGTTAAACTGGGACTAATTCTAACGGGGGACATGTCGACTACGATTAATTTTTCGACTAATTTTGGACGACTCAGCGCAAGGTACATCATCGTCGAGCCACCCATACTGTGTCCTACCAATATAGCTTTTTCATGTTTCGAGTCATCCAACAGTTGTGCCACGTCTTGCGCCATATGTTTGTAACTCATCTCTGGCGAATGGGGAGAATCTCCATGATTTCTCGCATCGACGGTTATCACCTACGAATTATAGTCTTCAGAACTGACACGAAGATCGCGCTTAAAGAGTCAATCGTCAGAACGAGGAAGCTAATTATCCTCTAAGTAGAAGTACGTTTTGATTTTTACCTTACGATCAGTCTTTTGATTAACTGTTTTTGCTATAGAATTCCAATTATTTTTTGAACCAAGCAATCCGTGCATTATCACAATTGGCTCTTTGTTGGATGATTGTGTCAAATCGTGCGTGGAGTAGGCGAGCTTGACTGGGTTGATCCTTGAAAAGAATTGGAACTGCACAAGTGCTCGTGAAAAACGTAATATTTGCCGGTGAAAATTTGAAATTCGAATACACACGGGGAAATACCATTGTGAGAATATCGCAGTTGCAATTGTAATGTTTGCGATATAACGGCAGACGACGTGATCACTACATGTTTTTCGTGGAGCCGCTTAAACAAACGTTGTATTGGTGCTTTTACACCAATCATTTTTAACGTGTAAAAAAAGTCCTAATCCCTAAGAGACAAAGTGAGACAGAGTAAATAATGCAAAAAAATACAGGATAGATGTGTATAGTTTTCCTCGAATTGATGGTACGATTACGCGTGATTATACGCGATTATACGGCATGAGCGTTTCTTCCAACATTATTGGATATTATATAACTGTATATAACGTTACAACTCGATACATACATACATACATATAATCATATAGTATTAACGATAAACAGAACAAAGTTAGCCGTGGCATGCACACAGTCACAATTATTATAGTTTCATACGCACGAACACGCATGCAAACGCGTGCGCACGCACGGCTAAAAACAGCGAAAAAGAATAATACAGGAATAGGGATAACGAATGAAATTGACTACAAGTCAAAGCCAAAGGCTCGATATATCGAATATATTCGGTTCGACCTAGCAGCGCGCGCTGAGACGCCTGAGACGCCTGAGACGCATATTTTAAAGTGGTTTGTTCATCTATGTTGATTTTGACCTTTATGGCAGATTGCATACGTGTCGCTGTGGTAGCAATATGCCGCTGTGAAGTGGTCGAGTTGCTGTAGCACTGTGGCAAGCAGTGGCAAGACAGGCGAGGAGCATATGTCGTTTATGTGACTGTACAGTGTAATTTAACAAAATGAGGTGGCTTATTTCGTGTTTATTTCTACTAATTTTGAGTAAAAGCGTCAATTCCTACTTCATTATCGTAGACGCCCATTCTGAAGAATGCTTCTTTGATAGCGTGGAACAGGGCACGAAAATGGGTTAGTTTTTCCTGTGATGTGTCGCATTTGATTCTATTGTGATATGTCGTATCACAAATATTTCGCTCTGATCTTCTACATGACGTTTGAGAAACTCAATCTACGAATACACAATGCTCTTTGCAATACTTGGCAATTCTTCGCCGTACAATTATTTACATTTTCTGGGTATACATATTACCAATGTGAGCAAGAGCTTTAATCAAAAGATTTCGTTTTTAATTAATATATCTATATGGAGATGAAAATGGATATGCTCATGCACATGTACATGTACATGTGCATGTACATGTACATGAACGTTCTCGGATTTAGTTACTAGTTTTATCAAAGTCTCCGTCTCGCAGCTCAGAATGCTCGTAATTGTATATTGGTATAGTGCCCTGGGAAGGTCTCCATCGTGTTTGTATTCTATGAATTCGGTTAAGGTCCCCATTGTATAGATAAATAACGCTCAAGTATGTGTGGCGGTCTTTCTTTTGCAGGATTAACCTTTGAAATTGCGGAAGGAGGATTTTTAGATATAGATGTAAAAATAATTGCGCCCGACGGAAACATAATCTATCAGGGCGATCAAGAGAGCAGCGGGAAATATACGTTTGCGGCGCACATGTCTGGAACTTACACGTATTGTTTTAGCAATCAAAAGGGTAGTATGACGCCAAAGGTTATAATGTTCAATATGGACATTGGAGAAGCTCCTAAACCCGCGGAGCAAACTGCCGATGGTCAAAAGGACGATAATCACGGTAAACTAGACGACATGATTAAAGAACTTAGTACCAGCTTATGGACGGTTAAGAACGAACAAGAATACATGCAGGTAGCTAAAAATTCGATACGTAATTATGCTTATAAATATTGTCGATAATCCAACGTTTGGGTGGAAGGCGATATTAAATACCGATCGTTTAATCTTCAGGTACGTGACCGAAAACACAGAGAAATTAACGATAGCACAAACTTCCGTGTAGTTGTGTGGGCTTTCTTCGAAGCTCTAGTTCTGGTTGCAATGACAATAGGACAAATCTTCTATTTGAAGCGATTTTTCGAAGTGAGAAGAATTGTTTAGTGTGAAATCCATCATAATAAATTCATACGCTCATTGTACATTTTTTCTATGCGACTAAATTATGTGAAATTATAAAATATCTCCACTTTGAAATTTACCTTTTTCATGTGTTTTACTTCGAAAGAAAGAAATGAATTGTACACACGCCGAGAATGTAATAAAAGTATCAATTACATTGGTAAATTTTTTAATAAACACGGAATTGTACACGGACGTGTTAGCATTTGCAATACCAAACTATGCAACTCTATATTTTTGTCAATTCAAACTATTTATATGTTTTGGTAGTAAAAGTATTTTAAAATCGAGTTTTTCCGATTACTGTGCCTCCCTCCCATACCCGTTTAATTTCTTCTGATCCTGTTGTGCTGATCCAGATTATGCTTAAAAACCTAAATGTAGTGATTTTTTCGAATGGTTTTACAAATTGGAACAATGGGTACCGAGTGTAAAGAATTTTTTCTTGTAACGTCAAAAGTCTCCCTACGATTGCGCGAATTCCCAAGATTGCGCCTCGTTGAGCAAAATCGAATTGGACAACCCGGAAAGGCAAACGGTAAAACAGGGAAACGTACAAATTAAATTGATGCGATGGTAGAAGTAAGAAATAGTTTTGGTGCTTGCATCGTTAGATCAGCGCCTAACAATTTCGCCAGAGGTATAGCCCCAGGGGGTGCACTCACAATCAGGTAACTCATCTGATTCGCGAAGCGGGCGTGAGAATAAATGACTGAAATAAGAAGAAGGGTGGTAGAAGCACCCTTCCCGTATTCACCCCAGGGCACTTAAACCAGAAAGCCTCATTGTGCGCTCCTTCTCATTAGATGCCACCTAGCAGTTCCATCGTCCGTCCCACGTAACAATAGTACGCGGATGTTTTTTTTTTTCTCTTGATCCGTAGGTGCAGGAAGTGCGAATTGCAACCGCGCGTTATGTACCTTGCTGTTTGGCCTGCTTGTGCTAATCCCAATATGATTATGGACTGAAAAGGGACACGCAGTAATGCTTTTGCACTTTGGTGGGAAATACAGCGTCCTCATTACGAACGAGAACACGTGTCATCGTGCAATGCACAATACCCTATACTGTATTAGTGTACATGTGTATATCGATTTCGAACGATTGTTCATTGTCCCAATAGTAGGAGCAAGCAGGAGCAAGCAGGAGCACGTTGCACAAGTACAATTATGCATAGCTCAATTGATTTCCGAAATATGCTCCATTCATACACGATGCCATAGGAGGGCTGTGCGGTATTACAGCACATTTCTTGACTCACTACGTTGGATTCGGCAATACTACTTCGTACGTACCTATGTACTACCGTCGAGTAGGTGTAGAGATAATAAAATTCAGTCGAATCAATTTCAATCGTAAATACCAGCGCGCTAAAACATTATTTGAATTGCAGATCATTCGGAATCAGTACTTTTGAGTTCGCTACTTCTTACAATTGTATAATTGATGATACTTATGCGTTAAACTATTTCGCGTAATGTAGTACGTACATACATGTGTGCATATTGTATACATATTGAAATACCTTCGCGAGGGTACCTCCCGTCCCGTATAGGATAGCTTTCTTCGGGAGAACTGGTCCCTGTTCGTCACACATTTTTCAAGACACTCTGTTGACGTTACATTATCGTAGTAACGTAGTTCCTTTCCGCTATCGCTTTCGCCGGATTCAAGAGGCACACACATACACCGAAGCATGCACATACATGTATATCGATCAGCGCGAGTATCAAATCTTTACGATATTATCCGTTTATCCAAAGAATCGTCTGAAATTTCATTCGAAAATATTGCATTTCGTGTACGTAGCGCATTGAGCAATGCCGACAAACATTGTTTCAAAGTTGGAATTGTCAAATAAGCACTGATCAGTTTGAGTTTGAGAAATTTCACTCTACATAAGCATCATCATGCTCTGAAGGGTAACGTTACTGCCAAATTGGACAATCGTAAATTGTTTAAAGCACAGTCTTATTGTCAGCCCCGCCTTGTCCCATCGATCAGTCGCGAATCAGCGCATTGCCCGTCTTCGTTGTATTTAGAAAATTGAAGGCAGTCCGACATTGATATTATGTACGTGTGGATGTCAAGGAATTATGGATTAAAGTCGTTTAATTAGCTACGAACTGGTAGTTTCGCATCTGTCGGAAAGCGCCGGTTTATAAATTACCATCGAGCCAGTGCTGGTATTCATTGGAATTCTTGCTCGTAAGGCATGCTAGTATACATGTTTTGTACATGTGTGTACATGTATATGTATAATAAGAAGTACATACATACATACAATGCGCAATGTAAGTCGGTCCACCAGTGTCGTTAATTATTGGGTCGACCGATGATTCGATCGTAGGGTCGTATAACACCTTCCATTATGTGCCGAGACGACAAACGTAACATAAAGCCGTGAATTCTCTCGCATGACAACATAATGCGAGTATAGCGCGATCGTTATCGATCAGTCTTCTACTTAGAAAACGTGCTACAGTACAAAATAATAAGGTGTAATAACCTTACGAAAGTGCATACGACAGAGCAAATGGCGTGCCACCGTACCATAATCGTCGGGTACCAATAACACCTACCTTCATCTACCTTTACCTACCTTGTTCCCCGTAAATCGAATGTCTTTTGTCTGGCCAGTTCGACAAGTGGCATACGCGTAAAAAGAATGGACCGCGGAGAAGCTTGAATTAATTTTGATCTGTACGCGTGTCACGTTCGAAAAGAACAACCGAAGTGATCAATCGTGGGTTCCAGTTAGGAAGCCGTAACTCGTGTGGCCCGTGTGGCCCGTGTGTGATTACACGGGCCAAGATGTGTACAGATATGTAGTACTGGAGAGAACTGCAGCTGTTCAATATCAAGATTAGCTCGAAAGATGACTTGTAGCTTATAGAGGAAAAACGCATACAGTAATGCAAAGTCCATTACGTGCGTACAGTTATCATTATCAATATCAAACGAGGCGTATCACGGTTCTTCGCTTTTGTTTTGTTTCGACCATCAACAGCAAATTCCTTACTCGCAGTTGAATATGAAAAGTTCTGCCACTCTCATAGCTCATAGCGTACAATACTGTTGCGCTTTCAAGCGGATACGTGGGGATAATTGAAGAAAAAAGAAAAAAAAGAAAAAAAAGAAAAAAAAGAAAAAAAAGAAAAAAAAATGCTCGCCCGAATGCCGACATTGACTTGTCTAATTGCTCGAAAGGAACGTATGTATTTGCACGTAAAATGTGCAATTTATTGTGATCATCGGTGTGCACACGAGCGTTTGCTTTCCTTTCCTATGTATGATTCAACCCGGTTCGCAGAGGGCTGATGCGATACTTGAAACCGATAATCCTGTTTCGCCGTACTATTTGCCTATACGAACAACATTTGCGTATACATACACAGCTTCTTCCGATTTCGTCATGCGTGGAAATCTTAATGGCCTGTTTAAATTGCGAGCCAAGATGGAACAATTAAGATAAGTATGAAAATTGTAGCGTTGAAAAATTGAAAGCGTTTTGATTCGAGTATTATTTTGAAGCTTGATGCAGTTTTATGGATCGTCAGCGAGCGCTTCTGACGTCAAGTGATTTTGCAAGAGAACCCTGACGCGTTCTGCTTGGTCTCGTGTGCGTAGTCAAGAACCTTTTCAAAGCCTGTTTACCTTCCGCTAGACAAGCAAGACAATTGGCGATTTACTGCAGCAGGGAGGAAACCAAAGAAAGAACGTAATCCGTGTAAGACAGCTTTCGCAATCCCAAGTAGCGCTAATCTGTCCTGTATGTAGCAGCCCTTACTGCACGCCCTTACTCTACGTTAAGCTGTTATCCTGGCGACGGCATTAAACGACTTTCCGTTGAAAGTCGATTCGGTTACGGTAGTGTTATTCGTACTCGCGGGGCCCGCTGCGATTGGGAATTGTCGTGGTGTGCACGCGGTAAGCGTCCGCTGTATTAATTAAGAATATCGCATGTTAGGGGAGAAGGCTCCTAATCGAGGCAGCCCCCGGCGATCTCGGTGTTCGTGGTTGGGGGTTCGGGGTTCGGGGTTCGGGGTTCGGGGTTCGGGGTTCGGGGCTCGAGGCTCGGGCGTGGGTCCGCCCTCGCTCTCCACGAAGGGGTTGCGCGGTGACTCTGCAGATGGCAAAAAAGCGGGAGGAACGAAAGAAAGGAGCTGCTAATTGACACGACCGATTGCACGTAACGGTATAATTAGAGAAAAGAATACGGAGCGCGGGCCGGTGCACCGATGAACCAATGAACCGGCCAGAGTGAAGCAAGAGAGAACGCGCAAACGAGACGGTAGACGTGCAAGGCGGCCAGGGAAGAGAGAAGGTAAGAGAAAGAGGGAACAGAGAAAGGCAGAAAGAAGCAGTCAGCAGCAGGGGAGAGAAGCAGCCGGCGGGTTTCATGCGACCATCGAGGGGGTTCCCTCTCCAGAGAAAGAGCGAGTGCGAGCAACGAAGGCAACGAAGGCAACGAAGGCAACGAAGCTGATCTCGGCGAGCAGTAGAAGGGAGGGAACAGCGGGAACGAGAACAGGAGAGAGAATCAGAGACGAGAGGGACCACGTTCTCGTGGACTCTGCCTCTGCTCTACGACCATTCCGTACCAACACGTCGCGCCAGTCGGTTTCGCACCGTTCCCTGTACCCTCAGGTACCACCACGAGGCCAGGCTATGTACTTGGCGTAGTCGTCCGCTGCTCGCTGTTCTTCGTTCGCCGTTTGCCGTTTGCCGTTTGCCGTTTGCCGTTTGCCGTTTGCCGTTTTGCGTTCTCCGTTCTCCGTTCTCCGTTCTCCGTTCTCCGTTCTCCGTTCTCCGTTCTCCGTTCTCCGTTCGCCGTGCTCTCTTCCTTCGACCACCGAGCTCCACCGTGTCCTGGCGACCTGCGCGGCGGTATACTTGACGCGTCCCAAGCAACCCGCTTCGAACTTGCGTCTTTCGTACCACGAATCCTGCCAGCCTACCTCGGGGGTATACATGTATATTGTATGTCGTCTCACAATCAGAATGAAATTCGTGCCCGGAAGAAATGCGCGCCGAAGAATTGCAGGAAGTGATACGGTGAAAGGTGCCGCGGTTTTTTTCTCTGATGATGCCTGATTGCGCTCCGATTGCGCTCTGATTGCACTCGGCTTAATCGGCTCCATTACAGGTGGCATCGCTTTCAAACCAAGACCCGCAATCGTAATCGAATAATAAATATTTGCGTCACTCTCTTTGAGAACGTCGCGTGGCTTGCGCGCTGCGACGCGCCGCGCCGCGCCGCGCCGCCCGTTCTCGGACAATCGAGACGCTAACTAAGAAAAAGGACATCACCGCCAGTTTGCAATTAACTCAATGATTAGGAAGAGCTTCGAACGACAACTCGCGTTCCAATGGACCGCTGACAACTCAATGCATACATCCTCGGGTTGATTAAATTCGCTCAAACAGGATTGAGGCTGATCTTTGAAGGAGGAGAGGTCTTTGATCGTAGGTGAGGCCAATCTCTAGGGATCGAACCCAAGACGCGTAGCTACCAAACATGGTCTCGTACTGCCTGAAGCCCTGTGTCCTGCCGACAGTGTCTTGTGTCCTTGAAAAGTGATTTATTGTCTGAAAGTCTACCGCTTCATTTAATTATTGTCACCGATACTCTTCATTAATACCGACTGCTACGCTCAGGAAGATCCAAGGAAGATCCAAGGAAGATCCAAGGAACCTTTTGGAGGCAGGTGTTGGAACGACTTTGTGGGTAGGACGGATAGTTGAATCGCTACTGTGGTAATACTTCTTACCATCGGTTGTGATATTTCACCTGGGATTACTAGAGATGACACGTCTTAAAACGGGTCAAGAAGATTTACACAAGTCAATTGCCATCAGACGTCCTACCAGCGGAAGTAACAGAGATTTTTAATGTCTCACACATTCGTAACACAAGCTGAAAGACCGAAGCAGAAATATTTCCAACACTGAGATTTCTCCTCGCGTTACTTATTCTTACATTAGAAGCACGAATACTCGACATAAAGGTGCTAAAGGAACAGAGATCCGACGCGACGATTGCATTTGGACGATACTGCTAGGATGTATTTCGACGAGTTACTTCACGCGTATCATTCACAAATCTCTGCAAAGGGAATAACTGTACGCAATCGAAATAAATAAGTTGATTTATTACTACTTTGTACAAGTGCAGTCAAGAGCAATACGAGGATAATACGTTCTCACGTATCTTTTTATCCGAGGCTAAAAATAGAATTGACAAAAGTGGATTGATGTAGCATTGAGATTGAAAATAAGAATAAGAATCTGGAAAAAGACTAAACTGGCTATTAGTAGCTTGGATTCTTGACCGTCGAGCGGAGACGCGTACAAGACGAATCGTTGAAAGCGGACCGATTTCCACTGGTATTATCGCCATTAATCTCAAAATAAGTGGACTGCGAGGATCTCCGATATAAAGTGAAACGGCGCCGATCTGGTCGGGCCGATAATTATCCCGTGCTTAACGACTTCGAATACCCCTCTGCGGTAAGTAATCGTTTAATCAATTCCAGCAATTGACCAAACATCGTTTTATCGTACTTTTGTTATTAACGCACAGTAATTGCGGGCACGAGCCAACTCGGCATAAACCGCGATTCTACTGGTGATTTTATAACGGTTCGCACTGTACCGTGAAAGTAGCAAGTGTCGGGGCTTTCTTTCATTCATGTACATCCCCTTTGTTCAATTGGATGTCCCTCGGCGGTCGACGTTCGGCGGTCGGCGCTTGGCGCTCGGCGCTCGGCGCTCGGCGCTCGGCGCTCGGCGCTCGGCGCACGGCTTCTTACAAGAAAGCGTTAAAGTTAAATAGAATCGAGGTATGCATGGTGTTCTGGAATTTCCATTTCAGAGAGTGTCCGCTACCGAAAGAAACTCACGACCACTCCTACGGTCAGTTTCGGATCTGTGCGATCCTTTGTGCGCTTTCAACGACTGCTTTCAACAAACCGGCTAAACTATACGTATGAGAGTATCATAACAGAAATTCCTGCACGAACATGGAACTATTGGATTCCACCAAGTTTCTAAGATTCGCAAGAGTCTGTTTAGTAAGGTCGAGAGAATCTTTTTTCCCATGCCAAGAGAAAGCCCAGGGCGCCATTAGAAACTCGCGTGCTGATATTTTTGCGCAGTGCATCGAATCGCGATACGCGCCTCGAATCTCATACGCGGCGCATGTTAAACTTGTCAGCGTGGTAATAGGATCTTGTTAGGAAAGGATCAATATGCATTGGTATACGGTGGCATTCAGCTCGATAAACGCGAGATAAACTTGCATCGGCACCGGGTGCCCTACAAAGAGATGCTTCATGGTTCGCCGTCGCGGTCGCCGTCACGGTCGCCGTCGCCGTCGCCGTCGCCGTCGCCGTCGCCGTCGCCGTCGATCGTGGCATCGATCGGTTCGAATGTCGGCCAGAATCCTGCCGATCCAGGATTTCCTTCTAGCGATCACTGAACCGGCAATGATTTACTGCCCTCTCCGAAGAATAATTGGTACAGTCCTGGTACAGTACTGGTACAGTCCAGAGCTGTCTTGATCTAATTCTTTTTGCCCTACTATTCCAAGCTCGTACAGTAATCGTCAGAACGATGGACGTTAAAATAATTTTCCTCAATAACTTGTACTCTATTTGTGGAAAAAATACTTGGACACGTGCGCCATACGGTTAGTGAGCTGGTCGAATATCGGTCGTTCGAATTATAACAAGGCTTGAACATAAGGATAAGCGTTATCGTTCCCTGTGTAGCAAAGCTCAAAACTAGTAGGCTACTGTCTAACCACGAGCCACGCGAGACATTAACGCAACTTGAGTACTAGCGAACTTTCTGCAATCCTATAATAGCCACATCATCCTACAGGTAATGCGCAATATAATAGGAAATGTGGCGACAATTTAAAATTCAGTTTCATGGTTAGCGCACTTATCTCTGCGAGTATCAAGTTTATAAAGGAAATAGCTGTATGGTACATACCCAAGTACAAGGCTTGGGATGGCTTCGAGTACTCGGATGCCGAGCGAATGTAATGTCGTTGCTAAAATTTTCCAATTAAGAATCAGTCCCTTGGATGATATATTAGTTTGGCCTTTAATAAATTACGTTTACGAAAGTCTCGTAAAAATCGTAAGTTATGGCTAACCGGACTCGCCGCATACGGGAGTACAGTGGCCCGAAAGAATGTTTGGAAAAGGACAGGAATATATACATGTATTTTCATATTTTCATATTTTCAACTTTGAATTTGAATTTCGCCCAGGAATTAGTACGCGAAATTAAAATCATTCGTAGTGGAATCCTTTTTACGCGATCTAATATAGACCAGGATTGGTTGGATCGCTGATTTGAAACCATCTATGTATTTATTTTCCTAAAAATTCTCATTCTTCTGAGGTAAGCATATACGCATGTACGTGTATACGCGTATACGAGTGCATGTATTATAATTGTATAATTATTGTCTAATTATTGTATAATTGTATACGCGTGCATACGTATATGCTGCGGTCTTTTTAAAAGAAGAATACCTATTCTGAAAACGTCTTGCCACCTCATCGTCTTGTTGACAATCATCGACTAGCCCCACTGTACCTGTTCCCAGTATGTACTTGCATCCAGGTTCGGATCAACCATCTCCTCTGCTTTTCTCCTGCCAATGTCTCTCTCTCTCTCTCTCGTCTTCTTCCCCTCGTTTCCTCATTCTCTGATTCTCCTCCCTGCCTCTCTTCTCTGTTCTCTGTTGACGGTTCCCGGTTCTCTGTTCTCTCCCCATCCAGCTACCTCTACAAGTCTACATCCACTCCTTTTTCTTCTCTCCACTCTCTCGGCCTCGTAGACAGGCTCTCGTTTTCTTGTGCACGTATGCACACCTCGAGTGTGTGTACACCATCCTTAGCTTCCAGCTTCGTTAAGAGGACTCGAGTTGTCTTGGCACTCTTCGTGAAAATCTAGAACCAATTCGCCATGGACTGGTTGATTTAACGACTGCCGGTTTTTCCTCTTCCTAATGAGCTATGACCGCTTTCTATTATAGTTTTTTTCGGTGCAATGTCGGGATGTCCATATTTCCTATTGGTATCGAGTGATTAGAAAAATACGTTAACGGTATACACTCGGACCCTTTATTGAGAGACGCAGGCAAGTTTATCAGTGTACCGACAATGGGATGTCACCGAAAAATATGTATAATTGATTTCGGAGTACAGTACAGTATATTCTCCAGGGTTCAACTCCAGGGTAGAGGTTCAACTATCACTCTATAAACATAGGAGTTGGTGTAAACGTGCGTGCACACGTACACGGCATGTTTACATGTATTACGTCTGATTGGTAGTGGTATAAATAATCAACTCGAGTATATCAAGTTTGTGTTTTCACAGTTTTCAGTCAATTGGCATTGGCATGTATGCGAGATTAAAATGGGTGCACCTAGTTATTCGTAATCCGTCAGTCTTGTTATTTGTTCAGTCGAGAGTAGATGACTGTAAGCGCGTAAGGTGAGGATGGAGAGGATCGGAAGGTATGCAGCGGGGAAGGCATTGCTCGCGTTCGCGTTTAATATTGGATCACTGATCCCTGGCGATCGTTATAGCGAAGCTCCTATCACTCAGCCGCGCAGGATAAACGAGCAGCAACAGCCAGCGGCTCATTCAGCAACAAATGCGTCGGTGCTTGCACTACCGCCGCGGCGCGCCGGTCATGTCTTGTTCAACACGCCAGCGAGATACTTTATCGCTGATAATTCGTGGCTCGCTGGCGAGAGACGTGCTCAAGTAGGGCCATTTACATTCCTGTCGTGATCACAAATGCATTTTATACAGCGGCTAATATTCTGCTCGATTGCGTGGGCTAGATAGGCAAGGATATAGGGGGGGGGGGGGGGGGGGGGGGGGTACGGGATACGGAATACGGGACACGGGAGACTGCCGGTACGGGAATATACTGTATGTATGTACATACAGTATACCAGTTCTGCGGATAGCAGGCACGTTGGGGACTTGCCCTGGAACGAGGGACACTCAAACACACAAGTTCCGCCGATTATGTACACCTTGCTTGGTTTTCAAACAATCCCATGGCGTAGCGTCCGCCTTCAACCTGGCCTTTGCTCATTTTTCCCAGACCCAGCCGAAAGAATAGATTAACGCAAGGTGCAGGCATGACTTGCAATTCCTGTTTCGAGGAATCACTCGCATAAATTCGCACAATTAGGCTTGGTCAAAGAGAAAAGTTCCTGCTAACGTAAGCCTGGAGATTTTAGCAAGTACATATGTACATGTAATACGGAAGGGTACGAGTATGTACTTGGGGTTTCTGTCGTGAATTAACATCGAGTGCTCAAGCGGAATTTATCTTGCAAGCGAGGCCTCCTGCAGTGTAGGGCAAATTGAGGCTCTGATGGATTCAGTAGAGCTTATAATGGGTCTTATGCAAAGTCAATACACGTGTACTGTTCCCTTAAGTCGCGCAAACTATTGGACTGATATCAGGATACCAGGAGACCAGGAGACCAGGAGACCAGGACTTTAATGTAGTCGGGCGTTACTCGCTTCCGAGTCTTGTTCTCACCGGGGCGTTGAAATGCGAATAACATTGAATCCATGTATGATGGGAGAAGGCTAGAATTTTCTTTGCATCATCGCGTCAATTCGCGATAGCGTGCTGCATAGGAAACTGTATGGCAGTGTATGCCATATACCGAATGCGTATTACATCTTCAAAGTACGCAAGTACAACACCTTCGTTTAATCCTGTAGGTACGGGCGAATCGGCATTAAAATGAAGAGAAACGCAGTGTACGTAGAGGTAGAGGATTAAACGAACGGACTCGAAACGATTATGGCATGCTATTTCGATTTTCGACACCATACCTTGGGCGGCCGCAGCGCAGCTGCGGTTAGCTTATGCTTTAGCGGCAATCAGGTTCACCCACTGTAGCTGGTCAAACGATTAAAGGATGCAGCCCCCTTGCGGACAGCAATAAATTTGCCAACTTTGGTTCTTACGTCGGTAATTTCCTAAGCGAACAACCCTCTAACAAATCGAATTCACACGCAACAGAAACTGCTGTGCATTGGTCATTTGGTATCCTCCTGCACAGTTGCATGGTCATCGAAGATCGATTGGAAAATGGGCCAATGCATCCTACCGGTTGATCTGTTGCAAGCGATATTTATATGTAGTACGTACATAGTACATACCCTTTTCTGCTCCGTCAGTGACCTTGCCTATTAATAACGTATCGTAGTTTGTCTCGATGAAAGCGAAAACTGCATCATTCATTAACGACGCTTTAACCATTATTACATCTACATCTACACGCGCCATAATCCGTATGGAAATGATTCTGTTGTTAGGTAACGATGACGACGTACAACAGTGTGCTCCTTGTTGTCGGGTTGTTGCTCGTGGCTACTGCATCGACAATACCAGGGACATGGATGTAAGTACCACTTGTAGTAGAAATAGTACAATGCATATTATGATATATTTCTTCGTTGTATCTTTCGCATTAGAATATCGTAACGCTGTTACGATACAATTTTGATTACAACTCTTTCAATAGAGAGAAGAGAATTTCGTGGATAAGGCGTTGACGTTTCTTTGAAATACATAACAAGGGAGAACCGATGGTTCGCAATACATACACGTACATTGCACTACATACTGTACATGCGACAATTCGACGCTCAAAGTTTAAGGAACAAAGAAACAGTTAACTTTAATAGGTCGAGGAATTGGGCGCCGCATCATCCTAGCAACGGGCTGTGTCCATTCGATGCAATTGATATCATCCCTTACTCGTTTAGACTCGATTAGACTCGTTAAAGTCTTACAATTAGAGTTATTAGAGTCACGAGAGTGGTTGGTTGGGCACAAGTTCCGGTATCGCAGGTATTTACGCTTATGCAAAGACGTTGTGGGGTCCATTGTGAAAGATGTCGCTCGTAATGCCGTAATCCGTAATGTACATAATGGGTAAATGAACATGTCACGCAAGAGAGCCGCGCGCGTCACGACTCTTGCCAAATTTCTCGCGTAATTTGTAATTTATGGCCCTTTGTGCCGCTCGAGCTCGTGGGAAATCGATTGAGGAGTCTTTCGGAGCTCGCAGCAGTCGCAGCCTCGTTCCCCCGTTGCCGATGTATCCCTGGTAGGAGTGTGTCTAATTTTTGAATTGCCATTCTCGTCCCTGTGTTCTACCCTGCGTGAGCATGACCAATCACTGAATGGTCCGCTCGGCCGCGCACTCGCGCGCCTCTTTGTAATGCGACGGGATCACTCTAGAATCTAGATTTAGGTTCCTTTGCTTGAAATTTACCCCGCAGCCGGCAAGAAAAATCTCTATAGGTGGCTTTGTAATTGGATTTTTCGAAAACTCTATTGTAAGTGACAGCTCCTCGCTCTTTGTACTCTGCACGGCGCGGCGTGGCGTGGCGTGGCGTGGCGTGGCGTGGCGTGGCGTGGTGTGGCGTGGCGTGGTCTGACGTGCCGATACCACCAACGCCGTGACACTGCATATTCCTGGTATTTGCAATGCAAACAGTCAGGAGGAACGAGAGGACTAACGGACAAAAATCGTCGAGTACCTTGGAAAACTCAAAGATGCACGATAATCTCAAGCAGCCCTAAATACTAAATATTGTATTAGACCATCTCGATATAAATAACTATTATTGAAAGTTTGCTTACTCTCGAATTGCCGGATTATTTCTCATTGTCGGTAGCCAAGATGAGTGAGTAGGAAGGGTCAAAGGTCCATTTAAATATTTTAAATGTACACATCAGTCCCTCCGACGAAAATACCTAATCAGATGGGCGGGCCCAGTAAAACCTTTACAAAACTTGATCCTTCTTGTGTCGTCTTAAGATATGGACACAATGGATTTGGATCGACGAGACGACGAGTAAGGCTACTCCGCTGCGACTTTAATATAAATCTTATCGTATCCCAGTCATGTACTTAGCAGCTTTCGATCGATATTGTGTATACCGCGTCTCTTTCTTCTAGACCAATTTAATTTTATAAATACTGAAAGTCTGTTATTTACTGCACCACTGGCGTTGGCCAACTTACTTTCGCGTGCCGAAACAGTCACATACACTTACAATCGTAGTACGTTACAAGGATCCCGCCAATATCAGGAGACCAACAAGGAGACGAAAAGGGACGTGGCAGCATTTTTATCGTCCCACGTAAAAAGAAAGTGGTGGACATGAGAGCGACGCGATCGTGTTCGGACAGCGCGTATGTGCGAATTACGAGACTTTATAGGAGACAATTTGAAAGGCCTATATTAGTAAGAATAAGAAATTATTCTTTCAGACCCCGAAATAGAACTATTATTAATTTCTTTAAAACTAGCCGATTGATAATTTTAACTTAAAATTGATAGCTTTAGCTCTTTAGCTTATATCGAGATTGGTTTATATTGTATGTACATACAATGTATTTAGGAGAAAATAAAAGAGAATGCATTTGGGAGGCTGCACTCGAATCGTTCGATTAAACTCGAAGAGTGGAATTAAAAGCCTGAACGCTCGGTATGCAAATACACGAGACGCGAATATTACTACGATATTTTAGGGAGGCGGAGCACCGACGTGTAATTGCTCGGCAATCCTGATGAAATAAAGTTATCGCGATTAAAATTCATGCTGCGCTTATTTACATGCAAGACTAAAAACCACTTGGCATGGTAATTGAGATTTTATGATTTGTCTGGTGGTTGAGGCTTAGTAAGAGATTGCAATAACGGCGATAACAATTAAAGCAGCACCAACGAGACCGATCTCATATTTTGGGCGTCTCGCGTTCTACACGTGCAACTCTACAATCTCGTGCGATTATGCCTACATTTTCTTGGGGCAAGACGGAGCATTATTTTTTTGGTCCGCGGTCCGTGGTCCGCGGTCCAGCGCGGCCCACAACGTCTTTCTGGCCCCACGATCCTGCGTGGGCTGGATCCTTCGAAATATTATCGTTCCCTTCTCGCAATTTCTCGTGTCATTGTTTTAGGGGAGTGTAAAGCTGATGATATATCGCGGGTGAAGCGTGTTCCAGAATATTAATGTCACCGATTATACACTGTGTGTATCAGTGTATGGACACTACTCCCTAGCCACTAGCCCTAGACGCTTTGGGATGTACGTTAAATTTTGTTCACGCATTACACACTATGTACCTTTGCGCTTGATTTTATGCTTTTGATCCATCTTCCGATCTATGCCATGTTAAATTTCCTCGCGTCAGTTGCATTTGTAAAATCAGTTGCGACAAATACATCTCTATGCACCCGTGGCGATTTGAGGGTGAAAAGAGATTGGTGAGAATGGAAAATGAAATGGAGATTTGGTGATTGGCCGCGTCTATTGTTAGGGTATAAAGTTATGTAGAACGTTATGCAGAACGTTACGCTGACGCATGAAGGGATAAAGGTTTTGCAGGGTGGTCGATTGGCGGTATTAGAGGAAGCAGAGAAATCAGAGCTATGGTTAGTGCGACGACCCTCCCCGCGACAACGAGCGGCCGTTTCGAATTTCAGATTGGTAGCTTAGTCCGGGCTGGTCCGGGCCCCTACTGACTTGTGTCTATGACGGCGTCGTTCCATCATCTCGCCCGGTTGACTCACAAATGTGCCATTAAGAATCGGTGCAGAGCAGAGCAGCTCCTCCTCGCCTACGGGTTGCCTGCGCCCGAATTTATATAATCGGCGTAACAAATCTCTAGGAATTAGCCGCCTAGTCTCGACCCCAGTCGAGCCCGCCTGGTCCCACACGTGCATTCCCTTCTCTCTGATTGGCGATACCTGCGGGAAAGCTCACATCAGGCGACAATACCGAACAAACGATGCGTTTCAATCTTGAATATCGAGCGGTTCTCATAAATGTCACCCTTGCGATTTCCTTGCGAGCGGCGCAGACACGTTTTCGCGATAACCGAAGAGCACGTGAATAAGCGGCTTTGCTATGTTTGATTTTACTATTCAATCCGGCCACTGGTCCTCTAAGGGAAGCGATACCAAATGATAATATTGAAAGCGCTACATGTATAGCGTACGGTGTTCATTGGGTCCACTCGTCAACCATCGCAAACATATCACTTCCAGAAACGTGGGTCTTGAGCACTTTCCGCAGTTGGAAACGGCCCAACTTATGGAGACTTACGACGTTGCTGCATCGACAATTTGCCACGGTTTGAAGGGACTCTCGCAGGGTCAGGGAAAGCTCTGTCAATTATCCGTGGATCATATGCCAAGCGTGGCAAAGGGAGCGAGATTCGGGCTCATGGAGTGCCAGCATCAGTTTCGCGACAGACGGTGGAATTGCTCGACCGTTAATGACGAATCTGTATTTGGTCCTGTACTTAAGATAGGTAAGATAGGTTCGTCCGTGTTCCTCTGTTGTCTGTCAGTCGTAGACAATGTTTGTCTCTTTTTGCCTTTTTTCGACAGCGAGCAGGGAAACGGCGTTCGTTCATGCCATCACCGCCGCGGGAGTGGTCTACTCGATTAGTCGCTCGTGCAGAGATGGCCAATTATCTTCGTGCGGCTGCTCTCGAAGCAACAGACCGAGGGATCTCAATCGCGAATGGATTTGGGGTGGATGCGGAGACAATCTTGAATACGGATACAAGTGAGTCCCGTTGGAGTTTGACTGTGAGCGTACAGCAAAGTTCAAAGTATTCTTCCATTGTGAACTTGAGACTTTCTCGACAGATTTACGCAGGCATTTGTCGACGTGAGGGAACGAGAGCGCAGTTTCAAGAGGGGTAGCAGAGAACAGGGAAGAAGCTTGATGAACTTGCACAATAACGAAGCTGGTCGGAGGGTAAATGTCTTATTCTTCTAACTAACGAGTCTAAGTAAATGTTGAAATCCACGATCGAACTGACACTGACAAGCAATAACGCGCAACCTCGTTATCTAGGCTGTGATCAAACGATCAAAAGTAACGTGTAAATGCCACGGAGTTTCTGGAAGCTGCAGTTTAATCACCTGCTGGCAGCAGCTTGCATCATTCCGAGAGATTGGTATGTATCGATACGACACATGTTTTTCGGAAACAATCGATTTTCCTAATCTTCCTGCTATTCCCAGGTGATTTTCTATTAGACAAATATGATGGCGCAACGGAAGTCAGAGTAAATAGACGAGGCAGACTATCCATGCGCGATCCACGATTTTCTTTGCCAACGGCAAACGATCTGGTGTATTTGGACGACTCGCCAAACTATTGTTTGCCCAACGAGACCCTTGGATCACTGGGTAGTTATAATTACAATTACAATTACAATTACAATTACAATTATAATTATAATCACTCGATTTTAATGCAAGTCTCTACCTTATCAGGTACCCACGGCAGGATATGCAATAGAACATCGTCTGGCATGGACGGGTGCAATCTCCTTTGCTGTGGTAGGGGCTATAATACACAAAAGTCTACTATCAGAGAGAGATGCGAATGTAAATTTCACTGGTGTTGTTTTGTTGAGTGTAAAACTTGCGTAAAGAACGTGGACATTCACACCTGCAAATAAATGGTATAAAGGGTGCATGGTTGGACGGGAATCTGACCTGACCTATGCGGTTTGTTTTTGTTTTTGCGTTTGATTGTCGGTTAGGAGGAGGTTAGCTCCATGAAAATATTTATAAATGCATCATGCATCGGCCTATATCGAGTTTCAAACAGTGTCCCATTAGACAGAAAGTTTGTCCAATGATATCAATGTCGAATAGGTAATACAGTATTTTGTAGAGAGCGCATGGACGATCAATGATAATTTAACAGAAACAGGCTGGACTGATTTGTACGTTAAAGACGATAATCTTTCATTTGTAGCATTGTTCACTCGGTTTCTATCTCTTCGAGTTAGGTAAATTGGCTCGCGTATGTCTTGCGAAAGCTGAACTTTGCAATATCCAATTTTTTTAGTACTCGCAACAATTCGAACGATAGATTGCGGTGCAGTCGAGTAAATATATACTTGGGATTGCTTGACACCAAGCAGTTACTTAAAAAAATAATGCCCAACATTTTAGGCTATTGCTAAGTTCATAAATCAATTCCATTTCAGGGATATTTCACAAATATTTAGATCTTTCCCTTTTCGAAAGAAATAATAAAGATTGTACGAATGTCGAGAAATTTTCCACTATCCTTCGATAGTCAACCTTGGTTGAAATTTTAGACAACTACATACTGTATATCCAGACCAGTATTACGCGTAGGAAGTGAGCGATTTGCAAATGTACTAGCTTTGTACATAAACTTGATATACGCATATATTCACCATTATAGAATTATTCGTAAAGAACAGTACCGTGTAGCTGGTAAAGTCTATTATTACCGTATTTATAAGCGAACCCGCTATTTATTCTTATTTTGTAATAGTATTTCAATGGAAAATTTAGAAGATTGTACATAAAAGACTTGAAAAATAAAGCAATTTTGTTCTATCTGAAATTCTTTCATATTTCGAGGCTCGATACCCTCTATTTTGGTGGTCGTTTCCAAGTTTCGTCAAGTCGTATCGAAACATTGCGTACTGCCGACGATGAATTTGATATTATTCATACTTGTCGTACTATGGCAGAGTATACCCAAAGAATATTTAGATTTTAAATAATGGCTGATACCAAAACTTGTATTTTTATAAGAATACAACTTCTAAATATATTACGCACAGGTTTTTATTCGTAATATTCCCAACTTTTGGCAGGGCGCTTGTAATCCCAAGGTGCCGGATGTCTATATCTTTCGCTTTCTTCTAATATAACTCCCATTTTTTTAACTTCCTCTAGAAACACGAGTGTTTTTCCACATTTCTTCATCGGTGGATCGACTTGCATTTCGCATATTCCAGCTTCTAAACATCTCCGTGCAAGGACACGCCCCAAGTTGGCGTATGCAGAAACATCGATGCACCTAAAAGTCAGTTACTCGTATCAGTCTCGCACGTATTCTCCATTTACCAATTCTCACGCGTATCGTTAACAATGTTCTTTAATAAACTGGACAACCTGTATAATTGCAATTTTAATGCCCACTCTTTTGTAGACGCAGAAATAATAGGACCATTTTGGAAATGGCATACCGCAGCACTGACATATTGGTTACTAGGTGTGAGCGTTAATCTGCAATTGAAATATATATAAATAAACATATCGGGTGAAATATTGAAACAGCAATTTTACACCAACTTTACCTGTGCCAATACGGGTCTGAGGGATTTTCAAGGTGGTATCCCTCACGTTTTCTACCGATCCTTAACCGCTCTAAATTTCTTGGATTTCGATTATTAATAACCTTACAATTTTCAACTAATTCTGCATTACTTTGAATGCCTCTATTGAAGAGCAGATTTGGAACCCTTATTCGCGAGGACAGCATAATTAACATCCACCAGAATATGTTATCAACCAAAACATGTATAACAAACTCTGTTTAAATTAGACTTGTGTAGAGAATGGTACAAAACAGTTTATCCGATTTATCCACGGAGAGAACAGAATACGATTGTTGACAGAATAGGTTGTGAAGTTGACCGCATTGAGCCAAATGGTAAATGGAACCAACCGCGGACGGTCATCTAGATTCCTTTTTAATCGGCCGATAAGTCTGTGATTACAGCTGACAGCTTAGGCGTATAACATAACCAAGAAACTGCAGCATACCAATGCTGACCAATGCGAAGAGCAGAGAGAGGTACCGTGAGAGGTGCACAACAGTGCACAAAATCACACAACGGCGATACGCGCACGATGATGTCGGGTGATGTACAACATGAGAATCTTAAACTGGCTGTGTAATTGATAAATGTAAAAATACATTGGAGTTGGTTCACCAACTGGTTACACTGATTGTGAAGATTAATTACACAGGGTTACATTCGAAGCAACGTCTAGTATGGCCGCATCGCATACCGGCCAGGCGGACGTCTTCGCCCAAATAGAATATGCCTTTCCTATTATCAATGCAAAGGTCAGATTAAACAAGATTGTCTTACTTTAACACCTTAAGCGCCCGGCCAAATTTTTGTGCCGTTCCGTTCAGGCCACAGTTAGTCGTGAGGAAAGTTTTGCGTCGGTCCCTAGAGCCGGCGCAACTTAAACTTTCTTAAAACTGTAATTACATAGATTAAGGTTTAGTCAAAAGTGCTTACTTCATTGCCATGGGAACAGTGTTGCTTTCTCTGTATGCAGATATAGTTTCAACTGTAAACATTAGTAGTATAAACAGTAGATTGAAGAAATTGTATTACGGCCAAGCGATCTGTATTGTTTAGACACAAAACGAATGCACTGACGAGGAGTTTACAAAGATTATCGAAGAAGCGAAAAAACTTGGATTAACGCGATTTATCCAAGATATCGTTGTGCATCAAGTGGAGCAATATATACGCCAGAAAGTATCAGCTGAATTTTGGAAGAAATTTACAACCACGACGGACGAGCAGCAAGGTTTTCAACACTTTAAACACGCGGTGGATGGATTGTACAATAGTCTGACTGAATTTTTGCCATTGCTAAAGAAATTGGAGTATCTCGTACAAAGCGAAACGCCGGGCTACGAAAGCAGCATTGGCGATAACGTATTGGCATGGTTTAAGCTCGTCGTTAGGTCGACGTTACTGAGCCAGCTACCGTTGGGCCACGAACACATAATAGAGCAATTTTATAAAATTGCCTTTAACGTATTTTGCAATATAGATAACTCTGTACAAAGTAAGTTATAGGTACGAGACAATCCAATCGTTTCTGTCAATTTTACAATGGGAATTTTCCATCCGTTTACAGATACTTCGGGTAACGAGACATTGAAATGTATAGGATGTAATCAAGAAGTAGACAAGTGTCAATGTCAAGTGATAGTTTTTATGTTTCACGAAACGAACAGGAAGTTAATCGAACTGGAATTATTGGAGAGATTGGTGGGCAACGTTTTGACCTCGTTGATCCATATTAGAATCCAGAGTCATGTCGGCAAGTCGTGCGGAAGGATATTTGACGTTTCGCAGTTGGCTCCGTTGGAGAATGTGGGCTACCGATTGCTTCTCAAGGCGTTTAAGCCTATGCTCGTTCGAATTACGACTATAGCTTGAATTTTTTCCCCAGTGGCTCGAGACAGTCGTTATGAGCTGGTTGATAAGGATATACTCTGGTGGCTTTTCCAAGATTATGTCTTTGAGCGATGAAATCCGTAATGCGATAAATAAATTCAAGCAGAAGTTGTCTCATTTCTTGTACGAAACGTACACACGGATTCGAATCGAACAACTGTTCAATATCATAATAGGTCAGTATAGCATAATTGAGTGACGCGTGGTTCCGAATAGGTTTTTGCAGAGTTGCGAATATCTTGTCACAGAGTATCCGGATTCTCAGCCAGCGATAGACGATTTAAAGATTTGCTTGGATCGAACCGATTTAAAGAAAGTGCTAGTAGAAAGTTTACAAGAAGCGTTAAAGACGAGACTGTTGCATCCGGGTGTTAATACACCGGACATACTGACTGCTTACATCGCAGCGATCAAAGCGCTGAGGCAACTCGATCCAACGGGAGTTCTACTCGAAACGGTCACGGAGCCAATAAAGTTGGTTTGCCCCGCTACTCTGTGGAGTACAATATTTATTATTCCAAGAGAGAGTGGTAATTGTTGATCCCTCCATTTCCACAGGGTCTATTTGCGGAGTAGAGAAGATACGGTACGTTGCGTCGTAAGTGGATTGCTCGACGATTCGCCGAGTGATTTGGCAGACGAATTGGTTAAGGGAGAATCGTTGCAATTGGACGACGGGTCGGTCGAGGAAGAGAACGAAGAGTGGGAAAAGTGGATGCCCGATCCCGTCGATGCCGATCCTGGTAGACGATCAATGTTTATGCTTTCAAACTGTACCCCTTTCGATCGCCAAGATCCGATAACGATATTACTCCATTGTCCCTCCTTTTTCTTTTGTAGCCAAGTCAACGCAGAGGCGAATGTCGGATATCATTTCCATGTTAGTTAACGTGTACGGAAGTCAGGATCTGTTTGTAAACGAATACCGAACGTTACTGGCCGATAGATTGTTATCTCAATTGAACTACCACACGGAACGAGAAATTCGACATCTGGAACTATTGAAGAAACGTTTTGGCGAGAATCAGTTGCATTACTGCGAAGTAATGCTGAAAGATGTCTATGACTCGAAACGAATAGATGGAAATATTCAGTCCGACACCACTTACAGTTTGGAGAAGGAACATTTTCCTACCTCAGCACTTATATTGTCCGCTCAATTTTGGCCGCCTTTCAAAGAAGACTGGAAACTCGAATTGCCGAAAATCGTGCAAGAACAACTTGACAGATACGTAAAAGCATTCGAAGCTTTGAAAGGAAATCGAACTTTGTGCTGGAAACCTCATTTAGGCAGCGTTGCTTTGGAAATTGAGTTGAAGGATCGGAAGATAGAAATGAACGTGACGCCGATACATGCGACGATTATTTTGCATTTTCAAGACAAGAGTGAGTTTTCGAAACCATCATCGAAACCATCATCGAAACCATCATCGAAACCACCGTTTGATCGGTGATTATTAATATGTATATGAGTTGAATGATTTTTCAGCGGAATGGCCATTGGAGGACTTGGCAGAAGCGATGCACGTACCGGCAACCGTGCTCAGGCGCAAAATCACTTTTTGGGTGTCGCAAGGTCTACTTCGAGAAGTATCTACCGATGTTTTTGTACTACAAGAAGAAAGTTCCTCGAAGAATCGTTCGATGGCGGATATCGTTGAGGAGGAGGAGGTTGAAAGTGCGATGGCCTCGGCCAGCGATCAGCGGGAGGAAGAGCTGCAATTCTTTTGGTCTTACATAGTTGGCATGCTGACAAATTTGGATTCAATGCCTCTCGAGAGAATTCATCAGATGTTAAAGATGTTCGCGTCGCAAGGACCTCCGGCTGTGGAATGTGGTTTGTTCGAATTAAAACAATTTTTGGACAGGAAAGTCAAAGAACATGAGTTGTTGCTTTCTGGCGGCCTTTACCGTCTCCCTAAGTCGTGATAATTACTTATTGCCTTGCGTCTGTAGTTACGTTGGAATTTATTCAATTACATTTTTCTATACGAAACGTGTGTGTCTATTCCTACCTTGCCTGATTTCGCCATGCGTAGCCAGTGCGCTTTCTGTGCATTCGGCGCATTCGGCGCACTCGGCGTTGATACAGTACATAATGTCAACACACAACAGGTTCTTTATTGCGTTTATTGAAATTCTGTTTCGGCTAGTTAGTTGGACGCTCGTAATTATAACAGTTGTAATAAAAATATTTCTCTGGTCTGCTTATGAACGGAACTGACTGTTAGTGGCTCTACAGTTAGTTTGGCCGACGATGGGTGTCCGCACGCCTCAACTATACACATACCGCATTGTACTGCACCATTGATGTATGTCCGCGCGTGCGTTTCAGAAACTCACGAAGCGACGCGTGCTTAAAATAATACTTCCCTCGTTGTACGTATTTCTACTTGATCCGCGTAACACCATTTTCTTAAATTTCCGACATTTCAAACGAAACATGCCATCGCGATATGGCAAACGTCTCATAAATCTATCGTTCTTATTTTCCATTTTTTTTGTTTTTTTTTTTTTTTTTTTTTTTTATTTTGGCAAACGTAAAGCTTTATTCAACACTCTGGCGAATGAGAAAATAGTTTATTCTATGTATTGTGTGCGTTCGCAGTTCCATCCGTTTGTACTCTCAAAGACGACAGAAGAATCGAGTAACGAGAATTGTAACGTTCGCATTATAATTATGTATAATACATTGTACACGTATGTATATAGCTATTTTATTTGCACTTTCATTGCAAATTATAAATTCTCGTAAGTCGTATAAAGTACTATGCTCTGTATATCAGATCTTGCGGAGATTTCGTAAATCAGAATAATGTTGCTTTTTAGTGCTTACACATTAATATTGCCACATATCCTGCACGGTGCTGATGTACGTGCCAACGTTAAAATAAAATAAAATATGCAACTACAAAATAATTATAATAAATTTTGACAAAAACTATGTAACTAGTTACAATAAACGTAAACTCAAATAATATAATTTCTAACAAAGTTCATTGCCCATATATCATTTTTCGAAGTTATCTCGTTATACAATGAATACAAAACTATGTGTATATATGTATGTGTGTATCTATACATATATATATCTATAAATAAATGTAATATAAATGTATACACACACACACGCGCGCGCGCACAAAGTACGAGATATAGAGATATATGTATAGTATATATTATATATGTATATAATATGCACATGAACGAAAATATTCGTACAACTATTAAGCAGGTTGGAACCGACAACGAAGGGTCATCGTTCCGTGAAGTTTGGTATATGCGTACTGATCTACTGACCCCATTGGGGTTGGGTTTCGCACTTTAGTTTGTGCTCTGAAAAACATGTCGAAAGATATTGTGAGAAAATAATTGTATATACAATAAGAATTTCGTTCTATGCGATTCGCATAATCCCGTAGCAAGAAAGGCACTTCTTCCCCGTCAATTATACCCGACTCTCGAAAATAATATTTAACATTTGATACAATTATCGCTCCAAGTTCTTCGATTAATGTGAAAGTCATTTCAAGAATTAGGCAGTTTTGGAAAGTTTTCCAGCAGTGAAATAGCCACTGGATGTAAACACTAACTAAACGATGAGCCCTTCGATAGCCGTTTCGCTTCTGCACTATTGCTAGACTACTACTACTACTACTACTACTTCCACTACTCTACTACATACTACTACTGCCACAACTGCTACATAACGACATGATTTAGTGTTGTTATGCGCATCATACGATAATAAAATATGTCGGATATTACTTCACGCTGTGAACTTAAGTAGATTTCAGATCACTCTTAGCGTAGCTATGCCATTACATCTATGTACAAGAAACACAAGCTACCTGCGGCCCGTACGTGTACCGGAGAGGTAAGCACCCACAGGAAGAATAAAAGCGCACCGTCTGACGACGGTCGCGTTTCTCTCGACGCGCAACTAACTATACAGAATAGAAGGTACAATTAAAAATTCTTACGGGTTACATATACATATATGGCAGAACTAAGGAGTTAACAGGGGTGCACTTGTATCGTATAGACGCGTTGACATCTGACGCGTTGGTGGCTGTGGCTGTGTAAATGTCGACAATTAAGTAAATCAATCTCTCGCGCAGTCCCTCCCATACATGTGGACAATAATTACGTACACTAATTCGTACACTACTTGTATTAGATAACTCGGGGCGATAATGATCGCTGCAGCGGAAAGTGTTAACGACAGATCTATTTTCTATAATGTTGAGTAAGCCGATATCAATGTCAACTGGCGTGTAGCCCTGTATCGCGATAAAGAATTTCGCCCTTGTTAAACTCTTCATCGGAACCTCGTGTCTCGCTTGTTTATCCAGGAACCATTAAACTTGGCATTGTTCAAGTACGCATAAACAGGAATAGCTATGAATACCTTGATTCGACGTATGGTCAATTGACGCTGACCATTAATTCGTGCAGAATACACATATGCCAAATTTAATTTCTCCATGACACGCAAATCAGTGCGGATAGAGCTATACCCGATGATAATAATAATTAGAATAATGACAATAATGATGATGATGATGATGACGATAATAATAATAATAATAATAATAATAATAATAATAATAATAATAGTGATAATAGTAATAATAATGATAATGATAATAATAATAATAATAATATTCATGTATAATATGTGTCCATCAGTTCGGTTTTTTTATGCACCGACTCCTTCAATTTCATGGGCCATAATACAATTCTTTATATGCATTACCGAATTATGCTACAACGATTGACGATGTACATATTTGCAAATTCAAAGTGTCTAGCAATAAACATCTACGATATTTTTCTCAACAATTACTGTACCTCAGCAGAGATGACCATTTCCTTTAATAATTAGTACTAGATAACAATTGATAAAAAAAATATCAAATCTCATGTTGGCTTTAATTTCGGGCACGAAATATTCGTGCGATAAGGCACTGTTCGAAATATTATTTACGTTCTTTTCTATAATACACATATCTATGTATGTGATTTCGGAAGGCTCCACCAACTCTTACCTACTCCATGCTAATTGCATGGAAATTGCATGGAAATTGCACGGAAATTGCACGGAAATTGCACGGAAATTGCACGGAAATTGCACGGAAATTGTACGCACATTGCACGTAAACCCTGTACATACAGAATGTTCTTGGTGCCCCGTTGAGTCCATCTTCGTGAGTGCATCTTGAAAGTCCTAAAAATGCGCAAGGCCGTTCCGAAATCGATTTTATTCAAAGTGACACGAATTTCCGCTGTCAGCAGAACTAACGATAAGTACTGAAAAGGCCAATTCCACCGTCGCGAAAGGCCGAGAACTGTTTCGAATTAAACATTGGCAATGGTGTTGCGAATCGTCTGCCACTGGCGTAATTCCGATAGACCAGCCATTTCCGAGTTCCCTTATCGATAAATAATTCCTTGTGATAGATCAGATCGTGGCTTGACTATTTTCTGGCAATGAGATTAGTTATGTGGAATCGAACGTTGAGAATGAAGAGATTTAGCGCAATGTCTCACCCTGCCAGTCGTCCATTGCATTTGGTAAAAGATTACGATGAAGAATTAATATGAGGAATTACAGTCGGTTTGGACGGTTGCTGCGAATGGTAAAGATCCGAATCGTCAATCGTACGTACGTGAGACTCGGTTTATGTCATCTTAATTGGATCAGCTATACTCGATATTGGATACTTTGAGTAGATTGCATATGTACCGCGTTATGCTGAAACGCAACCCTTAATTTTTGACACAGAGACCCCATAATGGTGAACTTGACGGATGCAGCAGGAGCCTTACCAATGGAAAAACGGTTGGGCCAGTGCGAATGGTGAGATTCTATCTGGTACGGATTGGCTGGTCTATCGCTCGCAAGTGGCACGGAAAAGTCGTGCAACGCGGTGCCAAGCCGCAAAATTATGAGAATGTCGAATGTCAAAATGTCGAAATGTCGAAATGTCGAAATGTCGAAATGTCGAAACATTGAGAGGATACAGGATGGATAAGCTTGACGAACAGGGCTGGTGACGCGGACGGCGAAGGCGGTCGGCTGGTTGGTGAACCGATCAAACGCGGATGCTGTTCCAGAGTCCAGGTGTTAGCACGGGGCGAGTGGATTCCATTGTTAGCACTCCAAGCCTACAGGCCATGGGCAACCAGGGTTAACAAGAAAGAAAAGAAAAACAGTTTGTTAGTACTCTGATTATGAATTGACCGACGTTAACATTAAGTTTCTAAGTAGCTCGCCAGCTGAGAGAAATATGGTTAGTGGAAAGCGATGCTCTCTCCCTCGCGTCGAGTCTCGATTCGCTTTGCGGTCCTTCGACGAAAGTGTATTTGCTTCTTGTCCGTGAGCTTTCTCAGGACTCTTTACTTGTATGACCGTTTCACTCATGCTTTCCCAGTCCGATACCATCGATCAACGTTGAGCTTTTCCACGAATTGCACGGATATTAATTACATGCTTGAGACACTAGACACACCGCTGGTTAATGTGTACTCTACTATCTGGAACAGGTTATTGCGATAGTTTTAGCCCTAAACTCGCCGAAGCGAGTCGAGCTTGCAGCGGACCGATGCCGGTGGTCCACGCAACTAGCTATCTAACAATACATACTTGTATGTACGTATGTACTTGGCGGAGACTAGCCTGGAAAGCATGACACGAGTCCACGAGTCAGGTAACAGACGAACCGACAAAAAATTGAAAATGAGACTGAAGGGAGACTCGCGGGTGCGCGCAAAGAGAGCATTGCTTCGCACTCTCATTTTGTCAATGTTATTAGCGTAAAGCGCTCTCTCGTATTTGGTACAACCGAGTCCAATGCGCGCGCGAGAGAGAGAGAAAGAGAGAAAGAGAGAGAGAGAGAGAGAGAGAGAGAGAGAGACAGAGAGACAGAGAGAGAGAGAGAGAGAGGCACCGCTCGATGCGAAGCTTGCGTCTCGCGGGCCGGTATCTCGATACTCTCGATCAGCGACGCACCCGGGCGGGCGGGCGGGCGTGCGTCCGTGCGTCCGTACGTGCGTGCGTGCGTGCGTGCGTGCGTGCGTCTAGACTCTAGGCTCTAGGTACTCGTGTACCCTCCCCGCGCATAGGACGTGGCCAGAAAAGTTGTTCGATTCGCGAAAAGTTGGGGAAAAGTTCGCGGGAACGGAAGAGACGCCGAGACGGTGTCGGTCGAGCCGTGGCCGCAGATCGATGCCGGTGGTCGGCCAGGACTCGAGCCGAGTGAACGTAAGGGGAAAAGAAAAGAAAAAGAAGAGAAGAAGAAAAAAAGAAAAAACGGAGCTGAAAATATATCGGTTACGCGGTAAAATACGAAAATGGATTCGGCGTGTCGTTATTTTATCTGCCGGAACAGAATCGGACCGCGCCGGTTTTAGAGGCAGCTTGGGTGTGCACCTGCCACCACATAGCACCACTAACAATAAGTAAGTGACATCGTATAAAATGAAATACTAAATGCATAGTTATTGCAACATTATTATCGTGGATCATATTAATTGTAGTGATTAATGTCCCGTCAGCAAGCAGGTGTCAGAGGCCAATGAGTTACGCACGTGCCATGTAGGACAGATCTATAGTACAAAATTCCAGGCATCTCAAAAAAGCAGATTATTGTACAGTATTAAAGAGTAGTGTTCTATCACCGTACAAAGACGTTACGTAATTGTCCCTCTCGGTATACAATATGTATGTATATGTATCCCCATAACTCTATACACGTACTGTATACAAATACATGTATGCACGTATAATATAATATAATATAATATAATATAATATAATATAAACGTAATAAATACAAATAAGTATATAAAAGTTAGTGTCAACTTGGCCATGTGGAGCATTTTTGTTAGTCTCATAAAAAGATGGTGCAAAGTTGTGCAGTCTCTATGTAATGGATGAAATAGCATCTATGATAAGGGCGTTTTAATTATATTATAAATTATGTAAAGTAATTGTTAGTGGTAATACGTAAAAAAAAAGGATAGGACGCCTTCTCCGGCAGCATGTCAATCGGCTTGTTGCCTTACGCGCGCGAAATACTCGTACGAACAAAGTCAGAGTGCAATCGCGAATACGAGAAAACAAAGCTCCCATCAGCCCGATTAGCGTCTCGTCCCCTTTGGGACGCTCGAGGACGTTTCGCGAGCGATTCCCGAGCGCGAACAGCTATTTTGCGTACCTGCCAAGTTCGAATCAATTGGAGGAACGGTTGGGCACGAGTAAGAAAAAAATCGGAGCTGATTTCGTGCGGATTTCGTGCTGATTTCGTGTCGATTTCGGTTGTCCGTCACAGTCCGTCGTTGTCTCTTTGATTCGCGTACCTTCGCAATTCGCAACCCGCGTTACCATCCCTGCGTACTTTCATTGAAAACAACAAAACACCCTTCTTATCGTTCATATAAATATTTATTTTAAGTCATATAATATAGAACTATACTTATATATTTTTGTTTATACACACACACATATACATGTATATACTATATATGTATGTATATAATATTATATACAGATTAAATGGAAGGTCAGATAAGTGTTCCACAGGCACAAGTTGCCAAGAGAATCAACAAAATGCAAAACATAATTTCCTGGAAAAGCGTTTTTCGTAAAGATGACGACCGAAACTGTATTTTTCACGGTATAATTCGTATAAATTCGTATAAATTCGTATAAATTCGTATAAATTCGTATAAATTCGTATAAATTCGTATGAATTCGTATGAATTCGTATGAATTCGTATTCTGCCTACTTTGACTATTTTTTTTTTCTTTTGGGAACAAACACCACACTGCCCCTATCCTGCTCACAGTACATTCCTCTGCTATTCTTTTTGACTCCCTCTTTATCGTGATACTCTCATCTCTCTATCTAGACTATCCAGAGAGAGCAAAACGTCACTTTTCGAGAAAACTTTGTTGTATCTTTCTCTCCCTCTCACTCTCTCCCTCGTTCCCTCTGTCTCTACCTGGAAAGTTCTTATTAACGTGACCATTCCGTAATCTGCCTTACCGCCGCGCCGCAGGGAAATACTGCGCTCGAAAATATGGGCTCGGGCAGTGCTTGCAATTTGGAGAATGCATACGAGACGGGTAGGTGCGCACCCACATCTACTAGGCTGTGTCTATTGAGTCGTGGCGGCCGCGCGAAATTGGGAAAGGACGGAAGACTCGATGCGGTCGGCGACCATACCGGAAATCCCCGGCTTCCTCGCAAGTAGCGGTCTATCGCTTAGACCTAAGAGCGGGGAGTTACACGAAGGGTGCTTACGAAACTGTCTGCGACCTTCGGACCACGTGACTGTGTACCTTGCCGCGTAAATACGTAAGTACACTGTATGCGCATCGTATGTACACCGATTTGCCCGTGGTCCAGAGAGCTCGCTTTCTCGTACCAAAGTTTCGCGCGAACATATAGAGATACGAATGTATTCGATATTGTACCATTGTCACTTCCTCAGAGCCTCCCGCCTACTTCTACCGATTGTGTTTTTGGTATGATGCGACGGTTAAATAAAAAATGCGGGTCTCCATTGGATAGCGTGCACGTAAAAAAGTAGAAAAGTTTTATACACGGAGGAGGGAAAGTTCCGAGGAAGCTACCGTGTTTTTTTCGAGGTAGGGGCAATTGTGACGTTCGCCTTTCCTACTGATGGAAATGCTCACAGCATAAATTCAGGTAAATACTGTTACGTTGAGTCTCTCACAGGGATACGTGGACACCGGCGAGCCAGAGACCGACCTGCATTTCTCCAAGCACGCAAAGGAAGAGGAGGAGAGAAAAGGAAAAAAAAAAAAATCTGTATGGCACAGTATTCCGCTATTGGGATCAGAGAGTGTAATCTTCTCGCGTGAATCGTCGTATTTGCCAAAGGCCAAAGGTATCGGTATCACGTAAAATTGCATTCGCAATGGTAGTGGAACCGACCGACCATCGGACCACGCGAGTTCCTTCCCGAACTCCCGTGCTGTGCTCTCGCGAATTGTAGCGTCAGGTACACGGGACGAGCGTACACGCATGACTGCTGCTGTCATGTGGATCCAATCGACAAGGAAAGGTTTTCCGGGGGAGTTGCGCGACTTTTCTCGATTTCCCATGGTCAGCCCATTGAGAGTTTCTCGCAATTAAAGAACCTCGTCCCCTTTGTGGCGAGTGCAATGAAAAATGACGTTGAGAAAAGTCGGGGATCTTCCCAGGAAAAAGCCGCCCTTGCGAGTGCCGTGTGAGAGCTCTCGCAATATGTATACATACAGTGATAGAGGCGGTAAACAGTATGAAAAATAAAAAAGACAGCGAAGAGGAAAGAAAGAAAGAAGGAAGGAAGGAAGGAAAGAAGGAAGGAAGGAAGGAAGGAGAGAAAGAAAGAAAGAAAGAAAGAAAGAAAGAAAGAAAGAAAGAAAGAAAGAAAGAAAGAAAGAAAGAAAGAAAGGAAGAACTTAGATGAAACGTCTGTGCAAGACTAACCTTTCCGCGGAGGCGCGTACAGTACTGTGATTCGCGCTCTCAGTATTCACGAGAGAGCGCCGGCCCTTTGATAAGGGTGCTCGCGAATCTGACCCAGGTGCCTGCGCTGTTTCGCAGCGGCTGCTGCACCTGTCCCCAACATACAAACGTCAGTAATCGACCTGCTGCCTTTTCTACGAATCGATTATGTGCCACGGCCGTCGACGGATCGACCAGACTGCCGCTATTAACAGTGATACCAGATTAAAATTCCACAAGTGTGCACGATCGAGGGACGAACTCAATAAAAATCTCCGAGTTTCTTCCAGTCGTTAGCCGTGTCCCATAGAAGAGCGACACTTGACTACAGGCGAGTGCACTTGATTGCACTTGACGCATGACCAACGTTTGGCCAGCGATTGGTCAAAGTTCTTTCGGTTTCAGTCGACCCTCGATCGTGCTAATTTCTGAGCCTGTACGCTTTGTATCTGAATCTTGCTGCTGAATAAGGGCGCCAAGTTAATGGCTTCAAATTGAACAACTCGAACGGCCCAGATGGAACCGCCTTTACGATTAACGGAAATTTGAGAATTTTGAGAAAGATACAACATGCCGATTCAGGGTTTCCGGCGAACAGGCTCCACACACGAAGATATAAAGATATTCTCTTACCATTAACATATACATAGACAATTTCACATACGACATATATCATTTCTTAAGCATTTGACAGCAATTCCTAGCACTGGGTCTCGTTCGATTTAATCTATGCCTACGACTTGGTTTTATCGATCTTTCCGAGAAATCAGGTAAAAAGTCTTTTCTCCTTATACCGTAATTAACGAACGCATCTGGCGGCCTTACTCACTCCTCGGCAAGATGAGTATTTCAATGTTCAACGCCTAACGCCTAACGCCTAACGCCTAACGCCTAACGCCTAATCGTCACTCGCATCGCTCCGCTTCAAACTTCGTACAAATCGTACTAGGCTAAATCTTTATAAAAATAAAATTAAATAGTCGTACAAAATAATATAAAATAATGTACATGATTCGCGTGTAGTACTGTGAGCGTATTTAAAGCTCGCGAAAGGCTACGCGCTCCAGAGTACCAGCCGCGCTTGTCCGTTTGGCCATCGGGTGGAAGGGTCGAACAGAACCTCCAATTGATCTGCAGCGAAGCCACTTTCTGCATTGCATGCCACGAAAGTGGGCCAAGATAATTTATAGCGCGTAGTCTTTAACCGGTTTAAACAGCTACAGCTAAGTATACGCTAAGACCATCGGTCGAAGAATCCAAGTATCGAAGAATCGTTTCGTTCGTTTGTTTGTTTCATTTTTACTTTTGGTCCCTGGGAACTCTCCCTACACCTATCCTCTGCCTAAGTCTCTACGTCTACGCGAATAGTCTACCTGTCACCAGCCGTTAGTATTGTAAATGTGTGCTCACTACCTATCGCGCTTGCTTTCCTACGGATCGCACCTGATTCCTGCACTTTCTACATTCCATGTTTTCCTGAAGCTTTCCTGAAGCTTTCCTGAAGCTTTCCTGAAGCTTTCCCGAAGCCTCGGCTGCCGAAAGGTTCGATTCCGATAAAACAAAATGCCTTTGATGAATTTTGGAACCTACGTAGTAGGCACGCTTGCGATAGGAGAGTGGTGGGCCTGATTTTAGTAGACTTTCAACCTTTCTGAAAGCTCAACACGCAGAGAAAAATTCAGAAATCAAGAAATTGTCAAGATGCTCTTGTGATTTATCAATCAATATGAGGCCTCGTACGCAGCGCACGTCACGCACAGTGTGCGGTGGAACGGAAAAAAGTGAATTAAATTCTACAAGGAAGTCCTTCGAGTTACGGGTAAGAGTAAACTGAAACTGTTAGAACGTTACAGCGTAAAGGAAGGAAGTCGAAGAGAAGTGGAAAGTGTGTACCAATCGACACGTCAGCGGCACGGCTCTGGCACTCCACTTTCACCTGTTTTATTTTTCGCGGAACGAATCACCGTGACTTTACGACTACAAAAGCATCATTCTTTATTGAAATACGCAACGTGCCTCTCGAGACTGACTACTTTGGTCAATTCAACGACAATTGAAGGTGTAAAATTGATTTCTCATAGAAACATTGCTGGATCAGAAAAACAGTTGTAAGTCACTAATCGGAGAGCCACTTTTCTAATTGGGTGATGGGGTACTTGGGAAAATGTAAGTGATACCTGGAGGGAGTGAGTTCGTAGGAGATGGCGGACTGATCGAGTTAGTCATTTAGTCGTGTGTTAGATCAACCCTAGGGATTCACTCGAGATTCTAGTGACACCTCGTAGTGTCATCAATTTCGAATAAAGCGCGAGCGTTCGAGAAAAAGAAACACGGAAACGCGCAAAGTGGAGACACAAAAATGCAAAAAAAAAAAAAAAAAACAGTATCAAAGTTCGATTAATGAACCATCACCACCTTATTGTACGACGATCTCTAGATGCATTAAGATTTTTAATACGGATAAACATGTGCAAGCTACGAATATCAATTGATACTACTGTAATTGCAATATCTACGATGCATCAACGGCTCGTATCTCATCCAACTATAAATGAGATTCTACAAAGAAAAAGAGGAAAATAAAATAGAAGAGATAAGGAAACGGAGAAAGCCGTTTCCAAGAAGGTATACATATAACTTGCTAATACGTCCTAACATGCTAATTCAATAAATATATAATATAATATACATATACATACATATGTATACATATGAATACATATGTATACATATATGTATGTCGTATATACGTATATAAATCTTTCCATATACAATAATAATAATAATAACTACAACAATGGCCTTTGATTATTGCACTGAGTAGAGCATGACAATGTGCCACATAATCGGACTTTTCACTGCTCGTGGGAGTGTCCGCTAGGGAGTACTCTTTACGTACTTTACGTACTTTACGTACTTTACGCACTTTACATACTTTACGTAGGTATGCATAAAATATATCTGTATATCCGTTCGTTCCTCTTTGTTAGATAATACAGGCCTACGTAGAGATAGAAAATGAACCGTCGGGTAACTGAGTGCCTCGATGAAAGAGGGAAAAAAGCGTGACGAGAAGGTGAGTAAAGGAAGTAAAGGGCGAAAAACGAGAGAACCAAGATGGGCTGGTTCCACGTTCCCTTATAAGGAGGCTCTACACGTACGTAGCGAGCCGCGTATTCGATTCAATACTGCATACGCCTGAGTCGTGGACTCATCCACCCGGTTTGAGAACGTTTACCGTTACGGAGCGGTCTCCCTCCTATCGGTAGAAATAATATGTAATTCGGCACTGGCATCCTTGTATTGACTATAGAAGCGAATTTCCTCAAATGGTTTTGGATTCCTCGACATTCGAAGAGCGAGTGTGCAGGGAGGGAAACTGCTTCTGGACGGAACTCCATCAAGTGGATGACAGATCGGACGGGATGCAAGGATCTATTTACTGGGGACTGATTATGTACCACGCTCGTACACTTGGCAACGCGTGCTGAGACTATCTTTGCCGTGCGGTTCCGACGTACACGCGTGCGCGTTCGGCGCGCACGATACAAATCTCCAAGGACTCTCGCCTAACGGTGCCTATAGCGATACCGCAAGTTCCGTGTGAAATGGATGCGGAAAAGGCGCGGCTACCGAGTGAGCAGCGTTCCTTCCAAAATTCCAACAGTCGAAGAGTCGAACCGTTCGCGACAACAATCCCCAAGTATCGTCGAATGGCCCATTTGAGTCACTTTCACCTGGGACAGACTATAACATACATAATATGTATTCGTTCGTCCGCACCCGTAATTCGACCCGTAATAGATGCTGTTTGATTAATCTCTCATAATTCACGTATAGCGATACGTACGATGTATACATTCTCGCCACAGAAGCTAGAATCGCCAACTATTGGCGTCGGTTGAAAATTCATCTTGAATATTTGGCAAATTGACTGCAATTGAGTATTGCGAAATTTTCATCGAGCAGAGATCTTTTGTCATGTGTGGCCCTACTCCGAAACTGGGAATATCGATGAACCATCGACGATGCTTCAAAGGGTGGAACCAACCTAGAGCGCGACAAGATGGACAACACGGCGGCAAACTTGAAATCAACGGGAAAAAATCTCTCGCCCCGAGATTAACGCGATAAACGTATTACACCTCGTTCCAAATGAATTTTTCGACTAGTATGGCTACGTTCGAGCGATACGGCACGTGGGCTGCCCTCTGCACCCGACGCGAAAGATTCACTTTCGATCTCGTTGTCATGAAAAGATCTCGCTACGCTCTATCTAAAGCCCCTTCTTCGTGTCCTGCGACGCGCGTTCCTTCGGAACCGACACGCGTCCATCCTAAGATCCTAAATCCTCTACGTAATTATCAGAACTGACGCGACTAGTAAATGACTGATGCGGCTCCGTTACCTAAAGTCTTAAGGCAATCAATCGTAAAAACGAAGATCCTCGACGGTGACCCTTAAGGTATTCGGAGGTACAATTCAATGGTGTACTCGCGAGCATCCATAATACATGTATAATAACTTACCGCTAGAACGTATTGAATATGTATGTGCGAAACGCCTAAAAATATCTAGCATGGAGAGCGCTCTATATCGTGCTGGTGCGCGGGCTCGGACGGTCAAGTTTTCCGACGACGATCAACGAATCCCTGGGATTAACGGTTCTCTCCTCGTTACCGATGACCCACTGCTGCTGGAATGCTACTTGTGACTTTGCGCCGGCCGACGAGTGAATTTCAATCGGCAATTAACTCCTGGAGCTTTGCTTCTTTAACGGTATTGATTGACTGGATTTGAAACTAAAAGGCCATGCTTGAAAACTTTGAATTTGGAGCATGCTAATGTGTACCATCGGTGGTCGCTCGTGGGAAATATTTTTGGCCGATATCGAGCGTTAAATTTTCTGTAATTAAGAGTATACGCATAAAAAAAAAAATGATGAAATGGGATAGAAGTTGAGAGACAATATGTATGTACTAGATTCGGAATGTAAAGGAAAAATTGCGACTTGTCGAAAAAGTGGAACAAAAAGCGACTGCAGCTATTGTAATTGTAAGACCCATTGTAAAAAAATGTTGAAAGTTGGAAGCTTTGCAAACTTTCTTTGCCCTTTAGCATGCTCCACTAGCATGCTCCACTAGCACGAGTGGCGCGTGCTCCAAGTCCCAGCAGCATTCGATTAACAGTGTCCTCGTCCGAGGAAACTCATACACTATCACGAACCCCGAACAGTCAGTCTCACGGAGAGTCTGACTCCCTATGCCTATGTCCACGACGCCGACAGAGTGGTTACGCGACCAGTGTACTAACCTACCACCTATCTGCTTGTACGACAACCCTTTTCCAATCCACCCACAATACTTTCCCTCTCTCATCCAGATTCATTCTCACTCCTACTGATTGTCAGAGTCGCAGTACCAAATTGGAGTAGGTTTTACTACGAGGTCAGCGAGCAAACAACCCACCAGAATGATCAGCAGTGGCGTATTCGGTGAGCAGGGGCGAGGCGGCCAGGGCTGCGTAGTTGGCGTAATCGGCGTAAGGTGTATAGATCAGACCGTGGGGGTCACCAGCGGAGAGCAGAGAGCCAGGTGGTCCAGATCCGTTGAGCAGGGAAGCTGCAGTCGTGGGCACTGATATCCTTGGCGAGAGAATCAACGGTGCGCCCAAAGGAGCGCTGGGTGTCCTCATCGGCGTTGCCAGGCCTGGCAACAGTCGCTGTGTCTCTGCGGCTGCAGCAGCTACGCGTCTCCATTCCTCATCGGCTGTAACAACGGTCCTTCCAATTAGATTTCGTTTAGAGGCATACCGCTCGCGTGCGCGCGGATCTCCTGCATAAGCTAGTTTCGATGCCTCTAGGTCCGATTCCGAATTTACCGGAAAATCTAGATAGCGGAAGATGGATAACTACTCGCTTCTGGGAGAGTATGTACCAATTTCAAAGTGTGTCGCGGTTGGAGCGAGGGGATTGCGGGAGGAAGCGTTTCAGCGGATATATTTCGGTTGGCTTAGTTTCAGCGAGAATAATGGGAAGCAAGTGGAGAGGAACGTGGCACATGGATAATAAGAGCTGATTCTCCGCTCGCCACGAGCGCGCAATTCCATTGAAATGCAGATGAGGAGCGCGTCGCGCTGCTGTGCTTTTGCTAAAGTTACCTGCTGCGGCGGCGACCTTCGTGTTCGAGTCCCGATAGGTGCCATTTATGATGGCCAGCTCCATTAGCTGCCTTTTCTTTAGCTCGTCCTCCCCATCGGCCTGCTAACAAACGATGCTATCGTCAGGTGAGACATTGAAGGCGATCGGTTCACCCCTGTTCTGGGACTTTAAAAGGCTTTGGACTCTCATATGAGAAAGGTATCCCGTAAAAATATCCTCCTTCGTAGGGGAATGCGAATCAACGAGAGCTCGATCATTTTTATAATTACTTATTGGATAAATTGGGTTAGTAAATAAAATGATTGGAATTCTCTCACCACGGGAACCAATAGTTTCTTCACTTCTTCGACGGCCCGGGCTAGTTTCAACTGTGCACGATTCTCGGTATCTTCGACTGTCAGTAGAACGTGAAGTTCGTCCGTCAGGTGCTCCCAATTCGGTTTGCCTCGATTCTGCTCTTCCTGGAAAGTCAATAGGAAACATATGTACATTAACGAAGATCGGTATTAACACTACTTGTGCTAGTGCTTTCTGGCATTGGACTCACTACGGGACGGTGTAATTTAGGAAACTCGTAGGAGAAGTCGAACAAATCGTGCGTCTATTGCAGAAATCATTTTCGGCTGTAAAACTGATTCGTCGAACAAAGGATGGGCTAGGGGGGGGGGGGGGGGGGGGCTAGGCTATACTTATTGAGGATTGAGGATTGTGGATTGTGGATTGTGGATTGAGGATTACGTAAGTGTTGAGTTTGCCCAAGGAGGTAACGCCGGAGTAACGCCGAGGTAACAGTTCGTCTTTTGTAGGCACGAGCTGCGCTGTTACGGTCAGGTTGCGTTGCGTGCACAAGTTCCATTGCAATTCTAGTCTACGTGTATCTACATACGTGTATGTGGAATGCATTGAGGCGTGTATACTTACGAAAGAATTCTCACTGGCGAATCGTACGCAGCTTGGAAAAACATTGTTTCGTTTAGGACGATTAATAACTTTTGCCTTAAGGCCAGCGTGACAGACAAGCTGTCACGTTTTTCGCACGCTTTTCGCACGCTTTTCGCACGCTTTTCGCACGCTTTTCGCACGCCGCCGATATTGTCATTTCTACCGACGAGTTACTTTAGCGTGGTTTCGTTAAATTCGATATGCAGCTGCTACTGGCAGAACTCGAACTCGCTCGAGGAGATTGGTCGTTTGGGACCTTTGTCACGTTTTTAATGGGACACGCCCATTTATGAGGAACTTTTGATCCGCGGCTCTCGAGAATTGATTTGGCACGACACGTACTTGGAATGCACACTGGTGAGTGCACCTACTTGATCGGCCACTGCAGCATCGATTCTCAATGTCAGGATGACGAATGATGGATGAAGAATTCGTGAAGCGATCGTAATTGAAATTGGATTAGATGACGGTAAAGTAAAAAATGTAAATTACAGTCTCGCGTTGAAATTTCTTTAATAGCATTGTCCTATTATCGGCGTTTCATCTAGTTCTCAAGTTATTCACGGTGCAAGTTTTATGAGGGGTTTACGTGCGGCGAGCCCTGCTCTCACATTAAGTCATATTAGCTGATACATTAGCATCGATCTCCAAACGCAATTAACGCAGTCCGAGGAATATAATCGGGGCTATCAGAGTTATCTCGCGACGACGCTAGAACGATACGTGGTGCTCCGTTATGTTGGTTATTTTGGTTATTTCGATTATTTTTCCAACGATACAACACTTGTGGTACGGAACTCGAGCAAAAGAGCTTTACCTTTTTTTTGTCCCTCATGGAGCCCTTTCCTCGAACCATAATTTTACATCCCGTCTCTTGCTCCAATTGCTTCGCCGTCATTCCGCGTGGTCCCAGAATCCTTCCGACAAAGTTGAACTGCAAGGAAAAAGAAGCGACACATTAATAAACCTATGAAACAGACATAAGAAAAGAGTACTCTTGCTTTTGTATTCTCGTCACCGTTATTCCCGGGGCCCACGAGCTTTCGCATAATGCACGGCCAAAAATAACTCTACTTTCAACGCGTTAAGGTTAAACTCTCTACTGGCAGAAAAGCATTCCGCGGACAAACCTTGTTCCGCTATATTTGGCTCTCATCTCGCTTTCGGAGAAACGCAGAAAAAACAGTAGGTGGGATATCCAGTTACATGGATCTATTTTAACAAATCGAAGATAGCTGATCTCTTATCGCGGCGATGCGGTGGGCGTAAAAACGGTTAAGAAGCGGTTCAATTCTAGTACTGGTCAGGATAATGTAATATCCAACTGTCAGCCAAGCGTTGTAATTTTGTTCATTTTTTCCCTTTCGAAATGAGGGACACGCGGTATGTATCGTGCAACAAAGAGAGAAATGCAAACAGGCGCAACTTTGCGCGCAGCACCCGATTTGAAATTGCGCAATTTTCAAATTCGATTCTCATTGACCAATTATGAATGAGAATGAATGAGAATGAATGTAATACTCGATACGTCTAGTCGTGTGGCCCATGCGATTGCGTTTGCGATTGCGTTTCCGATTGCAGCAACCTCCGACTCCTGGTGTCCACGCTACCGTAACTCTCACGCTTTCTCCCTGAAAGGTCCCCGCGAAAAATCTCAAGACAATGTAACGTAACTATGATATTAACGCTAGTCACGAAGTTCGTGACCGAACGACCGGTGTTAGATCGGTATTGGAAATTTGTAGTACAGGCGATAATAAGTAAGACCCGTACCCTTTACGCGTGCTACGTGTAACGGAGTGGCTTAGAAAATTGAAGAAGCGTTCGCGAAAGAGATTTACGAGATTTTCGTCGTAGCGACTCTTGTCCTGACAATGAGACAAGTCTTCCGACAAGTCGACGTCGTCTCGAGACTCTAATAAAGGGAGCGACGAATCACGGTTCTCCGCGAATGGCAATTGTTTCAAGGAACGTCTACATCCGCACTTGAAGCGAAAAGAGAGGAGTCAAAGACAGCAATGTACGCTTGAGAAGACTCGCGTCTGTCGCGAATTTCCTGCTCCCGTTCCCTACGAGGAAAGCGGATTGTGAGCCCCTCTTAAGGTGACCGACTCCAAAACCGAGATTACTTTTCTTTCGACACTCGAGTTGTACGAATATGCGGTCAAAAATAGGATATCTGAAAATCAAGCACTCGTCATTCCGCATGGTGTGTGCCACCATTTAAAATGAGATTACGCGAAAGAAAGCAGAGCTCTGTATTTGGAGGACTCGAACAATGATTGGCAGCTTTCGTGTAGCCAGACATTATTACTTTTGGATGACTGGACACGAAACGCAGAGCGGAAGAGACGGAGATCGAATTTGACGCGATCACAGGTGCACCGCGGTGTCTGGTTATTAGATTCCGATAGGACATGAGCCGGCACTAGGGACGAGAGAAATCTGTTCCTTGGTAGCGATTCTATTCCGGGCGTGACAGAAATAACGTCTGACTGTACACATTCGACGGCGCGGCACCGCGGTGCACCACCCCACGCTTGCTCCTTCCGCTTACCGATCCCATTGGGTTTCTCCAACCCAAAATTAATCCAAAATTAATCCAAAATTAATCCAAAATTAATCCAAAATTAATCCAAATGAACCGTCCTGGAGCGTTCATCGCACCGTACGTATGATATTTTGCATTACGTTAAATCGATACATTTTTTTCGACCATCTCGATTCAAGTCAATTCAAAGCGGGAGGGGGGTATGTAGCCTCATTATGGGCAAACGATCAAATCACTTGTGTCGCTTCGAGTTTGAGGTCTCGGTTAGCTTGCTGCTACATCTTGCAGTAAATAGGGGCCAAAATGGGCAGAGTTAATTGCCGGCATAAGAGCGTACTTTTGGAGCACCCAAGGGCCGTGAAAGCGAAATTGAACAAGGATTACCAAGGGGCCGAAAACGAGGCTACGACTGGCGCCAGGCCAGTCTATCCCGACTGGATGGCTCGCCCTAATAGGCGCCCGCATTGTCAACTGTCCTGAGAAAGCACTTTTTCTGTTTTGCACGATCCCCAACCATGTCTACGCGATTACTCTTTACCCCCAATATTCTCGATCAAAACACTATTGTGTCTAGACTCTAGACCCAACACCATGACGAATAAGAAAAACGAGACTTACATCTGGGTGTTCTTTGACGGGCACATAGACCTTTTCCGTGAGTATTGTGGTGTCGCCTTCTGGCTCTGGCAAAATCAGCGGATCCTTTTTGGCACCGCTGATTTGGAATAGGCTCGCCCGCACTTTTGCGATTTCTGTAACAAACAAGCATTTTTGTGTAACACAATTCAAAACTGACAATGAGAATTTTCAGCAGGCTATACAGTTAACGAGTAGGTTGCGGGGCACGGCAGGAATTCTCTCACGAAAGAACAAAGCGCGAGAGGTTGTGCAGGCAAGCGAAACGAGGATGGAATCGTTAATGACGATACGTGCGCGCGATACACCTTAAATGAGCGTCCTTCTACCAATACAAGTCCATTGTTGTCACTCGGCACAACAATCATCACTATCGATTGCACTAACCAAGTACAGAAATAAACCACTGCTTCTTGTTTTTCCCGCTTACATCGCGCGACAGTTGCACCGACCGAGTGCCTTGCGCAGCTACGATTAATCGTGAGAAGAATTGATAATTGAACGACATTGTTTATCTCGGGATTCTAGAAATGATCTAGAGTTGGGAGTGCAGGAGTACAGGATCGCACGTAAATAGGATGACCCACAGTGATGCAATTATGTATGTGGTACCGGTACGGTGCCGATCGCTGACCGAAAACGAATCAACCAACGTACATTTATCGTCCTCGGTAGACCCCCGGATACATTTTAGGAATCTACGAGAGGAAACAAGTTTTAAACCGTATCGTCCGTGAACCACACTTGTCCCAAGATCCCACCGAAGCGTAAAGCCAATTAAAATAAGTGTGCCCAAAGGAGGTCTAAAACGACCGCATCTGACGTAACGCATAGAGACCGCGTAGTTTCGTCATCCTTATTCTCGCATCTCGTTGTCATTAAACCGGTATTCCATGCCATTCTTCTCACGGGTGCATACGGTAAATTGGCCGCGAGCGTTAATCGAGACACGCGGCCAACCCGTACCCATCGGTACTTTTCACCATTTAACAACGACCATGAATCGATTAAAAGTTCTCCTGCTCAAGCTAATCGAGATGACTGCATCGCTGCGTCACTGCATCGGTCAAGTTCACTATGAGTAGCGTTCTACAGTTTTGACAATGTCTCAAGTTTCAAAACCGACACAAGTTGCAAGTAATCGTTGAATCTCTATTATAAATTCAATGATACATTGATGCGTGGAACTCGATAATAAGCTAATCTTCTTTGAGGGGAATAAAAATATTTCCATAAGCGGCATAAATGCACAGCGTTTGTTGGATTCTCCAGGATTACAGATAACGAGAATGAATGAGAATCTAACTACCCATTGACCAATCAGTTTCACCCTTAAAAGTAATAAAGCAATTTCTCATGGAAAAACTTGTTAAAATCGGTCCACAAAAGTTTTAAATAACCCCCACACTACATACTCTGTGGAACTTTTACATAAGTGCACTGCTTTATCGCAGGAAGCCGCTCATCATCATTAACCATTTTCCTTTGAAAACGTACGGTGACTAATTCTTAGGATCAACAGTGTAGGATGTACATACGTACTAATTGTAAGTACCAACTATGTATGTACGTATATCTCGGAGGCGAGACACTCCGAACTTGCTATTACTCAAACACTTTGCTTTCGTAAGTACACCTCGAGTATACCTTGAGTACACCGCGGTGATGGAAGATAGATTAAGGTACATTAAAGTACATGAAAAACAAGGATCAAGTTAAACTTGAGTCGGATAATTGTGTCAGGGAATACAACAACCCATGATCCATGCAAGATGGTGACGAGTTGACGACACACTCCCTAGGTGATCTCACACGATAGAATACAGCGTGACAAACAATAAAAAAAGCTATTGCTGCTTTGCATACCTGTAAGATTATTCAACCCTCTTAAAACTAGGGACGACGTGACGTTCGACCGTGGGTTGTAGTGTGTTAATGGAATCTACGGCGAGAACTGAGTCTAGAGAGGACTAATGAAATTAACGGGTTTCGTGCATCGTGTCGAGAATAATAATGATGGAAAAGATGAGAGGATCGATGGCGGAATGGTGAACGGCTCGAGTAGCATTCGCGGTGGTACTCGAGAGAGTGCGAGTGCGAGTGCACGCGCGCGATGTGTCGGTGTCCTTACGGCTTACGCTTACGGCTTACGCTTACGGCTTACGCTTACGGCTTACGCTTACGGCTTACGCTTACGCTTACAAGAGGGTACACTGCCAATCTCTGCCAATCTAATGGCTGGGCGTGGCTCGTTCAACCTTAGCGGTAGAACCAGTCAACCACCGTCGAAACTCGAGAGATTCGCTTATACAGGGTGGTGTGTGTCACGTCGCGGCGTAAAACCCATCGTTATCAAACTTGTGTCTGATTTGCGATAAACTACAAATCGACTATAAATCGAACTGATCCTGCATTCGTTTCTCGCGGTTATTTGCATAATACGAGTTATTTTTCCGTCTTTGTGCCATCTGTATAACATGCATGTATGTGTATAGTATAGTTGTTAGTTCCTTCGGTACTCGCTGGTTCGTTGCCTTCTTTTATTCAACGACTTCGGTTCACTCTCGGCGGACATCTATACCATTGTACGAGTTATTCGCATTGAACGACGCGACATATCCTGTACCGAGGGAATCTCGAATTATGCTTATTTTTTGCAAACTTTCGGTCCGTGAAAGTGCTCGGGCAAAGAAGAGCTCTTCTCTTTTCATCGTTGTTCTAGATCGGTTGCCTTCCTGGGAAAAGGAGACTCGGGTGCTTTTTACCCTGGCCCGTAAATTCATGCTGCCAAGAGCGCACGGCGCGGCGCGGCGCGGCGCAGCCGAGCCTAACGAGTCTGTGAGCCAAAGATATCCGCTCCGGCTAGAGAAGAAACGTTACGTATCCTCTGACGTATCGACGGTATCTAACGCAACTCCAACCTCGTTGCTGCTCTTATCTCGGATATTTCGGTAAAAAGATCTAAAGATGATGCATTTTTCCTGCGAGCACTACAAAAACTCCTCCTTTAAGGAAGGACACTCGACAACGTCATCCTATTTTAATTATAAGATGACTGTACGACGAAATAATAATGAAACGAATAATACCGTGGTAGATAATTGAATCATAGTAGATTCAATCTACACGTATAAGATTAACGTTGACGTTGGGATATGGTTCGAATTAGGATCTGGAGTAGAGCACCGCTTAACCCAGATTACGATGGCTAAACAAAGCGGGGGTGGCCGCGAGGAACACGGTTATCCGCGACATTTGTCGCAATCCGTGTCGACATGTTTGTCGCGCTGCCAAGCCGCCAAAGAGACTAATTTCGAACTGACAGTGTCCTAATCCTAAATATCTGTGATACATAATCTGCTGACGTTATCTTTCGGGAAGAAACAATAAGAGCCATCGTCAAAGGATCGTACTACTATTTTTAGTCTGATTAGAAACACAACCAAAGAGCAGACCACCAATGGTACGAGGATATCAGTGGAAAAAGCTGTGGGTGTGGAAAATTGAAACTGGAAGTCGACGCCCACGTCTTGCGCGTATGTCTCGATGGGACGAATGACGGATGGGTGGGTTTGCGACTTTAATACGGTCAAAGTAAACGACTCGTGTAAACGTATCCGCGACGCGACGTTCCTTGGACTGAACTCGCTTGCCGAAAGCTCCCTCGATCCAAGAAACTTTAATCCACAACGAATCGCGACACACATGGCAACACCCACGCTTCGCTTGTGGGTACAATTGACAATGTATTGCGTCCCGCGATACGGACTTGAGTAAAGTCCAATGACTCTGATGAAATTTGTCCAATTAAATTATGACGAATTGCCGCCAGATTGCCGCCAGATTGCCGCCAGCCAGATTCCAACGCTATTCGGCTTATGAAGATATACCCGAGCCAAGAGCAGTTTCGTTAAAAATTAGATTAATTAGCAGCAAGCAGCAACAGCAGCAACCGCTGCTGCGCCGCCTTCCTATAAATTCTGCCTTGGACATTTTCCGGTTGACACTTTTTGCTGATAGGTGTGTGTGTGTGTGTTTGCGCGGAAAGTCATGATTTCACCGATGCAATTTGACAGGGATCGAGTAAGAGAAAAACAAAGTGACGGAATATTGGAGGGGATCGGAGCTTATTGATAGAACCCATAGATCGGATTAGGTCAACTTTTACGGAGGCGAAAAAATCGTTGGCGGAATAGAAATCTTAAAACCGGTACAGTCGGTACAGTCGGTACAGTCCCCTACCTCTTTCTGATCCGAAACTAATCGAGGATAATGTTCTAGCCCGCAAATAACGCGTTGATCGCGTACGCCTCTTATTTTTTCACCGATGATTTCCGCGGCAACAGACGGCATTCCTAACGTGCATGTTTCAACGTTTCAATTGATAATCGCTTAATTCGCATAAACGAAAAGTTTCTCTCGCAAACAAGCCCATTTACGAGTGAGAAGTAGACTGTTAGCGAAACTCGGTGTCACGTACCCAGCTGCTAATTGCGAGTAATTTTATAACCAGCCATATCGTAGCGAAGACAAAGCACGAGTGAAATTCCGTGCTCCCGTGGAAGGTCAAGCAAGTACATATGAATATCGTGCCAATGAAGACGCATACCCGTGGCGTTGGTATTTCGAAAAGACGCGAAAATTCCAAGCGCATACTTTGAATGCAAACAGACTCGTTTGTTGTCGTACGAGATTTCCGACCTGACCTTCGGAAACGAGACAAGAGACGCGGCTGTTTCCTGCTCACTCTAAAGTCAAAATCAAACTCTCAATAACGCATTCATCCGACAATTGACCAATGCGGCGTGTGGCCTGGGCGCAGTCCCATGCAATGCAAGAAGAAGAAACGTGATATACATTACGCGCATACACGTATGTATGCACATCATTTACAAACGTGTCATTTGTTACGTGCTCATCCTTCTCTTCTGATTTCCGTCATAAGCACGTTCGGACCGAAGAGTCGGATAAATCACGATATGTATCTGGAAGGCAACTACTCGTCGGCAAAGCTGATGAAATTGACGACACAGAAGTCGCTTCCATTGAGGAGAAGGAAGAATCGATCGGGGTTCGATCCGAAGCGAGCAAAGGATGCGAACCCATGCACATATCGTTTTCATCGATGATACTTGTCGAAGGGTGAACATTTCGCCGCGGTCGCTGGGAAAGAATGTGACACGACTGGCACGATTCTGCTCGAAGCCGGCGATATTCCTAGGAACGCGCGCGTATTCGCCTCTTGGTAAAGGTCAACGTTCCGTGTTTGCCCCACTTTCTCGCGTGCCTGACCTCTTGGCCGCTCTGCCGCTCTGCCGCTCTGCCGCTCTATCGCTCTATCGCTCTATCGCTTCGCCTCTTCTTCTTCACAGCGCGCGCTCCTGAAACGTCCGTTCGCATGGCTCTCGGATAAGCGCACTCTATTGTGTTACACCCCACTGGCGCCAAGATGCGCATAATTCGATCGTTAAAGGAGATCCGTTCTCCCCCAATAATGCTACTTTTCAATTATTAACCCTCTACAACTTTTAGCTTATGCCTTATACAATAAGGGGTAACGTAACGGTGGCTGGACACAAATTATGGCAAGAAATCCCACTGGTGTACCATTGCATATTGGGTTTTATAAATTCGTTTCTTGCGGGATTATCTTAAATGCTTATTGTTAAACGAATCATTTAGTTTAGTGCATTGATATTATAGTATGCGGTTGAGCGTTTCGTTCGATATCTCGCCAACTGTTTACCGAGTCCCGCCACGATCGGCTCATATATGGGAAAATCCGAAAGTAGCTTGCCAATCTGGTTGCAGCTGCCGCCGAATATGGAAGAAGATTGACCGCAGGCTCCGAGAGAACCAACGAGTGCTCCATATGGAATCTCCAGCGAGTTGGTTTCTAACTTCACCCGAACAACATTCGTTCTTCGAATGCGACAAGACGCATTGTTTCATCCGAATGGATGAAGAAAATATCAATTCTGACGCGACGTCAACTCCTACGAATTCTTGTCACGTAAGACCCTCTGCAGCAACCGCCATGGCCTCGTGCGTTTTTCAGCCGCCAATGGAACGGCCAGCTATTATATCCATATCGATTATATGCTTTTATTAACGGGCCAGTGGACCGGGCTCGACCGCAAGCTCAGCTTGCTTCTACACTTGCTCGTACGTATAGCGCTATAGCGGATCGTTTGCCACTGCAGCATGATCGACGCTGTAAAAACACGGTCCAGCATAAGATGATCCAAAACGAGTTCCCTCGTGAAATTCTATGAATCGCGAAAGTTCAAGTCCACCCAAAACCGATTTTCCGCGTCATAAATCAGGCGAAACCCTAACGGTATCCTTGGTCCGAAAAATATCACTTTTCAATTCGACTGACAAAAGTATTCGCGTCTCAAAGTGGGGTAGAATATCCACCATTCGACACTTTTCACTCTACACTTTTGCGTACTGTGTCCAGGACGCAAACGTCGCATCGGCGTCGGTTGGTTACCGAATCGGCTAACATGGGTACATAGTGAGTGTATCAAAAACACAGCCCAATACGGGAGAAGAATCGCGGTCGCGGTATACATAAGTAGGCCGAGTCTAGGATACCAAGAATATAATAATAATAATAATAATAACAATAATAATAATAGCAGCGTTAACGTGCGGCTGAAAGCCGACACCACTCGCGATTTTCTCTCGCCGAAAAATCGCTAAGGCCAATGAAACGTGCAAACTCCGGTGATCTATCTACGTCTACGTCTACGTCTACGTCTACGTCTATCTACCTAACTAAATGTGTTGTACTCTGCGAGACTTGCTTTCTGTCCTGCTGGATCGAATACAAGTATTTTGGGGGAAAATGGGGGCAACGAAGAAAACGAAATACGCTATGAATTAATGGAACCAAATACAATGTATATGTATGCGTGTAGGAGCGACCGAAGGGTCAACAGCACTGTGAGTTCGCAATACGTGTAGATACATACGTGACGTAATCAGACTCGACTTACTCAGTCTGACATGAGCCTAATAAAGCGGAATGGAATCCACCCACTACGACGGGCAATCTTGCGGAATACCGTAGATCCGTAGATCCGTAGATCCCTGGATCCCTTTATCCTACCCTTCCGCGGTCACCGGTTCAAACTTGCTTATTACGTGTATGTATACTTGTCAGCACTTTTTCTTTAATTTGCAAAAGTTTCTGTGGATAATTGTAAGAATGTCAGCCATTGAACGTGAATGAAGATTAATCCAAAGCGTCGTTCTAATCGGCAATTTGAAGCTCGATCCCAAGTCTGCCTGCGACAGGAATGCGTGAGACGGAGAAACGAAGCGGTGAGAAACTAAATGCTAGAGAAAGAGCGATGGCAGCAAAGAAAGAGGGGACATCATATCCACTTTTAGTCGCGAACCTCGCCAGCCCGTCTGCATGACATCAGCCGAGTGACGCTGCTTGCTTTCTTTCCTCTTCCGTCTCCGCCGTCTCCGCCCTCTCCGCCTTCTCGTGATTCTACAATTCTACATATTCGTCTCTAATTGTTACTTTTTCAAAGCTCGATCGTAGAAGCGTGCAAAAGTATGACGGTATAATTATAAAGAAAAGTAGCGGAAACTATGGGGGAGAGTTTTAACCTCTCTAAACTCTGGACGATAATTGCCAATTTCTATGTACATGTACATGTATTAATTGCAGTACAAAGAAATTTCATCTTTTAAAGGAAGACGTTCTCTTGCCTCTTCTCTGCTCTTTTTCTTATTGTCGCGGGTAGCGAACGATGGAGACGATTCAGGTGCATGCATGCATGTATGTACTCCGATGAAATAGAAATAGAGTTTACTGTCAACGTATGACGCATAGCAGCTGCATACTACATACAGTATGTACCGCGCGGACCTTGACTTCTTTGTCCAGAAATGCGAAAAGTGTTTCACGCGTTCTCACTGGTGAATTGCGGCTGCCCCCTTCTTTCTCGTGGTTCGTTTCTTCGTGCTTCGTTTTTAGTGATCGTTGCGAATCCACCCACGCGTTAGCCACTTGGTCTTGTACTCGGTGCGTCCGTCCTCTCAAGGCCTTGGAAAAAGTATCCCTATCCCCTATCCTAAGCCGCACACCTTTGCACTTCCAGGAGCAGTTACTTGAGAAAATATCACAATAAACCTCAAAGGTAGAATTACTATTATACTTGACGTATAAAATGCAATAGAACAAAATGTACACTATACGTGTATGTACATATTGAGAAACACATAGTGAAATCTCACTGTCAGTATGACAACTGTTGAGAGCCTAATTGCTACCAGTCAAAACTGATTGAGCTCTTGTAATTGACACGGTCGTGTACATAGTATATCAATGAATACATATATGGAAATGAAAAGTGAGATTTGGAAGCGTATGCTAGGTCGGGCATGACTCACTCGGACCCCGCAGAATATCCGACAACGACTGTTTCACACGACCTTGGATAAACCACCGTTGATGCGTCTCCTATTCGACGAAAAATTCTCACGCGGTACGGTGAGTAGGACTGCTCGTCATCCGGTCGCCTCATCGCGACTGACGATGAGCACTACCTAATCCGCCTCTCTCATTTCTCAGCGTCACTCAATTTCTACCAGAGAACTAAATACAAGTATGTACAAGTATGTATTTGCCAAGAGCCGTGAGCCTCGCTGCTCGAAGCGCGTCAGGTAGCCGAGCAAACTGCTAAAGCTAAATGGTAGATTGAACCACCATTGGTAAGATTTACCAATCAAGTTTTTGAAAAATTGCTCGTGTGCTATTTTCGAGAGTCAGATTCGACGCGGAGGGTAGAGAAGAAGAAAATGTTTATCGGCTGCAAGGCGGTGCTGGTGATGCTACTGGACAAAGTGCCAGGAAAAACTGGCCGGTCAATCTGAGATTCTTAAAATAAGGCCGAGAGTAGGAACGAGTTGGGACGTATGTATTTCTGGCTGCACGGAAAATACCGAAGACCGGAGGGGGAACAACGGAGTCGAAAGCTCGACTGATTCGTTGCACATTCCTCGCGTCTCGATAAACATCCGAGAGAGAATTCTACTCGCTTACTCCAATTAGGAAAGAAATACATATCGAGAAAGCATTTTCAAAATATATACGTAATACGTACATACATACAGATTGTACGCGTAGATTGTGGTACAGTAAGACAATAACAATTTTCCTTTTGATTTGCCGATCATTGAGTATTGAAGAAGAATACTGGCACATCGAGGAGTAAGTGGCAGCGATTAGGTAATGGAAATAATCACGGTTCAATAACAGCAGCATGGAGAAGATCAACTAGCGGTTTTTAATCGTCAGCTCCGAAAGGACGAAAAATGTATGAGCTTTTGTAATTGGATCAGCGCTTACGTAATATCAGAGATTTGTATATTCGAAGGTGCAATCCATAAGTAGTTGGAATGTAAATGGTTTTCATATCGTACGATTCTACGGAGGATTCACTTTTCCAACTCTAAAAGTTTGCTCAATGTGGAAAGTTACAACGGTCTTGACTAGTAATTGTCGCGAAATAACTTTGAGTTGCGATTCTTCCGTCCATCGGCAACAGCGAGCAATAACTAATTTGGTAATTGCGCTACGGCCGTGCACCGTATTACCACGTAAATCGATGCAGCACAAGTTCGGAAAGAGAATGCAACATAATTCATAATAATTCATAAGAAGCAGCCAGTTCGAAGGCGCATTTAAATCGATTGGTACTAGCGCAATAGAAAGTCGTGTGGGCCCATGCCCAACCAATGTTGATTTTATTCGCAGTTTGTAGGCGAGACGCGAGACGCGAGACGCGAGACGCGAGACAGAAGAGTTGCGTCAGCGGCTTGAGGCGCACTGATTTCAAGATTCCCTCGGAGTACATAGTAGGGGCTCGTGGACTCGCGTAGGAGCGTGTGGGTGTTGAAGCAAGAGGAGTCAGTCGCGCGAGCCATCAATGAGATCATCGATGTCGTAATCGCGGAGACCGCGATCCCTGACACAGATCGACCACCCGAAGGATCCTCTTCCGAACACAATTTCCTACTCTGATTCTATCGATATCAACTTTACGCGCGACGAAAGCCTAACCAAAAGACTAACCTTGTCGAAAAACGGAAGTGAATTTTATGAGCCAATTACCTAAGTCGAGATAAGCGAGATACGAAGGAAACTAACTTGCTAGTCAAACTAATGACTAATGACAGAAATTAGATTGGAAAGTTAAATACATGCGTATACGTATATCGATGAGAAAAATTGAATATCTAATACATGCATGGAACACTAGTTGCAAGAATCTTGTTCGCCTCGGATCAACTTGGGTGGAAGAATGATAAAAGCTACTAGACTGTGTACCGCACAGTTCTAACGACGAATGCTTTACGAGGAACAAGGAATACTGTACTATTCGACTGGTTTGGGTAAACTACAAATCGTATCATCCGTGTCGTTAGCTCGGATCACGAGTAACGAGTTTTGATTCGTACTTACTTATTGTTAGTATGTAATCACTAGATTACTAGAACTACCGGAAATTGAAAGGCAGATCTTAGCAGATTTTCGAGCAAGGGCAACGAAAATGAAAGTCACCGACTCGGCAATTTTTGCCGCGATATTCATTTTTTATGCGCACGTTTGCAATTCCTCAATGACATTTGGAATTAGGAGACTTGCCACTCGCATTTCCATGCGAATGCCGATTTAACCCCACTCGCCTCAACTGAGATTTCGTCGGTTACAGCTGCCCTCGCGAAAACAGATCTGGAGGAATTCCCAAGGGCTGCGGACCAGTGAAAATGCCGCCTAATACAGCGATACCTCCCCGAGCGTACGGTTAACTCTGCCCCATCAGAGTAGCCTAATTAATCCCATTAATCATAAAGGCAGGTTGAATGCTGCTGAAACGCGTATAATATAGACTGTAGAGAGTGTAGAGTGATGCCGTGTCGGCAGCGTAGCATGGCGCAGCGTAGCATGGCGCAGCGCGGCGGGCCGACTCTTAAGCAATTCGGAGCTTATTTTCAAGCCGTGACTCAGGCGCTTATATTTATAAATCGGTGCTCGAGAAATTTCCGACTAATGCGAAAGTGCGGAAGAATACAGCGACGAAAGCATTTATTACATCGACGGAGGGATTTATTAGCGGACTTGGACCCAACAGCTACAATAATGAAGTAACGCGAATGTGAAGCTCGACGACTTTACATACGTCCAAATACGTCCACATACGTCCACATACGTCCACATACGTAGAATCGAGAGTGCCCTGTTGCTCCTCGTCCATACATATTCTGGTAACTTTCTACTGACCGTTTTTTCTTTTTTCAATTAATCACTTTAATAATTGCCTCTATCACGGCACTTTCTACCGGTGATTTGTGCGAATCTCCTTAAGGTCCTTGATCTCCGCATAATTCGAGTGCCTTTATCGGGCTTATTTTTATGCATCATTTATATGCCATTAAGGAAGATGTTGCCGTGTACATAAAGACCCGAGTGTATTTCTAGGTGTTATTTAAAAGCGCCTTACGATAGGTTCTCCGAGAGATATTTGCGAGCGTGAAATAATATTATGCTCCGAATGCGAGAGCCAAGCAAAAATTGCGAAAGTATGTGAAGTATGTGCTGTCCGTGCCAGAACCGGGCGACCTAACTGTAAAATTGCATTGTGAAGCAACGATACCACTGCAGTTACAATGTAAGTATGCCAAAAACACTGATTTGCGCTCGGAATTCTCTCGAGAAGCGTGCAAAGTTATTCTCTGCTACATGGGCTGTACGCATCAAAAGGTGTGGAAGCGCGTCAAGTGCTGTCAAGTGCAAGTGGATCGGGCATTACGAGCATCAAAGCATAAAGGCATAAAGGCCACGAAACAAAGATTCGAAATTTCGCAAGGGCAACAATAGCTTGAGCTTGAGCTTGAGCGTGAGCGTTTACTTTAGACTTTAGACAGTTTGGACACACGATGACACAACAATTGAAGGTGAGCGCATCTATTTTCGGTGGTTAGAATTAGACCTCCCGTCCGCCACAATTTTTCTATCGTAGGTGGAGACTATCGTGACTCATGGTTGCGAAAACAATAATATTAGATTTGGCAAAAAGTCGCTTTTAGGCGACAAGCGTATCACTGCTAATTCCGGTATTAAACATGTAGGCCAACACTCTCTCCGCGAATCGCTACCATATTGTGTAGAAAATGTAGAAATCCAAGAACCTCTCGGCACATTATATATATATTCTCGCCCTTTGGTTTGATCGTCGGCCTGAACGCGCAATAGTCGAGCGATAATTTCGGCATGGCGAAACATCAGTATATACATAGTATGCTATGACAACACGCATATGCTTTTAACTAGCCGTAAGCCCTAGTTGTAAGCAGCAGAATATCCGCGTATTACTACTTATTTTCGCGACAGAGAGTGGAGTAACGAAGCTTGACGGCGAAAACGCTTTATCATTCGGCGACACGGTAAAAACAAGATAAGAAGGGGAGGGAGATTTTCTCCATTTGCATCATTACTCTCGAATCGAGAAGAAGTTACGAGTCGGTGTATAAGAAAATATGGCGTCTTGTAATACACGATAGATGCAAATTGTTCATGGGTTTGCAACAACAAACACGCACTTACGGAGGGGAGGAGGTGAAGAGACTCGTTAATCGGATGAATGGATAACCGAGGGTTAGTTCTCGGGGGAACAATATCCGTGGGGTAACCGGTAAGAAAAACTCGAACTAGATTCTGGGTCGATTCGGGGCCGACTCTGATGGCGCTGTGCGGTGCGGTGCGGTGCGGTGCGGTGCGGCGTGGTGCGGTGCGGTGTGCCGATACCAACAGGTAGAGCTAGTAAAGGCAGGTTCCATTCATTCTTTCCCCTACTGACAATGAGACGCACGGTCAGTCGGACACACGTGTGCATTATACACGAGGCAGGTATGTATTTCCCGACATCGGTGAGGCGATGCCGATGCTCCGACACACGCAATACAAAAAATCACGCGGTCATCACCCAAGCAGAAGAAACGTGAAATATGGGGGGCCGCCGAGTGTCGAAATTGTGGGGATGTGGGGTGCACGAGTCTCGGGAGACTAGAGACGATTTTCGAATAATACATGTTCCGTGTATGCATGAGATGCTCGTCCTGTTGAAGAACCATTGAGGCTTCGAGATTAATTATGGAGAGTCCACGGTGAAATTTGAGCTTATCGCAAAACGACGTCCACCCGATACTCATTAGTCCCGTCATTAGTCTGGTCTACTAATTTCTGCGGGACCCGGACCGATCCTGCTAACGGTATGCCGCGGGATCAGCGATTACTTTGAAAAATATTACCACTGTGTAACAGGCTAGCCGATGTCTATAGCCGCCGGCTAGTGTCCATACTCTATATCTATACAATACATGCAAGATAAAGTGAAGGATAAATGAAAAGTTTTTAGATTCCTCATTTAGCCCATAACAGCGAGAATCTTGGCGTAAGACGCATTTTACGGTTGGCATAGCAGCGGCCGCGATAGGGCACGATTAACAGGCTAATCCAGGTGTGCGATAACGAGGCTGAAACCCCAGTCAGTAAAAGAGACTCATTGCACTTGATCTCCTTTCACGGAGAGGATACCGTTATCCGTGGACATTGGGCCTCCTTCCTTCCTAAGGATCTTCCTTCGAGCACTAACTAAGAAGGACGCGGAAAGAAAATGCCTTCCCAGGGAAAATCAAATTTCCTCGCTTCCCTTCCCATAAAACGTGTCACCCTTCTGAAAATCTCTCAAAGTTGATCGGTAACAGTAAAATACGTAAAAATACGTTCAAGGAGAAAAGGTACGTATTCTGGTACTCGGACGATATAAAATCGTCAACCGTACGAGGCACGGTGAGGCACGGTGAGGCACGGCCAGTGCCACCACCGGAAGAAAAGTCGCTCGGTAACTGTTTGCGCAAGCTGCGCCAATAAATTCGGCAAGATTGCAACTGTCGCTTGAGCATTTTTCGCTAGTGTCGCGCACTGTAGGCGGATTTACGATTTTATTTACCATTTTACTTGCGGTTTTATTCACAGTGAGATTCCACCACAAATAGATTGGCCAATTGTACAGTTTCCAAAATGTATTCGATTCAATGTCAGAAACGTGAAACGCAAAAGTGAAATGTAAAAGTGAAACGTAAAAGTGAAACGTATGCTATGGGATACCCGTGATACTCGTGGCTCCCCAGAAACGGACGCGGACGGGAAGAAATCCCGAAAATAGAAGCGCGCTCGGTTTTAAATTCTCGAATCCCAGAGGGTGTAGGATTACAGGGTGGCCTCGTAATTCCAAAAATTTCCGTGAACGTACGATCGGCACGGCTGGTGATAATTTACGACGAATGCCTGTCTGAGGGTGATTCGAATAGTAGCACAATCCACCCCTTACATTTTTAAGTCGAATACCTTCTTGTTTGTTTCTCAAAGAAAAATAAGGAGAAGCAAAAACCCCAACACAGGTTTTTCATTCCAATTCCAAATGTTTCTCGCTCTGCAAATGGAGAGGAAACAAAATCAACTAACTTTTTTACAAAGCGGAAGATCAATCGACAGAGGAAGAGTTTCGAGTTACTCAAATAATACGTGTACATGCACATAGTGACGAGCCAAGAGTTGGCTTGAGCTGCCTATTCCACGGATGTCGAAAACGTGTTGCAAACATCTGGGTGCGGGAGAGAAACACACGTGGAGAGTGTGGAGAAGACGCCACACCGTGCCACACCGTGCCACACCGTGCCGCGTCAGCATCCATGGGCGATCGGCACTCAAGATAGTATTTTAGGGCGTGTCCTAAACCGCAGGAGGGATGCTGCTCGAAATGTGCCGCGCTGGGCCATGTGAGCCGATGCAATCGGAAAGCCTGTGTATTTCACTAAAGTTTATCGTGCCGGGAGCCGGGAGCTGGGAGTCACGGGCACGGGATGCATCTCTGCTTGGGCTTTTAACCGCCTCGGTGCAGAACCAGAACCCACGTATACCGGGTGACTCGAAAACACTCTATTATGCTTTTGGAGCGCTACTCGTCAGGAGACTGCTCATTTTCATGCAAACGTTAATTCTGTCGTATGGACAGGAAGGGAATACCCTTTGCGCAAAGGAATACATATTTATATACATATACATTTGTATATATATATATATTATTTAAAACTAGTTAGAATGGAATAGAATAGAATAGCATTAGTGTGGAAAATTAAATGCACGCTCAACGTAACCGCATCTCAATCGACGTATGTATCTCCAAAAAAATGTGAAAACCTGTAACGATGCCATCCGGTACACGAAATCGAAACGGATAACGATTTCAGTTGAACCTCCCGTGTCGAAGAGAAACCGATAACCGATAAGCGAATAAGTAACAATATTTAATCTGTGTCTCCAACTTGGTCTCGGAATTTTTTCACATTGCAGCACGACAAGCGTCGAGTTTGAGCAAGGTGAAGCTGATAACTTTGTCCAATGGCACGATGCAATGGCACGATGCAATGGCACGATGCAATGGCACAATGCATTTTCATCCTCGTTAGTGCATTTTGCAGTGGGATTCGTTAACCGGACAATGAGTGGAGAACGGGACAACGTTGGAAGAAGCAAAAGAATTTGGAGACATGGTGTCCATGTCGAGTCGACGATAATTTCTTAATTCGACTTTGATCTCGTCTTCTCTCCCTCCCAGATCTAATTTTGTTCCAGGGAGTAGTATCGGGTTACTCGAATTCGCGCGTTATCTGGAGAGAACTCGCTCGACGCCTCTTACTCGGATAAATTGTGTAGAAAAATTCGATGAGGGCAAAGGGCTAGGCCCACACATTGCACACGTATTGCACACGTATTGCACACGTATTGCACACGTATTGCACACACTGCACCCAGTTGTACATACGTACAGTATGTACATATGTTCGAAAAGGGAGAACAAGTCACGCGAGTCTCTTCCAATCACGATTACAGTCATCTCAAAGCACCGTGCACTGAACTGATTGTGAGAGTAGTTTATTAAACCTAGAAAGTCTCAAACGACGTTTCCACTAGCGTAATAAATAGGTGAATCGGAATAGGATAGAATAAAGTAGTATGTAGCCAATGGGAAAATCTCTAATGAGCGACACAATTTTGTTATGCGCTGGGAGTAACGTCCACTCGCAGAGGAGAAGACATTAAAAGTGAGAGAGGAGAGGATTCCTTTCACCCTTGGATCGCGGTGAACCAGCTAACCGGCGAACCAGCTTGAGACGAGACTCTGGTCAACGAGAGAAGGCAGAAAGCGTGGTGCGAGAAGAGAGAGGGCTCGAATCGAGGAGGTGAGCGGAAAGACAAGGACGGCGGCGCCGCACCGCGCCGGAGGTCGAGAAAAGTGGCCCGTTCAGTGCCGAGTACATACTTGTCCGGCCGGGAGAGAAGGGCCGGGCCCAAGACGAAGATATCCAAGCTCCAGGAGAGAAGGCTTTGAGATGGCTTTGAGATGGCTTTGAGATGGCTTTGAGAATTAAGGATACAGACGTATGTAGCAGCGGAGCTCATTAGAAATGGAAAATAGAGATCGCTCGTGATCCCTCGTGATGAGATACGACGACGCCAAGACCGGAGACGGAAGCCAGGAAAAGGGCAAAAACAGGAAAGCACGGTGAACGTCTCACAAAATCAGTCGTTGCGTATTATTAGCTGTTTTTACATACATACATTGTCAGCAGCATTGTGACCAAGCAGTAATGGCACGCTCGGATCATCCGAAATAATCTTCCAGCTATGCGTATTGTGAGAAACGGAAAGTTATGCAATAGAAGAGAACGCAGTGTAGCAGAGATAAAGGAGTAGAAGAGAATAAAGTGGAAAACTCTGGTAAGAGGAGAGGTGAGACGGAATGAAAAGAGAATAAAAGGGGAATGGAGCACGTGGACGAGAGGGAAAGAGAATGTAAGTAAGTGCGTACATACTACACATACACGTACAGATATGCACGTATAGAATTATACGTGTACATGTGTATACTGCTGCGAATGGAACGGAGCCGAGCCGAGCGAAGTGGCACGAGCTTCGTTCGTGGATGCCTCGCGCAGTGCGCCGCGAACCCAGCTGCGGGTCAACCCGGTCATCGGCCCCTATGAGCCCTTAAAGGCCACCGTTAACCCTTTTGCTGGCGCAGCGATACTCGTACCCCTCGATCACCAATCGATACGTATTCTGCGCTTTGCGCTGTGTCTCTCAAACTATTTGCGTCGCGAAACGCAGATCGACTAGACGGCTTTTCCCTTCGAAAACTCCCGTGGATACTGAAACGAGGGGAGCAATTATGAGAATGATGGAGCTAGGCACTGCCAGCAGCTTTTCTCTACTATAAGATTTTTCCCGAGCCCTGACCGTTCTGCATACCCAACAAATATACAAATCTACATACGTGTATACCTCTGTACGTATGTATTCAGAGGTGTCCCGCTTTCCCCGCGCTCTCCGCGCTCCCAACGCTCCCCACGCTCCCCACCCTCCCCACGCTCCCCACGTCCATAAACTGTTGACCAATCTGAATGCTACGCGCGAGCCTTGTTTATTCGCGATTGCTTGCCATTTTGAAAGACCGCAGCCTCCGCATTCTTCGACCAACATTGCGCTCAACCTGCTAAATCAGCCAAACGATAAGGAGACCTAGGAGATTCTTCCTAATCAACTTGCATGAAAATGGATAGTTATTGCGACATTCTTTCTCAATTGTTTAACGCAGAAAGGTGATTTGTCGATCTGGCAAACGCGCTATGTTGTATGTATGTATTTGGTTGGGGTGAGTGAGCATGCGTGGGAACCATTGGTATGCTTGGCGGAAAAGCCAATGGAGGAAAGCGCGTCATGATCTTGGGAGGCGTATCCATGGGATATCCGTTCCCATCCGTTACAGGGGTGTTTCTCTTTCTCGCCGATACCAGAAACTCGAATCTCTCGCGATCGAGTAACTCTTTAGGCAAAGGAAGTGTGCGGAGTTGTTGAATTTAGCTTGATGCAACTAGACATTGAAAATCGCAAATTGAAAAGTTCTCGATTGCATGCTTCAAGACGTATTGTTGCACAAAAGTGGGAGGAAAAGGACGAGAAACGGATGAGCGAAGGAGGAGGCGCGTAGGCATTTCCTTATTTAGAAGCAGAGAAACATCTTTGCCGGTGCGGTGCAGCCTCAAGCTCCGTGTACTTTGCCAGAACGAAAGGCACGATACCCCCGCAAAATACATACATCTAGTATATCCTTTTCGACACTGGTAACGTGGGATGCTCAGTCTGACTCCCGGACCACGCGAACTCTCATTGTCAGCCCACGTTAAACTTCAGACTTGAGTATCAATTACTCAAATTTCCGAGATTACAACAATCTTATACGATAACTGTGGGAAATTATTAAAGTAGTAAATTGTGGTGCCTTACCCGAGTAGCTTTTCTCAGGCGTGCTTTACAATTCAATCTTCGATCTCGAGAAGCATCCGATTCTATTCATTGTCAGAAGAAGAATTATCATATTGTTTTGTTATTCAGGCTTGTCAGCGAAAGTAGCTTGTAGCCGAGTATGCGTGGTATTCGAGAGAATAAATGTCAGTCAAGTTGGATAGAGTACGAAATTGATTCCTGCGTGTATGTCACGGAGGAACGTGAGCAGTACGCACATACGTATCTACAATAGGTAAAGCCGTTCGCACACTGCAACTTTAAAATGGGCGAAAAGTAGAATTGTCACGGAGAGATACGCGTAACGAGACCGGGTAGAAACTGGCAGCAACGAAGCAACTTGGAACCAATGAGGTGGACGTAACGTGGTAGGTACCTGGATCTAACCGCAGTCACCACCGTAATGATCGCAATGATAGGACGCGGTGATTGTAGGTCGGACTTTTATATCTTTCGCTTACGTAATGCCATTGTTACGTGTGCATTCGTCCCTTGACAAACAAAATCTTTTAGCAGCATTCCTGACTGACCGAGTTATGCAATGCTTTCGGTACCTTCAAGTTTTTTTTGTAATGAGCAAGTAGCATTCAAAAAGACATGACTCGAAAAACATGTGTCAGCGATTTTGAATGATTTCGAAATAATATTTATTCTTCTGTCTCACCAATTCGTATCTTTTGCAAAATATACATAATTATGTAGTTTAAGCCGAGAGCGCAAGCATTCCTATTTGAATTTCTAGCTATTGGATGAAAAATGTGAAAGGAGAAAATATTGAACATGGCGCAAATCGTGCGCATCGAGGAGAAAACGGCCCAATGCCTTAACGAGATAATAAACGAAATTAAAGAACCCTCTTCGAGCCTCACCTACGATTATAACCTCGACCATCAGCCAGCCGGTCAGCTGGGACAGGTACCTTTGAGGGAAAAATTGCCGCGATATTTTTTCCGTGCCGAGAGCAATGAAACATGCTTGAGAAATTCATTTCTAGCTGGTGTTGGAAATTTCAAAAAGACTCGCGATCGGATATTAACCCTTTGACCTCCAAGATACAATTTCTATGTATTATACGATAGTAAAAGGAAACAAGATTTTTACGTAAGCCATAGGATTAAAAATCGGAGTACAATCTATGTACATACATATTGCCACCGTTCTATACTGTTCTATAGTGTGTGTTACATGTAGGCATCGGTATACGTATAGCCACGTGCGGTGCGAGCGCGAAGCGTGTAGCCGTGTACCGCATGTCGATGCACCAACGTGCCATCCCCTTTGTCAAACCTGCGCGGCGCGCTGCACACCCAAAGAAACTCTACTGTTCATACATCAATGCATCAAACATCGAGGGCCGATGACGCGCGTTCAGACCGGATGGCACCTACATAATTCCACGTGACATATCGTAATACGATAGTTATGAGACAAGTACATAAACCAAAGTACATCAAGTATGTAGGTGTGTAACCGACTTGGATAAATACGAAGAAGGGTACATTGCCAGTCCTATCAAGGACCATTTGGCGAGACACGAAACTGATGAGTAGGTAGACTCGTCATTAACGGACCCTCTTGCTATCAAGAAATCAAGAGACGAGCCGTCGATGCAAAGTGCAACATTTCCGTAGATTCCCTCGAACGAAAGAAAGCCATTACTGAAATCGGCCACGAAGTCACCGACAAACGGTGGAAAGGGTGCCGACGAGCGGAACGCGCCACGAATACCTCTATGTACATATACATGTATGTATAGAGATCGCATCGAGTTGTGTGGAGAATTTTCGCGTTGACAACATCTTCGGCGATAGCACTCGTTCCCGATAATAACGAAACTTCGGCTGGTAGGTTAAGAAACAGGGCTATCGAATAATTGCGAGCTACAGGCATGCCATGGGGACGATTCACAACTCTATTCTGTACAATAAGACATTCACGTGTAATCTTGTGTCGGCTCGCCCTAATCGAGATTAAAACGTTGACGGACCTCGTGTTTACCGAATCGTAATACACGTAGAACTCGAGAGACATTGGCATTTCGTCATCAGGTCGGAAGGTAAGCAGTAAGCACTACGTGACTACGAGAACAGTAACTCAACTCTATACGATACATACTATACCGATTTGGTCAGTTTAATCGGAAATTGCAACAAAAACGGCAGACTGGAGACCATGCTGTCTTCATTATTATACGTACAAGAATTTTCAATTGAGCATGACTTAATATGCGTAAATAAAAGTTGATACGTATGTATGTACTTGGCGACATGTCGATCCGACGCAACCTACTTCGAACAAATGAATTCTACGCAATGGCTGTTTTCACAGTCGGAAGCCTTAAGCTTAATGGAAGGTTCGTGTTCCGACGAGCGAGGTCTGTAGAAGGAAAAGTCAAAGGGAAGTGCGCATCGCCAAACGGAAGTCCTTCCGTGACCTCGGTGTAAGGAGGAAAGAGGGTTCGAGCGAGAGAAAAAAAGAAAGAAAAAGAGAAAGAAAGAAGGAAGGGAGGACGTATTGTGAATACCAGCATCACATGCGTCCATTCACGCCGGCAGGCAGTGTTTACTATCCTCGAGGAAATCTCGGAGGTCCTGTTGAAAAGAATTCCTCAAGTCAAGCACTTTAACGTGCTTACGAGAGTTACTGCTTCGCAAAGAGCACAAAGCTACTGCGCATACTCTCTTTTCAATTACAAAACACATTAAGCATTGCTAATGATACGTACGTACATGGAGTAGTCACTTGTAAAGCGATTATAATAAGCCATTTTATCCTTTCTCAGACCCTCTTCATCGGTATTTTCATCTGGGAAGGTTTATCTCGATCTAATATTGATGATTCAATGAGACTCTTGTGTACGATCACTCGATCATTTATCTAAAATTCGATAAATTTTCAAGCACTTGCTCTTTATCTGATTCATATCTAACTCTCACTAGAGGAGGTCCCGTTATCGTTCAATCGTTCAATCGTTGAATCGCTCAACGTGTCCAGTGCACGTTTATGATAATCTAGAAATTGGAGAAATTCTAGAAAATGAAAACTTATCGCGGAACAAATAACTGGATCAATGACAAGTTTCTTTCAAGTACATGTACATACATGTATGTAGCTATAACGAGAAGATACCAGACTTGTTGGCACCGCTCGAAAATGTGTACCAAAGAGGGGGGGAAGGCCAAGAGTCTTGCGACGCGGCGCAGCGTAGTAAGCGGGAGTTAGGCGTAAGGTGGGCGCCGATTTTCATCGAAAATACCGAGTTAAAGGGTTAACCGTGAGCAAACGGCCGCGTCCCAAGTGAGCAAGCAGGCTTCACCGTTCGAGAGAAGGAATGCGGCCGGCCGACCGCCTTGCTACGTAAAGGAACCCAAGGGGAATACGTCGGGGTTGGGCCGCGAGGGGGGAACCATTCAAGCTTCCTCCACACTGAGAATACAAGAATACACCTTACGGCTTATAAACATCAAACCCCGAACCTTTGCCACGAATTCTCACGAGTTGCTCAACCTCTCGATACATACGTACATGCACATACTATGTATGTATGTATACGGATCCGATCCCCCACGCAATTTTTTCAGAAATGATCTCTACCCAAAGAAAAGAGTATAAAAAGTAATAGATCGTATGTTATATAATTACTATAATTGAAGGTATGTTTAAAGATTTACTTTGAGTCGAAATCCCTCTATTTTTTCAAAAGTAAGGAAAACAGGATGGAAGCAGGGTGAACAAACGTGGACACGTTTTCTGCCGATAATCGAGAGACGGTGTGGACGTACCTTGAGAGACCGAAGACAGGAGAAGAGGGAGAAGAGGGAGAAGGGAGAAAAGAGAGAGAATGCGAGAAGGAGCAAGGGTGAACAGAAGGAGGAGTGAACAAGGACGAGCGGAGACAAGGGGGCTCGAATGGAATGAAGGGAAGGGTCGGAGGGGGTCGAAGACCGAGCCTCTAGCGATGGCTACAACCGCGGCGCGGCGGGACAGAAGTAAGACCGACCAAAATAACGACTGGACCGTATTGCGTGTGAGCTTCCACACGAGATTCGCGTCATTTTATCGCCTCCAGTCGCCTGAATTACACTCGGACTATTAAAACCTATGACGATTGCTTCTGCTCATTTTTGATATAAGGTTAGAAACTACTGAGTTCTGAGAAAGTGCCTAAATTAAGAATCCACCAATCCAATTCACCCTTGGCTCAAATTCTCTCAACTATCCAATATTCACCCATGTGAATTCGGGTCGAAAACCTGTCAGCTCGTTCGTGTCGATCATAATATGTACTACCTGGAAACTTTTCGGGGCGCAGAATTTTCTCTCGCAAAAACGAAATCAGTACATACATATTTATATACATGTATAAGTAGCAAAAAGTGAGGATATTTTTTGTTCTACCACATTTCAACGTGGCTCGAAAAACGCGTCAAAGGGACCTAAATTCTTCTGGTTCCTTATGCAGGAGCTCCATGAATCGTAATTGCAGCAATCAGTAATGGGTGCCCTCTAGTCGGATGTTGATTCGTAATGGGAGTATGTACGTGCGTCGTTGGCCGAAGAAGCGCTCCCCGGACTCTGGCTACCGCGAAGCGCACTGCTCATTAAACTTTATACGAACTAATAGTGTCAATTTAAACGGGCCGCGTGTTTCGTCGAACGATGCCACACTGGCCGCGATCTTTTCGAAAACGGCCCCTGGCCAGTGACGCGACGCGCTCCAATGAAATCGGCTCAAGCACAAGAAATTAATGACCGCGGGGAAGAATCTCTGGCGAGTAGCACGCGGGTCGCGCTAATTTCACGCTCTTTTCATAAACCTTTTAAACGGTTTATTGATGCGAGTGTATGGTCTGTTCGTTATAGATCCACAATTTGGTAGAGTAGAGCCTGTATCGTCCAAGGCTCCGCTACTAACCCCATCATTATAATTGCTGATGTTAACATAAATTGGAGTAAAAGAATAGAGCCACGTAGAAATGCGAATTAGCTCTGAATTATGAACAATTGACGGAGAGTTGCACTTGTAAAGCGAATGTATGTATCGAGTATGTACATACATACATACATACATACATACATACATACTGTGTTTTACCGCAAGAATAATGCTTCATTTTGGAATCCATAAATTCGTTTCAACTACCGATAGGCGCGGCGTGTTTACATTTGCGAGAACTACCGATTACAGGCTACGCGATAACGGGCCCGTTATTTTTGATCGTCCGCGGAACGCTCGCGACAAATACGGCTCCACCAACTCTACTTGTTAGAGCAGTTAGAGGGTGCGGAAAATTTGGCGGAACTTGTGCGCGAGTGGCAGGCGTCTCGCCGATAGGTACTCTCGATGAACTTGGCAAGCAATGCTAATGAGAGAACCAGTTTTTGAAGGGTCTCGCTCTCTTCTGCGCAGACACGCGATGAGCCAGAAGGCTGGTGCGATCGGTGCGGCGATCGGTGTGGCGATCGGAGCTTCGCAGCGCGGCGCGCGGCCCGGCCGGGCAGTGAGGTCGCACGACATTCCACGGCATGCGTCACGGACGCGTTCATGCACGCACTCGTGCAGGGCTGTGTTTCGCGTTTAAACTAAATGAATAAGCACGATGACCCACTGGCATCGGTAAACTGGACCTCGGCTCCGTCCAAGTTTTCAGCGGGTAGAGGTAGAGGTAGAGGTAGAGGTAGAGGTAGAGGTAGAGGCAGAGGTAGACAGTTTCGAAAGGACGCGCTTGACGACGAGTTCTATTCGCGCCACTAGGTCACCGCGAAAACTTGCTACGCCGTGTTCGAAATAGACCCCTTGGACGTGATCGCGACACGCTTCGAGCCATCGTGTACGTTCGCGCTTACGCTTACCCTCGCGTTTGCGATAGCGATCGAGAGTCGATGCTACGATTGGTCGTGTCCTTCCACGCATGCTCTCCGAGTATGCGTAAAAACTCACAGATTCCAGACTCACCGGCAGTGTTTCTCAACTGACGCCAATCTCGAGCGCATTGAGAATACGTCTGCTTCTGCGAACCCCACGCTCGAGCCCGCGATTCGCATGCGATCTTGATCGTATTACCGATAAGCACCGTCCGAATGGAACTGTTTTCGAAGTTTCTTAATCGTAAGATGTGCCGTGAAAGTTGGCCTAGCGGAGAGGACCAAACAAACGGATACAGACACATACCAGTGTCCTCTTGGAACAGGTGATGCCTGTTCCACTCATTCCATTACCGGGTTGACAGCCAAACTAGACCTTCCCGAACTTGAAGCGCACATAGAGCTCCACTGATAGACATTACATTACATTATATTGGATAATTACCACTAGGAATACGAAACGATATGCCCCGTAAATTAAAAATTGTCAGCAAGTCCATTTGGCTATGACATTGTCACTAATTTTAGTGTTAAAAAGCCATCTATTACAGGTGTATGGTGTATGGTAGACGTAAATTGCACTAGATTCGATTGCCATTGCAGCCCCCTCGTTAAGAGTAAAGAGTCACTATTCCCAACGGTAAAGCAATATAAGAGAGAGACGAATTCCAGCACATTGCGGAGCCAAGTTGCGGGCAACAGCTTCGTAAACATCAATGATATGTATTCTCTAAGAAACGGTATCCGCTGAAAAGGCGAAGCAACGAGTTCCAAGTGGCCGATGTCAATAGGCATTCGTTTGCAGGAATGCGAATGCCCGAGACGCGAACTTTTCTTACGAAACCGGTTCCTCTTGTCATAAATGTCGTTTGACATATATCCTAGCCGCGAACGTAAACGTCACGAGCTAACGTTGCTTTCGCACGGATAAAGCCAAGCTTTCTCCCACAGCTTTCCAATGGCGTTCTTGCGAGTCGCGTTCTTCGCCAGTATTTGCGTGTATTCAAATTGTAATGTACCATAAGCCCATCGCACTCCTCTTCTCAAAGGTACCGTACCATGAGGAATTATACGACTCAAAATGTACGCTTTGTACGCGATGGAATAAAGCAGATTTAGAAATGGAACAAAAATCACCGAGTTCTAGCCACTGGAGGTAATGCATGAACATTGAGCGTTCTTCGTGGAACGCTCTTATTACATATCCAAAGAACCAGTATATCCTGTCTCGAAGCTCTAGTCATCGAGTGACTACGACTGTACATATGTATCTACAAGTCCATATATTATACATACATACAATGTATCTCCGATGTATGTATGTATGTACCCAGGGCCGCGCAAAATGCAAGTGAATTGCTGGGATTCCAGGTTAAAAATGGTTTATAAGACTATGGGTACGTAATAGTTTTAATGTACATATGCATATATATTTCGAATCGAAGTCTACTACGTACAACAAAAGTTTCGGGTGCTTAAATGCAATTCCCTTCAGTATACGTTGTACGGATAAGACTCACGTATCCGGAGTTTACATAAGAAATTCAATCGTATCATTTGAATGATAAAAGAGGCAAGCGAAGAGCCAAAGAGCGAACGGCTAAAAACGATATTGAAGCAAGGAGAGTACAAGGAGTAACATCTACGTGTACGAGTAGCGAAAGGCAAGGACCGAGCAACAGGTGGGGCGAAAGTGAGCGAAGCACGAGGATGGCAGAGTCAATGGATCGTGAAGCGCGCACGCACGCACGCACGCACGCACGCACGCTTCGGGAAATCTTTTATCCTCGCTCGCCGTGAATTACATATTGCCATTAAACCGACGGCGATTCCGTAAAGGCAAACGACGACGATGAGGCCTCGCCGTTTTCAACCAATGACATAATCGGTAGTTCGCGCTGTAAACACACGTTCCTAGTACGGTAGTAACCAAGCCAATGTGAGCGATACGTCATGGATCAGTCATACTTGTAGGAATCGACCAAGTAAGAACCGATGAAAACGTGAATCAGAAGAACGCGACGATAGTGACGATACATGACATATGTATAATACGGAGCGAACGCTGCTGGCTTCAGTGCTAAGCTCGTGCGCATTTAATGCTAATCGCGGTAGCGAGTGAATCACAATCGACAAATCGCTGTGCTAAACATGCGCGATCCATTTGCAGGATCCATTTGCTAACGACGTAGTGGACGAGCGTCTTATTATGTACTGCGTAAACATTGTAAACGATTCCTCCAAATTATTTTGTGTCAAGCGTCTTGTATTTTTCTCGCCAAGCGCAAGGGGACACGTCAAACCCTTGGTACTTGACACACGCGATAAAAAAATTCTTGGCGTAATATATTACAAAAGTTTGACACAGAACATGCAGCAAAGAACCTCTAGAACTGAATATTCCTAATATGGATGGATGCAAATCTTTGAGTTTTTAAAGTGGCGTTCTTCAAACTGATAAAAGAGACACTTGTAAGCTTAAGATACAACTCAAAAGACTGGTAACCGATCTCGGGCAGCAGTACCCACAGTTTTTGTCTCGCCCCCGAAAGGCGTATTGCCCCGTATGTTTGAAAAGATGGAACGTAAACAAGTGCGGGTTCGAGCGGTGAGCCGTGTAAATATACAAATACCGACCCGATCGGCAGACTCTTGACACAAATTATCCTTGACACGCACTCCGGACGAACTTTTCTTCCACGCAATCAGAAATTTTGACTAATTCGAGATTCGAGAAAGGCGAAGGGCAACGAGAATAGACCACGGAAAAAGTGAAATACTCCAGCCTGGCGATCGGAAACCCCGCAGTGTTGCTTTTACTGGAGACCTACCAGTTGTGACTGTGCAAACCACATTTTACCATAGACATTGATATCCATTTTCCAAAAGTGCACTTCACTCGCGCCCACGGCGCGCTAAAACTCAACTCAACTCAATTCAACTCAACTGCACATAAAAAAGGCGGATAGTCTCGCTGTGCCTCGCTCCTGCAAAAGAGGAGATTTCGGAGCTAGCGCTCTTGCGTTAAGAAAACTCGTAGCGTGTTCGTTTCTCATGCTTCTTTCCACTGCGATGCTCTCGCCGGCGCGGACGTACACTTGGCATTCCACTTGGCACACAAATCACTGAGAATAAGATTCTGGTGGTCGCGATGCGCACAGCAGGGCACGGACACGGTGGTCTTGTGTCGAATCGGGGGACGGTCGCGAAAGGGCAGACAGGCAGAGACAAGCGACAGGCAGGTAGGCAAGCATACACGCAACAGGTCAAGAGGCAAAGGCTCGCGGACGCGGCCACGGACGCGGCCACGGACGCGGTTCGCGACACGTGACACCGAAGAGAGATCGGGAGTCGCGAGGCGAGGCGAGTTGCGAAGCGAAAAAGAGCGAGGGCAACAGCGAGACTCTACTATCGGGGAACGGTATACGTGATAGAGGCAAGAGAATTAGTGGATTAATGGTTTTGCTTACCTTCGTCTAGTAGGCGCTCTACATGTATGAAGACATTAGGGAAAGCAGCAAGCTGCTTTCGGTCTTTTAGTAACTGTGACAGGTAGTCCGCTATACTCTGCGTCGTCGGGTTAGTATTATCACACATCGCAATTACTTGATTACTCCAATGGCGGGCGCGCGAGAGAGAGAGAAAGAGAGGAAGAGTAAGAATGGGAGTGATCGGGATCGTTCGGACGGCGTACGCCACAGAGGAGTGTGTGTGTGTGTGTGTGTGTCCAATCTACTAAGAGAGAACGAGGGAAAAGGCAAAGGCGCACCTTGAGAAAAAGTCAGACAGAAAGAGAAAGAGAAAGAGAAAGAGAAAGAGAAAGAGAAACAGAGACAGAGAAAGAGGGTTGGAGAAGGAAGGAGGGAACGCAAGACACTGGGTGTCGAAGTAAGAAGGCGCGATCACGAGCCGAGAAAGGACCAAGTTCCTTTTTTCACGTTTCGTTTTGCAGCACGAGGTGCCCGTGTGTTCTCGTGTCCGTCAGTGCCGCGTCACCCGCTCTCCGTTGGTATTTCCTTCAATCCGGTGTGGTATCCTCGCCAAGTGGTCTCGCGGTCTCGGCAGCGCTGGTGCTCTCTCTCTCTCTCTCTCTCTCTCTCTTTTTCTCTCTCTCGGTACAGGTTCGTACGTCGCGCGTCGTATATTTCGCCACTCGTGATACTTCTCGGGCGCGTTGTTGCTCGCACACTTTGCCACGGTTGCGTTAAGTTTTTAGAAACGGCGGAGTCAGCATGCGTAATGTGGGTGCTCGTGCCGGGACGGGCGGGTGTCGCTTTGCGGCGGGATGGGGACAAAAAATGAGGAAGAGCGTCGGGGAACAAGTGGACAACGGCTGAGAGAGAGCACAGTCTCTCTCTCGCGCTGGGCTCGCGGTTAAGGTTAAAGATCAACCTGCGTGTCGCGAGATTGAAAGTAAGTACGCGCGCTACGGGACTTTCGGCTCTACTGCACCACCCGTGCATGTGCCGCGCCACGCTGAGCCGTTCGCCGCCCCACCACTGCTCGCGCCTGCGCATCCATCTCCACGCGCATGCGCTCGATCCCCATCCTCCCGGCCACTTTGCGCCGCCACTGCAGGGCGGCTGTCGTGCTTGCCGCCCACTACCATATACGGGCTCTCTGCATACGCACGAGTGCCGAGATACGCGCCATACCGCCACCGCGGCATGGAAGTTGGATAACACAGGGGTGCATTCATCGGACGGTGCGCCCCGCTGCTCCTCGCAGCCGCATCTCTTTCCACGGAACATTGAATCGCGCTTCCTACCTCGTTAACGGGACGCCGTGAATGCGGTTACCTGGGCGCGCGCTAACCGACCTGAGAGAGAAACTATTTTCAAGGTCGGCTTTGCGATCGCTTTCCCCATTCAAGTACCACTTAATTGTTCAATAGCGATCTATATATCTATGATCGGCGTATAAAAGTTCTAACCGCACAAAAACTACCATTGAAACATTCATTCACTGCGCGAGACGTGGACCGCCCAAGAAAGTTTGTATCAATCGAGTCTTCCATAGTGGTGCTCCCGATTAGCATAGTAATTCCAATAAGAATCACGACAGCTGTTATACGTACATTGTTGCACATATGCATGTATAGTCAAAATCGTGTTGGGACGCCTGTACGGTGTACATAGTAGTATACGCTGATCCTAGTTCCTAGTGGTTCAGCCGTACCTGCTGCCATTGGTTTGCAACGACTCTTGTCGACTCTCGCCGACTCTCGCCAATCAACTTATTAATTATTCGTCTCGCCCCTGGCCATCGTGCACGTGTGCGCATTTAAAGCAGTTGGCCGTGATTTTTGTGCGGCTTATTCGAGACTTAATGAGACGGAGCCGCGGCTCGGTGCCGCGCTACTCGCGGCCTGCTTTAAATAAGTCGCACTCGCAGTCGCGCAAAACTTGTTGGCTCGAACGCGATATTGCGGATCCGGATGGAATTTCTTTTAAAGCATGGATGTTATAACGGTACGAAACGGGAACACCAGCGGAAGACAGTGTTTTGACATTAATACTAGAAGCCGGTTTCGCGGAATCGCTTGCAAAATCAAATTCCCCCAATACTTATTGTGCTGTTCGCTCACAGCCATTTGGGAAATGGAGAGAAGATATTGTATATCTGCACAGTATGTATACAGTGCAAGCAATTACACCGTTCAACAGATAATTTCAAATGGTTAGCTTCGAGTCCTATGCATCCTTGCTCTGACATCAAGTTAAGTATAAGGTTTATGGTCCGTGACACATTGTTTCGCTTAAGATCCTCAGGATAAGTAGGCCATGAGTGTTGACTTCGATACAGGGATCCAGTGTCTGCCGAAGAGATTCATAGTCTATCATTACCGGCCTGCATCCTTGTTAACGTTCCTGGCGAAGATAAAATCGTGGCGGAATACAGGGTAAAGATTTTCGTAACTCTTCGTTTCTTTCGTGACACGTTATTCGTCTTACGGTAGACGGGTAGACGTTCTATCTTACGTGTTTTCAACTTGGATACACATTTTGCAATCCCACAATCAGAATCTTGACTCACACTGGGCTGACTGACAATGAGTTTAATATTTCCAGATTCACGAATTGTTTAAACGCAATTTAAATTACAAATCTAATTCTAATCCTTTTCCTGTAACAAAGTGCATGGATATGTAACGCGAGCACGGCACCGGTAAAACCCATGTTGCCACAATACATACGTAACGTGAATTACTAAGAAATTTGTAACAAACCGAACAAAGGTGCTATTGCAGCTTGCGGGGAAAAAGGCTCAACTGTATGCCAAGTATTTCCCTGGAGCATTCACAATTAGTGCCCCTCCCAGTGGAACCGATGCCTTGCATCAACCCGTTCGATGCTGTTACAATCTCGAGACGGTATATCAATATGTACTTGGGAATGCATAATTAATATTTCTGCCTACTTGTTTTCAGTCTCTGATCGCAAATGTTCGCGGCCGACGAGTAATTGCTAGTTATTATTGACGATCAGGAATTGACCAGAAATCAGTGGAATTTCATAATACATGTATGGCATTTAATAGTACGTACTATATGTTGATGAAGGTTTTCTATTGATGAGCAATCACTATACGAAAGGCGTATGTATTGTGAAATAATAAGAGGATCCTGGCTGTTCGATTCTTATAGATGCCTTGCTCTCGGTCATTGGCTATCGGAATTGAGAGAAAGGAACAGAGATTTTACCCAAAGCCCACTTGCCGGTGAATCGGAACGAAGCACGAGCCCGAGATTTTACCTTTAAAAGGTATGCCACCAGCCAGCAGCGCTGACAAACGTTGAAAATGTGCGTGGGCGGCTTTCCGTGTGTTTTCTTACTGTCGAAGAAGAGGCACGCAGCGAGGAGAGTGTTGGTTATGTACCGTATGCGGGGGCCGCGACTTTCACAGAAGCACTCGAAACTTTCTTCGAGCGTAGAGACGTATCGGAGAATTTATGCATTTGGCCTAGGAGGCCTCGATGATATCGGACCGCCTACAAACGGCGTTGATTTACAGCGTAGATTTAGTCGAGATTGACTAAATCGACACACGGGAAAAAATCTAGCTCTGTTTTCTTTCTCGTGGGCATTTTAATCGACCCTCTTCTCCAAAATCCTCATTGTCAGTTAAATTTGACGTAATGCCTATCCCCTTACATGCAATAACGTAAATTAATATATTCTGTATGATGTACAATAGTTTTACAATTCATTTTTACATGCCCATCCAACAAAAGTAATTTGATCTAACAATTTCCTATTGATGTCATCGGCCAGAGAAGTCAGTTTCAGTAGTGCAATTCGTTTTTGTTAGACGAGAAGCGCGATCCTTCTAATAGGTAATGGGTGATTGCTCGGTACCATTGCGGAACGGCGTTGTGCGGAACGGCGTTGTGCGGAGCGGCGCTGTGCGTGGTGGCCGCACTCAGCCTTATTTTCCATTGGTGTCAATGGTGCTCGCTCTCCGCGAATGTCCTTACTGCGTGCCGTAAACGGGAAAAATGCATGCTTCTGGTTACAACACGCTTCACTATCCCCCGCTCCTCTCGTTACTCTAAGCTTGTCTTTACTTTCTACATGTACATATATCCAAATAGATTAGCGGACTGTACAAGATAGACAAGTTTTGGATGTTTGCGATTATTTGAAAAGTGCGTGATTTGACTTCAATTGCAAACTTTGCTGTTATTTAATTGAATGAGAAGCTGATGCAAGAGGAAGCGATCGGAGATGTAATTGAAGGCAGCTTATGAAGCTTGAAGCGGATTCATGATCGATTTAACACACCTACTAGATAATAATGAGCCCGTGTTCGTGGAGGCATAATATCGGATTTATACGGTATGTAACTAACGGTATGCCAGGACACATGGCTCCGTGCACGACTGGGATAAACCCATCGGCTCGAGTATCTGGAGTTGACGGTCTACGCACTCAAAGAAAAATGACACAACGTGCCTGGCACTACACACATGTATGTACTCGGTACAGCTAGCTGATTAATACTCTGTACATTGACCGGCGGGGGAATTTGTTCAACTCGAATAAAAAACCAATAATACACCAAACATTACACCAAAAATATTATCTACAACTGTTGCAATAAGCTTAGTTAGCTAGCTTCATCCCTCAATAGAGTCATTCCTGAACGAAGAAGGAGAAGGAGAAGGAGAAGGAGAACGAGGAAAGCATTCGCGAAATCCACTAGATGTTAGAAATGGGATTTTCAGAAGAACGCGATGGGATATATCTGATCCGATGTCTGTCGCCTTAGCGTTCTCCCACGGGCGTTACCTTCTATGCCGTATCCAGCGCCTACACACGTATATTGGTTAATGTAAAGTAACGTTGACGTCACACGTCCATACATGGCCCCACCGTGGGGCCACGTGGGTGTCACTCGTTATAAATTATTTCTCTGGCCTTTTTTCTCTCGGTGGTGCGCGCGCTGGAGTGCGAACGCTGGAGTGCGAACGTTGGAGTGCGGACGCCGCGGCGCTGCCTCGCTGCGCCACCATGGCGACATTCTATTTTCTATTTTCTATTTTATCATAGCTGGGCCCTTCCGATTTCGTTCGCGATCCACGTGGGTGATTAGTCCCTTGCAAGAGAACCGAATCCTCTCAACTTTCGAAATCCGCGGTGGTTCCTCCTTTTCCGATGGATACTCTCAAGTTCTTGGACGACCGAGGACAAAAATCAAATGGGACGATATTAGACGTTGCGGTGAATTTTAATCTCATGACATGTACCTTGAGCGTGATATAAATATTCTAAGCTCACGTTAAAAATGAATTGTGCATACTCAACACGAAAAGGGACTCGTTCAATTGATAGTGATCAGAAAAAAGGAGAATGTATCTCGGTCTGTTTAATGATGCAAAGTAGATTCGCGAGTCTTGGCTGTACGCCTTTGTGTGGGTACCAAAGAGGTTCTCTGCGCGGTTCCCTTAAAAAGGAAAATGTGCCGCGCAGATATCTTCATTCGCATCGCCTCGCATAGGACTCTGCAGGTCTCTAAGCATCTTTGACTTTCACTGGAAAGAACGCGTTTCTGTTCTTCGAAGTGGCCTTACCAAAATTGGAGGCCACTTCGGAAACCCACGCGGTGGTAACGGATGTGCACCAATCACGGAGAGCCGCCATCTTTATTATCGCGCGCTTTGCCATTTCAAATTGTGACTACCCAAGTAACGTTCTATTTTCGGCGAATCTACCGTTAAATCGTTTCGAAAGCTTTGCGGTTCTTATCTCTCGCGATAATCACTTTGCTTTCGAGTCTATGATGCAAGAAAGATTTACTTAAGTGATAATTAGACAAAATCTTACACCTGCCAATATGTATGTAGAAAAAAATATTATTTGGGGTAAAATGAAACTGCAACGGTAACATTGGTGATAATGTGGCCAAAATCTGATCAAAATCTGGCCTTTATACAACGTAAACAGGCAGTTAAAATTTCTCGTACGAAAATGACGTAGTGCTCCTTGGGTTATCTGCTGAACTGTCGGCCATCCTTTGCGTGTTTGCCCACCTGTCGGAAAGTCTTACTACGCTGCAACTGCTTCGCCGTGCCTGGGTTGTTCATGGTCTTGAAGTAGCCGTAGCCGCCCCCGCCGAGTCTTTTTCGTGGCCGTGAATTCTTGCTGATTCCCACTTCTGAGCGTATAATCGAATTAAGGCAATTACCAAGCCAGTGGAAAAAGAGTCGAGCAGCTAACTGCCGATGCGATACGATCGGCATCGCGATCGGCATCGCGATCGGCATCGCGACCAACTATAGAATTGGACGTAGATCAATCGGGTACTCGTAACTATGCTCTTTTTACCCGTTCTGGACCGTTAGTAAAACACTCCATGGACATTGAGCGGCAGCAGGTACTCTGCTGAGGTACTCTGAGATACTTGTTGCTGAAGGTCTTTCAACCCTCGGATATCAAAATCAAACAGTATTTACGCGTACCTGCGGCTGACCAAAGTTAACATGGATGATAATTCTTTAACTTTTGAATAAAGGTACATTTCTCTTACTTCATTTAATTTTCTTATTCTAGAAATAAAAGGATACTCAGGTCGACTGCCGGTGGCACAACGAATCCAAATGATTTCGCAACTTTTGCCAGGTCCAGCGTCTCAATGTCAAAAATCTGTTTCAGATGATGCGAGTCGTACGCCCTGACGTACGCTTTAAAAGCTTCCTTCGCGGACATGTTTAAGAAATAGTTTTTCGATATCAACTTCTCTAGCTGCAAAAAAAAGTCCCACGCGGTGTTAAGGCAGGCAGGCACAGTCCGTCGATTATTCGATAATTCGATAATTCTTGGTCTTGGTCTAGATCCAAGTTCACAAAAACCAAGTACCCAAGGCGAAGATATAAATATTTCTGGCGTATTCTACCCTATGGTTAATGTTACTTAATGAGTGTACCTAAGAAATACAGCACACAAAGTTAAACTTCTCGCAGGCCTCGGCATTTTAACATTTTCGACTAGGAATCTTTTTCTGACGATCGAAAAATAGATGATTTTCTTGCTCTATTTTTTCGAGGCAAGTAGAGAAATTCTAGACTCTAGAGTTTAGACGGACCCGAACAGAATACAAACCTCAAAATTGGCCATTGGATGAAATAGCACCGAAAACACGTACAATGCTTTTACCAAAAACATCATTTCAATCCTGAATGGATGGGGAGAATACCACAACTGAATACGAGTATTCAACTGAAAGATTTACTTTCGGTCAATTAAGCGGCACGGTTGCCGACAGCATTTTAAATTACGCCAAGCGTTGGTTGCTTGCCAAAGATTAGAATATACATAGAGCTGCATAATTCAAAAGTGGTGAGGATATTGAAGTATCTACAAGGTATTGGACTGTCAACGAAACACTGTGGTACAGATAGACGGAAGGGTCTTGAATGTGTCGATTAAGAAATGGTGGGCAATAATTACGTACTGCGACAGTACGAGACTTGGAAAAGAGCAGCAGCACGCGGGTGACGCGACACGAAAGGGAGTGGTGCGTGAATCACGCGTGTGGGCGCCACCCCGCCCGTTTCGCCCCTCTTTCGACTAAGCCCCTCTCTCCTTCGATTCAAGTGTTCTCGATGCTCACTAGCTGCGTGAATTGCCAACCAAGAGAGCCAAGGAGAGGCACGGAAAATAACGTTATTGCAGTTTGTACCCTTCTGGTAAACAAGGTCGAGTCGCGGCGGCGTACTTCCGTGACGGGAGTGTGAGCAAGAGACGCACTTTCGCGTGCTTCCAAAGACTCGAAGACCGAATGGAACCACTTCGAATGCAAAACGTGGTCCTGGTTATACAGGATCTACGTACAGATATCGAAATAGATTTTTTTGAAAATACTTCGATTCTGCATAAGAATTTGACTTAATGCTACATTAGCGATAGGGCTTCTCGAGCGACAATGAGAGGCGAAAAAAGGTAAAAGCCGTCATTGACTTTACGTAAGACCGCTTGCACCAGAACAAGATGGTACTCTACTATGGTACTAATTGCGGTACTTGCAGCTGTAGGCTAGTCAAGTCTCACGGGCAAATAAATCTGATTCCGAAATTCATGCTGGAAATTAGCAGCTCAAGCTGTCGAAGCTCATTGTCAGAGTAGCAAAGAGCTCTATAGAGAAATTGATTCTTCGGAGAATATTGATCAATTGGATGTGGAACTCGCTATTAAAGCTTTCTCCTGTCAGCGTGGAGTATCGCAAAACGATCTCACAGGTTGAGGTACTTTGCTCACGCTTTCACGAGTTGCGAAACAAGTACATACATACTCGGATCAACTACAATCGCCTCGCATCTCTTGAATTCCGAGTTCCTCCCTTTGTTCCTTCTATCCTGTTTATCATTCGCTTATTGCACGTGTGGCCATTGCCAACATCGCCACCTGAGAATTTCTACCGTTCTATTATACATACAATCCGATGCACCTACGCTAATAAGTCCAAATCTCGCGGTAAAGACAAGTTTTTTTGTCGCGGATGCGAAAAAATGGATGTTAGAGAACCAAGAATTTTTCATTGAGATGGCGCCAATCTCAGATCGAATGAAATATCTATTACGCAGATGTAAACGCAGATTATGGACCTACCACCATGCGGTAGAACAATTAAGTTCTAGTTAAGGGATGCGACAATATCGAGTGCTCACGGCACTGATAATGTGCATGATCAATGTACGAATGAGATAGAGTGGTGGTCGGACAGATATTTCACGTAACTTACCCACGACAGAAGATGAATGGTTAATGAACTAGAGAATTCGTTTCTAAGAAAAGCTCGTTCAAGTATGAAGAATCAAATTTTTTCTGGATCGCTACATTTCGAAATAAGCGACACCACTGCAGTGTGCATAAATCCCGAGTGATGGGATTTGACGAATGGAATTTCCGATAAGACTAGCTGTCACTTACTTGTAGCTGTATGTCTGCAACCTTATTCCAAGAAAATTCAAATTCGTTTACTGGAACGCGAGCTTGCTTGAGGTATCGCAGGAACCCAAGTTCTTCTGGTCTTAGTATCAATAAAGCGTGTCCACTGCTACCTTCGCCGCGCGCCGTTCTGCCTACACGATGAATATATTCCTAAAATGGAAAGAGGTGAAATTGGTGAAATTGGTGAAAATCTAGTGTTCGAGTACGATAAAAAGATTGATTCTCAGAGTTACCTTAGGATCGTCCGGTGGATCATATTGCACAATCCAATCGACGTCAGGTATATCGAGACCTCGGGCAGCGACGTCCGTGCAAAGAAGTATCCCAGAATCGGCGTTACAAAATTGAAAGAACGTTGTCGTCCTCTTTGTCTGCTTTTGTTTGCCCTAAGCAAAAGAAAGCAACGAGAGATTAGAGAAAAATCTCGCTGAACGAATGCTCGAGTTATCGTTAAAATCGGATATTCTTATTACGTGTATACTCAAAACTGGAAGATCGATGTAGTTGAGCAGTTCATGATGATACTTGACCGACATGCATGAGCTGAAGAATACCATCACTTTCTTCTTTCTATTTTTCTTAAGAAACGTAAAGAGAAGCAAAAATCTCTTTTCACTGGGACATACTACGTAGCCTTGCTCAAGACCTTCCACTGTGGCTTCCTCCTTATGATCATCGACACCGACATACACGGGTTCCTTCTTCAAGGCAAGAGTCGTTAGCATTTGGATCTTTTTCGTTTGCGTTGCACTGAATAACATGGTTTGCCGTCTCTCTGTAAATTTAGCTCGTGCGAATATGCGCTAGGAGAATATCACGAAAGGACTCGTTATACTAACTTGGCAAAATATTCATGATTTGCTTCATTTCTTCTTCGAAGCCAATGTCCAATATACGATCTGCCTCATCAATGACGAGGCATTGAAGATTTTTATACAAAAAGTCTGGAGTATTTTGTAAGTGATCTAATAATCTACCCGGTGTGGCGACTACGATATTGATTCCTTTCGCCAGTTTCTGTGCTTCCGTTTGTCTACTGGCACCTCCCATTAGCAAGCCATACGTGTGATAATGATATTTCATTAATTCCTTTAAAACACCAAACGTTTGCATTGACAATTCTCTCGTTGGCGAAATAATAATGCAGCCAGTACCTGCAAGTATTAAATGGGATTGTGCCATCGCGTTACTAGCCGATTATAGCAGTAATCACGTACCGTTTCGTGGCATGAACTTGAGTTTATAAATAAGTTCAACGGCAGGAATCAAGAATGCTAGTGTTTTGCCCGACCCAGTTTTAGCAGCTCCTACGAGGTCTCTACCTTCCAATAAGGGCGGAATAGATTTTGCTTGAATTTCTGTCATATTCGTAAAGCCCATATCTTGTATCGCTTTTAGCGTATTCTCGCACACCAACTTTTCGAGTACCTTGAAACTGGTATCGCGCGTTATTTCAATTCCAATTGCGGAACCGGGCACTGAAGATAACAAGATTAAAAAATAATCCGTTAAGTAGAGTATTTTTCAATATCTATTAGTTTATCCATCGCTTACAAATTTCCGCCGAATCTTTAGTTGTGTCGTTGTCTGTATCCGAAACATTGTTCTTAGGCTCTGACGCTCGATTGGTTTTGTCATCGTCTTCCGATCGCTTAGTGCCAAACTCTTTTTCTCTTGCTTCTAGCATTTTCTTCTTCTTTTCTAAAATAAGGCATCAGGTATTAGGCAAGACAAGGTTCCAATATATCCGTACTTTACGTTAAGACTCGTAGCATTATTCGACTGGCCAAAGTTGAAACTTACTTTTGATCGGTCCATCGTCCGACGATTGTCTTTTTGATCCGTTTACTATTGCGCCAACAGCTTCGACTTCTTGAGGTTCAAGATTTTGAACTTGATCTGTATGGAAATCAAAATTATCAAGGAATTTTGCTTTAATTACAGGACTACTGTCTTCGCGAATGACTTAAACTTGAGTTAACGATGCATGTTAGTTTATGTCAGATGAGTTTATAATATCGCAAACAGTGTGCCCAACAATAATGGGCTAGGTTATAAGCACAGTGGACTTTATGTAGATTAGTATTTGCATTTGGATCCCGATAAATCAGTGAAAAGAAAAGTTAACGGTGGACAGAATATTCTGGAGCAGGATATCCAAAGTTCTAACCATAAATGAAAGTTACCATTCTGTTTCTGTGCCTCTCGCTCTTTCAGTACTTTCAGCTTTGTCTTTTCGCGTTTTCGAATCTTTCGCATAAGGACTTTATCAGGCACTGACATGTCTGCTGATATTTAACCAATGTAGCAGAGTTGTGGAGAAAACAGCATGTAGCCCATGTGGAAACGTGCTGGATGATGCTGGACTGTGCTGGACAATGCTGGAGTTGGTGGGAGTTGGCTGAAGTTGGCTGGAGTCGGCTGCTACAGTGGGCGGCTAATAAGTGCTGGTGCTGCTCATAAAGCGAAAAAGAACAAACTTGAAGTTGCCTAGAAAGATTTGAGAATTTACCAGCCGCATTACCCGCCGCATTACCCGCCGCACTACCGCCGCAACCAACCGCAAGATCGGCCGTCGTGGAATGCACGAACTTACAATTATGTTTGTTTTGATTGGAAAATAAATCGATTTGGAGATCGCGCGTAAACTACTGCAGAATGATACATTGCAAATATACAGAGGGATTAAGAAGATGTAAAACTAGCGGCAGAATACACAGGTTTATATTAAATATTTAAAATATATTAATACAATGCGTTTAAAAGTTTACATACGTTTGATATAAATGATCTTAGCTTCCAGAGCTGTTCTCTACTCTACTATAAAATATATATCTTGATCATATTTGATGAGAAGATAGTTCGTTATAATAAATATCGTACTTTTTTTCCCAATATAACGCTTATACATGTATAAAAGTGGTATAACGCTTCGTACTGAGGTAGATAAGATCGACTGCCAACTGACTCCATCCTCGAGATCGCATCGCTCAATGAAACAAGACCAGTTGATTCTAAACATCCGCTTAAACTTCTTCTTAATTATTTACCAACACTCACTATGATTAGTAGATGTATGTCATAAGTCTGGCACCTTCGTTCTTAGCGCTTTTCCTGTGGAATTTGCGCTCATTCATGTCAATCTACGTTTGCTTTGCTTCCAGCACACTGTGAACCATTTACTTTCGCACGGGCAATGCCTGTTCTTTTTTATACAATGATCTTTATCTACAAAAAAAAAGAAATTAATGAAATTTGTGCTTGTACGAAGCCAAATAATTCAGCGAACGTAGGCGTCGCATTACCCATTCGTATCTTTGAAGCTTACAATTAAATCGTAATTCGTAATTCGTAATTCGTAATTAGTAATTCGATACGTACGTATATCGATTGAATCGTTATGTTTCGTTACAGAGCTTACACCGAGCGATCTTCGTAAATTTCAAGAGAACAAGTTTCATTGTCGGTATGGAAAACAATTAATTGTGTGACAATTAACGGAACGTGTATTGCGATGCACGAAAAGCAAACAAACAAAATAATGAGATATAAAAACAAAATCAGAAAATGACAAGTAATTTCAGCGTCTAAAACTATCGAAGCTTCGGAAGAACCTCATGATGTTAACAAATAGCGTATGTATTGATTAACGACGGAGGCTCACTGGTAGTTGTTATAATTAGCACATCTCTCTGTGTGATAATCTGGGACTCGAATAGAGTCCTCTTACGTAATTATTACATTACTACATTATTAAACAAAAAATTAGAAAAATACAACTTTATCCGGTCGTGATATTTATGCATACCTATCCTGTACGAGTATCGGAAACGTAATGGTGATTGTTCCATTACTGGCAAAGATGTCATTAGTTCGAACCGTCGAATATAGCCGCCACTTTGGCTCAACAGTTCTAATTTGTCCATACAAAAATACTGTTTCATCGAACATGATCCTGGAATAATAAAACTACCGACATCTTTGCTTGTCGTTTTCTGACTGTTTCGCTCTATTTCAGTTAAAGGCTGTACGTCCTGTACGACATTGGTGTATCTACGAATATAGACTCTTGCAGATTTTATCTTTAGAGGCAACGAATTCTTGTAGAACTCTGCTAATTGTAAGCTTTGTACTTGGAATTATTGGTACTTTCGATAAGTTTTCATCTTTATGACTACGAAAAGGTATAGGCATTGATATAAATATAAATATAAATATCTTTCTTGTTAACGTTATTCAACTCGTAAGGTTTTCCATCACTAAAGACATCCACGCAACCTCGCGATCGTATTGGGTTCGTAATCTCCTAAAATATAATTTTATAGGCACTATCCTGATCTATGTTGCGATGCCATGCCATATACCGGGCACAGTGTACTAGAATTTAACGTGGAAATCAAAATCTATTCAGATCGGTATCATAAAGTTTTCTGACTTAGATTTCCTTTGTACGTCGAGAAAGTATAATCTGTTTCGAGTAAGACTTCCCTAGAAAACACATACAAACGCCTTTGTTGGACACCACGTGACTCTGCTAGTAGATTTCCATGTTAAATTCTAAGATGGATATGTATACAACAAGAGTATACAATTCTATGCATTTCAAAATCAAACAGAACAGAACGACACTTGAACCTCCATTGTACAATATCAAATGACGATATACGCATTATACGTATGTAGTTATTTTAGCCGAGATTATAATTTGCTGAAAAAAAACGAACGAATAAATTAACGTGTCGATTCCTTTCGAGGCGACAGTTTTTATCGAAGGACGCTGATTGTGAGCCCAGATACAGCAGAATAAATAGCGCGAGGCAACAGAGTGGCCGATACTGGTACAACGTTTCACTCACATTCCAAATGTCAAATCATAATGCCCAATGATTCTTCGGTGTCATCTTTTATGCGAACCTTGATCGGTCGACGAATACCCAATCGTAAACAAAATAGCCTAGAATTTATCCTAGAATTAGTCAAGAATCCGACCGTGTTGACTGCGCGAGTCGCATTCTCAAAACTGGAAGGTTCATGTGTATAACTGAGCTAAGTAAGGCTCGTGTTCCGATCTGAACTGCGTGGTACAATTATAAAAATTCGTTATATACAGTAAAACACGTATGTATGTACAATGTGTTAAGGAGAATAATAGGAATGCAATGCCTCGTCGAGAGAGAATCGACGACGTATCATCGATTGCGAATACAAGCAATGCGCTTTCGCTTTCACCTCATCAACTTTTTAACCAGTGACTCGTACGATAATGATCAATTGTGTTTCCCGTGTCAAGAGACGCTACGTTACGCTCAAAAGTAATTATAGTGGACTCTATATATATTTCACCGCTATTTCGTTACCGACTCTCATAACGCAAAGATATCAGATTTAACGTAAAATTTCCACCACATTTTGTCTAATAACAACAACTCAAGGGTGGATAACTGTTTTTATAATTGTTTTTTCCTGAGAAAAGTACTCTGAACCGTTTAGATAGTTATTAATAGTCGAGGCGTTGAGTTGAGAATCGAGCAAACGCATTGCTTCTTCTTTCACAAAAAGCTGTTGATTATCTTAAAAATCGTCAATGCCGCCATCGGGCACACCGCCTCGAACTTTGTCCAGTATCTTATTTACAAACTCTGTCGAATGGTTAGCTATTTTGACTTCTGAAAGAAGAAAATGAGCTTTGGTTAAAAATTTTAAGCATCACAGTCATGATGGAACGTGATCAAGATATATTCGAAAATTAAGTGGTACTTACTGGTAGCGTATTTGCAGGATTTCTCCAGTTGGCGCGTGAGCTCTTCCTGATTTTCTGGATTAGGCTCAGTTAGTTTAGCCGCGAGCGTTTGTTTCGCTTGTGATATGCCGTGAATCAATCGCCCTAAAAGGATACAATATATATATATACATATATATATATATATATATATATGTAGATATGCAGATAGAGATAGTATCAAGTGTCTACTCTATACGTCTACGAAGTGAATATGTATGTGGAAGGTTCCAATATCTAATCTAATAAGTATTGCAATCATTCAAACTCAACTGTGCTCTTGCTCGAGGCCGTGAAGCTTAATTTTATTGGCTTCGTGTTGCGCCTTTTTCTTCAATCTGCACGCGCGGGAGGCAAGTTTATTTTTCTCTTTACGCGTTTTCGGTCTGGCCGTAAATGGTAGCTCGGAGACTGGTGTCATGTCGTTTATGATGCGGGAAAGTTTATCCAATTCTCTACCAATATTGTACAATTTGCGGGGATTTGGAGTAAGATCATTGCCGTCTCCCTTTCGAGCTTTCCCACTGTGTTTGATGCCCCGTAGAGCACAATGAGGACTGAAAACTGGATCGGTGGCTTCGTTGAGAACATGGGGATTTTCCAAGCGTGCTCTCGCGACGAGTCGCTGTCCCTTGGGCCCTTTCGCTTGAACGTTATACTGCCAGAAGTAGCGCTCCTTTTTACTATTGTGCCTCGTCGGATCCCGATTCGATTCGGCGCCACCGGTCCCTCCTCGACTGTTGCCGTGGTCCTCGCCATCGCTACCGCCAGTATCTGCAGAAACGAGATATTTGTGGAGACTCGGACGAGCTCGGGCCACCGCCTCAAAACTCTCCTGGTAGATGGCTATCGATGAATAACTACCATTCTCGCTGCTGTAATCGTCGTAGTGGTCGCTGTCATCGTCACTGTCTTCGTATTCGTCGTCATGGCTCAGACGGTCCAAATGGAAGAGCGGCTCTGGACTCAGGGCACCACCGGTACTCAGGCTACTGGTGGAACCGGCCTCTAAGCCAAGGCTACCGGTGCTCTGGAGATGCGGTCGCGGTTCCCTGCGGGCCCAGATCTGCTCTAGCCCCATACTCTGGGTGGGGGCGGACATCGAAAGTCGCGAAACTTTCGGTTTTCCGCCCAACAAAGGGTTTGAGTCCGCTTTGCTCTCTGTGTTTTCGAATGGGTTTTCGCATCGCCTCATCAACAGCTCATGAAGCGTGGACGATGGTCCGTTAGGCCCGATTACCGGATGAGGAGAGGTAGAAGAGCTCGCAGTTGAACTTCCTGAAACGCAAATGCAGATTGAAAATCCATCCATCCAGATTGTATAAGATAAGCCCGTATTCGTTGCAAACGTCTACATACCAGCGACGTTACTGGGCCCTGGACTTGGAAACGCAGTGGTATTCGCGGTTTCCCCGGTGTTTCCAACGCTTACGTTTCTATTGATGGTAAAGCCATGAACATTGATGTACGTTGGACAAACGCGATACGCTGGTCCTGACTGAGGAAAACTACTCGGGGCAAATGCCGCGTTTGCGGAATCTACGAAAAGAGGAGCCATGGTAGACGTCGTGACAATTTCTGCTTTCTGTGGCTGTACCCTTTCTTCCGGTAGTAACAAATCGTCAAAGTTCAGATCACCCAGCAGCGTGTCGTCGTTAGCGTTAAGCTCCGCGAGCGTAGGTCCCTGTATCAAATCTGCTTTGTCCACTTGAAAAATATCGTCGTCGTCCATCTTAAACGAGACGTCCAATTGATCCGGATCCAATTTAAATGGGGATTCAACGGTGTCGGGCCTGGTTGGCCATACGGAAGGTAGTGCCAAGGGCGACGGTGAGAATTGATCGTAGACGCCTCTCATGCCCCTGTGACCTCCGGGAATAGGCACAGACGCCGAGGATGGACCCATTTCTTGTATGGGCTCTTGTTTCACCATGGCGTCCATCGTAGGAGCTCTGACATCGGTAAAGTACTCGCTGTATCCTGATTCCCCCATTGAGCCTGCCGACTATTGCTTCTTCTCTTCTGTCAACGTATGCCTACGTAACGTTAGGCAGTGGTGGGTAGCAACGAATATGGTCCAGAGGGAGGGATATTGTAAAATAGATACGGTCTCGTTGAGAAAATTGTGCGCGTTGGTATGTATTAGGCCACGTATCCAAAATTTTGCTCGAAAAAATCGAGACTGCACTCGCTGCGGTCACACTTTACGATCGAAAACGACGTGGAAAGGCGCACGAAATTGCGCGAAATTGCGCGAAATTGCGTGAAAAACATGCATACTCTGTCAATGGAAGAGTAGATCCTCTGTCAGATGGTGTACATAGTATCGCTCGTGTGTCGCGAGCAATACACGCGATGACCATGACGTCCATCAATGGATACTCCTCGATAGCGACATTGCTTCACAGAATCTACCCTCAACTTTCGTCAATTTTCCAAGTTTTCTTCAGTTCAATGGAGTAGATTCGTAAGAATGTGATTGCGTTACGTTTCGTTCAATCGTTTCCACTTTTCCCTTCGTAGGAGCGTAAATATCAACTCGCCACAATCTACAAGTACAATGAAGTACAGTTTGTTATTGTTTTGCCACAAGATCTCAGGAGACGATAACACTCATGTTAGCATAAATTAGGAATGATCACATGACGAAACGAATATTTGACCAATCGCTATGATTGGCCAATAAACGGGGACTGTGTCCAACTGTATCAGTCCATTATTGGTCCAGTTAATGCAGCTGGCGTGATCATTTTCTTCGTCCACAGGCGTGCACATGCGTGCACAAGCATCTCCACATCACGATTTCGCTTAACGCGAGAAGTTAGCAAATGTGAATATTTTGCTTCCGGTTGGTTCCAGTTTAAGTCTATGTACACGATAATAATATTCTGCTCAAAGTCTTTGGGATTTGACGTACGTTCTTCAAATTTTTAATATGCATAATTCTCCTAACGGAATTGATACCATGGTACGCGAGGCCACGCGAGGCTTAAGGCTGCTTAAGGCTTAATTGCACACTGTTGCACACAGTCAAGTATATACTTGAACCAGACGTTGAACACGTTGACAAATGTTGACGATATAACCATTGTGAACTGCGGGTCTACGTTCTACATATGTGTCAAGAGAGGAAAAAAGGGCAATTCTCATGCATATTTGTGATACTGAAACCAACTGAAGCGAGCGAAATATTCGTTCATTGTTTTCCGTTGGAAATGATGATGTCGCAGAACTGAAATGTTTTCAATGCGACACAAGTTTTCAATTATACGGAATTATAACTGGAATTAACATTTGTGTGGTGATTCTTTCTGTGGATTGTGAATATAACGCTGGAATCCATCCAGACCAATCCGGACTAGTGAAACGAAGCGAAAACAAGACAATGCCAGATACGAAAGAATTGGAATTACTGAGCAAAGCTGTATGTATTCTGAATTCTTAATTTGCACGTGGCTTAAAGCTATTGCTCCTCACGATGCTTAAATTTGAAATTTTCTACACTGTACTACAAGTATTAATAAAATCTCATTTTGCAATATTAACGATTATCATTGTTACGTGTATGGTCTTTTAGGAACTCATTCAAAGGATCCTGCAATTAGAATCTAAAAACGAACAACTGTTAGAAACCCTCAATAATGCCGCGAAAGACAAAACCATCGACAAAAGCAAACACAAAGCAGGAAAACCATTTGACTTTACGAGGTAAATCTCGAAGGATTACAATTTTGTGTACAATAAGGAAAAATGCTTCGTTATAATAAATTTATATAAGAAATCGACTCTAAGAGTAAATAGAGAGTAAAACTTTAGATACGTATTTACCTGGTTTTTACTTTGATAGATGCCACAAGAGGAAGATACTTTTAAAATTATATTACCTGGGGTGGGAGTACGATGGTTTTGTTACGCAAGAAGATACGGAAGATACGATAGAACAACGCTTGTTCACCGCACTGACAAAAAGTTGTTGCATCCAGTCTCGGGAATCTTCAAACTATCACAGATGCGGAAGAACGGATAAGGGCGTTAGTTCTTTCTCTCAAGTGATCTCGATAGAAGTTCGTAGCAAACTCAGACCAGAAGATCAGGATCGGTTGACGGACGAACTAAGCTATTGTAAAATATTGAATAGACTGTTGCCATCCAATATACGGTGTATCGCTTGGCATCCTATACCGAATGATTTTTCCGCAAGATTCGACTGCAAGTCCAGGACATATAGATACTTCTTTCCTAGGGCTAATTTGGACATATCCGCGATGGATACTGCAGTTAAGTACGCCATAGGGGAGCACGATTTTCGAAATCTATGCAAAATGGATGTCGCTAATGGCGTGACGAATTTTAATAGAACCATTTCTGATGCAAAAGTTATTGTGTGTCGAGAAAATACCGTTAAAAAAATAGGTACGTTTCATTGCAGTCTAGGTATTGTCTATAGGTAATTTTCAATCGCTACAACCGATTATTTTAGGGTACGATGTGTGCGAATTGGTGATAACGAGTCGGGCGTTCCTCTGGCATCAAATTCGTTGTTTAATGAGCGTCTTGTTTTTGGTGGGACACGGCAAGGAAAAGCCAGAAGTAATACAGGAATTGCTCAACGTCGATCGGAATCCACGAAAGCCTCAATACGACTTGGCCCACGAAATTCCACTTAGTCTCTGGCACTGTGAATACGAAAAGAATGAATGGCACGTCGACGAAGAAGAACTAGTTTACACGATAAAGACATTGCAAAGGGATTGGACCTTCAATACGGTCAAGTGGGTTTAAGTTAGTCTCGTTAGCCGATTGAAATCTATGCATGATATACCACCATGTTGATCGATTTAACAGGTCTTGTATGATCGAAAATATGTTGACTGACTTGGAGAAAATAGCGAACCGGGAGGACCTGAATTTCCAAAGCGATTCCTTACTTCTTGGCGTACAGTCGAAGGTTTATCGGCCCTTGATGCAACGCGATACTTGCGGTTTGTACTCACCCTACTTTGTGAGGAGTACCAAACAATTTCCTACTTTGCTACTTTGCTACTTTGCTACTTTATTACAGATAGTCTAGAGAGTAAAATGCAACGATACAAGAGGAAAAGAAGGTTGGAAATTGCGCCAATGAGTGAGAATCGGATAATATAGATAAAGCAGATCAAATAATTATTATCACAGACAAAATGTAAAAATACAGTTTTTCTGATCGGATAAGTATCATTGATAAATATCATGAGAAAGGATTTCCAGTCAACCTTTATAAACCGAAGAAAGAATGGGGGTATTTATACATTTCTGGAATCGGAATTTTCACCTTTTGTATATATATAGTATAGTTATTCTTTACAGTTGTGTTTGCAGTCACGTGGTCAGTTCCGGGAATAAACAAGTTAAAGTGTGATCTAAGAGAAGGTACGTTATATGTTTATTGAGCGGAGCATCTTGGAAAGGTTCGAGAACGGAATCAATGAGCTTATTCCACGGACCGGAGAATACGAATAACCACCACGGTAGTAAATTGCTTAATCCTTCCTTTGCGGTTTTATAATGGTGTCGTAAATTTCCTTGAGTATTACGCCCTTTTTGTAAACCTTTTTTGCTACCCACTATTTTTACATGCAAAAGTTTAACAACAATGGCCGCTCTTCCACCACTGAGCAATTTTCCTAAAGTACTATATAATGCGCTGTCCATTAAAGGATCTAGTACTTGGCGTAGCAACGAGGCAAACATCCAAAGCAGTCGCGAAACTGTGGGCGGCACTCTTATCAAACGATCCACTGTAACAGAAGTTTGCATCGGTAATCATGATTTCGAATATTTCCTTCTTCTTGGCACTGTGAGAAGTAAAAGTTGAAGAGGAAGTCAAAGTCGAAGAATTTACCTGCGTCGGCAATGCATAAACATGCACCTTTTACGTGGGACCGTTTTGGTGCAGGATAAGACAGCTCCGCAGAGTTGATGGTGTTCAAAGAGAAATTGTTTCCAAAGATTGCTTCCTCCAACTTGGGTCCCTTTCGTTCGAGCTCTGTCAAGATTATTTCACTGGGTGGTTCGACACCTAGATCCGTGTGTTCGTACTTGACGTTAGTCGATGCCAAAAACGTAGACATGAATTTATCGAGATGCTGACCCTTTTCCTTACGAAATTTGTAAGCGACATTTTGATAGAGTATACCAATGTCGGGTGTACTGTAATTTGCGAAGCACGGCTTAAGATTAGAAGCTGTGAGGAATGTATAGAGAAGTTCGCTACTTCTCAAGACGGGCTTTGCTAGTAATTTTTGTAAGAAGTCCTCGTAACGTTGTCTATTGATCCCTCCCGACAAATGGGGATTTTTTCGAGACGGAAGCGGAGAATCGCTCAGTTCCTTATCTCCGTGGAATTCTGTCAGTCTGGTACGAAGGGAGTAAAAATCTTGATCGCGCCGTAACACTGTCCACGATTTTGCATCCGCCACGCTATGTACAGCGATCATGTAAAGCGGTTGACTTCCACCACTGTCAACGTGCGGGACTGTTACCCGCCACGTCGTCAGATCTCTGTTGCACGTGCTATCGAGGCACTTTATTTCGGCGTACGCTCTCGAAGCCGGATCTTCCTCCCCGTGATACATTTCTTGGATTTGAAAGGACGACGGGTCAATTGTGGTTCGAAGAACTCCGTCATCTTTGAATATAGAAGTAGTAGATTTGTTCGGTGTCCCTCCACTGTCGTTGGTAGTAGAATTACCGCCATGATTACCGCTGACGCCGATGCCGACGCCGCCGCTGCCCCTGCTGCTGCTGCTGCTGCTGTTGCCAATATTCAGCTCGCTAAGTACAGTTTAAATCAAGGAGAGATAACTCACGTCTGCTTATTCCCACTTATTCCCGTAGACGAGAAAATTGCAAATTTTAACGCGAAATTACCTTGTTCGGGCTGGCGGTTTTTTAGTTGACGGCACCAGTTGGCCACATAATCGATTATAAAGCTGAAACGTAACGTATCGATTAATAGAAATCGTTTGTAGCCGCAAAACCTTTAAAGGTATCCATTCTATACATGTACAGTTGTATAGTTATCCACCTGGTAACTATGATGAAACGTTGGTAAACAAGTTGCCTCGAGTAACGCGTGAGCTTCTTGATGAGCCTGATAAAACGGCCGAGAAGTTCGTAAGTCTTGAACCCTTTTTCTTCCGCCATCTAAAACTGTGATTTACGGCGCGCGTCTAGATCAAGCTGTTATTATACTACATACGTATGCATGTGTGTATATTGCACGCACTTTGTTTAATTCCCGACGATATGTGGCGAGGTAAATGCAGATATTCCGGACCTTCGGAATCGAGATACATTGCATACATGTTTTGCACGTCAATGTACAATGCTTCTTCCGCTTCGGGAGTCATCTCGGGATTTAGCATACGTTTGCTGAGATCATCTGTATACGGATGTAGATATATTTGAAAATTGAATTTCTTTCTCGATCTTTAATTCGAATCAGGCTTCTCAGTAAAATCGAAACGTACCGATGTCGAGACAAAATTGAAAGAGATTCATTGGACCTGTTTCTTTCACGTGTTGCATGAACATGTAAAGCAATTGAGGATCATTAAGTATTTCATCCAAAGTTGGTTTTAGGTGGTTAGTTGCCATTTTCGGAATCACTGGGAAGGTTGGTGTGAGCCAACATTGCAGCATCGGAACATTTACCGCGTCCGCCTGACTTGAGAGCGAACCATCTCGATGCGTGGAAAGCGTTACGAGAATGTCGATATTTTCTGGATCAGCTAACGCATCCATTGCAGGTAGTAGAATCCAATTTGCTAGAACTTCGCGTAATATTACCTAAAAGGATCAAAACTCTGAGTAAAAGTCAGAATTGATTAACGCAAAATTGCGATCCGATTGTTACAATGCATCGACTATTCGTCCTACCTGATTGTTCGTTGAAACATGTATCGCTGGAAGCAAATGTGGCATAAGAGCAGTGACGAGGCCACGGAGATAGTTTAGCTCCGCTTTTCTCGAGTACGCGGCAGGATGGAGGTCTCTGCCAAAGTATCGCACTGCCAGTTGACGGGGTGTTCCATTTTCCAAGTGCGCTTTGGTTCGTAGTGTGCGCCAGTCTTGTGCATGCTGCAAAGCTAACGGCACTAGTTCGTGGAGGATAATGTTGGATACGTTTGCCCGTAACAGACGCACCGCAATATTTTTCGCTGCCGTAGCTATGCTCAGTCGGAGCTGTTGGACGAATGCGTCATTTGCGGAAAAATCCGAATACCAAGTGCAAACGTATGTTTGTAACAGTTGCTCGAGCAATTGTTGAAGAGCGAGATCAAAATCTTTCGGTACTCTGACTTTCGTCGAATGTGGTAGGAGTTTGTGACGCTTACACGTGTTATTGCTGCAGACACTGCAGGGGTCCTTTGACTGATCCTTAAGAATTAATGTATCGCTAATTCCTGTCAAATTACTCACTACCGTACTCGCGTATCGTGCAATTTCTACTCCGTACACACAACTTCCCGCGTAAATTAAGCACGTTGCCGATGCCCAGAAAAAGCTAAAACATAACGTGTCATTAGAAAACTGTGATAACTGTATAAACGATCGTATGATATTTTCTACAGTTAATATCAACACTGTGCTGTGCAAATCCTTGTGAAACCCATTTTATTCTATGGTTATTCCGTGTTAGATCAAAGCATCAAGTATATCTGCAGATTTTAGTTTTTGCATTTTATCGTAAGCCGTTTGGGTCGGTATTCACAAAGCTGTAGATACACTTTTCTACATTGCGCGCTTTTCTAAAAGCTCGCCGTGACGAATACATACATGTATACGTCTATCTACTTGCTAGTATATTCGATCGTATACACGTATGCACACGTATAACTGACCACTAGCATCGTCAACTGTGACAGGAGAAACGGTTTCGAGGGCATTAGTACGATTTCAGTTTGGTAATAGGGCAGACTTATTTAATGGCGAATGGATTGGGTTTCGTTCCGTCAAATAGGAGTTAAAAGCTATAAACGCATAATTATGTTAGGCCTCCGCGTGATGCTTTCGAATATATGCCGCGCGTTAGCAACCAGCGAACCTGGTGACTGGACTATGAAAGGCCTGCTCACGTTGCTTTCAAGTGGAATGAGCCTACCATACAACGTATATTATGACTATCAATGGTATTTACACATTGCATATATGTACATACAACATGTTTAACTTTGGATCAACATTTTCCTTGACGGTACGATGTACTATAAGCTGTACAATAAGCTTTGAATTACTCATTACTCTATGGGAGATCACGCTCAAGAAGCGGCATAACCTACACTTTCAAAGGGATATCCTTACTTTGCGTTGTTGTGGAGACACGACAAGACCTTGCGGAACCAATAGCTTGAACCGAAATCGTTTAATCGTTTAATCGTTATCGCGCAACCGGCTTGGAAAAATGGTTGGAAAAATGGTTGGAAAAATTGTTGAAAAACAAAAAGAACGATGCTTAATGCTCAACATTGTTGTGCAGAAAAATGTCAAAACAGTAGATTACGCTCGACATGTCCAGTTGAGACACGCAGATGTATGTTACCTTTTGAAGGCAGTAAGTTCGAACAGAATTAATATTAATATAATGGCTGGTATTGCAACGTGAAACACATAAAAATCTTGAATCTTGTTAACGGTGGAAACAGCCATTTTTGAAGAGAAACTTTTTTACACCACACACATATCGAGGATCTAATTGTTGAACAATTCGTGTCACTAAGGAAAACAACACTATTCGATCCAGCGTTGTCTGGTGGACACTCGGCTCTGACCGCGGCTATTCATTGTTCGATGCTTCTGTAATTCATTGTGACGCTGCCGAGTCCGATACATTATTGGGGCGAGAGGAAAATTAAGTGAGGAACGCATAACCTCCTTGTTCACTACGCAAAATAGCTGCAAGAATAACGTATTCGAGATAAAATGTTGGCCAGATTGTCTTCCCTGTTTGTTCTACTCGAGTCAATGAACGGACACGGACAACTGAAACTGATAGTAGGCCCCGCAGTATTTTAAACGTGTGTTTACACCCAGATAGCCAGGTGGCGTGAATGTGATATTGTGGTGAGGCGCCACGTGACATGACAGATATCGAATTCTGTGTCTCAACGATTACGGGACTGTCAAATCACGTCGTTGAGTCACGCGATAGCATGAGCGTGACATCGCACCGTGATATAAGGGTGACATGACGGCACAGCCCTGTGGTGCTACGCGGTGGCAGGGACGTGATGCCACAAAATCGCAATATGCATTTAATCCCATACCCGTAAAAGAAAATTAAATTAAATTAGACTCGCGGATATTTGTTAACATGTATTTATTTTTTAATATTACATTTCATATATACACAATAAAATTCATGTTAAAAATATGTGTTTGTCGCCTATGTCTTCGTCGTCCAACTGATGTCCTGCTTCTAATTTTCTTCCCCTCGCCATGAGTCGGTGAACCATATACATGAAACAAAAATTAGACAATGTGAATTACAATTAGAAAGTCAGAATTTATCTTAGAAAATAATGGAAAGAATAGGAAAAGGAAACCAGATAAAATACATTATAATTGAAAGAATATGAAAAGAAAAGCAGATGAAAGCACTATTGTCAATGTGAATAAAGTATGAGCGTTGTAGAGTTTCAAATAGGAAAGAAATCTTTACGTACCTTAACTTATTTTTCAATTTCGTTGATTCAGGAGCACCTTGGATTCCAGGGATTGGGTGCCACTTTAACATCTGTAACAAAACATCCATGTGAATCATACATATAATATTTGCCAATATATTGAAGAATACATGAAATAAATGAAAAGACAGAAACACAAATCTTACATTCTTTCACTGTGTACAATTTCAGTGACAATATATGTTCCTGTGTTAGAGGGAAGTGCACGTCCTTCCAAATCACTCCCACAGTTGGGAGTAACGGGCAATTCGCTTTACTTATTTTAATATACTCTTATTATTTTATATTTTATATTTGTTATGTTATGTTTTCTAGATTTAGGTTACTTAGATTTTATATATGTCTTTATTTTATTTTATATTTTGTATTTTTCTATATATTATATTTTCTACATTTAGGTTACTTAGATTTTATATACCTTTTTATTTGTTATTTTTTGACGCATAAAAAAATGTACTGTTCAAAATGAGATTACATATCAAAAAATCATGTCATCGTTTCCTTACCTTTTCCTTTCACCCATTCTACTTCCAACTTTGATTTTCATAAATAATAACATTATAATTGAGATTGAAAGATGTTAGCCGTCACCAATAACCTAGAATTATAATTCTACGCATGTCGAAGAGATCTCTTGACAGGTCATCGGGTTGCATATCTGTGACACGAGTCCGTGCAACGTGCCTCGGAGGCTATGTACCTGTCATGTCACACCACATGTCACCGCGTGGAAAAAAGTGGCTCACTCGATTGGCTATCTGTAATGTCACCGGGTGAAAATCTGTGACTCGAGCCAGTGTAACACCCAAGTGCCTCGACAGTGATGTGCTGGTGGTATCACACCGCATGTCACCACGTGGAAAAAAGTGGCACCGCCACACTTGGCTATCTGGGCACTTGTAGAGTCCTTGACGCCATATGTATGACGCCATATCCGTGGCCTCTAACTTCTGACTGCTTCTGGCTGGCTCTGGCAGTGTCGGGTGGTGGGTCAGTTGCGGCCATCTAACGTATCCTGTGCGTTTTTTCTAGCATTTCTAGTATGTGGAATTGGAATAAATCTAAGATTGGAAAGAAACAGAGATGGTAGGATGGCTGAAATCATCCGGATCAATATTTTATCAGAGATTTCTACATATAACGATTCTTGCGTATACATATGTATATCTAAAATATATCTAAAATATATTCACGTTTATCTCTGTTCCAATACGTTATACGTATCTAATAAATACTGCATTCTGCAGTGTACGGACTGAAGCGAACCAAAGTCAATTATTCGGTATATGCCAATTCTATAACGACAAGTTTCGTTTTGAAGGGTGTTGGATAAAAAATGTTGAACAATGCTAAGGGTAGATTCACCTACCGCGCATGTCCCCCAACTCAAATGACGACATATAAAACGCAAGGTTGATTGTTTCTACTTTGGGGAAACGGAGGAATTCGATTCTACTTAGGAGAAAGTTATTCTAATGATTGCGCGTGTCGGAGGTTTCGAATCGAAGTATCGAAGATCGAGCACAACGCAAAACTCGAGTCGGGTGGCCATCTAGAGTTTCTCCCTCCGGGGTGTAAGCAGCAGCCGTGGGAGCCGCAGCAGCAGCGTATACGGGGGTGGAAGGGTATAAGTAGTGTAAGGGTAAGGCAAGGGTGGCGTATGCTCAGCGGCGCCACCTATTCGCTCAGTACCCGGCCACCCTCGTAAGACCCGTGTAACTCGAGTTCGCACCTCGTACTTCCGGATCGTCGCGGCGGATCGTTACGTTTCGTTTCGATCGGGTGAACAGTGTGCTGTGCCTTAAAACAGTGAGCAGTGCATGCTTTGATACGGACGAAAAAAGGTAAAGGAATGAACCCAAGAGCAGCAGCCTACCTCGTCTCCGCCTGGGGAGATGCACACATTTGCGCTTTGGATCGATTCCTCTTTCTCGTGTCCTCGAATTTCTTTCAATGAGAATCGTAGCTCATGGTCTCCGTGGTCTCTGTGGTCTGTGTGGTCTGTGTGGTCTGTGTGGTCTCTCTCTGCTCCTTCATTTGTGCGCTCTGCTTTCCGAAAGGAATTTTGCAGGCAATTCAGTGGGGGTGACCTCGTAAATTGGCCGAAAATTAGAGCGAACGAGCAGAGCCACCCTCGATGCCTCTCGACCGCGAGGCACGAAGAACGTTTTCCAGGCTTGTTCTCCGTCTTCTTTCGAATCTACGCTTTCGCCCTGTGCTCTTGGTCTATCGAACTCGTCCCTTTTCGTCCTTCGGGCTCCTTTGGTGCCTGGAAAGGGGAGATTCGCGGTCGAGAAACGTCGAGAGGAGCGTGTAGACCTGTCGGGACCTCCCTCCCGGTTGTGAACGCAAATAGCAGCCGATCGATTTTTCCTTAGGATTTCTCAGCGTACTACGATCGCACGGTCTCGATTCGCGGCCGAGATTTCAGCGAGTCGGGTCGAGTCGGGTCAACTGGCAATGCTCGTCACATACGTCTACACATACGTATCATTCCCGAGTAACGAGCAGTGAGCCAGCCAGACTCTCTATATTAGCTTCCTTCACTCTTTCTCCTGCAACAATACCGCCTCAACGATGGGTACGTAGACTCAACTCTTTCCTCCTCTTTCACCTGTCTCTCGTGTCTCTGCACCCACCAGCGACTCTTTGCTCCCTTTGCTGTCTTTGCTCTCTTTTCTCTCTTTCCTCTCTTTCCTCTCTTTCCCCCCTTTCCTCCATTTCCTCTCTTTCCCCTTTTCCTTCGTGTACTTGTCTCGGCTTAGCTAGGCTCACTGGGCACCTTCGACTTTCCGCTTCCTTTCGCAGGACTGAAGGCTGATAAGCGGAGGACGGGGTAGCCGCCGAGAGAACCCAATGCTTATGGCGAAAAATGATTGAGCCCCATGCTTTTTCTCGATTTCTCAGCCTTCGCAACACGACAATTTGTACGGTACAGCTTTTTAAGGATTGCCATGGTTTTGGGATACCACGTTCGTGGTTAAAAGTACTGCTGATGCTTCCACTGCTCCACTGCTATTGTCCTTTTGTTAAATAGGTCTTTCGCACAAACTATTTACCACTTTGTCGCTAACTGACTTAAAGAAACACGAGCGGCCTCCTGCCGATACGTTTCTAGCGAGTGTTTCGACCACTCCTGCATGGAACAAATATCCTGGCTTCGTCTCGGGGATGGCAGGAAGGGTAGGAAGGGCTTATCCTGCATGTACGAGTGGAGATTTTCAAGCCAAGCCCGCCCTCCTTTACCACCACGACACTTTTCTTCTTTACGATCTCGGTTATTAGTTTAAGGGGTACACGAGGTTTGACATTTACGAAGGGTAAGTCACGGGTGCTGAGACTTTGCGCGCAGCATTAGTCGTAACGGTTGTACCAGTACGTACATTCACCTTTGTCGCGAGCAAGCGATTAATTGTAACGAACGATTTTAGAAGGGAAGATTCAATCTCTTCTCTCTTCTCTCTTCTCTCTTCTCTCTTCTCTCTTCTCTCTTCTCTTCTCCTCTTATTTACTGGCTTTCCCTTTTCTCTGCACGCTTCTACCCCACCCCATTCTCTTTGTTTCTCTCGTTTATGGTAAGTTGTTCTTTTGCGCGCACCTAAACAAGTCTCTTCGTTCCACCCGAGATTAAAGTCGCTTTCGGGCGTCTCTCGACGCGACCGTGCGAACACATCCCTCACACTTCCCTCGGGGAGTGATGCTCTCGCTCCCTTTCTTTTTCCGAAAAGATTGGAGACTGCGTTAAAATCTGCCTCTTGCCTTTGTCAATTGCTTCTAGGGTGTGAGCTTGTCCAGCAAATTCTGAAGGGTAGGCAAAGCAAATGCGGTACTGTGTACCCTTTGTGCCACAAGCGCCGGTACGATCCGAATTGTGATAATTCCTTTGGCGACGCTTACGCCAGGCACAATCTTGCGGCATAACATGCGATACGTTACCCGTTAGCCGATTTCACAAGTGCTAAACTTATGAATGTCTCTTGCGGCCAAGCACACTCCGAATGTGCGTGTATCGGATATGCAGAACACGTGCAATGCGCAGCCAACTACATATGTATTGGTGGTTGCGCACCCATTCATCGATATTTGCATCCTCGTATATTCGGCAATGTTTTCTCAAGCAGATGCTTACATACTTTAGATTATTTGCATTTTGCTCATTTCGATATGTCTGCCAAATGCACTCATTCTCGGTCCCCCCGGACCGTACAAGAGACATTTCGTATTAAAACTATTCCATACGCATATCCATACGTATCGCGACATGCCAGATATTAAAATATTTTTTTCGATTTGCTTTAAATAGTTTAAATGTCTTTGCGTATTGTGGGGGTGGGTATGAATATACAAACCATCTATTGATTCACGCTCCCGTATCTAGTATACGAGCTTCCTGTATAATGCAACGCAAGTGGTGTAAGCTGCCCCTTTTTTCCGTACCACCTCAGGGTACTTGTTGATGGTTGAGTGTCCCGACTGCTTTGCAAAATAAGAAACCTTGCCGTAACGTTGAGGGAATTAAGACAAGTCGCATTTCTGTGATAGTACAAATATACCGGTTCAGCTTGAAATAAGGTTCCGTTCCATGTACATACAAGCAAAGTTTGTATTTTGATCAGAGATTCTTAGAGATGGGTCAGTTTTTATAATTAAACCTCACTGGGGCGTGGGTTATTGACGATATTAGGTTGACAAGTTTTGAATCGATACGACACATGGTTGTGATCCACCATAAGAAAAGTTCAAGGACCACAGGTTTCCGCAGGAATGCGCCTTTTTGGATATTTATTGGCAGCAGTTGCCACAGACAGATCAAGATTGCAGCAACCCTACAAGTGCCGACAGCTCGGAGGAGAGTATAAGGGCAATAGAAGTGCTGGAAAGCGTCGCGGGCGTCGTAAGGACGAGGGTGTATGCGTCGAGCGATGCGGTACTAGAAAGCAGATTCGAAATGTGTCGATTGTATCTGTTGGTGCCAGTGACCCCCTATTGATTCCATGCTCGGCGAACCACGGGCCAGACGCCATCTCTATCCTTCCCTCCTTCTCTCCTTCTCTTTTTCTCTTTTTCTCTTTTTCTCTTGTTCTTCGTCCCTACTGTTAGTCACTCTTCAACAACGTCGCCCCCTCCTTCCCGCTTTTCGTACTTTCTACACCCCATCCTCGCAGCTTTCGTCCCTTCTCTCTGTCCTTCGTCAGCCCTTGGTACACCCTCCAGTCTTGCCTGTCACGTCACAGTCGTGGCACAGTCGTGGCACAGTCGTGGCACAGTCGTGGCACAGTCACACTGACTGAGGCTTGCTGTCATGCTTACTCTTGGTCACTCTTTTAATTCGGCGCAGCTTTGTTTCGCCCTCTCTCGCGGTACTCTTCGCGAGAACGCCAGTTTTGGAGATGATAGTTGAACGCGAGAAAGACTGGTTTTATTGCACTACACAATTCTTCCTCAATTTCAAATACAACTTTCCCCGCTGTTTTCACCTGCGGCTTGGCAGTTTTGTCAACTTTATTCGGAGGCTTTCTCACTTTCCTCTTGTATTTTTCTCGTCTAGAGAATTCGAGTACCTTACTCTACGATGCCCCTTTTCTCATTTTTCTCTACTCTCATCTCACTGGCACCATTCTCTTGCCCTTCTTCTCTCTCGGTATGACGCGAGCGCGGGCAAACGCGGGCAAACGCGGGCGCTCACGTTCGTGTCATCCTATCTTGCTCTGGCACTTTTAATTCCTCTTTCGTCGGGCTCTCATTTCCTTACGAGGGACAGGGACTCGCTCTTTGTGAGCCGGTGGCAAGCGAGGCGTCGCGTTGCACTCGACTGGACTGTGTGTCCGCAGTGTGCCGTGCGCCCGTACGCCACACTGTCATCCCGCATCCCGTTTTAGTCGGAGTTGGGCGAAAATAATGTTAACTTTGCCAACAGAGGTGCAAGTTAGGCCTATGCCGAGTCTCCTCTACTACGGGGATCAGCAGTGTTCTTCGACTAGCCTCGTATTGCGGAATGCTTCGAAAGCTCAATGAAACAATGGTATATACGTACATGTAGATGCATGTACTCGTATGTACACAATGTACTTGAGCAGTTAAGCAGGTTCTCTGCTATTGGTCTCCTTTGGCTTATCGTTGTAGAGAAATTCCCTCGGAAACTTCGAATCGACCGATGGCCGATATGTTCTCTATTGACATTTTATTAGACGTTCCGAATGGGATTATTTCCACGCGTATTGTTAAGAGGTAGTGCCGACGCGTCATTGACTCTAGGTGCACTTATAGTTATTCGACGTAAGCTATTCGCGTATGAAACATCTTTGAGGGTGTAGAACTGTAGAGATACTTATGCGATTAGTCGAGGGTTGTTGGATTACTCTTAAGGACTTGAGAATGATATATCAAACATAGTAATCTTCTAGGCTCCGAATAAGCGGTGAGGTTTGGACGATGATTTAATATTTTAATGGGTTTTTGGCTGATTGAGATGAGGGCTTGGTTGATGAGGAAAGCTGTAGTTACCTCGTATTGAAGGTATAAATAGGCGATATAAGAGGGAGAGAGTGTACGAGAGAGTGTACGAGAGAGTGTACGAGAGAGTGTACGAGAGAGTGTACGAGAGAGACAGCAATCTGCTGTTCAGTATTGACTGCACTGCACTATATTATTCTGTAATACTATGCAACGAATGCTTTTCAACTGAGAAGAGCCCTATTCCAAATAGAATTCGAGGTTCAAGAGTTCGAACATTCCAAACAGCGAAATCGGAAGGGTATTGCTTACGTAAATGAGCTTTTATATTAATAGTCTGCTTTCACGTTGGATATGCATGCATGGGTTTCACTTCTGTACAAGTATGCGTGTCTGTCAAGCAAAATCGAGAGAAATCCAAGTGCAAATCGAGGAGACAACCTAGCAACTTATTCCGCCCAAACTTGGCTTCAACATAGTCCGGATTTCTCATTCTTACTGATCGTGAGAGGCGTTAGTTAGGAGGTATCGGCAATTGTTTAGGGTTTAGGCTATACACGTAGACGTGGATATTTGCGATATAGGAAATCGATAGATGGCAGTAAAAATCAGTCGATCGAGGGGCTAAACTGGCTAAAGTGCCCGATCGAGAGACCCCTATATGACTCATCGGCGATTTTGCCACACGTGACTCACTGCCGAAAGAGCGTATACACTATACGGACGCACTTTCTTTTTCAATATTCACCCTACTCGCCCTTAGAACCCACTCCCACACGATGTGCTCAACTTGACCAACTTAGGATCGGTGTGGATCAGTGTTATGCTGACGGCGGAAGCAGCTACTGCGAGTCGTGTCAGACGTTCCAACAACATTTCATAGTAGGTTGCGCGTGTGTGTGTGTTAGTCAATGGAATAAAACTAAAAACTACTGTATTACGGAATATCTGTGTACGAAAGTGCTCTTTGCTGCTACTTTTTATTTATTTCATTATTCCATAATCTATCTCAAACGTGAAGCGTCAGTTGTTGAGTGAATTTTTTATATTCACGAAATTTGTACACTTTTGTGAATTTTGCTGTGTGGGTTTCACTGAAAATAACATTTTGAATGCTTCTTCCTCTCTCGATTGGAATTATTGTGTACTTAATTGATCGGCAGTGGATGGGGTATAATGCACGCAACTGAATGCGCGTGAATGCGCGTGAATGCGCGGTACATAATATTTTCCAACTAACAAGTTGTAAATGTCATGTATACGCCGCGCCGTACATAGCGGTATTTGCCGGAAACTTAAGCGGCTGGCAGTTTCGAGGCACGACAATCGATTATTTCGAAACCCGTACTTCACCAGTAGAGGGGAACGTACAAGGGTTGTAAAAGTGGGAAGCCAGGGTCTTGAAATAATGCTACGTAATGTCGATTACTCTGTTTCGGCATTCGCGGCGCAGACGAGACAATTGCCCGAACGGCTGTCTGGCTTATGCGATCCGTTTCTACTTGGGCTTTTTTATACGTTGCTTCCATGCTCGCCTTTCTCGAGAGGAGTATGAAATGGTTCCTTTGTTTTAACCGAACTTTCAGCGTACTTTCTTGTTACCGTATCATTCTACCTTCCCAGTGGAGCGAAAATTTTGCATTTCGCATTTCGCATTTCGCATCTCGCATTTCGTATTTCGCATTTCGCGCAAGTACTCATCTGGGGTGGGCTTTTGTGTGAGACGGACACTTTATTTCAGCGGATACTGTGCGTACTTAGGAAAATGACGTTCTGTCCTACAGCAGTACACACACCTATACATACACAGGTGGTTGATGGAGATCAAAGCGTGACGCTTAATTGCCACAGGGGAACCGACCCAAAGATGATCGTTTGCACTCCGCTTATCGACACAAAACAACTTTAGTGTGGCGCTTGAAATACAACAACGGTTCATTTTCGCCTACAATCTGTACAATGAATTGAGCCTGATGAAAATCAAGTTAATTGTAACTTAACTATAAACGCAGTTATCAATCGAGGGACGCGACGCTCAATTTCGACAAGTCAATACGTTTAAATGCATCTATGGCATTTATGCGAAGCCAACCCTTCGTCTACAATCTCTACGTATGCATGTACATGTACATGTACATGTACACGTACATACGTACCTAGATCTAGTCAAAGTTACTCGAGCTTTGTTTTCTCATCCATTTAGGAAATGTAAACAGCCATGAAAGTCCTTTGTAAACAAGGTTGAGTTTCAATCAGTTCTATTCAATTAACACGCAGTGGGTTAATACTGCGGGCTACGTCGGACTACTACGTTTTACGTCGACGCATGACACACCAATTACTTTTGTCGGGTTTTTGCTAACGATAAGTTTAATTAGTAAGTAATGATGGATACTCGTACCGTCGCTGTTGAGTTTTCTTTTTTTGCACGCCGCAACCGTACATGCGGCAATCTTTCTCCCAACTAACTTTTATAGTGTGTAGTTAGTTGGGAGAAAGTAATTAAGGTATCCCGTCCATAGGTAGTATTCTGATCGAGGAAATTCCGTGGAATTGCCGCCGACCATAAAAGCAATCTACTACTCGAAGAGTGACAAGAGTCATAAGCTGTAGCAACTATAATTCGCCCAACTCCTTAATCTTACTTGTTGATTCTCTTGGTTTCGACGCACTCTGCTTAATCGACAGACAATCGATACGATACATTATTCTAATACAATTATACACGATTAATTGTATACGATTTACTGTAAGACAGTACATGTGTTACTGTGCGTTTATGAAATTTTTGTAGAGATTCTATTGGGGCATGCATTGCATGCATCTCATTGCATCTCCACGAGGAGAAATATATCTGCCCTCACAATTAGTTCTATCGTTGTTGGCGTCTCGGTACCTACCGAGGGTGCTGCCTTGAGCAATGCACGGTATTTCACGAATGCAAAGCGTGAAAAATAGCTTTTCAAGTGTGATATAAGGAGGTCGCGTGTCCTCAGGCGGCCGTGCACCCTCGCTATCTCTAATCCAACGTAAGCTGGACTCATCTGGCCGCAATGAGCACGAAAACACGAATCTGCTCGTTGCAACTACATAGATAGCAGTGACTCGGGCGACAAACTCTCTAAATTTGCGCAAAATAATTTGCAGATATTTGTGTTGTATGAAAATGGCCAGATTTAAATTCGCAAATTTAGATTTGCAAAACTATATCGGGACATTTTGATTATTTTGCATTTTTCAATATTGACATGGCGATGGCATTATCGAAGCAAGTTGCTTCTCCTCAATTGGCATCTTACAAAGTTTTACGAGTATTCGAATCAACGACGGATGTCTTTTAGAAATGAGGCAATACGGTGGTGATTGGTCTCTCACAATCAGTTTACGTGTCGAAAGCAGTTTGCAGTGAATAAGGAACTCGATGTGTCTCTTGCTGCCACACGTGTACCCCAATTTCTATGTTTCTTATACATACATACATATGCGGTTGCACAAGGGGCCGTTTCATTTTATGCAATCTAATTTTGAACTCACGAGTGTTCTTATTCTTAATTTGCACTATTTCCAGCAGTGGCTTTCACGATCCTATTGTATATGTATACTATACATACATGTATTATGCACTAACTATGCAAGAGCGCAACTATCGAATGATCCGCTGCAACTTGTACATATTTTGAATTCACCATTTTCTACTCTTTTCACTCACTTGCGTCCAATTGTGGCCCTTTCTATAAACGCAATATTGTTACGGACACACTGATAGGAATAATAACGTTTGTGTTGGAGAATGGATTGCTTATATTTTGTCATTGCTTATATTTACAGAATGGAAACGCCACTGAAAGAAATGATCGTGACGTGGCGATGACAAGCCTGATCTTGGAGAACGCAGACTTGAACCGACTTTTCCCAAAATGCCGGCCTAGGGGCGGCCAGGCGCCCGCCCCGGCCCCCCTGCAGGCCAGCCAGAAGGCCACCCCGGGGGCCTACACGCAGATCGGCCACACGCATGAGAACCCCCCGCCTTACAAGGCTACCTCTCTTACCACCCTCGCCTCCGCCACAATCGCTTCCGTCTCTTTCTCTTCTGCACCAGCCTCAACCGTCACAGCTTCCATCTCTTCTGCCTTCGTAACCTCTAGTTCAACTATCGTCTCGACAAACGCGGCAAATAAATTGTCAAATTCACCTACGTTGGAAGCCGTTGTACCCACGACCATCGACATGATTGACTTGGAGCGCGACACATCCGACAGGTTGGTTGGAATTTGTTAAGAATTTTTTAAGAAAATCTTATGTAAAATATTTCCAATAGAGGTAATAGATTGCCAATTTCCTAACTAACCATAAGCCATTAGAGGAAGGCAGACAGAATATGTATTAGAGTGTCAACGCGCTGGAGACAGGTATCTGGCACGGCGCGGCGGCGGCACGGCTGAATACGCCATCAGCATATCTGTCTTCGGTGTCTTCCAATTCGCGTAGTCCCGCGAACTAAGCCATTGTGCTAATTAAGATAACCCTCGTTAATTTGTATGCTTGTCTAAAAAGATTTGACAATTTCCCAGAAAAACAAAACTAACATAAGTGCAGTCAAACGAACCGTTATACCGTTATTTTATGCAATAATCGGGCGTAATACGAGTTTTGGTTTTTTTCGGTGTTATTGGGGCGTAAAATATTTTGTGCACAAACTGAGAAAATGTATTATGTTATGCATGCAGAATGTCTGTGAAAATTCGTCTACTTCATACCTAATAAAAAGTGTGTTGAATTGCAGGACGGCTGGCGTGGTAGCCGGATTTGCAAATGAGAGCCAACTAGGCACAAAACCGCTCTCGTCGAGCTCGTCTTCGGCGTCAGGGCGAAGCGAGGACGCGGGCCAGTATGGAAACCTACAGTCCGTGGATCAGCAACATTCGCAGCCCGATGACAGTGGACCAGAAGAAAGTCCGGTCTACATACTTACTTCCGCCAAAGGAGACCGCAGCTACAAGTTACGCGATTCCAGGTAAATCGACTTGTCAGAGCTAAAGTACGTATCTACACTCTCAGAGAACAGGCATGCATGTGTGGTTTAGTAGGCAAAGCTTACAACGCCGCACAAGTTTTATTTCAATTTTTTATGGAGACCTGCAAATATCTATGTCTATGTATTATGTATGTATAAACAACTGTAATCTACCGCTGTATAAGTAAGGCGTTGATACTCTTATCTCGAAACACACGGAAGCACTACCACCGCACCGTCGACTTAAAAAATAAATAGTCGAGAAAATAGACGACGGTAGGCCATAGTTACGAGATTTATGAAAATTGAAGGTGACAGTTCAAAACGAATCGAATAAGAGTGAGATCATCGATCCCTCTACGTAATTACATACATGTACATCGATCTATGTATATCGCCGAGCGATTATGCATTTCTCGTATACCATTGTACACCATCCATACGCGAATTTATAGATTTCTATGAATAGGTTGCTCTCAATAGGAGTACTAACGCTATCAACATTATCATTTGATACACAATACAACTCAATACAACTATGTACTGTGTGTATTATGTGCACTCGCTTCTGACACTTCTGACGGCTAATAACTAAGGAGCTCTAAGGAGGCGAGTAGCGAGCTACATAGTGTTTTCGTATCGTGTCTGGAGGTTAGCAAATGTACGGACTCATTTTAAGGATATTAATCGATTTTTCGTTTTCTTTCGGGCGGGCAATTCAATCGAGGGTGTGTAGTTTGTGTAAGATGTCAAATTCGTCGTTATCATCGACCGAAACCAAAACTTATTTGTGATTCTTTGTGCTTTGAGGTTATGTAATCCACTGGGTGGTAATGTTTACTTTGACAATAATTAATCGACCCTGCAATTTGGAATACACAATTAAAATTCTTCGCTGTGAGTTAAAAAATACTTTTAATGTACATGTATAGCTGTTTGAATTGACACGTGAACATGGCAATTCACATTCAGCAGCAGGTACCCACAATTGGTTTCGTTTGGTTTCGTTTCTGTCTTCGTGACATTTGTAGTAATTTGTAGTTTAGATTGCGCGGATCATTCTCTTATCGAAACTGCATATTTCTCGATCGTGCCGAAAACAATCGCAAAGTATTTTAACCGTATGTGTATACGCATGTTTGCGCGTACTTTTAGTTGTATCAACAACTTTTCGGAATGGAATGCGAGCAACAACTTAACCTTCTCAATAGAAAAAATACGGATCGATATTTAGTTTCCCATTGGGAAGTTGTTCTGCTTTGTTGTTTGCGCACTTATGCTCGTAATTATAGACAGCGTACTGCCTTACTTACGCCAGTCTCTTATTGTATGTATCTTAAAGTGATTATTTCGTTATGAATACGCCAGATGAAATTTTTTGCTGTTATATTTTCCAATGCTCCAATTATGACACACAATTCGCGGCATTCAGTTATTAGCGGTGTCGATATTTGTTAAATTCCTGAATCTACGGACCATCGATACGACGATACGTTGAGTATCTCGATCTATGCTTTTAAACCAATCGAACAACTAGAACCATTAATGGCACAGCTGTCTTGCACTTGTTTGTACAGAATAGCGATTGAATTTTCGTCTATTCGTCGAAGCCTTTTTCAAATATACTATACATACATATTGATGTGTACGTATTGATTGATCGTATACAATATTGGTTACACTCGTCTCAAGTACAATAGACGCGTGCAACGGGCGTTGTGCTCGCAAAATGCGTTGGTAAATGAAAACTTTTCATTTTGATGACAAGTCACATCTCGTATCGATTTTTCCCTCGTTGTCGTGTGGATTAACTCGATATTTTGATACTTTAGAACTTTAGAATGTTCGTAAGCCGAACTACTTTTCTATAATGTAGTATTTGCCGACTTTAGTTACCTTTAGCGAGAATATTTGTACCGTGGACTAATTAAAATTGCTATTGATTTGTTATAGAATTATCGAAATTGCCGGAGGACGCGAAGTATTTTCGCAAAGTCGGGGTAAAGTAGCAGCGCGGAAGTCGCGTTTTCTTAGCGCCTCGAATTCCTTAAACAACGAGGACGGCCAGACTGACAACAAGCTGTCCGTCAAGAAGAACAACAAGTCACCTAACACACAGACCGTATGGGAATTGCGAAGCAGGTAACGTTCCGTTTAAACTTTTAAACGGTAAAAGTCAGTTGAGGTTCTTGTCGCTGTAACACATTGTATGTGTGTACATATGTATTTCCGTAATGTTTTAGATGTGGCGAAAGCAGAAAACAGCGCGCAAACAGAGAAGTAACGGAGACAGTATTTTCGTCAGAGATCCATTCGGTTCGTCGTAATCCGGCTCGATCGATCCTCGACTATGATTCCCCGAAGAATAATCGTGGTAATCGCAATGCCAATTATGACTCGATCCTGAATAGCAATAACATGGAGTATGGCCTGCCAACAAAAAGTATCACAGACCTTGAGTACGGCCTGCCTAAAGGTTGTGCGAACTATCAGTCGAATCACACGACACCAGCGAGAAGCATGGCGATCGTTAGCGATGGAGAAGTAGTCGTTTTCGACGATATTGACGATAACTGGCAAAATCTGCGACTCGACTTGGGTTCAAATAACTCGAATCAATTGAACTCGGCCAGTCTCAATATCGAGACGGAGGATTCCCAAAGAGGACGCATACCACCCGAACCGCCGAGTTCGAGCGTCGGCAGTACACCTAGTCCCAGCACAGCATACCATCGCAATATGTCCGAGTTTCTGAAGGTACTCTCGCCAATTTCTTCCTATAATTTTGATACGCCAACTTTTTCTATGCATCTCCAATGTGTCTTGGTTGTTTCCACTCGCAGGTTGTAACTCGAGCAAGCGACTGCGAAGCAGACTCCTCTTCGTCGGAGCGTAACCACAAAGTTGCACGGGTAATTGGCGAATTGCCAATCGCCCAGTATTCCGGTAGTCCAAGACGTTACGGAGTGCGCGATAATCCTCAACTTCCCTGTTTGCTTTCCTCTCCCTCTATGTATATGACGCCGAGACCCGGTTTCCCTCAAAGAGTACTGCCCACTACACCCAATCACAACGAGGTGGGTACCAGGATAACGGGATCTTACACCATCTCTTTTTCTCAGTTCAGTATTATTTTCACATTTCCTTCATGATTATGATGAATCCAAACGATTAATATTCGGGTGGCTCGTGTGTCCAACTATCTCTTACGTCATTAGAGCGAATCAATAGTACGATAGTCCTACTATCGTTCGTAGTATCGTTGGCTTTGTGTTTACGAAGGTAGGGTAAGGTATTTGTTGGGCATTGTTTTCCTTTCCTCTACTCAAGGAACTCACGTTTACTTCTGATCGTTTGTCGCGCTCAGTTTAGTTATTTCGTGAGATTTCAACACGTATACGGCGCCGATTAACCTATTGCACGATGCCTCTTACACAGAAGGAGGATACATCGGCAGAAATGATCGTAGAAAAGGCTGTGATAGAACCAACGTTAAGTCACTCGGAGAATCAAACGATGAATACTTCTCCGACGTCTGGCAAGCTCGAAGACGAGGAGGAAGACTCGTTAAAACCGCCAACATTGCCTACTGACAACATCAGTAGCCTCGTGTCTCCTGGTGGTAGCACCTTCGACTATTTGTACGAATTTTCCGAAACGCGCAAAGTGCTCGAGGAATTCTTTCAGGGGCCAGCGCCAGGCAAGGAAAAGGACAATGCAGCAGAATCCTTTCAGTTTCAGGTACTTTCAGATGCGATATTAAACAATATTAAACAATATGAAACAATATGAAACAATATGAAACAATATGAAACAATACTTATACGTATTTATATCCTACAATTGATCGAAAGGATTTGGATTACGAATTACGGAGACAAGGCGGAAATGCGTACGTCGGACAGAGACTGGCAAGCGGGCCTCCAACTACGGAGGAGGTGTTGGTGCACGAATCACCGAAAAAGCAGAGAATGGACTTTCCACAAAATGCAAGTTGCTCCCCCCACACTCTTGCAATTGTTGTCTCGTTACTTTCCAAAGTACATCCGGTTAAATTGGAGTTTCTTTTTAGACTACCGAACATGAGAACAATTTTCTAGACTTGTCGGTGGGCACTGGCAGCAGCGAAGATCTTGGAGAAACAGAAGTTGGCTTACAAGTAGGGCATTCGCGCAATTTCACATTGAGCCCCGAGACGACCGACTGTGACAGCAATTACGGTGACCTCGATAGCGAGGCGTCTCTCATGATGATGGACGAACCTATGCCGGCCAGTGGTCTTCTCGGATCGGTCGGTGATTTGGGCAATAATTCCGACTCTTTGAGGATTTATACCAGCATGCCGGTGCTCGAAGACGGTTTATCGAGCGGTCATGCGAGTGACACGGACAACAATAATCCTACTGTCTTACTGATGAAGAGACAAATCAATGAAATTGAGAAGGATATTATACACCGTACGCGGAACGATGTCCTAGCACCTCAGTCCGATTCGCCCAATGATCTTTCGCTCAATGTCACCAAGGATATCCTGCACAGTTCGAAGGCATCCTCGCCGGATCTTTTCGTGACGAAAAAGGACACAACTTATGAGCCAAGCGAATTGCAACTGGATCCTCTGGAACCTCTCGGTACACCACCACCCCCGGCGCCGCAAGCAAGGCAGAACCTTACTCTCGAAACGGGGGGAGGAAACGCCGAAGCAACCTTAAAAGATATTCGATTGACGTTGCAGAGGACCAAGACACTGCCCGTAAAGTCACCTTCCGAGGAGCCTTCGGAACCCAACGCCAGCCCTATATGGGTACTAAGGTAATTGTAATTCTTTTCGTTACCTTGCGTAACAGTAAGTCGCACCGTTAATTGTGGTGGGTGGAAATCATTGGGATGGAGGGGAAAGAATAAGAGCATCTAACTAAAATGTAGTTTATTGAATGGCAGGAGCCAAATGTGCGTGGAGAGCAATAGCGAGGAATCTAGAGAGGAGACACGGAGGGCTGGCGACGAAGCTGATGTCGAGATTGAAGAAGGTCCTGACGACGAGGAGGCAGACACTGATCTGGAAACTGACCGGCTCTTGGGTCAACAGAGGACTGACGACCAAGGCTTCTATGACGATAAGGTAAATTTGGCTCATTCAATTCATTACTACGGTACAAGATTATTTTCCAAATACTGTAACACTCATTGTTAGCTATCGAAAGACTTGCGCGAGAAATGAATAACTCGAACGAATTGAAGTACGCCACAGGTACAATATGACCATTCGTATGAATGCTGTATGAGAACTACATATGAGAAGTAGCCTAACACATACCTAATACATACTAACGGTTAATGCAAAAGTTACGTGTGTCATGAATTGGGATTTGGTTCAAAGGAAATTGAATGGTAGGGGCAACATAATGTGTGTACGCGTAGAATACTCGAAACTCTAGTCTAGACTCTAGAATGAATCCAAGGCACTTGTTCAATTTCTTTTCGTGGACCTTTTGCATCGACTTTCAATTAATCTTACTTTACATTTTACAATCGGCTGAAATTTCTAACCAATATTATATACGTACATATGTATTGACATCAACGTTCCATTGATAATAACGTGAGGAATAACACGAATGCGGGGGTTGTTAATTCTGGTAGCGTTAGTTGTTGAATTTAGGGTTCCATCTGTGCACTTTAAACTTTTAACGCGATCATACAACGAAACCTATCAGTCTGCTTCGACTTTCATGCTCATGTTCCTTCATGGGTATCCAGTGTCCAAACTAACGCTTATTGTTAGTCAGATCGACAATGAGGATAATTATGACGATCCTCGCGAAGCCGTAGGGACAACTTTGCCCCTTCACGTAACGTGTGCACATTTTCTCAATTCTTTCCGGAGCTCCCGTTGTTGCCTGTTGTATCCCTTATACATATTGAGTAGTCCTTTGGAGCACAAATATCGCAAATATCGCAAATATCGCAAATATCGCAAATATCGCAAATAACGCAAATCTCCTCCATTACCGTTCCGTTATTGTTAACCGTCAGGGTATTAATGTTACGCAGGGCTGGAAGAAGCCTAAGACAAGGACAATGTTACCGCCCATCAGTGGTAAGATAACCACCCCAAAGCAAACCCCACCCAAAAGCTTGACCGTGGCACCAGTAGAGCCGTTAACCAGCTCCGACCCAATCCCATCCACGTCCACCTCGGCATCCGTTTCTGCATCCGTATCGAGTCCAGTGATGGCCTCGACTGGTCTCCAGTCAGGGGTGACTGCGGGATCTGTGTCGGATACGTCAGCACCCAGTCAGACCCCAAATGCCACTCTGGCTTCAGCCACATCGGCGTCTGTCGCGAGTCCGCAGAAGACCCCGGCAAAAAATTCACCCACGTCCCCTCAGAGTCTCAAGGAAACCAGCAATAAGGTGAAAAAGGTGCTCCCTTCGCGAGTTACTGCGCTCGCCCTTTCTGTCTCTTTCGTTTTTTCCTCCTTTTACGCTTTTTTTTTGTTTCTTTTCCTTTACTCTCTCTTTCTCTCTCTCTCTCTCTCTTTCTTCTATCGCTTTCACCACCTCCGCTCTCGTCTGTTTCCAGTACATCTTATTTTTGATTTCGATTCCTCTCTCTCTCTCTACTTTCACCTGTACACTTAATTTCATTGTCCTCGAATCACTCACATGCTTCATGGTAGCAAAGCATGTAATGCACGAAGTGGCAAAGCTGCTGCATTCAGTTGTTAAATGGCAAGGGAATACATACGTTACGTACCAACTGATTCGCAACTAAAAATTAGTAGAGAATATGTATTAGGTTTTGGAGGAAAGGATAAGGAGGAAAGGATTGCTATTTGTTACTTGTCCAACTCTTGGTATAGTAATTATTTATGTGTTACGATTAAGTTAACAGCACCGATTATTGTATTTACTCCTTGGGTAATATCGTATAAGCGACCAATGTTTTGGTATTATCATTTTCTGGTTCTATAGACTAGAAGTGTATTTCGACTAATAAGTACTCATCTTAACGTAGAAATTACTGTACAATTTACCACATTGATTTTTTCCCCAAGTGAGATTATTTTCACTCGACATTGCAAGTACGCCTAGTCAATAAGCACGAGTTGCAGGCGGCTAGAAAAAAAAAAATATTTTTTATGGAACCGAAATGTGTAGACGTTCGAAACACAGGAGTGACAGACCGCTTTAGCATTAACTCCGTTTATGAACACTGGCGACAATACGTATATGCATGACAATAGCAAATTATCAACTTATCACTGTCATTTATTTTTTATCAAGTGCCATAATATCAAACCATAATAGTCGATAGTTTTTTCAGCATTGCATGCGTTCAAGCATATTCTACTTAAGTATTGTGTAATACGTACTTAAATTTTTGTGCGATTCTCGGCAAATTGGAAAAGAAACTTGGTGAATTTCTTATCGATACTGTATTCACATGGACAATTTTTGTCTACAGGATAAAGAAGGAAAGAAGAAGAGTAGAAATAAAGAAGGTAATGAGATGTTTTTTTTTTAATATCTTTCTTGATCAAGATTTCAATTTCGTTTAGCATTAAATGTAAATAATACATATATCGTGCGTGTCTTGAAATCGTATTAACACACATGTGTTGAAATATTCAAGAATGTCTTTTCAAGTTTTACAACTTGAAATATCCACTTACTCATATTAATCTTGTATTATTAATTTTTCTCTGCTGCTTGTCGGATCGGAATATATGGTAGGTATTAGTAGTGTAGCTATAGGACATTTTTTCACTACTGTGCTCATTCCGTGCTCATTCCGTGCTCATTCCGTGCTCATTCTGTGCTCATCCTGTGCTCATTGACTGTAACTGGGAAAGATTCGATCAGTCCGTGATGGTGATTTACTTCTTCTTTGCGTTTAGCGATGTCGAACGTGCGCTCCTAATTTGTACCAGAAAAGAACGCGATCGCATTGTACAAGTGTATAAAAAGGTGATTGGCTCGTGCATCGAATTTGACTTTTTCGTGAATGTACACTTACGGAAATTCAGATTTATCTCCAAAACTTTATCTTATCGAATATTCAAACGTAGCGTTGTCGGTATCATAGAAAAGTTTCGAACACAATCTTTCCTAATTCATAGCCGTGGATATGCTCGAGTATAGCCGGACCGTCGTAATTCAATCCTCGCGACATTGGCAATAATTCAGTGTGGAAAGTGTGCAATTTACTCTAAACTAACAATAAGTCTAAAGAAATTGTCGATTGTCGTTTGTCGTAACGCCAGGGTCAGAGAAGCAGTCTCCGACGAGTAGAGTTGCGTCGCCGATGTTCAATGTCGGGAGTTTGACGCGCAGTGCTTTTGAATTATTCACTTATAAACATCTAGATAACGTGTATTCTTCATTTTCACGATAAGCTCCCCAGATGCCTGATTATTGTTTTTACATTCTGACATCTCAGTTTCACGGAATGTTTAATCTTCAGCATACGTGTGTCGAATGCGATACGGCGCTAAGCCACTGTAGACTTCTACCGTGCATTGTCCGTAGCTGATATTTCACTTAGCGTAATTGCCGTAATTGTACCTACTTATTACTTACTACTTACTTCAGTATCTCACAATCAGTATACATACATCCATACATACATACATACATACATACACGTATAATCTCATAGACGTTGCGACACATTTTTCGACACATTTTTCGACACATTTTTCGACTTCTTTTCGATAGAAATCTTACAATTAGTTTTACGTGTCAATGAGTTTTGAGATTGTGTATGTATTCACACACTGCATGTTGCAAATTCTGGGCATGAAAAGATCCAAGTCGAATAACATCAATTTTCACTAGAAAACTTGGTGAGCCTTAACGAGCAATATCGTATCCTCTTGCTATTGCAGTAACGTACTCGTACTCGTATCTACAATAGTTGTACACGTATCAAGCTAAATATTACATTACAGATTCATTTACGTAGACCAGACTAAAAATCTATTTAGCAGCCTTTAAAAAATATTACGTCTCATCCATAGAAGATATTGTATTGTATTTCGAATAAGAGTTTAGAAAATTGGAGATTTTGCAAGTCAAGTGTGTGCCGGACAGTTTTACTTGTGTATCGCAAAAGTTCGTGCAGCTGTGCGAGTCGTAGTGAAGAGCGGAAAAGTGATGCTACTCGAATGAGAAGCGAGAAAAAGTTGGTAGAGAAATATGGATCTGATATCGGACAATGTTTGGTCGAATAAGGAGAGGGTGTCGTCAATTAAACTGCCTCACACGTCGTCTCCAGTATGGACCGTTTTGGGCCAACTGGAAGAAGTTCGCTCTAAAAGTAACAAGGAATTGCCTAAGTGGTGTCTTTCCATGGGCGTTTCAGCTCTCCTGGACGATCCCTCAGTTTTGATCGAGGGCGTACTCTTCCGGGCTCGTTACCTGGGCTCGACCCAACTTGTGTGCGAGGGTCAACCCACCAAATCCACTCGCATGTGTCAAGCTGAAGAAGCCGTCTCCAGGATTAAGGTATGCCATTTTCCATTCTTAATTCCTTTTAATCTTCCAATTAGCGGGGATGGCATTCCACCTAGATACAAAATCGTTCCTGACATTCTTACGCTTAATAACTCTGTACACACTCGGTATGTAATGTTGATCCAATTATCATCAATCGAATCGCTTTATTTTCGAATACTCTAGGTGAATTGTCATCCCTGCAAATCACAATATCAATTCGCTTTAGAAAGCATTATTATCGTCTTCTTTGCCGTTTTGGCTGCTCAGCTCAACTCCACTTTCATTTCCCTCCTTAATTCACTGACAATTTCCAAAATGATTAGCGGGGGACAGTATCCGTTATACAATATTTTGATATTGTCAGTTCAAGTTACACTACTCACCGAAGTAACGGGCAGAAACGAATGATCCTGCGTAATGTTTGTCAATAGGAAAGCACAGTTTAGCATTAAATGGGATGCATTGCGCGTTTGTTGTGAACCAAAGCATGGACTCGTCATCATTTACACCAATACTCGCGCTTGCATTTTGATTGTAATTGTAAGACCAGTTTATGAGGAGTAGGGAAGGAAAGTTGGTCACTTATGCACCGTTGATTGTGTATGCACATTTTCACCTTCTTCGACAGAAATGACAGAAATGACAGAAATGACAGAAATGACAGAAATGACAGAAATGACCGGACAGTAACGAAGCGGCTCTAGTGTGTTATTATTGAGCACGGAAGGGCTAACTCACGGGGACGGAAACACATACATACATACATACATACAACGTACATAGTACTTGCATATGCAAGAATGCTTGTCTAGCGCGATTCTTAGCAGCATGTCTCGAACGCTTCTACCCCACCACTCTTACACGTTCCTCTTTGCTGTGTTTTCTTTCGCAAGGATGTATCTCGATGTCAAATCTTTTCTCACGTCCCCACCAACGTGTTCACGCCCTCGAAATGTTACTGTTATTCGGCTGTACTATACTACTATGTATTTGCACACACGTGCGTGCATGTGAACGAAATGCACGCACTTGAATGTTTCATTTATAAATTTATATCTTTCCGATTGTCATAATTTCCGCCTGTTCCAACGATGCGACATTGTAGTCCTGTGAATGCACTTTTCCCATATTGTACATACATGTACACGATTTGTGCGAGGAATATTGTTTACGGTAAAAAGAGAATAATTCTCAGAATTATTCAATCTGTATCTCTCATTGGTGAAACGTTTCCCTTATTGTACATATCTATGTACATACAATCTATGTAGAAATATTGAGTAATTCCTATTACATACATGCGTACAATGCAAGAATACAATATTTTCATTACCATTGCATCTATCCAGTCTCTTCTCCATAGTTTTTATTTTTTCACCTTTTCTATGACTATGTATTGATAGGATGCTTCTAAGAATCCTATCTGTTTTGTTACATACATTACATGATTACATGTATGCAGTATGGAATTCTGAACCTGCAGGTCGGGTTTTTAATTGGATTTCTCTGTGGTGTATAATTATTTACAAAACAGATGGGGCTTATGTATACATAAAGCTAATAAGGTCTGCTCTTCTAGTAGAGATATATTGTATACTTTGTGTTGTTCTTTATCACCCTCCTGTCTCAAAACTGCTGAACGTATGTGAATTTGTCGCTTTTTCAGCACCCTCCTTCTAAGTAAGCGAGCAATACGTTGGCTTGTCTATTGGAGTCGTCTTGCGGTTCTTAGCTCTCCTTGAATTATAAAATTGCATTGGTAGACTTCGAAATTGAAAGGAAAAGATTGAGAAAAATTGAGAAAAATTGAGAAAAATTGATGAGCATTTCCTTCAAGAAAAAAGAAATAATAAAAAAAAATAATAAAAAAAAAAAATTGATCGAGCGCAGTGCTGTTAACGTTGTTATTCACAGTTAAAATTGCCATATCTAAGATGGTACATGGTTATTTTCTACTGTAGATCTATAAAGATTAAGTCTATAAATCTATTGGAGGTACAAATCAAATGGGCAGTATCCGTAACATTGAATACCAGCGAAAGTAAGTTAGGTAATAAAGTTCGTTGGTCTGGTTTAACAATTGTGGGTGAATCGTTTCGATCGTACAAAATAACTGTTTTCCAGTTAGAAGTTGTCGAGATTGTATTTTTGCAGCAATACTGTTGTGCATTTGTCGCACAGACTATCGCGTAGTGAGTACTCAGTACATATGTACTTAGGTAGTGGACGAACTTTATTGCCTTCTTCCGATTACTTGAGAGATGACCGCAACAAGAAAGGTATAGGAAGAAACGGAACCTCGTAAATGTACGATAGGAAAATAAAGAGGGGGCGAGAGGGGTGAGAAAGGCAAGAAATTGGTGGTAATTGTGGGATGCGCGAGGGATGTACGAGGGATGTACGAGGGATGCACGACGGAGAAGAGAGAGTGTGTACTGTATCGTACTGTAGGGTTTCTTTGTCTGTTTGTGTGTCGCGCAACGAGAAGGAGGGCCACGGTTCAGTATCTACGCAGGGTGGGAACTACGGACAGATAAACTGTGAGGGTGAGGAGACATGCGGACGTAGCAGCGTCATGTCGCAAAGAAGCCTCGAGGAAGAAGAATGCGACTCGAGCGAAGAGCTGATAGGAAATGCGCCCACCGTTTGTCAATCGGAGCCGCAGCGGCAAAGGAAACCAGCACAGCCGAAGGTGGCACCGAAATTGGCCCCAAAATTAACACCCAAGCTTGCTCCGAGCGTCAGCGTCAGCGTCAGCGTCAGCGCCAGTGGCAGCAACAACGCTTCTTCCTTGGGACCTCCGACGGTTTTCAGGCTGCACTTCTTGGGCTCGATCGAGATCGAAGAGGAGACTGGGAGGAAAAGGCGTAAACGCCTCAAGAACCACATGGTCGAGGAAGCCGTCACTAAGATCAAGGTCCGCCACATCATCAAGGACCTCCCTTTTCCTCTTTACTTCGTTCTTCAGACCTTCTCCACCACCCAAGAGTTTCGAGTCCTGCTGATAGGAGATGCTCTATTGCGATAGATACGCGTTCCGCTCGCGATCGTGATGGTACTCGAATACTTGTACATACTTCCACAAGGCGATTCGTAATGCTCCTTGATAAGTAATAGCGTGGGTCAGTGGTAGGGCTGCGAGATATTCCAGAGAGATGCCAGGAATCGCCCGCACTTGAATCTGCATTATTACTTGAAAATGTTCAAATCGGAGATCGAACGAAAAAGGGACGGCAAAGAAAGAAGCTCGCAAGTCCACTCGGTGGCCTTGCGGTTGCTTCTCATTCTCATTTTCATTTTCCCGAGGAAGCGGAACTCGCAAATTTTTTTGACTTGAGTTAGGTACACAGGGTACACTCACTGCGTATACGGGATTGCGGTTGCAGGTAAGACTGAGTGCGTGTATTTACGAAACGGCAGACTTAGCCCAATGTACCATCTTAGGTGTGGCTAAAAAAAGAACATACCTACCATTTTTAACGATTCCTAAGGTTTAATCTATTTCACTCGTCAAAATCATATTGAAACTATCGTCACATCCCTAATATGTCCGTTGAAGAAACGATCAATTCGATTTAGTCGTACCTACGCATACGGTATGTATGCATGGTCAGGTCATATAAAAAAGTAAATGTGCAATTAAAGTACAGGAATGATTCAACGGTATGTACGGTTACTGCATTTTCGATCATAACTCTTACCGATTGACCTCTAGTGTACACAATACGTACGATACATCTTGCTCTTTCGAAGACAGCAAGTTAGAAGTTTCGTAAGGCCTCTACGCTTCAGTTTGTTATTTAGTTATTGGGCGCACCTTTACCCAGTTTGGGTTTACCGAGAGTTCAATTTTTCCATCAGTCGCATCAAAGAAATATTTTACACACGTCATATTCGCCTTAATTTAATTCTCCTAATTCATAGATCAGCGGTGGATTGTGTAATTCGCAAACAATTAATTTCTGATGGTACCTGATGGTTAAATCTACTGTTTTTTTAATACACATACTCTGCCTTACATTCAGAACTAATAAGATCGCTAAAGTAAAGTTGTATCGATCGTTTTCGATCGTTTTCGATCGTTTACGATCCATTGCACGTCGGGAATTCCTAGCCGAATGTTATACATACATACGTGTATAATCTTTCCTTGATTAACTCAAATCATGGCTAGATGTTGCTTTGCGTTAGTTTTATCGTTGCATTATGCAAAAACGGTATCGGGATACATCCATGTCAAAAGAAAAGGAAAACAGAGGAATCTTGACCAATTTCAGGACTCACCCTCTACTACTGATGTTCCCCTTGTCTTTTTATAATTTTCAAACTCTTCCGTAATAACGATTTTATTATCTACATACATACATACATACATACATTTTAATTGATAATATCAGCTATACTTTTATGCCTAGCCGTTTGCTTAAGATTTGCCATATGATACTTATTAATATTGATTCTTAACCCTAACATGCTGCTTCTGCACGGTAGGCGCTGGTACGTATATCATCAATTTTATACGAATACGTTAACTTTGCATTCGTTCCGTTACGTGCGCGATTACGAATTCAAACCTTTAAGAGTTTAATCGCGACAACAGTCTTCGCGAGGCTCTAGCTCGAGCAGTGCCACTGCTGGGAGCTGGAGAGACGAGTCGAATCTGTCGAATGTAAAATGCGGCTGCGAAGGGGAGGAGTGGCCCATTTCTCTCGGGGCTCGTCTCTTCAGTTTCCCAGAGTTTCTTCATTTTTCGCCCATAAACGGAATTATAAATTTTGAAAATATCATCGCAGCATCCTTCGGAAAGAGATCTCGATTGTTTATCGATTGACGTAGATATTTTTTAATTTCAATTGCACACGGCGAATCTGCTTTGAGACTTAACGTTGTAAATGTAGGCACCCGATGGCGAAACGCAACCAAGTACGGAAGTGGACCTTTTTATCTCGACGGAAAAGATTATGGTACTAAACACGGATTTGAAGGAAATTATGATGGACCACGCGCTAAGGACAATTTCGTACATTGCCGATATTGGGGATTTGGTGGTCTTAATGGCCCGCAGACGGTTCGTTCCGCACGAAATGGAAGAGGCACCGAAAATCAACAGGACGCCGAAGATGATTTGTCACGTTTTCGAAAGCGAAGAAGCTCAATTTATAGCACAAAGTATTGGGCAAGCCTTTCAAGTAGCTTACATGGAGTTCCTCAAGGCAAATGGAATCGAAGATCATAGTTTCGTGAAGGAAATGGACTACCAGGAGGTTCTCAATTCCCAAGAGATTTTTGGCGATGAGCTGCAGATGTTCGCGAAGAAAGAAATGCAGAAAGAGGTTCGTTATGTTCGCTATGTACTTCCTATACTATGTACAATACTTTCCACACGAGGATTTGTAAGATCGGCCAAATTGAATTTCGAATAATTGTCAAGGATCGTGCGACTACTGGAAATCTTTATTTACTCTTAGGTCGTGGTGCCGAAGGTGAAGGGTGAAATTTTGGGCGTCGTAATTGTGGAATCGGGTTGGGGTTCTATGCTACCTACGGTAGTGATCGCTAACTTGGCTCCAGCGGGTGCAGCCGCACGCTGCGGCCAACTGAACATTGGTGATCAGATCATCGCTATCAACGGCGTTTCGCTGGTCGGTCTCCCACTCTCGACCTGCCAAACTTATATTAAGAATTCGAAAAACCAAACTGTTGTGAAGCTAACAGTCGTGCCATGTGCGCCCGTGGTCGAGGTCAAGATCAAGAGGCCCGACACCAAGTATCAGTTAGGATTTAGTGTACAGAACGGGGTGATATGTAGTCTACTGAGGGGCGGTATTGCGGAGAGGGGAGGCGTTCGTGTGGGCCACAGGATCATTGAGATTAATAACCAAAGCGTTGTCGCTGTACCCCACGAAAAAATCGTAAACCTTTTAGCTACGTCCGTCGGCGAGGTGCGTATGTCCTTAGAATATTCCAACCCAACAACCTCATTTGACTCTTTCGGTACCGTAGAGTACCAGTACCGCCAACCTATGCCAACAGCGGCTTCTCGATAAGTACATTCTTCAAGAAACTTCCGAGCGATACCTTTCTCTCTCTCTCTGGAAAGCATGCGAGATACCGAAAGGGTTAATATGACGTGAGATATCTTCTTACCTACTGGATCACAGATTTGAGTGTCTAGCGATCACCACTATCTCGGTGTAATTCCTATCCCCCGTTGGAATGCCAAATGAGCAGTGAAACGAAGAGAGCTGCAGCCACATAAATCCGTTATCTTTATGTCCGTGTTTCAGATTCTAATGAAGACGATGCCCACGTCGATGTTTAGGCTGTTGACTGGCCAGGAATCTCCGGTGTATATATAAAGCGTTCGGTTGCCTGGCTGATGCGTAGTGAACAGACAATACATCCGCCATCCACTACCAAACTATCCACTACTTTACTGTACAGGTTTATTCCACGCAAATCGCTTCGTGTTTCGATTCTTATTCGAACGATTCGACTCGTGTATTCACCAGCTCCTGCTTAGCGAGACCGAGACGGAGACGGAGACGGAGACCGAGACCGAGACCGAGACCAAGACCGAGACCGACCGAGACCGAGACCGAGACCGAGACCGAGACCGAGACCGAGACCGAGACCGAGACCGAGACCGAGACCGAGACAGAGACCGAGACCGAGACAGAGACAGAGACCGAGACCGAGACCAACATACACACGTTGCGACTGACGTTAACTAAATACATACATATTTACTTGAAGCAAAGCAAAACAAATGAATATATATATACATACATATATATATATATATATATATATATATATATATAAAAATGAATATAATATATACATAAATACTTTATTGGCCAATGCGATTCTCTGTGGCGCGTTTTTTTTATGGTTGCTCGTGAAATTCGCGACTCTCCGAGACGATGTATCGAGGGTTTTATCGAAATTCTTAGAGCACCGGCTTTTTACTTTGTACTTTTTATACATAGCTCGTCGGGAGTATTCGTTTGCCCGGTCTCGAGAAGTACATTGGGCTGCACCAACAGCTCATTCTTTTCTTGGCTTCCCAACGCGCAAATTGATACGTCCTCTCGTACTCGAGTACGAACCTGACCGGTGAACTGTTAGATAGCCATGAAAACACTAGTGTTTCTCCGGCGCTTGGACAATTTTGCTAATGTATCGAATATGCAGAATTTCCAGTTAGGAAAAAACAGTCCGAAGATATTCTTTCCTAACACACTAGGCGTACACAATTAGTGTGTCATTACGGAGCAGATGAGCACAACCTCCGAGTCCCGGAAGATCAGAATTGGTATAGCTCGTTGGCAAATTGAGACACGTATTTTGTTTTCGCGAACTATTGTTACTCGAAGGACAGGTACAAAACGTGATGCATGGTAAAACCATCGGGTTTTCATGAAGCCCCGTGTCGGCGGGCAAAACTAATCCTCGAATAAACTTGCATGTACATGTATGTAGATCGCTTCGCCCCACTCGTATGTACATACATGCATACGTGGACCATACGCGTGCTGCGCAAAGCAAAATGCTAATTGCGAGCAAAATGAAACGTTGCTGAATTGATATTTGAAAAACGTGGACAACAGATTCGTTGGAACTGTTTGCATTGCGACACATTCGTATGGTGAAAAATTTGCAGATTTATTCAACTGGTCATTTTGCCGTCCCAACAGCATAGGAAAAAAGAAACACGAGAGAGGAAGGAATAGGTGCTGTGAAAATGTTTCCTGTACATATGTACAAAGTGCCGCACATTTCGTACCTCGGGTGTACAATGGTGTTCCTCGCCAAGAGTTAGGTACCGAAGCTACAAGTCGGATTTAAACGCCCGCACTTACTTTCGATATTGACATTGTACAAGTCAGAAGTTTCGAGTATCCAATATCACGTGCCATGGGTTTTACCGAAAATGCCGGCACAAAAGAAATAGCGTGTCAAGCCGAGAGAGAACCGGTTAAGGTTAAGAGAATATTCGCCATAGCTACAGATAACTCAATACACTCGCTGCGTGAAAAGGAACTTATCGTTAGAGGAAAGATTAAAAAACGAGCATCGCGCGAGTCCGGTACGCCGCGTTCTCGTTGGAATGGAATCGTAAAGTTGAGTGAAACTACAGAGAATCGCAGGCCCTTCGCCAAGAAAGACCGAGGCGAGAATGCATCGGATGCAGTGCACACGATTCTAAATAGCACAAAGCCATTGAGCAAGACTTGAGGAAGGGGGCTGGAGCGGTGTGATTTGAACGATCGGCGGAGCCAGGAGTACTGATCTGTGCCATTTACGAAATAAATCGCGAGGCAGTACCCGAGCAACGCTTCGTCGTTTAATTGTCGGATCGCTCGATGATTCTCGATCGTTGAACCGCGTTCGATCCTTCGCTTATTTTTATCCTTAAACTACAAAACGCTTTAGCCCGAAGCTTTTTTATCCTTGAAGGAATCCACCGTCAGGAGACCGAGGAGAAGGAATTTTTTAACGTCACTTGGTACGTGGTGTATGTACTTGGGTACATCGGCGAAAAGTAACCTGATAACTTGCAAGATATTTTTCAAGGCTAACGGATCTTTTGCTTCCGATTGGACTAAGCGATCAAGGCGACTTTTTGCTGTCATTGCAAAGAGAATAATGGATAATATATACGTATATAATTAGTAAATGTTTATAAGAAATGCGACGGTTGGATTCCTTTAAGACGGGCAATCCTCAAGAACGAGTGGCCCCAGCGTGTCAATCAGGGGTCGAGCTTCTTCGTTTCTACTACAAATTAATACCTACTATACATATAGTACTTTGAGTGCATAAATCTCGTGATACGTCTCGCGCTGCTTGTCCACCGGAAACGCTCGCGTAAGCCTTCCTCTCGTTATCGGGCCATTTGCGAGAACGTTTCCATTTCTCTGTCTCTTTCTCCTTCTGCTCTCGAGTTCTCAAGTTGCCGTAATTTTACTCAAAAATTTCAAACACCAGTCTCTCACTCTGAACCCTGATTGCAAATTCTTCACATCCAGAGATGTCCGATGGAAAAGAATCGAGAATCGATTGGCTTGCATCAGACATACATACATGCACGTATACATACACGTATGTATGTATGTATGTCTTCTCTTACAATTTGGCTAGACGGAACGTCAACAAGTTCTACTACTTCCAAGGCCGACTTTATCCCGAACACTGATTCCCATTGTCAGCATGATATTATTTGCGTATGATACATAAATCAGTATTTTTTTTATTTGTCCCAATTCGTTGAAATAATTCGAATTGCAGCTGGTGGGGGTGATGCAATATTCATTGCAGCCTAATCGTACGTTGAGAATTTTCCAACAGAGTTTTTTTTATGGGTCAACCATTTTTGTTACACTTTGTTGCGAAAAGCAACTTATATTCTACGATATTGTTCTTCGGTTATAAGCGCAATCCTAGATAGTACAATCCTTTATGACGGAAACGAATATTCATGAAAAGGAGGGAGGTACACGAAGCTTTCGTCAATCTTTTCTTCAGAAGAATACCTTATCCTCATGTAGTACTGACCATACTGACCTATTTTGTCTTTCCAATGAAACCTATAAAAATGTACGAAGATACTTGTGTTTTGAGTTTATTCTATCTTTCGTCTGATTCGTTCAATGCAATTCTCTTCGTTAGGCTCAATCAATTCTGCACGAGCGTAATGGAAGATTGTAAATGTCGATGTCATGCCTCGACAATGGATCGCGTGTCGACGTTTCGAGCACTATCATTATCAATTAGAAATACAAATTATGTAGTACCAAAAGAAGTACATACATATTAATCATACGTATACATTGTATACATTGTATACGCTGTATACATACTAGGAATTACTGTTTAATTGGCGTGATCATTATTTCACTGAGGCTCGTTAACTCATTCGTTACTCAAATCACAAATTGGCACTTTAATCAATCTTTTATATTTATCTGTCGCGCACTGATTTAACATACGATTAACAGAACAACTCTGGCACTCGACATCTAAGACCAAGAATTCGACACAACGATCGGGAGAGGTAAATTGAAATTGGCAAAATTAAAATACAAATAACTAACGTATCGACCGTTGTCGACAAACGAACAACTGTCTCAATTACTTCTTTTCAGCCATGAGGAATCGTTATTGGCAATAGCGTTCCGCCCAATCAACGTAAAATTTCATCTCAAAACTTTTCAGTAGCACAAAGGTTTTTCCGTTCGTATCAGCAGAGTCTTTCAAACTCGCAAATTTGACAGTAACGCCAGACAGTACATGTATATTCGATATTGTATTCGATGTGCACTCTCGCATTCATTATCAGAAGAGTAAAGCGTCCACGGTGTTTCAAAGTACGTATACAAAGGAGGGCAGGGATTTGTAATCATTAACAAGGATAATTGACAGACTCTTGATAGCATAGCAGTATGAGAAAAGTGATTCAACATTTCAGCCTTGTGGGGATGTATCGATATAGCCGGTCGATGGGTAATTCTCTCTAATTTCCATCTGACAAAGAAAAAACGGGGCTTTCGCATGTAGCAGGCTTGTGTCCTTTATAAGCTATCAACGCCATTCGACGAATGCTCCATTCGCCATTAGTAGGCCGGACAATTCCATTCGGTCAAATTGTTGCAATGAGATACGATTGTTTGGTTGTTTTAGATATAATTGAAATATGACAATAAGAAAATATATTTTCAAGTCGTAGTTAATCTACTGCGGTAACTTAATCTACTGAATTTTGTTTCGATAATGAACGTTTCCTTTCATGTAAATACATACATGATGCTGTATAATTGAACAGGGAATCCATTAGTGTAGATGTGTAGATTATCGGATGCACCTCGCAACGGGATTAGTTGAAGTAGTTGCCGATATCTCTTTGCTCCTTTGACCGAAACAACCTCTGGGATTGTGCCCAGAGAAATACGCATGTTGACGCAAATCCACTTTGAGTCCACTGAGGATAATCTTTGTCAAAGTAATCGATACATTTTAATCTTTTAAGCCATATTAGAATCGTGTTGGTAGACTTTTAGATGAACCAGCATGTAAAGATTACTATGGAGCATGGTAGACCGTACCATTAGGAACCATGAGTGAATTATATTAGCATGTTAATGAAATAATTAATAGAATGGTTTCTTGGCTGGATACATCTCAAGTGAGAAATGCTTGTGCTGTACATTGCTGCAATTCAATTATAAAGCTATTACATTTTTCTAATATAGGAAAGCCTCTATAGTTCACATTAGTATTGTACGACCAGATGATAGAGCAATTAGTACAACGTTGTATGCACGATAACAAATTATTCTCACATTCGCGTTGAGTTTCCAAGTCTCCAATGCTGATCCATAGATTCGGTAGTTGTAGAAACTTGAAATTATTCAAGAAATAAGGTAGAACGAATCTGGAATGACGAGATACTCTGCAAACTATGTAATCGGTACGTACTTTTTCTATCAGACTGGAAGCAGATATAGTAAATACGTACAATGTATAATTGAGATCGTAGCGAATCGTCACTACCTACTAGACTAGAGCGTACGATAGAATAGTGGCCGTATAAGCGTATAATTATTCGAGCTCCAGGTACCTTTCCCATTGGTCGATTCGACAGCTCGTCTTACGGTATTTCCTTTGATCAAGCAATTATGGGCCTACAGAAGCGGAATTAATTAGTTGAGCAATGTCAACGTAATTTCAACGTAATTTCACGATCCTACATCTACACGTCTGTATGTGCACGTCATTCCGTAGCGAACCGAATGTTGTCCCATGTAAGCTTTTAGCATTACCGATTTTATAGATATCATAGTAATTTTGGAGAGTTATCCTTCGACCGTGCGCATTACATATCGCATATCAGAAAGAATACATATTAGGCCGGTGTAATCGATTCTTTCGGCGAGAATATTGAACGATAACGCCGAAATCTATTTCATCGCGTGGATACGATTGTTTGAAAATTGGTTCAACTTTGAGTATTAAAAGAGATGTATGTATATGAATTCGAACTAATTCGAGAAGACATAATTCTGTTTTGGAAAAAGACGGAAAATTTGAAATGCGTAAAGGATATTTCCCCGGTACGGTGTTGCAGCCAGAAAGAACCGAATACTATCGATAGTTAGGGTAAGGAAGGAAAAGTACATATGTATATTAAGATACATGGATCGTGACATGGAAGTTTTGGTCGACATTGATATGTGCATCAAGCGACGCGACGGAGGGATACGTATATTCTAAACGGGATCAAACAAGATGTTATATATTGGGTGGCCGAAACTTATCTAGTCATTACACTAATTGTAAGAGTAAGAGTATATATATAATAAATATATATATATATATATATATATATATATATATAAACAAATGAATGAATAAATAAATAAATAAACAAATAAATAAATAAATAAATAAATATATATATATATATTGAGATAAATAAATATAAATATAAATATAAATATAAATACCTTTCTATAAATACTGAGCTAAACTAAAGAGTGAAATACTCAGCTATAGCGAGCTACCCTGACTGAACGTCTTTAAGTGGACTATGATTAATTAGAACGATACCGATTGTGACACTGAAATTGTTTAAACGCTGAAAGTGAAATTGCAACTCTGACACGTGTAACAGTGTATCAAGGTGAAGACAAGCACAAATTTGATTCATTTTCACATACTTATTGCAGTTTGTCTTGTATAAAGATTCAGTCATGTGTTCAGTTTCTGTTGGGCAACAACATTGAGTGTCCGAATCACTTGTTTGTTTTTGAAACACCGCGCCGTGCCGCGCCGTATAGTTTGAGCATTTGCATTTCTGGCATTTAGATTGAGAAGATATTTTCCTTTATACATATTTATAGATTTAACTTGAAAAGGGTAAAAAATTGACTTTCTTACATCAAGTTTCGTCGAATCTCGTGTAATTAGGTTTATTTGCGGTATGCAATAACCAGTCGGATGTCGCATAGAAAGATTCTTATTTCCAAATTGAAGACGGACCTCAATGGTAAAACTGCTGCATTTCGTATGTTTCGTAAACGGGAGGCTCAAGAGAAAAATATTGATGGGAAAACAGGCATACTATTGACTCTCTTATTGGTCGTGTGTAGTGGTTCCTTTAACTATGCGTTTGCATAAAAATAACTTGAAAAGACAATTGACGATATTCTTCCTGACGAACAATTCGTTTCTTGGAGTGAAGAAATTAGTTTACGAATGCTCATTATCGTAAGAAATCGTTACTGCGAATTAATGTCCAGGACTCTCCACAAAAGTTCAATCACTGTCCTTGTCGATGCAGTAATAATCCATTTAGATTTAGGATAAATTTCCTTCGCGTACTGTCGCCCCAAGTACATATTTCGAAGAAAGAATCTACCACGTTAGTTAACTGGACGTTGTTAAAGTTGTAACACCTTGATCACGTGCTAAACTATGTCCTAAGATTGGCCAAGATTTCGAATAAGCGTTAGCGGTGATGCGTTACTTTAGTGTTAAAGATAATTCTTGCAACCTGTTGGAGATAAAATCTGTCGTGGCTCGTACATGAAATATGTTTTCTCGTAAACGCTGATTGATTCTAATGGCACCACCTGCTGCTTATCTTAATCTTCGTAAACGATATATCACAAATGTTACATCTTACATCCGTTGAGCAGTTTCGGTTGATGGGGTTTCAGTAGTAAGCGCAAAGAAATGTCAGGAGATACGAAGTGCAAAAGAAAATAGATACTGGTGAGCTCGAGAGCAACGTTTACGTGACGCGTTTTTAAGAGAGAATAGGAAACTGAAAATTGCTGAAAATAATATCGAGAGTCGTATAGGAGGAGGAAGAGGAGATGTCCGGTATACAAGATCGCTTTCTCGATCCTTACAATAGACGATACACATACAATAGAGCCATGCGAAATCAGTGCGAACGGTACCCTTGGATTTAGCGTAAAGAAAATCGTCGTCGGTAAGGTAATCTAAACGCTACCATTCGTAAGTGATAAGGGATAAATATATCTCATACATAAATAGAGCTTGCGCCGTAGCTTCACCCAGTCATGAAACACGCTACAAAATATCGTGACTGTCTATCAATGTTCGTGAATGTATTATAAGTTATAAATTATAAGTGAGCTATTGAATGTGTATATGGTAATATTATACTAGTCCATATTAAGATTACAATAAAATGTAATTTTGAATTCAAATTCTAAATGTCATGCTTGTGATCATTCGTTTGCTTATCCTACTTCTCTTTTACAGATTTGCTTTCGAACGATCGTCTTATTGTTGGAATCTCTAGACTCTAGAGATGTCTTCATGTTCGAATTAAGATTTTTAATAATGAGAATTAATTGAATGGAAATTGCAAAAATGTACAAAGTCAGAGGAAAACGTTGCTCGTTGCAATTTATTTGGACAATGTTTTGGTGGGAAGACAGTTTTGTTAAAAAAATCTTTACCGATATGTAGTATAATTCATTTATTCGATCACATGGTTTATTTAAATTGTGTGTGTCGAACCAGATGAATATTACCGCTTATTTGTACATCTAGATGTTACTAACTTTGATATCGCTACAAAAGCAATCACAATATCCGTGAAAAATTTTAAAAAGATTTTGCAGGAAAAATTGCATATTAAGCGTCGTGACGTCTCAAAAACTTCTTCTCGTGCCGTTAACGCGTGGCATCATTTATACACCAGTACATACAGAGAACTTATTTCACGAATTTGTGGCTTTTTACCTAACCATTTCCTAGTACACTATTATCTCTGATCTATACACATCCTAAAGATGATATAACATATAACTAAATATTTTTACCAATCTTCAGTATAAACGGGATAACAATTCTGCGCACAACATCCAAAATCAGTGATAAATTAAGTTCGTTAGGTGACATAATATTATGAACAAAGTGTACATACCGTATACACCATATACCGTAGAATACTCTACGTAAGCATATCCCGAATAGAAGTGATAGAGCTTTAATACGAGTTGTAGCATATTAGCGTATATCACATATCTCTATGTGTCAAATGATTTTCAAAATGTCCAGATAAATAATATGCAATTTACCACTACCGTATGAAGCATGTTTTGTACGCCTTACGTGCCTCACGTACGCCATATTGCGCAATCTGCACTTGACATTATTTTAATTTCATTGTACTATAAGACATTACGACTTCCCTTACAGACTATTTACAAGTTTGTCAATTTCGATTCGACACAGCTTAGGGAAGTCTTGACATGGGCGAATACACGATCATCCAAAATCGTTTACTATGTGCACGCAAGCAACGGAGCCTGATAAAATGGAAAAAGTTACGCGATGCTTCTACTAGTGAGAATTGAAAAGAAACATTCACAATTTGCATCAAGTGCACAAAGAAATAAAACATTATTCGAAAGCATTTTGCGACTAGCAATAAACGTAGGAGAATCATCCGTGTATACGAGGGTAGAACTTTCGGATAAATTGTGGGACTATTTATAGAGATGAATTTGATTGCGTTTCATTGAGTTGCTGCAATTATACTTTGGAATGTATTTTTGCATTTCGGCATTAAAAATAGAATATGGCCTGTCTTAATTTCTTCAAAATCAGTGTAAGACAAGTTGAATTCACGGTTGAATTCACGGTCGAATATACGATTCCATTTTGCTTTAGTGTAATAATTAGTCTTTTCAAAGATACATACATGTACGTACGTGGTGTACATGTACTTTTGCTTGCTCAAGCACCAGTCAAGATTCCCCCCTCCACTCAAGGGAGGACTAGACTTATTGCATTCGCTTTATTCATCTTATGCTATAATATACGTATATTTCTGTACAACTGAAACCTCTACTTTATAAACATTTCGGTAAGAAATAAGTCGTATTCACCACTTCGTACTCATTACGCGTATTATCGATTTTTAGCTCTCAGATTTTCTTAATGAACACTGTTTTTTATATATACTTATATATATTTACGTATATATATATATATGTATGTATATGTATATGAACATTTGTTAGTCAGAACACATAAAAGCTGTACAACACTTCCCTTACGTGGTCGTTGGGAGCCACAAGGGAAATTGAGAGAAAACTTGCATACGAACTCATTTTCCACATGGTCATTCGGTTTACTATGGCTCATCGATACATCGCAATTCTACAGTCGCATTGCTATTGCAACGCGCTTTTGCGACCCGACTGGACTCTATGTATTTGAAGCAAGCACTCTACTTACTACAACTTAATTGGTCAATCGAGCATTGCAGTAAGCATCTCGGTTAGTTTGATTCCTCTTGGCGTTATTGCAACATACATGTATTTATACATGTATTCCTAACGGATAAACTATTTTAAAAGCCACTCGTCTCGGCTCGTTTCACTTTCAATTCTTCATAATTCTTACTTTGTGCTTGTGTGGCAATTCTCGTAATAGTACGGAACAGTGCTCTATCCGGGTCAAAAGATAGGAAGGTAAATCCAGCTGTATCTGTTGGAATTACACTCTACGCGACTGACAATGAGAAGTGGTATGAGCATGCAAAATGAAAACCGAACGAAAGATGAGTTTGCCCCGTAACTGCGCCAAAATGGAAGTAGCTATTCAAAATTCATACAGGAGAGGAGAATGTTAATGATTATCGTCTATCGGTAAACGGATTAATTCGCAGGGCTTATTCTATGGTACGGTTTCGTGTAGAAATCAGTCTACGCAATTTCGGCCGAGCAAGAAAGAATGCATTGGTCAGACACCGTTCGAAGTTGTAGAATTCTGAACGGGCGGCCGGAGAAGGTCGTGATATTGAAGCAATGCTTCCCTCAGAGATCTTGATACCTGACCCGAGGTAGTTGCAATTGTACATTCCACGAGACAGGGATACAGTCCAATTAATTGTTCCCACACCGAACGCTCCACTGAAACAATCCAATAGCATACTTTCGCATCGACTCGACATTGAAAATCGTTCGCACAAATCGTTGAATCCGAGGTGCAATGTTTACCTTTATTGGGTGGTGCCTTCTTTAGGGATACAACGAGCGTCGCGACGGCTTTTAGGACAAACGAGATCTCGGACAATCTGTACCTAGAAAAGGTCTTTATAATAAGTACTTAAAAACACGAGCGATCCTGCTTCTTTCGCGCAAATACAAAAACTTGTTCGTTTTTACTGCGAAACGAACTGAAAACTATTACCTAGGTAAGGGACACTTTCCACTTCTCCTTTCGTTCTCAATATAACGCCGTAGGACTTCTTGAAATCTATGCAACAAAGCTGTGACTGCGAGTCGACCCGCAACTCCACCCTCGTCATTTTCCGGGGGCTTATTAGGATCATTTTCGTCGCTATTCAAACCGTCCAGCAGAGAGAATTGCAAGAGTGTCTCGAAGCATGTCTTGGCAAATTCCTCGCGTAGTTTGGTTTCACCGCTATTCTCTGCGAAGGAAAAATACTTTTGTAAGAAAAAAGTTTTGGTACACGCTACAAAAAAGTGAATTTCATTTCATTTCATTTCATTTCATTTAATCTACCAATATTTGTAGTGGTGGCCGAATGTATGGAGCCCTTGTTCAAGAGCATTACAACCCGCAATATAAACTGGTGTGGTATGTGTTGAGAGTGCGGCAACACTTCGTCTCTTAAGAGTTCCATTACTTGACAATCAACAGCTTCGTCCGCTTGAATTTCTTCTACTCCACGTTCAATGCTTATGACACTGTAAATAATAGAATTGATAAGAATAGCACAAAATGCAATACAATAAAAATACTCACCTTTTAGGAAATAGGAAATCGTCCAATGTGTTGGCAAGCTCCGGCCACATACTGTGAAATTGCTCGGGGTATTTTCTAGCAAGTGGCAATCCCGTGTGTAAAACGGCTAAAAGACTCGTCACCGCAAGTTTCCAAGTAGAGGGTGACGGGCAAGAATATTTCATAGCCAAGGGAATATGAAGCGCTTCAACTATATGTTTCAACACTTGTCCATCTATTACGGCTATTTCATGCGCAGTTTTCTGGTACAAGCTAACTACCATAGACAGAGCCTTCTCACCAAAAGGCACATAATTCATGGTGACCCAATCACTCTACGACGAATCAACACAAAGAAAAACATATTTTTGTAGAATTCGTGAAATCAATATCACAACGTTTCAAGTAAATCGATACATACAGATACGCCACGAACTTGAGAGATGTGCTTCGTAGGTATTTTACCGTAAGTTGGAGCTTCGCACGCTAGTTTCGAAAAGCTCAAGAGTTGCAGAAAAATCAGCACGATCATAGTTCGTAAATTTTCCGAGCCATTTAATGCTTCCTAAAGATGAATAATTAGAATGAGCAATATTGAAAAGAGTCTTAAAAAAATGCTAGTGTCGTGACCAATGCCATACCGTACCTTTTGCAGGAGTTCCATGGAATGAAGAACCCCATCTTGCAAATGTGTCAGAACAACGTCTGGAACGGTTGGCAAAATATAAGGTGTCGATTCACCGTGAACAGGAACTGCTACAGCATTCTTCAGGACAATGCACAGTTTTTGCAAATCTGGCCCGGTAAACCTGGAAAATACCGTAAGATACTATTTCTGATCGCAGTTCGCAATCCGAACAATCGCACGATTCAAATGATTTTCAAATATTTTCGATTGTTTTCAATTACTTATTGCGAATATGTTGAAATACGGCTGGAAATATATGGACGAGCGCAGTAAGAAATGCTTGCGAGGGCACATAAGGTTCGGTTTCATTTTCCTGTGGCGGTGTTGTGCTTTCCATACCAATATTGAGCCAAACGCGCCACGCTACGACCCAAAGTGCCTCCGAATCGTTGGACTGAATCACTTCGTTTCCACTAACACTACTAGTGTCGCTTCCTTTTTGGAGATATAAAATTTCTTGAAATGACTTGAGAGCTGCTAAAGATACCTACGATTACAAGATATCTCATTGTTACATGACCACTTCTATAGTTGATTCTATACGTCTATTCGAATTACGTACCTCATTGTTCTTGCTCAATGCAGAGTTTTCAATGAATTCGAGTAAGAGTGACCAGGCACGCGGAAAGTCACCGAGCATTTGCAACAATTGTCGTTTCGTATTGAATACCCGACCAACTCCGCTCAGAGTTAAAACCTGAAATTTCCATCTAACGTAATGCGGATCTCAAAGCAAGACGACGACACACGTAAAATAAACACCATTGGTTCAGTCACCTGAGTCTCGGCCCATTGCTTTTGCGCCGTGTTTCTACTATGGTGAATGAGTATGTTGCCGCTGGTGTCAACTTTTTCACTGCTCGCAGAACTTGACAAACTGCGCACTTTATCCAGAAGTGGAAACAAGACTTGCCAAAGCACAGCTTGCCAAGTGGGTTGATGAAGTAGGCTACCGTGTGCCGATATCGTGGAAAATAGAGTTTGACTAGCAGACTTTCGTACTGCAGGTCGAGGATCGACACACAGATCACCTTCGATTTGACAGAAAATCCATACAAGTTAAGAACTGTGCTTGACCAGGCTAAGCCAGGCTAAGCTAGGCTAAGCCAATATGTGTGTGTTTGCCAATATTTTACCTAATCGCGCGTAGAGACACATCCACAATTTGTCGAAAGGCGGTACATTGGTTGTGCCAGGAAAGTCCGGAAACACTGACGATGCGTCCCCTTTCAACGAACTGCAGAGTTTTTCTTGATTTTGGAAGAAATAATCACTGATATTCCACTACGGCAGACGGACGATTAATTTCTATATAAAGTACCGAGCATTGGACGTTACTAAACTAATGAGAATAATTACTTAAGCTAGGTTTATAGTTACCATTAATCCAACGGCAGTAAGAGAAATGTTCAGTTCCTGAGTTTGTGATCCAAATTTCGCAGCTGTATCAACGCACAGCGGAAGACACCGCCATGGCATTACGGGTAAAAAATCCGTAACGACCAATTGTAGACATTGGAAAGCTATGCGAACTAACGCTTCCCTATAAAATCGCAATGAAAAGTGTTTTATCGAGTTTACGGATTCAGTTAAAAAAGAAAAGACTTTCAGTAAGTAAGTAAACGAACTGACCCGTGATGATCGGACACGGCACCAATTATGCCAAGTACCAAAGGCCAACCGTGATAAAGTGTCTCTCCAGCACCGTGTAAAACTTGCAATACGCATTCCAACTGGCGCTGTCTGACATCCCCATGCCGTACGGATGATAATTCCGACAATGGACCGAGGAGCAAAGTTTGCAATTTCTGGGGAACAGAGACAGACTATGGCATATTCTCCGTTATGCTTTTATCCTTGTTACACGGTACGTACTTGATTATCCCGCAAAGGTTGCGGATATTTGTGCTGAAGTGCCATTTTGACAAGATAAGTAATAGCTTCGACACCCCATTCTCTCATTCGTATGTGTGGATGTTGGCAAACTTCCAACAAGTGATTCGTCAAGGGCCTCCACAGTACCTCCACGCGAGGTAAATTGACTAAACCTGTTTCTAACAGTTTTGCCACGGCAAAGAGGGACGGCTCCTGGTGAGGAGAGAGTGATAATTAAGAGTGTCAAATCTTAGACGTAGACTGTACTCGTCGTTAACGACCATACCCTATTGGAATAAGCAAGTTCCATTGCTTCGTGGCTGAGTTTGCAAAGCGCATCTATCAAATGATGAAGTGCCACATCATCGAGATGTTGACTGCTCTCGAAAAGTCTACTAAGCATGGCACTCAGTACTGGTAGGTCTGCCATGACAGCATTCGTAAGCACCGCATTCGGATCAGCAGCGGTTCTGCCAGCTTTCAATGAGCCTCCTGTCGAGGGTTTCAATCCCAATATCCAAACCAAATGTTGTAACGTCGTCAGGACCAAATGCCAGGCACTTCCCAAGATACTCCCGTGACAGTGAGCCAATGACAATAGTGCGCGCATACACTGAAGATTCTTTGCTGTCAGCATGACTGGACCTTGGTGTGCACCTACGTTATAGAATGAGATTAGAAAAAAATCAATCAATCACTGTATGTTGCGAGTGTCGTTCGAATGAGCTTACCGACTGGTAGAGAGGCAGTTGGCAAGGGAGTTCCGACAGCAACAACTTGTTGTCTGTAATCTGGATCGCCCATCGTCAAATTATATTGCGTCGACTCTTGTTGACGACCAGTCGGGATTCCTTGCGGTGCATTATACAAAACTGTTAATGCATAGTGTGGTGGCAATGATGCTTTACAAATTGCTGTTATAAATGCATCCCGGGGAGTTTGGAGATCAAGCTGACCGCACAAGGCTGCGAATGTCTGAATCGCTTTTAGTACATTCTCCGTGGCAGACTCGTCGGTACTGAAAATTTTCACGCGTGCTCAGACTTGTCAAGCAAGTTCTATCTAATTTAACTCGCATCATAAATTGTATTACCTTGCGTCTATTAAGGGACTCAATGCTGCCAGTAAGCCACACCAGCTTGAATTAATAAGCTGAACGTGAAGCTTTCTCTCGGCTTCGCTCGGTTCATAACTCTGCCTTGCTGCACTCTCGTCTTTTGATCCATTCACGGCCAATGCGATAGAACGAATGATATCCAATAAGCAGGCGTACGCAATACTTATGCCATATCCAATCGGTATTTGAGGAGGCTCGATTTTATCGAGCATATCTAAGCTGCAATGGTAATTGGTAATATTTTGACTAATCGCTACTGCCAACGGAATAAGCAATGAAGAGGAGGAGAACTCACTAAGTCGATTTTGCTTGTCCACTTGCAAAAGTGGCGACGACTGGGAGCCAAATTCCACGAGAATAGAAACCTGGTTGTGGTGAAACCCCAGGTCCTATGGGCATTCCCGTGAATAACTGAGACGCGGTACCTTGAGGTATCGTTGTACCTGCTGCTATACGTACATACGTATCAAATAGTTGAATTTTAGAACACCAGATGCCAAATAACGTTCAACTTACCCATGTTAGCTTGACTCATCATTTGTGGACTTACAAAGAGACTGTGAACGTAAGCACCTAAGCTATTTACAATATCCTGAAAAATATTTGTCGCGTGTGGTTTTAAATCGTAGCATTCGCAAAAATTCGTCAGCAGATCAGTTTGAACTGTCATTTTGTGTAAGACTTCCAATGCCAAGGCCCTCTGCCAAGTTGGCTTATCCGGATCCAAAAATTTAACGATCAGCGAAAGAAATATTTCACATTCGGTTACCTGTGACCAAACGTAATATGCGATTATTATCAATTATGTACTTGTTGCTCGAATTAATAGCCGAAGAAATAAATGAGTACCAGGAGGAAATGATATTTTTGTATCAAAATGGACACAACGCGTAGTAATCGCATGCTAATTGGAAAGTACGGCTTGTCCAACGGTGTCGCTTGTTGCAGTGAAGCTGGTACGGAATTGCGATATTTTATATTCGGTGAGAATAATTTGATCACCAGTGCGCAAACTCTCTCCTTCAATAGAAAGCTAAATTCTGGATGCTGTTGATGCAGGATTTGCAGAAAAAGTGATATCGTTACGCCTTTAAGTATGAAATATAAGAAAACGGGTGAAAATGTTCATTTGGGATACCTTAAAAAATACTGATGAAAAATTCGTCAAAACAGATTCTAACAATTCCAGTCCAAATGTCCGTGTCATCTCAGTGATGCCTATTAACCAGTAAGGTTGATCCGCATTTACCAATTGCACCAAATCCTGAAGAAGCACAGAACTTGTTTAATATGCATATCGATCTAACGTAATTGTCCAAAGTTTTCCATCGTCAACGAAATTACTTGAAACATTAAATAAGCATCCGCCGCGCATGGACCCAGTCCTTTGGGTGCCTGGTTAGTCGGAACTTTTAATTCTTCCAAGTTAATATCGTCCGATTCTTCATAATTAGGAGCGTGGTCGTCTTCCGCTACTACACGTTCGAACACCAGCGAAACGAGTTGTCTGACTGTCGCTCCAGCCGTGTTGATCGTTGTGCAATCTTTTGTAAAATGTAAACGGAAACATAGCACTAAATTCTGTAAGATAAGACGCATTCGATGTATTTCGGACAAAACACAATTAACTCTGCCGATAAACTCGAATTAAATTCTTACTCTCGCCAATGTATCTCCATGAACGACGGTATTGCTCGTAAGCAACAGAGTAACGGTTTGTAGAACTTTTACCTCCTCTGTCCCAGACTCCATAAGCATCCAAAGGGTATCGGTAATATACCTTGCGCCTTTTTGATCTATCGCTTGTTGGGTTATTAATTTTTGCATTACTCCTAAGCAAAACTGAAATTGCACGAGAAATTTAATTATGGCGTATCCGTTATTGAACCTTTACAACTGCTTTACGTTAGAAAACGTACCTTTATAATCTTAAGATCTTTGCTTTCGCATCCCTGCACAAGGGGATAAAGAATCTGGTTAATGAAATAATAAACGGAAGCCCCTGGGTTGTTCGAGGTTGTTCTTAATTTTGTTATTCCTTCTTCGCATGACTGTAAAAAATATCAACGTCAGACCATTAAGAGAATAGTATGGATATCGTTACTAATTGTTAGTATAATGCGTATGTACCGATTCGACTGTCATATTTAATAAAGTCTATGGTATCATTGCTATCTAGCGATCTTTATCGCGACTATTTATTTTTAACTTTGATTTTCTGTACTTAAACATGAATTTAAGCATAGTAATCTAGAACAGACTATAATCTTGTGCAAAGTTCTGGTTCCACAAACATTACTCTAACCTTAAAGAGTGGGATTCCTCCTTGAGAGAGTAGGAAATATTTGAAAGAAACAAAACGTACCTCCTTAATTTGAGGATATTTCTTCTTGGACTCTGAGGCCAGCACCTTGAGGTCAGCTTGCAAAGATTCAAAGATCTTGGACACATTGTCGGGATTAGCCCCAACAGCCGTGCTCGCCATCGTGTATTAGTGTTCTTATTAATATATTTTTAACCGTGGAAGATTTCATCGATGGTCATCGCGCGTAATTAAATACCCATGATTGACCGCACACTGACCATACCACCGTCGGTTCGTAGCTCTAGCCAGCTCTAGCAGTTGTAATTGCTGCTAGCTGAGTTGGCGGAGTTGGCATAGGTATGTCCCACGCCAATTATCAAAAGTGACAGCAAACAGGTGACGATGGTGTGTCTGACTGTGTCTGACTCGATCTCGACCTTGTACATCCTTCAATTCACTTCAATTCACTTTAATCCCTCCGCTTTCGTCGAGCCACTTTTGAGAGTGAGTGAACAATGCTGACAATCGGGCCTTCTAAGTAATTTTTTCGATATCCGATCTTAAACTCTTATCGATGATTTCTTCTTCCTATCTAACCATATCTAACATTCTCGAGTAAATAACCGAATGGGTTAAGGCGGTTAAGCAATGGCGCTGCCTGGCGCTGCCAGGCGCTGCTAACACTGGCTAACACTGGCTAACACTCCCAAGACTGACATCAATGTTCCAAGCCAAACATTGACTGGACTAGATCGCACTCATGAACACTCATGAAGCTGACGACAAGGCGGAACGCTTAGCTATGCTTAGCTAGCTGTTGTGTCTTTTCTAAAGTACGTGTAACTACATACAATATTAGAACGTACCGCTGCATGATTATTAGATAAAAATCATGAGTTGTCGAGTATGCTAAAAATGTCCTACGTATACTTTATTCTATGTACTACCATCTGTGCGCCCTGCACAAACGAATGAACGCAAAGGAAAATGACACCTGTGATTTTGAAAGTTTTCCCCGTTAGTTTAGTCGGTATTTAAAATTGTAGCCATCTTGGAATACCTGCGTACCATTCCCAGATGTTGCCGCAACTGACACAACTAATAATGTTCGCGCAGAAATTTTAAACGACGAACTGATCGCTCTTACGTACCAATAAATCGATACTCTATACTATAGGGCAAAATTAGAAAAAGGGGTATATTGAATTGGACAGGTACTTACCGTGTCTTTAACATAACTTCGATTGATACAAGTACATAATTCGATATGATTCTATTGAACGATAATATGATAATATTGAAAAGGTTCCAAGATGACTTTGTCTTACCTTCTCTTAATCCCTGAGACTGACATGAGACTGTTGAACGTGTTTTTCCCGAAAAAAGTTCCTATGGAACCGTTAAACATCCCAAAAAGCTTGGGGTGTTGTTTGGTGAGTGTCTATTGTAAGTAGAAAACCGTCAATCAAAGGTCCCCACTCAAACAGGACTTGTTAGTAGAAGATTGACCGGTTGTAATATTGAGTCCTAAGTAAACTGTGGTTTGACCGGCCGAAACAAGTAGCATCAATACTGAAGAAACTTTTGCAAGTAACTTTTCGACTCTAAGAAATCGATCATGCGACTGAATCGTTGTGTTCGAAGTGATTGGAAATCCGCAGAGTTATCGTGTTTATTAGGTTTCTAAAGTCGTTGAAACATTTTCTTGTCTACTATATTGTATTTACTATAATTTACAATATTTACAATCATTCCATTTTGATCCGCTAATTGGATAATGTACTGCTCAGGGTGAATTGCTATCTTGTGTCGTATCATAAATTGCGGGGATCGTCAAAGGCATATGCACGTCGGATTGAATCGAAACCACCAACAGGCAGACGACGCAACAACCGCATAGTCAGGTGGAAAAAGACTTCCATTCCGATGCGCATGTATAGATGCATTTGCGCTTGCATCGAAACGTGTTCGTTTTTCTCCCCACCGCGCCGCTTTGCGATTCTCGTCCACCCACGATATGCCAGCTGTCAACCCTTTGCGTACATATACATACTCCTTGTAGCACCCCACCATTTGACACCTCGTGCCCCTGCGGCCTAATCGGTGAGCCATTTAACCCAGATACTCCGCACGCACGCATCCCACCACTCGCTACCACTCGCTACCCCACGCTACCCCACGCTACCCCACGCTACCCCACGCTTCCTTCTTCCCACTATCCGCGCACATTCTGCGAAACCCATCCCACGAATGGAATACTCTATCCTCTCTCTATTTCCTTGATTCATAAAGCCTCATTCACGACAGGAAGCCGGGCGAAATTAATCGTACTCGACCAGACCACGGCGTACGCTGGCTCGCTTCGAATCAAACGGTACGTAAAGCAGGAGAAACATTCTCACCAATCTCAGAGTACCTCGAAATACATATTTTTAATACTCATACCGCTTACTCTAACAAATATGTACATGTACGAACTGGACCATGAGCCTTCTATGCCTTTCATGGAGGAGGGCCATAAAGCAAACGGGCGCAATGCTTGGGACGAAGACTCAGCGTAAAGTGAATTTGAACGTGGGTGACAATGGGGGGTAGTAGCGGTGGTGCGGTGCGGTAGTGCGGTGGTGATCGGGCTGTGTTACGCCTGCTGAATGGCACCAAGTAGGGATAACCCCCCTCCCCTCGAGCCACCCACGCAATCGATAGCGAGCTTGTCGCTTCTGAATGGGTTTTCCCTCTACTCACCCCCCACTTCCCACCCACCCTCATCTCGTTCTATCCCTCTCCGTTTGTTCTACCCCGATTTTCTTTTCTTCTACTTTTACTCTGTTTGCTCTGCACCTTCAACCTTTCCTTTCTTTCGCCATCCTGACCGTTTCCCCTCATTTTGATCCTTTTCCTGGTAGCCCGTTGCAGTCGTTCAACGTCTGTCACTCTACAATCGGATCCGTATTATTTTCTATCATCTTGATAGTCGTTGAGTGTGCCAATTGTGTTTGTGTCGGCTGGTCGGGTCGTCTTATAAACGGGTTGCTGTTTTAAGTGACCCTTACCCCTCGATCGATTACAACAAGCTGCGTGCCCATGCTGGACCATTCGAGCAGCGAGACGCGCGGGAGCCGCTCTATCGACCCGTTCACCTGTGCCTTTCCGTTCATTCATAAATCGTTCCTTCTCGCTCATAACCATCGTCTGGTCCGGTATTCGGTATTTCATTGGAGATACTGCACGGTTCTACGATTCTACTTTCAATTGCATTTTTTACCGACATTGATGTATCTGGCCTCACAGGAGCGAAAAATACTCCTATTTCCCTTAGGCTACTCCTCTGGCTTAGTTAGAAAAACAGCAAGTTCAACAAGTTGTGCTTGACGTAACCTCTGACAGATGTATTCTCATTCTAGGAATCTCGTTAGATTTATTTGTCGTATTACCTTAGGCACTGATCATCCTATATTTACACTATAATACGATTTGGCTTAACGCCAAACCATAACAAGTTGTTTTATAAGATTTTTATGGAAAAGGCCCACATAATTTATGGGCAATCAAGTATCGGCAGGTATGATTATCGGTTTGTACAAACTTTAGTTATTGTAGTTATTTTACGGAATATTTTCCGTAAGGCTAAGTATAAATTATGATATACATATTTAAAAACGCGTTCGTTTTCGAATGCGACAAGTCAATAGTATCAGAGTGCTGGTATGCTTATGGGCAACAACAATCCTCTAACCATGACCTATCCACGGCCAGGTCACGTCAAACGCACTGTACGTTGCAACGTTTATTGATTCATCGGTCTTGCGGTCTTATCGTAACCATAAGGTTCAAGTCCAGCACAGTAATTTATTGCATTCTTATGTTTCACTTCCAATTTTATTATAAAACGCAGTTTAGACTTTTACCCTATACACGCGAACCGAAAGCATATACTATAAATATTCGAGCATTAAACTTAATGCTAACCATCCCCTTGTACGATTCGAGTTATACGTTGGCGTATAGGCATACGAGCGCAATGTAAAGGATCATCCAACTGTAAAAAAAACAATATGAAATAGATCCGTAAAACAGACAAATCGTAAAAACATTATTTTGGATAGATGTATGTGTAGACTTCAGAACAAAATTAAATACATATAAATACAGTATAAAGATAGCATTAGCCAGTATAACACAGAATGCTTTTCCTTTTGATTACATCTCGTCACTATGAACGTACATGGAATATTTTTGCACCGATATTTCCTATTTGGATTTATCGTCACTCGGAACGCCTATTCAACGTCTGTCAAATAATAGCCGCAGGGATGTAAGTACCTACATTTTCTAGTTTGATTAATGGGTTGCCATCTATCTTTGTTAAACGCTAAACGGTCTGGCTTTCTTGTGCTTTCTTGTGCTTTCTTGTGCTATTAGGGGACATACAATGGTCTCGACAATGTATTTACGTATTGACGTGTATTACAATAGAGAAAACCCTGAGCAACTTTGACGACGGACTAGCTTGCGTGGTTCAAGGCGGATATCGATGAAACGAATTTGGTATTCAAGGTTTTCTAATTGACCAGTTGCGTGTACGTACATGTATACCAGTACATACTACCAGTCACGCGAGGAACCCGTATCTCATATTGTGTGCTCAGCATGGCCACAGGTGTTCGCAGTCTGATTCTCCGGCGTATGATGGTTTTGCGAACCATGATAACTACAATACACTAAATACACCCTATGCGAAGGATACGATTGAAAAAGGAAACTAACGGTTTTTAGGATGCAAATGACCCTGAGCATAAATCCACGTGGAGCCAAGCCCCGGAAAGTACCCCACTGACAATGAGTATTTCGTATAAGTAGTTTCGCAGAACCAATGAGGGGGACAAGGGGGGAAATGATCCTTTATGAAAGAGCTCATGTATGAAAACGTTAATCAAGATCGAGGAAGCGATGATTTGGAGAATTTGGGAAAAATCGGACGTAGGGGATGGTGAGAGGACTGATGCGAGAGTATGGGGAGGATCGAGGAGGGGTATTGACATGGCGCTGAAACTCGAAGGTAGTGGAGGCGTAAGATGTCGTAGGGTAGGGTGTACCGGCTGTGTTCACATTAGCAGCAGCGTGGGTGGTAGAGGGGTCGATTGGGTAACGATAGGGGTGGGGTGCCGATGGGTAAGGGTCGTAGGGGTGGTAGAGTAGCCGGTTGGAACGTAGCGCGGCAACCGCGATTCTCTCAGTTGCTCCTCGGTTTCCGGACTCCACGGGCTGCCAGGTAAGTCATTCCAAGTTTCGTTCATTCACCAGCTATCCTCGCAGTTTGCCTTCGACCTCCTTCCCCGGCCATTGGCGCTGCTGCGTCCTGGCAGCTTGCCTACTTCGCTGCAATCTTCCGCCACCCTCCACGCGGCACTATCTCTCTTCCGCGACCTAGTCCATTCATGAAGCAGCTGCTCCTCTTTCTCCCTCGTTCTCGCCCGTTCATCGAATGCCGAGCTATTTTCCATATTTCCACGCTTCAACTTGCTCTTCATTGGCGGACACCTGTCGATCAGCCTTCCCTTTCCGCTAACCTAATGCTTGGCGGTTTTGCCCAACTTATGCTTCGGCAAAGTCTAATTAGCCAAGTCCACACATTTCAAGACGTTAAAGTTAATAAATCAGCCCGTTGAAAATGCCATCAAACTGCCATCAAACTGCCATCAAACTGCGATGAAAATGCTACGAAAATGCTATGAAAAAGCTAATTAATAATAAATATGAACCAATCGGATGTGAAGGTAACTTTATTTAAACCTATGGCAGATTGTCCATAGTCGAACTAGATTTTCCATGTGTCATTAGCCCGCAAGAAGCATATGTTACTGCGTCTAGTCACTCTAGTCCAATTGATAGCCGTGACCCATTGAACTTACAATTTTAATAAATCGTTAATATTCGGTTAATCAGTAAACACATTTTCTTCTTAGTTTTTCATACTTTTTCATGAATTTGCATAAACAACTAACTGACACTTGACATTTAGAAAAAATAGTGTATTTCACGGATCTTCAGAATCGAGCTTTTCCGCATTGAAATTTTCACACCCATACTTCGAGCATCTGTTCTCTTTAATGACGAAAGTACTATTTTCTACATAACGTTCTAGTCATGATTTATGCCAATGGCTGCACACAAGTTGAATACACCAGACGCAGAAAAAACTTGACTCTGTAACGCGTGTCTAGCCAAAGTGTAAAAATGTATTGCAAAGAATAGTATAAAAAAACGAAATTAAAAATCTCCTACCATAAGGAAAAATAAGAAGCGAAAGCATGAATAACTCGTAACGCCACCTTTACTGTTTTTTAAAGGAAATGCTTTCATCGATCTTTTAGTATTTACAGTATATCTCAAGAATTGAAATACCGCGACACGTTTAGTATACATGTATGTACAATATAACTAAACTAACGGTTATTATAAATTCCATAGTAAAACTAATTGCAGCGATTTACGCTCCCCTCCTGTCATTTTATGTTTCGTACAAAAGTGTACAATTCTTTAGCTCGTCTCAGCTATTGGGTACTATGCTACAATACCTGTTGAAACTGTGATTCTCCACAGGTGTATTATGTTCACTCATTTGCGGTATAATGGGCCAACAAAATCTCGTTGATTCAAATAAATCTAAAGAACTATTTCAATGTGAAATGAAATAACTCTCGGAAAGTTTTAACTGATGGTTTTCCAGTATTTGGGTTGCCCTATTGATTCGACAAGCTCAAACAATAGGGACGGTGTGCCATTCTTATCGATTTCAAGCATCAGCGAATTGAAAGGAACCAATGAGTCGGCTTTCAATCAGAGAGCCACTTGAACCCGAATAATCGCATCTTCCACGAAATCGACTTCCTTTACGCTCTCGTTCCTTCTTGTATCTTACCGCATTTATCTCGCTGATGGTCCCATTACAAGTCCGTCGGATTAAAAACCGAAATCGAAATGGTACCATCGGTATTTGCGCTAACGCATATCGTTGAATCAAATTATTGAACCCCTCAGCACAAGAAAATTTCCTTCTCGACAATTTCTGAGTACATAGTGTGTGATATAGCCAGGCCAGTTACTTAAGTACATTATTCACTGCTCCCCAGTCTTGCGCTCTTGAAACTTTATAGCCATAGCGTAGGTGAAGCAATAATTTTCTCGAAAGAGCAAAGGCAAAGCCATTAGCTAGCGTAAACTCTAAACGAGTAAAATTCGCCTGGGCAAAGTATTCATACCAATGCCATTATCCTGTGATAGTTCTGATATTCGAGTGACAGATTCAACCTTGGTAGCGTTAAGCAAAACAATTGGGGGTCGGAGATCCATAATATGCATATTGTAGTCTGTTGTATTGTTCTTCCAACTCGCTTAATTAATCTCTATTATATTTCGTACGCTCGGATCGTCAATGTGGTTTGTATCGAAGGAGAATAGTAGATTGGCTTTGTGCGGTGAAGTGCAAAATGAATCCATATTGGCATTTCGCGACGGTTAATTCAACTTGAGAATATGTGCAATAGTAATTGAAACAATTGATTTCCGTGACGGATCGAGCAAATCAAATGGTTCCTCAAGGGATAGGAATATAATAAAATAATAATTTTGAATAATTTTGAAAATATCGTGTCGTGGTATATCGACATCTTAATTTTGATCAGTCAGCCTTAGGATTAAGAATGTATGTGCACGTATGTACTGATACTGCAGGGTAAAGAAACTCATTGTGAGGCGCAATAAAATTGATAGAGAAAGATCGAAGCAGCCGAAAGAGAATTGAATAATATAAACATTGCAGAAAATGCGCGCTATAACATTGTGGACCGCATTGATGGTAGCGAGCTGGGACCGGCCATGGGCAGCAGCTATACGATACATCGATGGCAACATTAACGGATCGCCCGGACTGGAAAACTATGGGACTCTGGCCGAACCGAGTGATTCCGAAAAGCGGGTAGAACTTAGCGAACCTAGTTGCGAAGAATTGAGAGCAATGTGGAGATACACTAAGAGGCAAAGCAGAGCAGCTAAAACTAACACAGGATATTCACTTTATCCCGATCCGTTCGCCTACAACGTTTGGCAGCCGTATCCGGAACGAGCAAAGCCCCACGCGTACAAGGGTAAGTTCTAGTCAAAGTTCCAGTCTGACGAACCAAAGAGTGCCACTAGCTGGTGGCACTTGGTGGCACTTGGTGGCACTCTCATCCGTCAGAAATCGAGTTCTAAAAGTGGATACACGAATTAGGAAGATTTAGCGGTCGTGCCAGGAGTCGTGCTGCCGGTGGTGCTCCGGTATATGGAAGAGTGGTGCACAAAGCTCCAGCTGGAAGTAGATTGAGGAACGGAATGCGACATCGTGCTCGATCATTCGTAGACGTCAGTCACCTTTACGGCACGGTCAATCGCTACCCCACCTCCAGTCGCAGGCGCCTAACGAGCTTCCGTGCCGGGGGTGGAATGTCATCGCCGGTGTCCCAAGTGCCCCAAGCTGGCAGCTTCGATCATCTGAAGGAATTGATTCGTGCCGAGCGTGCCCGCGAATTACAGGTCTGCTCGTATGATCAATGTGGATCAATGTGGCTCTGTCCTAATGTTGCTTCACTAGAATACTCACCATTTTCTTCATTTTTTGCTTCTAGGGACAGCAGTTCATTGAGGAGCCACCGAAACTGATCAACAACTTCGAAGATAATTATAATCGGGACGATGATCTTGACGATCGCCGCTTAAACATGCATCATTCGCGAAAACAATTCCTAAATCCTCTTCCACCTGTGCAAGTATCATCGAAGATCAATTACGATTTTGATCATGGCCGATATCTCTCAAACGTGCCTAATGTTGGTCAAACTTGGTCGGTTCGTATCCGTTGCTAATTGTGGCCTATCGTAACCTAAGAAAGGTATACACTTGTTACTTTGAGACGGGAGTAGCGACCAGTAAATTGGCGTGTTTCTTTTAGAGGAGCGTACCACAATCCCGTGAATACGTGTTTCGCTAAGAAATTTCAATCGGCACCGGGCGAAGAGAAGAGAGGCACTCAATGGAACTGGACACTTTGCATTAAAAATTGGATACACGGAATAGAAGTTCGTCGTCTTTTGAACGGACATAAGGAAGATATAATTATTCACGATGAAAAAGTAGAAGAGTCAAAGAACCCTTACTCTCTTGGACACGGATGCTCTGCAGTTTATGTAAGTACGTAACCGGACCCAAAGCGCACCCGATTACAGAATACATTGGGTAGTGTTTAGGTTCGTGCAGACATTTCCTTCTCCGTGTATTAACCAGCGGAACATCAAGGTAGTATCTTAAACTCCTTTACAATCGAATACTAAGACAATAAATTTTGGGTACTAAAAGCGCAACGGTTGGAATAAGACAACACGTTTAAAGCGATCCAACTGACAATGAGAGTATTTTTCCAAATAAGTGAGCGGAAGTTCATGAGAATTCTCACCTTTCCGAATGGTATTTTAGAAGCTTTCTACATTAAACTGGCTTTTCGCGTTCACTCTGAAACGCCAAAGGATCATTCGAATTCTTAGAGCCTATCCTTGAACCAATATACAAGTTCTGGCGTTAGAAGTACCATAAGGCAGTTTGGTTTACGAAACCTTGGCTTCGCTTAAAAGTTTCTTGGATTAACGTTGAAGCTCGCATAATGGAAGACTCGTATCTTTTTGGATACGCCATTAACGCTGCGTATCTCTTTAAGCGTATTGCTTTTAACACGATCAAGCAAATTGGGGACGTAGTACTAGATAGGGATTACTCGAATCATTTTGAAGAGACCAGTTTCAAAGTCTCTTCGAATCCAGTCAGTAAAATCCTGTCGAGACGGTGCTCTCTTATACGTGTGCTATATTGACCCGTGTTGGTGCTATCAAGAGTCAATAATCGTGTGCTATTTGGGAGAAAAAAGCGTATCGGACTAAGTTATTACATGGCGACTAGTTTTGCGGGATATATGCGAAGGTACATATATTTTCCTAATTCGTTCGCATACAGTGTCTAATTTTATAAAAGTTCCCGTCGGGAGTGCACCGTGAAGGGTGCTAACCATTCCTCAGTTGGAACTTGAATCCTTTGTGATCTTACTATTCTCTGCAGCAATTCTTTCCTTGTTCAAGTAAGAATAGTCGGAACTTGCATAGTCGTCTCGTTGTGGCTTGAAGTTTAGGTGCGTCTGTTTACAGTTTACAGTTTACAGTTTACAGTTTACAGTTTACATGCAGGGACACAGATCTCAAAGGATTAATACTATTTTTTGAGACTATTGACACCGCGGACATTTGCACCTTTGTATTCCTACGGAGAAAACGGGAGCCAATTTTGCCGCGTCTTTGTCGAATTTATAAAAAGAAGGCTGAGAAAATTGATTATCGGCTTTATTGATCATTTCCGACAATTCGATTGTACGCTATTTGATTTAATATTTCAAGACGCATTTCTCGTATCTCCCATGCGCTTGAAGCACGTACCTACGTTCCTAACTGCTGATAAAGATGCACGTTTGACTTTGGCATTGGAAACAATGAGACCGATGTGGAAAAGGTTCAGGTAAAGGACGTGGCCCTGTGTTTCTCCACAATTCGCGAGACATATACTTGGACAATAAACTAGAAAGACTAATATTTTGAGGATTTTAAATATTATATATTGACTTACTTTAAGAAGCTGCAAAACGTTCTTCGATAGTTGATCGAGGCGCCTTCCGATGCGCTAGTATTTCCGAACTGTACGAATGACAATAACTAATTCTAAGAAAAAGCTCGCACGCAGGTTCGATTATATCAGAAGAATTACTTAGTTTAAGGAACAATTTTTGAAGGGCAACAATTTTAAGGATCCTGTAGAACGAAAAGGGACAAAGGCAAAACCGTGCGTTCGGGCTGCATAACTGTTCGATCTTTAAGCGCTCCTAAACTATAAAACTATAAAACTATAAAACTATAATTATAAAACTATAATGTCTTAATATCCGAACTGACCTAAGTAATTTAAAATCTTAATATTTCAATCTCCAATTTCTAAATCATGTAATGCTAAATACATGGCTCTTTTCACTAGACTACCATTTCTCAAGAGCTTTAAGCAGATACTTTTCATACTAAAGTTACTAAACGGAAACAATTACGTTAGATTTAGATTAAGTTGGACTTGGACTGCTCAGATCATTCTTTAAAACTTCTGGGCTCATTTGTGTACTTTTATTCAGTCTTCAAGTTAAGTACATACATATGTTACTCTATATGAGTCTATATATTGGAAGCCAGTCTTACAAGATGTCTATTGAACAACTGCAACTTATTGAGTTGACGATATGTAAATATTAATCTTAAGATTAATTCGACGATCAATTTTGCGAGTCAAGGTGTTACCTCTTTGCGGCTGCGATATTTAACGGATTTGATCACTTTCTCGTCTTCTACATTTCTTTCTTCTGTTTCTCGTATTATACATACATGTGTGTATATTATCGTCATATCTACAGATATACGTCTAGAATTGTGAACGCAATCATTCTATTTGTGTTGTAAGACAAGAAGTTGTTCAGATTCTTTCTCGCACATATCAAATTACTATTGAGTGTACCGAATACATTTGTTGCTGTTATATTGGCTGTTTACCAAAATCAGAATGAATTTGCGCAATGTTTTTGGATTTTGGAACAATAGTACACAACTACTAACTATATTAGGATGCGCTTAGGGGCACGAAATAACTTAAGGACAATAATCTAAACGTTTCTCGCAATCGCTTAAACAACTATGTATTGTATTAGGAGCGAATGAAGCAGGTATTTGCCACGTATGATTTGACACGTAGCCCGTGCTAAAATCTATTCAGTTTGAGATCCTACGAAGCTTATAAGTTTGGAATATCCGAATAATTTGACGAAAATGGTGTGCTACTTTTCGAAAATCTAAAAATTCATCACAAATGCAGTTGAAACGTATTGGAACATGGTACGCGTATAGAAATATATGCTCCGATTCCTCAATTTTGATTGTCTTTCTGATTTCGAGGTACACACTTTTTTGCGAGATTGAACAAATAAAAGTGTACAAGGCAGAAAAAGTGACTTGGTGAATGACGTTAACTGTGATTAACTCGTCGTATAGATTGTAGTTCTCCAGGAACTCTTATTTGCCGTGATTCTTTACCAGAGTTTTTAGGAATTTCATTTATGAAAATTGTCCATATGGCGCAAATGGTCGAGTCTTTGTCAAAGTCAATATTGATCCGAGTAAAAGCTGCTTCGACTAACGCACAGCAAGTATTTTCGATGTAACGTCATTCAGCAGATTACAAGGTAGAGCCAGTACATTGCGCATATCAGAACGTATGTAAGTGTTAAGTAACTACGCAATTTCCATTTGTTTCGTGCCTACGAAACCGTCACTCCATTGTACAGAGTGATCAAAACAAAGAGTCGAAGAGCACCCTGGTATAAAGTTTGCAAAAATAGACAATAAATATTTGGCCAGAGGTGTGTCATCAATTTACATGTATGTATATTGACAATGAGAGAAATAGAAACGTGTACGTGAATACGGCTATTGTATTATGTTTGAGCAATTCGTTCTCGCGTTATGCTATTTATCTATCAAGACTGATGCGAAGGGTTGCGTTCATTAAATATGTATGTATGTTTCAGTGATTCCATTAGGTATTTTATGCTCGTAAAATTCGACTGGCCTCTGTTTGCGTCACTCTGTAGTCGTATAAAAGAAGAAAGAAATCTGTGAAATTAGAACGCAAGGTGCATTCAAAAGTAGGCTCGTTGGTTTCCCGTAACTTCGCAGTTTAGTTTACCGATGCAAATTAGAAACTACAGTACCAGACTAGTAAAAATTCAGTGCCTGAAATGCAAACGTAGATACCGCGCTCCTGAGTAAACTCGCGGGAGTACACTCGGGAGTCTGCGGTTCAGATACTAATCAATATTTTATAATATCCATTATCAATTTGAAATATTGTATAAATGTCACACAGTATTTGTAATGTTGCGAATGTATATTACTCGGTTATTACTTTACGCTTGCGCTAATAACGTTATACGGACGCGTAACAAGTAAGAAAGGTTTATTTCTTGAGACCAGTCGCAAGGAAGGAAAAAGGAAAATATTATAAACAGGTGACATAAAAACGTTCCTGAATCCTGTCAATTGAACATTAAGTATTGATACAATTACCTTTCGATTTTGAATGAAATTTACATGATTCAAGACAAGGTAAAAAATCTACTTCCATATTCAGTATTACCCACTTGCTTTTTACAAGCAATTTTTAATTACCATTGAAGTCAAGTATTATTTATTCAGGGTGCCTGTAACGCAAGATACATGCACAGAGTCTTTATTTCCGATAAGCTTACGTTGAGCATCACAAATACAAGAACAAATTTCAAAACAGGAACTATTTGGATCATTTTCTATTTTACTCAGAAGTGTAAAGGCCAAGCCGAAAAATGTGCTTCGTACGATGTGTACTTGTAATTAATTCACGTAAGATAAATGCAAAATAATTAGTCACTGAGTGTGCGAAACTCTTGCGAACAGCTTCTAAAACGCTTATGTGTGCACTTTCGAGAAATCCTCGAATGATCGTGGTATGCTTACCTATTTTTCCTTATTAGTTAGTAAAACTTGGCCAATCTCCATGACAATAACTTAATTGTAAGTAGCAAATAAATAAATAAATATATATATGTATATGTATATGTATATATATACATGTATATACAGGAATACAAATATATTATGTGAAATGTATATTTAAATGCATTGCAATCTCTCAGTAAGAAGTAAATGAAGAAAATGTATTTACAAGTTCTATTCTTTATTGCTACTATCATCCTGCACATACATACATACATACATACATACATTGTGTATACTGTGGACAATGTGTGAACTTGAAGTATCCCAGAGATTAGAGAATTTCAAGTTTCAGAAATAAATTGCAGAATAAAATAAACAATGCGCAACAATAACGAGAGCTACGCGGTACGGTTTGACAATGAATTCGGTTAAGGTCGATCGAGGTCGATTGAGGTCGATTCATGAATGACACCTGTCACGGCTGCCAGCAGTTGCTCATCCGGAAGATTAAAGAGGGGACCAACAGCCAATCACAAACATGTTACGTCATTTAGGCTCCTCCCGCAGCTCGCGGTCAGTGACCCAGCCATTTTTTCGGGCACACCATTGATTTGATTTTCTCTCAGTTAAGTTATAATTATAACTACTTCCTATAATTTTGATTTATTTTATAATCTATAGCCTGTTGCACATCTAGAAAATGAACAATTAATACAAGGTCCTCGATTACCAGTAATTGTCACTGTCGTTTCAACTTAAAAAATTGACTTCCATTGCAAACGGTGATCCATATTCCAATTTGTATTATTGAGAAATACGCTTAGTGAGGATGATTCGCACTGATTCGCACTTTTGCAGGAAAGCTCCAGAAAGCTCATTGTCAGTCATAATGCCAAAAATAAAACAGTAACTAACGAAAGGATGCGTACCAACAAGGTAACGTGTACTTGGGACTTGCCAATGCAGCGGAGGCAGAACTGGAACCAAAACTCTCGTCGAATCTTACCGATTGTTTGTGATTGCTTGGCGTACTCCGTCACTTACTGCGTCACTCCGTTAGATACGCCGATATGGGAATCATGGGACGATAACCGTCGTCGATATATTTCGGTTTGAACTCCACATCTCCTGGCTGCGTCGGCTCATGAGACACGTTTGGGTACCATTTCCGACACGGAACACTACTTTTCGACACTTTTATCCCAAATTTTCCAAAGCACTAACGCGGAGCTGTTACAGCACAAAACTTGGCGGCATACAATATGGCGGCCGCGCGCCATTTGCTCATGGTTCAAAATCCAGCTCCCCGATTAGCCAAAGCGCAGCCCAGCGCAACTCAATTAAAGAGATCGGTAGAGTGCGCTTGAACTCGTAAATTTTTTCGTCGTCATGGATCCATGGATCGATCGATCGATCGATGACATTTAATTTGATTACGTGTGAAATCTAATATTCTTTATTAACTTTATGGTACAAAACCTGTTGAAAAAGAAAAATGTCGATCGACTAGTCAGCGCTGCACGCTTTTGATCAGTTTCTCCGCTCTGAAGTTGCAATTTATCGCACGAGATACGAAGTAAGCGCTATCTACATCCGGCCAAGACACCTGGTGTAAATTGTGCGAGACCCATAAAAATCTCGTGAGAATTCTCTACGGCATGCAGACGGTCCATGCATCTAGCTATTGTGCGTACTCAACGTAGATCTTCTCATAATGTGCACAAGAAAAGATGGCGGCCCGACAAAACATTCGAAATAATAGAAATTAACGTCGTACTCGTCGTGGAAAGTACGATGTCGCGGTGCTTTAAGACTGTGAGCTTGTCCTGATCGCAATCGAAACGAGTGGCCTCGAAACACTGCTCTCAGGACATTTTTATACGAGTATTGGCTTCTCTTTAGGAGCCCAGATTATTGGTAATAACAGTACGGATAGGTGCGTGCCTCGAAAGAGAGGGAGTCATCTGATCGTGGCGAGGCTGAACAAGCCAGCACAGGGGCGATTAACGAAAATTCTTTCGACGGATTTCAAGTTTGTAGCGGATTATTCTTCGGAGCCATCGAAACCACAAGGGCCCATAATTCATAGACTCATTGTCGTTCGCCAGCTCGGGCTAGAGCTCGGGCTAGAGCTCGTGCTGCGTAGAACGAACTCCCTGGAGGCCGTGTTGTGTTAGCCTTACGGGGCTCGGTTACGCAAGATGACGATCCTGTCGAAGAAGAAAACAAGTGCGTCCAAAGACAGACGCGAGAATCCAAATAGCAATGAAGTCGATGTTCACGGTGTACAGAATGAGCATTCGTCGGGTTCGATCGCGATACCCAATGCACCTTACCAGGTAAATTTTTATTCCTCCTACGCTCCCCATATACCACTAAAATGAATTCTCAATGAGTGTCTTGTGGACAGGTATGCAACACTGTACGCAATCGTTACACGTAAGTCAACAGGATAGACTTACGTCTCTGACAATATGTTGGATCTATAACATTATTATTATAGATCTTGTTAATCGTAACTGCCTAAGCTATTTCTTGGCAAAGTACAAACGTCGTATAACGTCGATGACCCTTTATGCATTTCCCATTTCAATATCGTTCGATACATACAATTAACGAATTAATTTACGGTACTCCGTGCCTCGATTACGTTATATTAGGCAAAAACGTTATGCTAAACTAAGGCAGACGGAATACTAAGATAGTTACGTGAAATTACAATTGTTGTTGTTACGGTGCATCCGGTAAATAGCCATAGTCATATTTACATTTTATTGTGACCAAAGTAGAGACACCTTCGATAAGGTAACCAGAAACACCGTTAGAACAATTGCCAAAACATAAACAATACCTGAATATCGGATCGTTAGTTTACATAGTTGTTCTTTTTTTCGAATAAGCAGCCTTAACAAGCTGTTTCAAACATGTAAATGTAAAAAATATTCTTAGTAATGGGCATATATCTAAATGAGACAAACATTTCTTACGTGTAACGATGGACTACAAAGTCTATCTTGGTAATACTTTGAACAAAGAGGAAGTTTATTTCAGGTTTCACGATACGAATAATACGAAACTTTCACCAATTTACACTATGGGAATATAAATCTTATATAATTATAATTTTATCAAAACAACTTGGGAAAGCCTTACCGGTTGTAGTTTACTATTTAAAAATGAATTTTTATCAATTCCTACAGGTGCGCGGAGCAAATGGATTCGCAGTCGATTTACATGGCGTTCAAACCGATCGTGGATCGGGATCCCTTGTTCTTAGTGGTAGCGCCTATGAGGTAAATCACGTTGATTTTTGGTACTTGCAAAGTGATTCTGCTGATATTACTGCATCATAGATGAGTACTGAATATCATGACAAATTGATTGGAATTAACGGCAAAAGCTGACGCGAGACACAAAAGTTCCTTACCGAATTATTCACGTCCGGAATATCCCCAAAACTAAAGCAATATAACAAGCGTATTGTAATCGTAATTGTTTCATGCCTTGCAAAGTTAATCGCCAACGAACAGAAATGTTAATTGTTAGCCAGAATCAATTTAATCAGTTCGATTTCAAAGTTTACGTACGACTGCGATCCTCCTGCTCCTTTAATGTTAGACGATATATTAAAAACATGTATTTACCATTTTTAAGTCGAATTTTAAGGTAAGAAGAAGTAACGAATAAATAAGGTGTACATAAATTCTCTGCAATCCACGCACAAGTGCAATCATGATTGACCGAATTGAAATTAGTAAACGCAACAGTTTAACTGTCAAAACTTGAATCGATAATGGTCGATATTTTTTCTAGTCAACCGTTGACCGCCTTGAGGACAAACATTTCGAAGATGGAAGTGGACCCAGCCACGGTAAACGGCATAGACAACGAGCCAGTCCACATAGGTATATAATTCAATAGAGATCCCTCCCTTACTAGAGTATTGTCATACGGATAATTCGTTATTGGTACATTTCCTAATGAATGTTGCAAGAATACGTCATAGGGCATTTAAAGCACTACATTAAATTATAACGTTACAGTGGATGTATTGGCCGGGGCTCCCGCTCGAAACGCGAGAGGGAAAGAGAGAGAGGACGCGAGCGGGAAAGGGAACGGGAGAGAGAGCGAGAGAGACAAGCCACACCGCCAGCAGCCTCCTGCAGTGATTTGCAAGGTCAAGTATTGTAAATGAGATTTTTCCTAGACACACCTGTTCATGCACACATTGCATTAGTGAAAAGGCTTTGGCTCATTTTAGGTGCAGAGGGGGCTGTTATAGCAAATAATCGGATGGCAATTGTCGGAAATCCATCCAGCCTCGAACACGAACTAGCTAACGGCTACAATAGCGGCGACGAATATACAGGTAGAACTGGCAACAATCTCACTGTAGCGGAATGGCAAGAGGTATGGGTTTGAAGCTTATCTTGAAATGTCGAAAACGACTTTTACCTAAAGTAAAATGCACAACACTGAATAATCATCGTTGCGACTTACTTGAATTAATATTAAAGCGGGATCGGTGGTTTGAGAAACGAATGCGCAAAATGGGTTTTATCATAAAGAAAATGGGAGAAGATGGTGCATGTCTATTTCGTGCGGTAGCCGATCAAGTGTACGGCGACCAGGAGATGCACAGTGTAGTACGCAAGCACTGTATGGATTACATCGTGAGTAGCTCATAAGAAGAGTAAAATGAAGTTAAAAGATTACAGTTTTGACTTGACAGCCATTTCAACTGTTTTATGGACTGATTCTCTAGGCTTCCAATCAAGAGTTTTTTTCTCACTTCGTAGCGGAAGATTTTAGCACTTACGTAGATAGAAAGAGGCAGGAATACGTTCACGGAAATCACATAGAAATGCAGGCAATGTCCGAAATGTATAATCGTAGCATTCAACTCTATTGTTATAGCACTGGTACGTCTTGATCTTTGTGTTGAGTACAATTGTTACCCTTCGTCCAGTACTATACGTTTATGGCGTTGGAATCTCTCAGTAGTGTAATACTATTTTTTCCATTGTATAGAACCTATTAACATTTTCCATACCATGGTCGAGAGCGATAACGAACCGATACGGCTTTCTTACCAACGCGGTAGTCATTACAACAGCATCGTGGATCCGTATAAAGCTACGATTGGAGTTGGCTTGGGCTTACCAGCTTACAATCCAGGTGCGGCTGATCGTGCTCTGATTTCTGACGCAGTGCGACAGAGCGAAGAACTCCAAATCGAACAGGTAAGAAGATGGCCTTTGGAGTCCGATTTTCCAAGTAAAGAGAGAGAGAGAGAGAGAGAATAGCATCGATACGCATATTGAACATTTTCAAATAGACAATGCTAGAAGACAAAATAAAGGCAACGGATTGGGAAGCCACGAATGAGGCCATTGAAGAGCAGGTCGCCAGAGAAAGTTATCTTCAGTGGTTGAGGGACAACGAGATGCGCAAAGCCGTAAGCGAAACGATTATGAAGTTTTCGGGTTGTTAGTCTATCGATTACATGCTCATGTATGTTTTAAACAAAGCGATCGGCGAGTAGCAGCAGTACGAGCACGGTGACGAGTGCACAGCACAGTCATACGCACTTCCATAACCACCCTCACGGCGGCGGCGGCGGCGGCGGCGGTGGCGGTGGTGGTGGTTGTGGTGGTGTAGGCGGTAGCGGCGCGGGTGGAGGGTGCGCAGGTGGTGGAGGCCGCGGTCAACAACGTAGTCACACTCCTTCTCCGACCACGACGCAAACCAGCCAAGACAGTCTACGTAACTCCCCAAAGGTCCGTTTTGTACAACGATTGTTGAGTGTCGACGAAATTGCAACATACACGAAGAACGTAATATTATTGATTCTTTTTGGTGTGCCGATACCGCTGATACAGATCCAGACATATAGATTCTATTGTTCTATGTATATTGAAACTGCTGGAAGAAACGCTCATTGCGTAGAAAAGTAAGAGTTTTATCGGAAATGGTTACAGGTAAACGACGCGGTGCGGTATAATAAAAGATCGCCACAGCACCAGTCAGCGCAAGGCTCTGGCATATCCCATTTATCGGCCGATTTTGAATCCAAGATCATTCCGCAAGAACCCATGCCTGGAAGTAGCAAAGAGGCCCACGCGTCCCCGGACATTTCGCTCTTCAATCGACTTCCACCGGAAGTGTTTGGTAGGCGTTTCATAATTTGTCAATTTCCTGCCGCGCTTCCTGCGCATCGTGAGCATCCTTCTTTACTGTTGAAATTCTTCCGGCCAGGATTGACCGATTGGGAGGACAGCGATATCTTATCTCAAGTACTAGCGACATCGCAGCAAGAGTACCTAGACAGCTTGAAGCAGCAGTCACGGATCTCCGGTTCTAACGCTAGCGATACCAGTAACATTCTAGATTCTAGTAACAGTTAATTCTTAAGAGTTACGGGATTGAGGACTGAATAACTCGGTCTCGACAAAGTTCAAAAGAATATCAGAGCAAAAATATATACATTTATATATTGCAGTATCATCTAATCCCGCATTGTGCTAGGGCATAAGGTGGTTTGCTTTTTTCTCTCGTTACGCCAGTCTACCACACACTTCAGACTTGCAATAGCACTACAATAAGTACTACTATTTAGTAGCGAAAAGATGGGATGCTTGTCTCAGCATTGGCTGGATAAGAAATTCTTCATATACATACATATATACTGCCTATTTTACGTGTATAAATTTGTGCGAATATATGAAGTGTATGGTAGGCTCGGTAGTGTAATTCTCACGGTTGTGAGACAATTCGCGAGACAGAGGAAAACGTGAGTATCAGACTCTTCGAGCGATAAAGTAGCCCTGTACTTTTCTTGGATGTATCTTTTTCACATTCGTTCGGGACTTTTTCTATAACCGATTCGAATCGACAAAAGGACGCGTTCTTCTGTCATTGAAGCTTGTTACCATTGTGGACCAGCAGCTGCCGGGTGAGCAGAACCTCTAATAGAGCCCTACTTTCTTGAGAGCACGTTGGACGAAAATGTTCAATTCTTATACGGTCTTTCTAAAAACAAACAGTGATATCGAATGTAGTTAGGTTTGATTTCGAGACAAGTGTCGTTCAGTATTCTTTTCGTGAAAGTACGTAGGCACCGCCGTCAAGTGCCGATTTTATAAATTTAGTCTTATATATATATATTAGATATTTGTTTACATCAGGCTTAGTAAGCGAAAAATATAACGATACGGCCCCGTTAAAACGGCGGTCAAACGAAAGGATCCCGACGTGCTCTACATAAAGGGTTCTTCAAAGAGCCATGACGTACAGTTTGTTTCAAATGTAGCTTCGGAATACGGATCAACGACGCATTAGAGAAACATAGTTCAATGTTACGTTCGTTTGTCGTTTTCATACCAAATTAATTGTGATGCATTTGAGAACCTGAAGCCCGCATCTTTCTTAACGTTGTTAAGCAAAATAGTCGATTCGCAAATTTAGATGTCACGCCATCGACTAAGTAAAACTACGATTGAAACAGAATGTATGAAACGAGAATTAGCAGAAAGCAATATCGTGAATTTTTGTTGTGTTCTCCCCCTATTTTTGTGTGAAGCGTTTCATTCGATCCAATCCAATCGACCCAGCCAGACAGATCCTTCGGAAAATAAGACGTTTCTTTTGAGTACGATATCTAAATGCTTTAGAAAAAGTTCTTTATCGCGTTATTTGTAAAAAAACTGCGAATAAAATTACTGCCACATAAGTAAGTCCACTGCATTCACAAATTGGATACCAATCTGCATCGAAGTGCAATATTTTATAATCTAATTTTTCAATTTGAGCATTTTCATAACGAAAATTGACACTTTTGTTTTAAGTAATCTAGTTTGCATACAGACGAATTGAAACACGAATACGAATGTATATGGCTCGAGTTATGTTTGAAACACCAAAGTCAAATCTTTGAGCATTGAAAATGTTAAAACATTCGCTGATACGGATATTTAATTTGAATTGATTATTTTTTCAAATATGAAAATTGAAAAAATAGCCAAACGTATGCCTTTGTACGAAATTTTTTCATGGAATCATACAAATTTACATACTACTTTATTTTCAAATAATGATGGAAACTGCTCTGTTCCTTAATGTGAAAATGGTTTTACCGTGCCATAGACTTACGTTTGAGAAATTTGAGAAATACAACAGAGAAATTATATGACACTCATTCCATTTTACTTGTACAGATCTGTTTGTAACACCACACGATACGTCGCAGGAATGTATTCGTTTGTCAGTCTTTCAATTTACTGTTAATTACAATTCTTTATTTTAGAATGTATAGCGATAGCAAATGACAATTTTAATAAATTGTTGTAATTAGAAAATTATATTCTTGATATTTCAGAATGGTTTTCGAAAAAAAATATCATCCGCCCAAGTTATAAGCTTAACAAATATTTAACAAATAAACAAACTGTTGTGTCTTAAAGGCATCGAGTCACAATATTAGCTTTATTAAAAGATGAAAAAAGTTTGACTTCTAGTGGATTGACTCTGAAGTATTGAACAATATTAATACGAGAAAAATCGTTTACGACACGTATTGTACCATCCGACCGGCATGTCAAAAATACTAATTCATGTTTACTTTGATTTCATTCTTCCACCTGTAAAATACATTTTCCACCAAAAATATCATCTTAGTCCCCTTCCGTCACATTCTCATTTTAGTACGCATTAATTTCACAATTGTCAGTACACGAATATCGTAGAATAGTTTCTATAATTCTATATCGTAGAATAGTTTCGCTGACCGACTGACTGACTATAAATATACAATTATTCGCGCCTTGCGTTTTTCAACTATGTATAAAACTCTTTACTAGAATAGCAGCCGTGTTCTACTGAAAAACGAAACAATGCCATCTTCTTACAAAATTTATTTATACCATTAAATTTTTTTATATTGATCTATTTGCGTTTCAGTATTTCCCGTTTTCGCAATATAAGTTCGCATTTTTATTCATTACAAGCATGGTAAAAAAGGAGGTATTATTGAGGTACTATAAGAAATATTTTCCGATGGACACTGAGTAAATTACACGGAAAAAAAAAAAACAGTCAAAAGTGATAACGGAAACAATATACATAAAATGTTTCAACTCCTCCCTGTTCGACATATAGTACAAAACTGCAAAAGATGTATAGAATGCAACTACGTATAACATATGAATATTACTCAACTATCTTAATTCTAAATATTAAAGACATCCAGAAATGTGGCTACTCGCGCAAGCAATAATACAAATATTAAGAACGTTGGCGTACTATAAAAAAAATCCAGGAAGCCAAAAACAATTGCCTTTCAACTGTACCATCGGTTTAGCTAATATTATATTGTACATACATAATTCTTCAACTCCCATGGGTTTAATATGAGAAAATTGGCGGACTCGAAACAATAATACGAATTGTAGAGGTTGAAATTTATAGTACAGCTAGGCTTTAGTCGTACTATACGTCCCGTTAACACATATCCAGTTTATTTTTTGCAGGAGTGGCATTTAATCCACCTATGTCTCCGGATTCCAATTGCTTTAGGAGTCGAAAGAGTGCCGCTGCCTCCCTAATACGACTGAACTCTATACAAAATGCTTGCACTTCTATAAAAAGCTCCTGCACATTAATAATTTTGTTTCGTATTAACGATTGGAGAAAAACACAAACTAGACGCACAAGTCTGTTCTGCATATAACGATCCTTGATAGTCTCGCAAGTTGATATACAATTACTTATGTAGAGATGCACAAATTCGGTAGGTAAATCAACGGTGGTTGTCAGTCTATTTACTACTTCCATGGAATGCAAAGACATTTCCATATTGACCAATACGCTGAAATATTCTGTTATCTGACTCGATTGCATAAGTTTCAGGAGTACTTCTATAGCGATTAATGGGTTATTCTCTACTAGATCGGGTAATTTGCCAGGCGTTAGGCCAATGTGGTACACTAGCTTAGGGTCCCTATCTAGTTCGTTAACCAGATGTTGTTGTTGTTGCACCGTTAGCACACTTTTAAATGCCTTTCCCATTAATCTGCGTGCTTCAGCCCCAGCACAGTTGGAGACGCACATGCTCGTGTCGTATTCTGGTACTAGTTTGGAAGGTTCCGTAATATTGAACCACTGCAATTCGTCGAACCAATGATAAATAGGAGGCACCAGTCTTAAGAATTCTGGCCGATAACTTTGGCTACAGATAGGCGGGTCGCCGACTATCAAATTCTCCGATACGGATCGAGCCATATTTTTGTCAATGTCGGTTACTTTTGTTCGGTCCATGTCTGGCAAGATCACCGGTCGTCCGCACTTGCTTACGGCAGGTAGTTCCGAGTGCCACTCTGCCAACTGCAGTTCCAAAGCAGTTAAATCCGTTGGTGTTACCGATGGGGCAAAATACAATTCGTCAACGACTTGTCGTGGAGTTTTCGTCATCGTAGCAGCCTTATTCTTAAAGAGGAGCGCCAATAAATTCTTCTCGCATTGGGATAAAATTGGTACGTGCCCCGAAGTATTTGCTTTGGCAGCTCCATTGGTTCCGGCATCCTCTTGCGGTTTGAAAGCTTGTACAAAGACCGTAGCGAATGGTACGAAAGGCAATTGTACGCCTCTATAGAGATCGAACAGCAGGGCAACCGCGATCACTCGCTGGACGTGTTTCGGTAAAAGATCAATGTGCTGAAGGAATACTACAAGGGCCATCCCCACGTTGAAGTGAGTTTCGGGCTTGAACGTTTGGTGAAGCTCGTTCGAGAGGTTTTCCAATGTGACATCCGAATTTCTCTCGTCGAGAATATCTAGCAGTTGGCCCAATTCTCGCGAGCTGAGCGACATACTGCACTGTCAATTAGGTTAGGTTGCTTGTTTTTGGCTAAAAACATAATATTATGTGTTTGTCAGTTGACAGATCAATGCTGCTAATAGGAGCTATTCTAAACTCACACAATTCTTTGGTAATCAATCGGTGCAATTACCAGTTTCCTTTGATATTCTTCTATCTTTGTACGCTTACAAAACAGAGCGGCACATACACGGCCATGACTTACAATGGCAACAAAACCAAACAAAACGAAATAAAAATAGCTAAAAGAGTATCAAGTTCAAACGTAAATTAATTACTTAACCATCAGCGTTCCTAAAATCACGTCTAATTTTCATCCTGACGAACTACCGATGTCAGCCCTGGTCAACCCCTCATAAACATAAATAAACGCATTGGAGCAAGTAGATAAATTGCACTTGAAGTTATCCGATAAAGTTGTTTTCCTAAATTCAGCAATCAAATGTCAAATATCAGGAATATATCGAAAAATAAGTTCTGTTCTAATAATAAGTATCACATATATCCCACCCGTGCAATCTATTTTAATTAGATACCATTACGGACCATTATTATGTACATAAAAACATTGAAACAAACATAGGGTTGTCAAGCATTTGCCTACCGTGTTGTAGTAACTAGTTTGTTCTTCCGGTGTAAGAGGTCACCACGCGACCGTCACAGACGGCAGCAGAAATCAGCAGAAACATTCGGTACAGTTTCCTGCACTGAGTGAGATGTAGAGCAACAAATTCAACTTTGCTCATATAAGAAAAATATACAGCAAAAGGAATATGTAAGTACATTACACGCGTATATGTCAATGAAAACTAACGTACTACGCTTTTCCAAATCAAACTACATAAATTATAATGCCGTTCATAGCACTTTTCAAATTTTCTCTTAACGTTCTGCTCGCTATGTGTCAGTAACATTAATGACATAATTACTCAATGACGTTTACAACATTACTGTTTTGCTCATACCCTACCTAATAGTTAATCATAGTACAATATACGTAAACTTATTAGTATAGTTACAAGGTTTCATTAATGGGTATACATACACATGTATACTTACCTGAAGACGCTTTAATTTATTTCGGTAGTCTAAACAAATTTCTGCGATCTATATAGAGTTCTCCAACTAATGATCTTATTGTGCGACTCTTTTTCGCAAAGCAGACAAAAGTGGCAGAGATGTACGCAAGTGAAGAAAAATGAATCTATATGGAAAATGATGTTGCTGTTTAAAGCAGTTGTTTGTAATATTTATATAAATTATAATCGGGCTGCACACGATAACGATACAAGGAAGACAAGTTCGAGGAAACGGTAGGTGTGGCACGTCTCCTTCTCCCAGAGGCCCGACTCCACCCACCTGTCCGCCTATTTCCCTCTCGTTAGAGCTTGAGGATACAGACAATTTGATACACCTATCGCATGGTGTTCACCTGTACTTACCATGCGCAGTAACGCTCCAATTCGATAATACAGTATGGTCGAAACGGACCAATCGCAATACTTTCAATATGCGATATTCAAGGTTTCAAGATTCAATGCTCGTGAATTTTGACAAATAATCATTAAGAACGCAAATGTAAGCGTGTTACATCTATTGTATAGTCTCATAAAATGGCGGCCTGACATGGCGTAATCTAACATAAGTCTAATTCTAATTCTAATTCTAATTCTAATTCTAAGAGCTCTCTCAGTGAAAGTTGCAAGAGCACTGATTTAATATCCGACTATTTTCCTTGTTTTCATTAAAAAGATAATCAGAACTGCCTAATATTATATGTAATTTCAATCATCTAACTCTAACGGATCTAAATACATTGAAAATATATCAATATTGCAATACTAATTTCATTAACAAAAGAATTCCAAGAATAACGGATTTCTCAGTTGCTTAACCGATTTCAAGTATCTGTTGTTCTCGAGATTAAATGTCGCAGGAGGAACTGCAAGTAAGAGAGTGATCGATGTGACTGTGATAAATAAAAGAATAATAGCTTTCGGGTTTGAAGGAGAAAAGCCAAAAGGAAGGAACAGAAATAGTAGGGTAATGGGAACGAGTGCGTGGATATGCGCATGACTGGCTTGGTGAAGCGTAGGTTCGCTCATTGAATCGTGGGTCCGTGGGTAGGTAACCTACGTGGGTTAGATTTCGGTCCGTCTGCGTGGATTGATAAAGATTAAACGTAAAGGGAGGTGGCAGGGTCCAGGGGTGTTTTCGAGTTAGGCGACAGAAGTCACCCAGCGAAACGAATCTGGCGCACGTACGCGGAGGGAGATGATGTCACATAGGGGTCGCCCCCCGATGTAAATACATACAGATGCAAGCCGGACCGTAGTGCATCGGTTGGAAACATTGTCGTAGACTAACGCATCTTCGGTCTCTAGTCCACCCCGTTCTAATTCTCCAAGATCACTTATATTTTCGCAGAAATATTTCAATATTTATTGTACTTTAGGCATATTAATTATTGACTGTACGTTGTGATGTCTTTGTGTCTTCGACAGTAGTACGGTGATTTAAGTACACACAATAACAACCGACATACTCTGTATACATGCATATGCGTGAATTCCTCATAAGAGAGTATTGAAACTGGAACAATTTTGCTTTCGGTCGAAGCAATTGAGCGATCATAACTTAATAATTTATCGTAAGAATTATATCGCTGTAGTCATTACGACGATACTATATGTTTCGATGACAATGTATTGAGTTGTTTTTCGTAAACATTAGAAATAAGTGATGGCATTGACGCAAAGAAATTCATAAGGAGAAATACGGTTGTACAGTTGTAGTACAGTTGTAGTACAGTTGTAGTAGTTTCTCTCGAAAGTAGTAGAAACTAACAGTGAGATTTGTGCCGAACAATGCCTTACTACGCCAATGTGGAAGCAACTCCACACGAATGACTCACTCTCGATCTCTCTTTCGTTCGCAGACTCCTTTCCACGCGCCCGTATGGTAGCCCCGCACAATAGAGAATGGTAAACTGGCAGTAAAGGTAACTCTTGGGCGAACGGGAGCCAGTGATGCAGGTTTGCCACGCTTACTCCCCTCGTTCCTGGTTCGCGAGTACCGATCGGACACGTGCCACGATTTTCAGGCGTCTCTACCCCACACGAATTACAAACGATCCATTCCCAATCGTCGCACGACTTATCACGGCACATCGCATGTACTCTTCTCTATATTAATCGATCAATTTTGCCAGTAAACTTCCCGCTCGCTACTATTCTTTCTACTAACATAAGAAATTGATTCGTAAATAGAAATGAAAAACGTGTATCTTCTTCTCAATCTGTGATCAATGTGTAATTTACGCTGTGCAAAATTCTTGTCTCAAACAGAACGTACGAACCAGCTCACTCTAGCAGTATGCAAGCCAAACTTCCAATTAAACTATTACGTCCTAAATTGTGCGGAATTTCTAAGGCAGAGGACCCGCATGCTCGTTGTAATTTATCATACATACATACATACCTACAGCGGTAGCTGAAGAAACTAAATGGTGGCAATAGCCTTCGATCGGATACACGTGGACCCACATGCACCAATTGGAGAAGGCACCTTGATAGGTATAAATTAAATAAACTGCAATCCTTTATTAAATACACCTAAGAGATGACGGTAGATTTTCAATTGGGGATCTCGTATCACGCTTTATGAAATCGATCGACTCCATAAATACGTCAGGCCTTGGACGAAGAGGAAGAATAGTCCTTTGGAGGAAGCAAATGTCAAGGCCGAAACAAAAAGCTTCTCCCTTCGCGACGCTTGGTTAGTTTTGCACGAGCTTCGGTTTCAAGCTACCAGATATTGATTTTTACCGGTGAAACGCGTACCGCGAATCCCCGCCAGCTGGACATATTTGGATTAGGTATTGCAAAGATTGTACAACAATTTTCATTGACTAACAAAACGCTGTCGATCTGTTCATGAGTGTTGCACGTGTCCACTGTAACTGAATGATAATATCCATTGGTATAGAGTAGAAGATAACCGATGTATCAATATTATTTCGAATTCGACTTGGACATCTACTTTTATTATAATTCCTGACCTATACACCCAAGTATAACGCGTAAACATTCGTGCCGCACGAGCGCAGGTGGATTATCGTTTACCGCGAGGAGGGTCTGCCGAAAATAGCGGTGATCGGGAGAAGTCAGGTTCGATTGCGGCTCCGAGTAACGTATGGTCGACTAAAATCAGAGGAGACTCGGATGAACGGTAAAAAGGGAGATTGGCATTAGCGCACGAGGTTCGTCGACGGGCGATCGGTCGGCACGCAAGGGAAAAGGGGGTCGCTCGGACCCTAGAGAGCAAAGCGGACTTTCCAAAAGTACAGTGAGAAGGAGGCTGGAGAGGAGAGGAGAGGAAAGTAGATACCCGAGCGCATGTCGCTATTTAAGCAAGATACGTGGCAGGGTGACGGTGGATGAGGGTGAAATCGGGTCCCATTGTGCTCAGGTGTGAGGCGTGCGCGCAGGGATTGACGGACGTCGCGTCAGGGGTACGGTGGAGAGTACGAAATACACACACCGGGAAAGGGGCTTCCCGGCTCCCCGTGAACGGCGACGGGATGACGGGATGACGGGATGACGGTGTGCGCGTGGAGAAGAGAGTAATGTGGTAGGGGGAGAAAAGCGGGGGCCGATTCGCGCACGCGGCACGAGCCGCTCTCACAAAGGGATGGAACAGATTGGGCAGCATTCATTCGTCCGCTTGCCCTGTATTTTTTCCCTGTGTTTGACTGAGAGAGCATCGACCACCCTCTGGTATCGTGCCCCTTTCTTCCTCCCGACGACCTTCTTTGTATCCCCCGGCAGGTACAGTCAAATACGATACTACTTACGTAAGTAGTTGCACTCCTGAGACTGTTTGGCGCTCAAAGGAAACTTGGTTAAAACAGGTCTATCGCGCTACTAGGAATCTCGCAATATCTATGTATCCTATGTACAATTAAAATTATCCTTTCTCCAAATCAAAATTCTATATCTCCATCAGAATTGTTTTTTCTCAATCTTAGTCTATTTCGATGTTTCATCGCAGTTGCCTTTGGATGCAATAATTTAGCACCACACGTTTCTCCACGAATGGTAATTTTATTGTAAGTTGGAAACCATGGTATGTATTTTGATTGTCAGTATCATTACCACCAAACATAGTTTGCACAACGGCGCTACTGGAAGGAGCACCAGAGAGAGAGAGAGAGAGAGAGAGAGAGAGAGCGGATAGCTAGTATGTAGATACATACACTGAAATTTGACAAACGTAGCTGACTGTACCTGGAGCACGTTGAGTCAGCTTGGAAACCCCCAAGCTGAACCTCGTGGTACAATCTGAATAGCAGTAGATGCTCAGATCATTTACGTGTGCGTGCGTGTCCACGTGTTTTAGAGGCTCATGGGGCTGCTGGGAGCGCAGGCGAGTGTGTGTGTGCGTGCGTGAGAGAGCGAAAGAGAAAGAGAGACAGAACGATAAAGGAAGGATGGTGGCGGTACAGCGGTGACGGATGGTCGATCGGGGGTAGGTTATGTTCTTTCCGCCTGCATAACCATGTATTCGAGTTATTGCATTACTGGCTTAGCTTTACTACCCTACGCTTGTGCGCGAAGCGGAGCCACCCCATCATCTATATCCAATATCCATCCACACCGCGACTGCATTTTGCAGTGCGCACCTTTACAGAATGGCTATACCGAACGATCGATCCCTCTGAGCTTTTGTCTCTCGAATTACGGATTATGGGTATTACCGAATGGCACTTTTAGCGAATCTCCTGCCTGCGTTAGGGTCATAAAGCTCCCCAATTATGAACGCACGTACGATGGTAACTGTATACGCATATGATGCATTGGGCAATTGACGCAATACAAATTTAATATTCCGAGGTAAATTGAGCGAGTAGTGTTTTGTACATTATTAGGATTCGGTACTTTTTGCAAGATAAGAGTGGAAGGCATATAGGGACGTGACTTGGCTAGTACCGGTAATAGAGGCATCGCGAACGAAGCCGTTAGAGAAAGTTATCTACGTACATGTACGTATGTTGGTAGATTTCGACTTCCGATCAAAAACATCCGTATTACGAGAAAAAATAAATACAATTATCCTGTCAAGCTCACCAAGGGCTATGAATATTCTTATGTCTATACCCATTCCAGGTAGAAGCAAGTGTGTATACCTGCAGACTATCTGTATCAACGGTGACATCCAAATTCGTTGGTCAAACACGACAAAGCTGTCGTTCTCCATGTACTTTCTTAATTTCGCCCTTTTCCAAGATTTTTTCTTTTGCGTACCCACTACAGGTGTACCGCACTCCCAATTTCTATTGGAGGATATTTCACACGAATGACGTCAAATTGCCGAAATTATCAGGATTTAATTGTACGTGTTTTCGGTCATCGGCGACAACTGTGAACAAAGAGCAAATAAAAGTACAACGGGAAGCGAAGAAATGAGTAAGAATGATAAGTCGCAAACGTGGTTCTGACAATGAGACCAGAAATCATCTCATGGGAACACAGTTAACCACTATCGATGAGTCACCCAGTCTGATTCGTACGGGCCCGTTTTTGCAGATCCGTCTGCGTTCTCCTGGGGCGAGGAAAAGAGCGAGGAAAAGAGCGACGAAAGAGCGACGAAGAGGGAGAAAGAAAGAAGGAAGAACGGGTGAGGGTGCACGAGGCTTCTGGTCTATAGATCTATCTGTGCGCACCTAGGGAAAGCAGAAAATCTGGCCCGCATGCGAGCTTGCAAAACGAAGGTGCGCCCACTTATGGCCCTGGGGCTGTCGCCCATATGGCCACCATCGTGCGCTACACCACAGGACCATAGCCACCCATAGGTAAACTATCGAGGACCTGGGAGTACGGTCGGTTTTGCTGTTGGAATAATTCTCAAAGAGCAGCACACCAGCCGCATGTATTTCGAGATTCTATCGCAAATATGTAGTACTTCTATGTACATACTCTGTATATGTATTGTATCGATGGACATACACGAATAATAAAAAGTACAATTTATTAGATAATTTGATATTTCTTTCTCTTTGATAAATAACATACAGTTGCCTATGCGAAATTATTCTTTTGATTTGGATTCGTTTACGGACACCCGTAGAGATTGCGTTTGATTCGACCCAACTAACAACTTGTAAGTACTGTTCGACATCACGTTCCGTGCACGTACCTATTGCTATCAATTTGAATCATACTGTATGAGGCGTGATCACTCGAGGATCTACAATATCTATTGTACATACATACGTATGTATGTACAGACGGGGATTCACTTCGATAAAAATGCTTGAACGGACTGTGTAACCTAGGAGAAGACGATTCAGCGAACGCGACACGTTGAACAAGCGACAGGAATAGAGCCAACGAATCGGATGGATAACACTAGTCGATACTAAAGTAGAAAAATTTCGGGAACAGAAAGTGGCATGTTAGGGATCAAAGCGGGAGAGGGGAGAAATATTTATCGCTACTCAGATTTCCGTTTTCTAGAAATGTTCTACTAGAAAACGCGATAGGCTCGCCGAACGCTTATATTCCCGGTACACTTCGATGTACACTTCGATGTACACTTCGATGTACACTTTGATGTACACTTGGATGTACACTTCGACCGGCCGTAGCCGTGTTGCGTATGCTCGAACTCAAAACCTTTGCCACTCGCTTGTCTACGTAATTATTTACGTTTTACAGGAGTCGCGTAGATAAGGCGCTTACAAAGTTATTCCGTCAACAAGTCAGATTTAGAAGTCAATATGCAAATAGAGATACCAACTTGAGATACCAATTTACAAAGATAATCAAGGCGAACGACGAAAATTGTCGCTTGTCTCTTTACAATGAAAACTAAAGAATTTAGTGTAGTTGGTACTCTGATTTTTTCAGCTTTAATGTATTCCGTAAGTGGAAGGTGTCACAAAGGAATTTGAAGGACACAGCAATTATTCTCTGTGAAGCAGTCTTCGGTTGGGGAAGGTTATCAAGTGGGTCTAGAAGAAACGACACGGAGGCGAGGGACATTCGATTTTGAGAGGAAAGAAGAACGAACAGCAGCCAGGAGGAAGTTGAAAAGAAAGAGAATGGGAGAGTAAAGTGCACAAGTGGTAGACACATGGTGCACAGTTGTTCGAGAGGTCAGATTTTTGTCCACGGGCGTTTCAGTTTTACGGGCTGAATCGGATTTCTATGTCTCTATGCTTGCAGAGGCCAATTCACACAAGTGCATGTGTAGCTACGAAACGTTTGATTTTCCATTCCCTGCATGATTTGCGTATCAGGTTTACGTGGCATTACCCTGCTCATTTTACCCACGCTTCTGATTTTCAAACGAATCTCTAGTTGAACATCTTCGACCGTATCACTAATTATCTAATTTCGAGGAAAATCTGACCGTGGGTGTGTTCTGAGATTTAACATTGTAAGATAAGCCAGGATCCTTAAAAGAAAAAAAAATTTGACTACTTCGAATGAGATAAGAAGAAAAATAATGAATGACTGGGTGGCGAGCCCTTAGAGATATTAGAGTGTGCATCTAAAAAACTGTTGCTCAAGTTTCCTACCAACTGTTAGAAAGATTCGTTATCCGTTGTATGTTTTCCACCAATACTGGCTGGAAAATGAGCCCTTTTGCTAAATCGATACATATGTACGTACTCGGTTGGAAGCCGGACGAAGGAAGAAAGGACAGTGGTAAGAGAGAGAGAGAGAGAGAGAGAGAGTACATTGGAAATCTGCTGAATTGTATCAATCAAGCAAATACACATAAGGGATGCATGTGCATATTCCAGTTAGAAATGCATACGCGTGTTCGATAATCGCGCTCACGCGTACTTACAAGCTTGTAAGATTCACGAGGGAACACGTGTGCAACGACGATAAAGAAAGTCGATTGTGAATAGCGCCGTCGTCGTGGCGCCTAATAGGCGGCAACGAAGCGGGATACACGGTGTGGTCATCGGCGCACCGATCGTCGACGAAACGACCAGCCGACGCCGCGCAGCTCGTCGTTCTTGAGGGAGAACCGGAGACCGGAGACTGGAGAGAACCATGGTCCATGAAGGAGAGGGTACTCTTCCATACTCTTCCATGCTCTTCCATGCTCTTCCATGCTCTTCCTTCCTTACGGGCTTACAATCGCCAAGGGGAATTTTAAGGGGGTGTTGTCCTCGACGACAAGAGAGGTGGGAGGATACCGACGGCAGAAGGGGATTGAGGGAACATTTCCCCTCGAGGGGAAGAACACGAGGTGGAGAAGAGCGTTATCCCGCAGCCTGCTGTCGACTGCCCTGGACTCCCACTCGATTACGTCGTCGTCCACCTTCGTATGAGCTCGGTAATTTCCGCGACATCTCTGGACCATTCCACGACAGAGTCACGCAGTGCTGTATAATCACGGATTGTTTCCCAATTCTTCCTCGACGCTCGACGCTCGCCGCCCGCCGCCCGACGACGCGCCGCAGAGTAATTTAACCGTTTGCGTTGTCTCTAATTGTGGCAGGAATAAAATCGAGAGAAGGCTACAATTTCCTCGCTATGCCACTTGACACAACTCTAATGAAACCTAATCTGTGTTGTTTAATTCTATGAGAATATCATGAGAATAATGTAATCTGCCGAGCGCGTATGCACGAGCGTTGCACGGATAGGAATGGTCTTGGAAGAACGACAAGAGGGAACAGTACATAGTTGATCATACAGACAAACTGTGAGTGCAGGGAAACCAGACAGATTAAAGGCCAGACATTCAGGAGGAAAAAGTAGGGTGGCGAGAACGACGGCGCGGGGGAAGGTAGACTATTAGCTCCAATTGCCAGAACTCGTCAAGTGAAGTAGAAATGGTTCGATGATGCTTTCGTTGCCGTACGAGCGCAACTTTAAGCGATAGCCTTCGACCTCTGCTTCTTGGCATAGGAATGTAATCTGACGAGAAATCGTTTATACGATTGTATACCTTTCTTCACCTAAAATATTACTCCACACTAGTCTACACTCTAAAGTCTAACCTAACGTATTAGTATTACTGTATTTGCCGCGATTGTCACCATGCTCCAATTAATTCACAACACGAATTAATTCAGAATGCCGCCTTTACCGAGGAAACATTCTTTAGAATTTACAATAGAAAGAAAGAATGCGTTCGTAGACCACATACAGTGCTGATCTTAAATAATTCGCCAACGCCTCTCGTTTAACTGCATCCGCACACGGCCGTCTCTTTCGGATATTGTCTCGAGGCGGTACTTTGCCTTCATTCAGTAATTCGCTAGCAGCTGCACACTAATAATAGTATCGAATGCAACCAATACCGATCCACATTTCAATCTTCGTAAAGATTACTCCTGTTCTTTCGATATTTCATACGTACCGTATTATGCATTACTAAAAATGTACTTTCTTCTGGAAGTTATCTCACCCCGTAAACGAAACAACCATAAACTTTAAAGACAATTCTTAAAAACGAGTTGAAACTAATTACACGTATCTTTATAAGGAATCAACTGGGCCGCCACCTGACAAAATATACGATTGTTTGTATTAAACGGCAGTCAAAACTAATACTTATCTCGGACACGCCCCATTGTCTCACGGTTGGTTGTACAATCCAGTTGCCTATCTATTTCGATAAAACGGCGTAGCACCGCGAAGATGTACACGTGCGCCGGGTTATCGTTACATACATTGCATTGTACATACATGTAAGAAAACGCAAGTGAACGGAAAATTTTAATCGAGTATACATAGGCGAACCTATCGTGCAATCCTTGCTAGCACTTTGATTAGTCCCCAAAAGAATTGGGTAGAGTCACGCATCATCGACGAATCATTATTGTATGTATGTACATCATGCATGCGTGTTTGAGTAGCATCGTATTCGGGCTTGGTGGATGGTTTTCGGTACTTCTGGGAGCACCCTGTGAGTGTGGCGCTTCGAGTGGTTCGTGCAAGGCACTAGCGTACACGTACTCGAATCGTAATGAATTTGCCAGTTTTTCACGATTCGATACGTCCCTGGTGTTGATCGCGGTAAAACGCACATGCCGCGATGCGAGACAGGTAGGGGAATCTGGTGACGACACGGGTGGGCGAATATACAGTGCATTCGAATCGCTCCAAGATACAAGACGCGGCTTCGAAAGACAGTCGATGGCGTTCGTAGAGGTGATTGTTCCGCGGCATCGTTATGTATGTATCGCGGTGATCGACGTTAGTCGACTAGCCGGGCGATAGTAGTGGTGGCGATAGAACGACCAAGAGAGTCAGAGACCAGAGTCACCGGAGGAAGAGAAACGGTAGAAACGCAACGTAGCGGAAGGTTCGAGGTGATCGAGATGAAGAAGAAGGGAATCGAGGTGGGTGCGTGAGATAAATGGTAAGGGTAAGGGATGGCGGAGGTGCAGAAGAAAGGGAGCGTGAATATACACGTAGAGTGGGGTGTAGGTCAAAAGGGAAGAGATAGTGGGGAGGAAAGAAGAGCGGTTGGAAGGACTAGGAAGAGGGTAGGGGGTGGAAGGAGTAAAGAACGTCAGGACAGTGGTGGGGCAGACGGTCGAACTAAACTGCGGAGCCAAGGTGGGAGGGGAAGTATGGGGGCGGTGGCTGATTCGTTGCGACCGCCATCACCATCCGTCCCATCCTATAGTAAAGTCTGAAGCAGTCTCCATCCGTCTCCGTGTGTGTTAGAAACGCGTATTAGCGGTGCTTGCTACTTCGCGTTGGTTGTATACCGACATTCCTGTGTTGCCCACTCCCTGCGATGCCCTAACATCGGCTTCGGACCGTCACACTTTCCTCATTCCTCTTTTCTTCTCTCCGTCTATCTTTTCTTACAATTCTTCCCTTCTGGCTGTCCGTATTACTCTCTTAAGTGACCTTCCTTGTGCGTACGCCGACGCAAACACGAATGAAAAGAATCAGTGAAGAAGGAGAAGGAGACGGAGAAGGAGAAGGAGAAGGAGGAAGAGGAGGAGGTGGCAATAGAACAACGTACCATTTTCTACATGCCCAGTTCTCAAGGATATAACCGGTGCACTAAGTTACCCTGTTACCTTTTGCGTCACGTTTGTGCTCTTGGTATTTTTTCATTTGAACAGTGAATGATAAGTGCAGTGTCCAAAGAAATATCTCAGCAGTGTGTCAGCGTGTACCGTGAGCTTGGTACGATTCGCCACGCACCTCGTCAGAAACGAACGAACGAACGAACGAACGAGAATGAACCAAAGGTCAACGGGTGTGCATCGTACGGAAATTTCTTTGTACACGGCACACCCGTATTCTCAACGAAAACGGAGCTAATGTTCTTGAAGCTGATGAACTCTTTCCGCGACTGCACGTCAATCATCACTTCTCGCGATTGTGTCTTGTAGTCTGTGTCGTTTCGGAAATTTAGTTACTCATGACACGGCGCGTTCATGGCCCAATGCCGGTGGAGTGTTCCAGTCCCGACACCATTCTGATATTGATATTTCTGCCCGGAAGAACCAAGAGTACATAAGTGGATTTTTTCTCATTTTTTCGCCCGTACTCGATGCGTGTTTTAACCTCCGACAAAGTGAACGGCGCAGCTTAGGTATAACCTCTTTCTTTCGTGCCTCTCCTACACGCCCCTTTCCCGTGTGTTTTACGCGCATACTCCCTTATCTCACATCTACATATATCTCTCCCTCTCTCTCTCTCTCTCCCCCTGCCTTCCCCGCATAAGCGTAAAACGCGCGCAGCATCTCTTCTGTTCCTCCTACTACACTACACACAGAAGCAAGAAGAGAAACCCAAAGGAAAACGAGAAGGAAGAGGAGGAACGAAAGACAGGTAGAAGAAGGTGCTCCGTCGATTCGTGTAATGAGACGTAGATGAACGGTTGGGATTGACGATCTTGGCTGTCGCAGAAAGCAGCGTCGAGCAGCGTCGAGCAGCGTCGAGCAGCGTCGAGCAGCAGCGAACGAGAACGATCCCCATTGTGCTTGTCCGCGCAATGTGGCAACCAAATTTCTCTCAACCTTTATTTTGGGCTTTGTCCGAAAATTTAAAGCGAGGCTAACGCAAGACGCATATACATCGACGTACCCTTTACCGAGCCACGATCCACACGATGAATATACGATGAATACACGCATGTCCAAGGTTCGCTGACTACGCGTGAGAGGAGAGCTTGCGGACAGAGATCGTCGCAAGATCGTCGCAAGATCGTCGCGAAAACGTAGACATCGCTATATAGCCACGTACGTGTTCAGCCTCCGACTTTGGGAGCACGGCTGCGCGTAAGTCGCGAAGCTTTTGCGTCTGCTGTCGTGCAGGGTGTCTATGCTTTCCGAGGCGACGATAATTCACCGTCCCCGTCCCTGTCCCCAACCCCATTACTCTTTCTCTCTCCGTCACCATCTCCGTCTTTGTCCCCGTTCCCATCTCCGACTTCGGCTTCGTCTCCGGCTTCGTCATCGTCACCGCCACCGTCACCATTACCGCTACCATTACCGCTACCAGCGTTCTCTCACGCCGGCGGATTCGGATTCACCGAAAGGTGCGGAAAAAAGCCGGAGAAGGAGACCGCGAGAATGCACCGTTCTGGCATGAAGCTCGATCGCCAATGGGCCAATTCTTGAGCGAAAGCGTTAAGCGCCTGCTCCTGATCGTCCCACTAGTCAATCTGGCGAGATCATCCACGGAAAGCCGCTAATTTACCTTTTGGAGCACCGAGTGGGGCTCGAACGAATATGAGTATGACTCTTGTCCGGAACACGTTCAAAGGTGAGTTCAGCTTCGTTTGCTTTTCTACCGCTTTCGGCTTTGTCTTTCGCGGCTCGGGACACTCACGCTTGCGCACGCGATAAACTTTTAAACCTGGATACACAACCGATTACAACCACTATTTTCCTTTAGTCACAGTAGCAAATGACGGAGAGTCATCTTTCGACGATGTACGTTTAGGGATATTTGACAGGGCAATAGTAGTGGCTACCACCACTGTTCAATTCCAATAGGTAGGAATATTCCAAGTTGTCCAATAATTACTGTACAATCTTTTCAACCTTATACATACGTGTAACATATGTAACGTATGCAACATATTTTGTTTCAATGTAAATGATGCTTGGCACATGTGAATAAGAAGACGCGTAACGCGCTTTCAAATGAAAGAGCATTTACAACGTTTCGTGTGGTTTCAGATTTTATGATACTTTCTTTACTCGAATATTGAGGTACATTCAAACGTATAAAGAGAAAATAATCTATAACGTAAATGATTCGGAATATTGTACCAGTATACTACGGTTTCTGTTAACTAACAAGCCAAAAGCTCGTGCTTACTGTTTGGTCTTTGTGGGGTGCCATCGAGTATTCATATGGCAACGCGCAAACGCAGGAGAAAAGCTACGCACCTCCATACTTGCCACTACGCGTGCATACCTCAAATATCTTTTATCCCTGAATGTACATTACGCGTTTATACTACAGTGTATCGAGCCATAGAAGTTATAATACTTGGCTCCATTTGTCACTTTCGTATGTTATCAATAAACAAATTGCCGATCGCTCTAAGAGTTGGTCCACTATTTTCCGAATCAGAACTGAGAGTTTAAATAAAAAACAGGTGCTTAAAAGCTCTTGGGATAAATATATCTCACAAAAAATGGCTTGAACCAACAATTTGCTTTTCGGATTTTTATTAAAATTCTCCTTGTATCAGAGTTGGCATACCTCGTTCAATCTCTTATTTTTTCTTTAAAAACATTATTTATAATTCTCGTATGTCATGCTCAAGTTTTTGACACCTTATTGTGAAAACTGAATACGTGGTACACGAATCAGTGGCTAGATTGTAGATGAAGAGAAATGTTTGCCGCAAAGAGTGGCAGAAAAGGATGACTCATCTATGAATGCGCGCGTCTGATAAGCCAGAGTTGGGCGGCTGGTATCATCGTTAGTGCCGTAAAACAGATCGCAATTTGAGACGAGCAATCCCAAGGAAGAAGCCTACCGCAAATTAAATCAATTCGCGAAGTAAGGAATTAATAGGAGTTTAAACAATTCGGAATAACACGCGATGATAGATTCATCATGCACAAAACACAACCCGAACCTATTAGATATGATTTATCTCTAGAGGGATTCATTCATAATTCACTGAGAATGGTCCATTCTGCGTCCGCTCGCTATCGGAGAGGCAAACATAGATATCTAACAAACTGTTTAGATTATGAAAAGCTTGCGGCACTTTACTAACTACAGTAGTATGTACTTATGTACATGTAGTATCGGAAGTAGTATAGTATTGGCCTGAACACTTCGTGTCAGACCAACCAAAGTATAATATGTATGATAATGTAGCATTCGAACTATTAACCGTTGGCTAGCGTTCTTAGCAACGATCCAAGTGTTATCCAAACATGATCTTTCAAGAAAGATGTGTTCATCTAATATCTAATATACGTATGTATTTATCCTGCTTCTGTATTGAGAATAATCAAACGCTTGCCTCAGGCTTTTTACTAGCCTGTTATATTAAGGAGTTTACTTCCGCCCTGCGTAAAGATTATAACGCGTGTCCGGAATTCGACCTATGCATATTTTATTTATTTTTATATAGACCTGGATGATCCGATAATAGATGTATACGAGCCGCGATACTACGGTATCACGGTTCTTTGTACATCAGACACATCTACCGCGAACTTCCTTTCCGTTCGAGTCTGATTCTGCTGATTCGAGTCATTCGGAACATCGGCAAGTGATCGCGGCACACGTTAGGTCCGTTAGGAGTTGGGTAGTTTGCCGCCTTTTTCCGCATGGACCTCTACAAATACAACAATTTGTAAGAGCACTAGGGTAGTTTCAGTGTCGTGTAAGTGGCGACCGCACCCGGCAGAGCTCAACGACCTCATCGAGAAGACCGTTGACGGTTGCGCGCATGCCCGTCAGTACTATCACCCTCACTCTCATGAACTAACCGCGGCGCCAATCGACAGCATGCCTCTTTACGCGCGGCGCGGCGCGGCATAGCGCGGAATGAACGAATGAGTCTTCATTACTTGCCTCATGACGAAGAACAACGTAGTATGCAGGATGTTGTTGGTTGTTGCCTCCAGCAAACCTATTCTAACAATATTACTATGCTAGACGTATTTTTTTTTTGTTACTCTCACAATCAGTAAAGAAACTTATCACGGTTATTCGTTTGTTTATCCGATTGTATGCATTTCGTGCATTTGAAGAAGGAAGTTATTACTTTCGCTTGTCTCCATGAAATAGGAGATTATATCAGCATTTTCCGCAAAAGAATACATGTATTTTGGTCTTGAGATGAGTTTATCGCCCTTCGAAATGGTCAGTTCTGCCTGTCACGGTGTGAAATCCCGTATCTTATAAGATATTGATATTATTAATAAAGAGTCATAATGAAAACGTGGTTTGCTTCAGGTTGCAATGAGGATGAGACGGGCGGTATAAAGTCAGACGTAAACAGTGTTTGCATTGGTGGAATATCGATCTCAAGAAGTGTTAGTGGATGCGTTGGTGAGACAAGAGTCGATGGAAAAAGTGCTGGTACCGTCAACGTAAATATTGCTGAAGCAAGAGAGCAAGTATCGGAATCGGAAGCCGGAGCGGGAATTGATGCCGGAATTGATGCCGGAATTGATGCCGGAATTGATGCCGAAGTAGAAACTGAACTAAAATCTGGATCAAGTCTGAGATCTGGATTAGTCCCGGGACGAGGATCGGCGATCACCACGGGGCCCGATCTCGTTGTCAGCGAGCAACACTGTTACGATACTGGCGAAGTTGCACACGGTGAATCCAACTCGACCGAGGGAAATTCGGTGAAAGGTCAGCAAGAAGGCGCTGAGAAGTGTCCTCATTGTGGTATACTCTGCCGGGATCTCCATTACCTTCAACTCCACCTTGAGGATACGCATAAAGCATCTTCCTTCAACATCGATAAACACGATTTGAACACTCAATTTCCGCAAGTGGTAAGTCAAGCAAGTAACAGCTATGTTCTGGCATAGCGATCGAAATATGTAATATTGCAGAAAGAGATAACGCGTCGTTTTGCAAATATATTTTCAGTCTTGCAAAGTTTGCAACAAGACCTTTGCGAATGTGTATCGTCTTCAGAGACACATGATCAGTCACGATGAAAGTGCGGTACTCCGTAAGTTTAAGTGTCCTCATTGTGAGAAGGCGTTCAAGTTCAAACACCACTTGAAAGTATGTATACACAGGTATCCACTATAGATTTTATTGCTGAGCAAATTGGATAATTGTCGAGTCGTTTTGTTTAGGAACACCTACGGATTCACAGCGGTGAAAAACCATTCCAATGTAATAACTGCGGGAAGCGATTTTCTCATTCGGGATCGTATTCGAGTCATATGACTTCAAAAAAATGCTTAATAGTAAATTTAAAGAAAACGAGGCATACAAACGTAAGCAACAACGCTGACCGCGCGACAAAGAAGCCACAGCAATCTTTGTCTGGGAGACGGGAGGTGGAACTCCTTACCGCAAATAACAATACCTTTTTGCCAATCCTACCGAAGCTTTCATCCTCGGACTACCAGGAGATTCAAAGAGAAGGGGAAGGTAATTTCTTCTTCTTGATAAATTTCAGTAGCGATACATTGCTATTTGACGAGACGCTAAGGAAAATTTGCAAAATTTTTAGCATTGTACGTCATGCCAAGCTTATTGCCTCAAATGATGGGCTTTGCTGGCTATTGTCTTCAGTCGTCGCTTCGTAAAATCCTAAATCAATTGCATTCGACAAGAGTAGAGGAGGTAACGGATCAATTTGAGTGCCATCGCGAGTTGATGAGCCCCTCGACTGCGGATTCCGAGGGCACGGAGGGTACCGAAGGCAAGGAATCGCCAGGACCGAACGAAACTCAGGGTCTTGATGCCGTTAGAAGAATTTTAGAAACCGTAAATACCTCCGTCACAAAGCAATTACTAGAAGCCAATGTACGAAAATTGTCCGTATCTCCGGCGTTAACTAAGCGAGAATACGACGACGATTATCAGGTATGATACGTGCGATATGTATGATTCACATACTTATTGGATCAACGAATTTTCTCATTCAATGAATCTTGACTTTTGTGAAAATAATTAACTCAAGAGAAATTTAATCGATTATTCAGGACCAGGACAGCGAAGTATCTGGTGACATTGTACGTTACTCGGATTGGTCGTCGACTACCGCAATAGGCGATCAATGCGATTCGCAAAGCGAAGGTTTGGCGGCAAAGCTCGAGGATGTAAGTACTCCTGGTGTAAAGTCTGGTTATAAACGGAAAGCTGAGGATACGTCGGAAGTAGATTCCGAGGACGAAGAGGATGGAACACAAGTGCAAAGCGAAGGTCGGAGAAGGGTTAGAGCCAGATCTTTAATAGACGACGAGCAACTAGCGGTTCTGAAAGGTTACTATGCCATAAATCCTCGGCCCAAAAAAGAGGAAATCATTATGATTGCAAACTATATTAATTTCCCTACCCGAGTCGTACAGGTATGTTTCATTGTTCTCTTTCTTCTACAATAGTAGACACAATCTCTGTCTGGCAGATTGTAGACAGAACAAATTGGTTTATGGTTTAGGTTTGGTTTCAAAATTCTCGGGCAAGAGATCGTAGAGAGTCGAAAATACCAGCTCTCGTGCCTCTAGCGAATCCGCCAAATCAAATTGTAACCGAGCAACCTCTAGATTTGTCGAAGAAGGAAGTTCTGACCCGATCAATCTGCAAAGAAAGTGACGAAGGCGTTTGCGCAAATGCTGCATCACCAACTCCCATTGAACCAAAAAACGATAATTCTGTAACGCAAAGTACAGAGGCGGATGATCTCGAAGATTCCCCCCTCGTCATAGACGAGGAGACTACGGATTCTCTAGAAACGAAGCATACGGTACCCAACGTAATGGAAGTTACGTCAAAGGTACATTCGGCATAAGGAGTGGACCGTATGTATCGGCGAATCACGAGAGAACACGCCAATTTGACTATTTTCCTTATGCTTACTTTCTAGGGCCAATCCCAAATTAGCGTAAGCGTAAAAACGGAAAATGAGAGCTCGAGACAACCAGAAGTTTCTTCCCCTCCTCCTCCTCCTCCGACAGCGACGACCGAAGCTGACCAGGGTCTTTATTTCTGTGATCGGTGTGACAAAACATTCTCCAAGCATAGTTCCCTAGCTAGACACAAATACGAACATTCCGGTAAGTGGATAAATCACTATATTCGCTATTAATTTTTCTCAATTCTTACCTGTCAAGTAGAATCTGCAAAATGATTCATTAGTACGTTCGATTCTAGAACTAGAAATCGCGATTCTAAGACAGGCAGATGGGGTATCTCAATAGATTTTGGCTTAACTTGGTCTCTTTCATTAAATTCACAATATGCACTTGTATAGAATACTATACCAATAAGTTGTCTATCCGATACCTCGTGTGCTACGAAAGTAAATAAGAAAGATTGACCAGTAATGTTGAAATGAATATAGGGCAACGGCCACATAAATGCGCGGAGTGCTCAAGAGCGTTCAAGCATAAGCATCACCTAACCGAACACAAGCGACTACACAGCGGTGAAAAGCCCTTCCAGTGCTCCAAGTGCCTCAAGCGCTTTTCTCACTCAGGCTCCTACAGCCAACACATGAATCATCGTTATTCTTACTGCAAACCGTACAGAGAATAGAATTATTCCGTTAGGTTCAACGAAAGTTGCGATTAGATAATTACGTAGAATCGAATTTTTGTTACGCTCAGGCTTTGGCATTTACATTCGAGGAATATTTATTTCGTGTTTACCAAAGAGAACGAGGGCGACACGAAAAACTCGATAATGATCTCTCGAGTGAAGAAAATGGTGGTACTCGGTAGAGTCTTGTAAAAGTCGTGCAAGAGTCGTACAAGAGTCGTGTAAAAGTCGTGTATAATCCCGCGGTACTACCTAATGCGCGAGCTTCCTCTCAATGCTTCGTGAGAGATTATAGTACATATAAGTTGAGCGAAAGCGTTTCGCGGTCACCTGAGATAAGCGGGTATTAAACGAAAACTTGATACCAAAAAACGATACCAAAAATGCATAATGCAATAATCTACTACATACAAATATATACATATACACACGTGCGTGTATATGCATTAAAATGCATAATTATACATTATGTGCTAAATATTACATATTATATATACATTATTTTATACTATAATATATATAATACATATTAGAGACGTATACAGTGTGTTTTGCTGAAAGGAGCAGACGCATACAGTTGTAGCCTGTTGCTCTTTCCGAAAACTTGAAATCGTTTGTGCAAAGTTGTTTCATTTGGAAGATACGCCTGCGAATATTCCCTACTGCGTATGGGAATTTTTTTTGAACGTGCAATCTTGTCGGGCCTCTTTTCCGGTTTTGTCCTTCGTTAGTGGTGAAAAGCAATAAGAGTAGTGCTTGTGATAGGTCTCGATAAGTCTCGGGTGTAAAGCAATTTCGCTATTTGCATAGATGTGAGACTAACGTAATGGTGGCACAATGAAAATTTATTATTGATTCAATGATCTCGAGTAGCAACTTTTACACGGGCCACGTTGGCCCCACTATACTTCTTTCTTGGAATCGGACGACTTTTGTATAAACGAGTTTGTTGCAGCCTTAAGGAAGATTATTGTTTTCGCAATGCAAAACACACCGTGTAACTTGAGTATTTCGATATGTATGTATTATATATAATATTTTAGTATTTTTATTAACGAAATACTATATACACGATGACAATAATAAGAAAACTAATTAACGTACAAATTTGGTAGTGAAGCTCATACGGGGCATGAGATATTCAGCTGCGATGTATATACGCGCAAGACGGTTACCGGTTAGACAAGGTGTTTCTATTTACGAAGTAAAAGGACACTTGGTCCAAGAATAAATTCGACCAAGTTTTCTGACCAATCTTTCGGAAGAACCCAACGCAATGAAAAATCATGCATTTTGCACAGAGTTAGCGAGAGCAATGCAAAGGGAACGTTCATACCTCAATACGTATTCATACATACATTGTATACATGTATGTAGAGTACCCAATCGAAGAGTCGACGAAAAGTTGAAAGCCAACGAGAAGGAGAGACAAAGCAATAACTGACAATAATCTAAAAGTTCCCAGGTACTTTAATTTACTGCCACATTAAAAAACTGCGACGACTGGACTTTGCATTGCTATGGTTAACTTGCGGTCTGCGTAACCCATAGAAACGATCGGATGCGAAGGATAGTTAAAGATTAAAAATTAAAAAATAAAAATTAAAAATTAAAAATTAGTCGAAAGATTCGTGACATCGGACCTATATGTATTTGGGAAGGCTTCATCATGCACGAATATACATCGCGGATCGACTTGGATCTAACCAACATATGATCGATGTTACACACAACGTTTTGCCGATCATTGTACTTAGAACTTTCTGGAGGACGGACTGAGCCTTAGGATTCGCATATGTTGCTGCCATTCGTAGTGCAAAACCGCCACCGGGGATGGCGTATCCTAAAGTATCTTAGACATTCCGCGATAAATGCTTCATACAGACGCCTCCCCTTTCCGCGTTCTGTTTTCTTCTTTCATTTCTACATTGACCTTCCGTATTCTGCAGCGATATTCCATGCCGATACATGCCAATACACGCCAATGTATTTCTCATTCGTGCTAAGGGAGATTGCGGAAGCCGTAGTATCGGAAATTCGAAAAGGGCAGCGATAACCTTGCAGTAATCCTGTCACTGAAATCTGGCCCCTATAGCAAACTCAACTCTAATATATAATATTAAATGCTTCCAGTACTGTACTATTACCACTACTATTACAGCGTTTTTATGATTTTATTCGTTGGAAACGTAGATAAGCTATACCTACATATATATACCAAATCGAGAGTACTCGGGAATGTATTTTATAACGTTTTATTCGTAAAAGTCTGCGGATCGACTTTTTCTTTCACACACATGAAAATACACACGTGCGATGAGAGTGCGAATGTTTGGGCGAGAGTGAGTGGATAAGGAAGACAGACACACACACATACATAAACACGGCAGGATTGGGCGATGAGCGGGAACAGAGGAACAGGGGACGGGCTGGGGAGAGATAGAGTATAGTAGAGTAGTATGAGAGACACTGTAAGATAAACGCAAAAAGCAACAAGGTGTAAGTACATTAAAATTATGAAGAACAAAAGCAACGCGTTGAGCCAGGCGGGTAAGCACTCGTTAATCTTCTTTCACGTCTAGAAGCCTCGGTTATCCGCGATAGGCATCGTGGCCGTATGACGAAGAGAAAATGTATAATGCTTATAATACTCATTTATTATAGTGTTAATAGTTAAGAAATATATTTTTATATCATTATAATCTAATATCATATAGTATGATAGTACTATTTAATCGAGGCTGCGTTAATGCGATGCATCTGTTCCTGAACTGGCACAGGTACGCGAGATTTGTACTATTGCCTGTGTGATTTACGATAGCCCATATGCCCTTGCAGATCATTACGTCTCTCTTTCTCTGATTGCCACATTCGGTTTGTCTTTCTAATTTGTATTTATGAATTTATTCGGTTAGCTCAATTCCACGTCGATCATTGTACCTTTTTCTATGAATTTATTTCCTTAGCGAACGACTAGGCACTCTTCAATTCTACATTTCACATATTTTTTTAGCGCATTGAATCTCTTACTCAAGACCCCGGGAGGTCTAAAATATTCCACCTTAAATTATTTTTAAGACCAACGGTTTAAAGATTACTCAAATGAAACAAAGGGAAACTTACGAAGACAATATTATATACGTATAAGTAAAGAAATGAGAAGATATGGCATATATGAAAATCTGAAACTACGGATACATGAATTTAAATACGAATATGATTATATAACTATGCACACGACAAACACTCGCGCGTGCACGTGGATTAGCATGTATCGACGCGTGTACCGGGGATACATGGAATTGCGTGCCTGCATACATACGTGTATACATGCGCGCATCGATATGTATATGTAGTATAAAAACTATGCCTGAATTCGAGAGTTTGCAGCCCGCTTGCCTCGATACACATGTACGTAATATTGAAGCGACAACGTAATTTGCAAGGTTCTCCACACCGACACAGGTTACATTTGTTATTTCCTACATTATAATAGTAATGACACGCACGACGAAAGCAAGAGGATTGGGAAGTGGAAACGATAATACAAAAATTGTTATAATTGTTAAAACAACGATTTAACGAGCACCATACGATGCCTTCCGTGAACGACCGAGCTTGTCTAGATACCAGTATAGTACACTTACGGATGGAATCGCCAGGAGAGTTTCGCTGTTCAATAAAACGAAGTTACTCTTGCAGTCCTTAGGTTGCGGCATAGGGTCCTACCATTTTCCCTTGTCTTCGTTTAAGTACTTTCTTTAGGCATTCCAATCAACATTATTGTAATCGGTAGCAAGCTTCGGCTTCCTACTGGAAGTCGGAACAACGAGAGTTGTACGTAACGTATCGACGTTATCGAAAAAAGGGCAAAACACATACGACATACGTACTAAATGCTTAAGGCCAGACAAGAGTAACTTCCATCACTTGAGTCGCGGCGGAGTTATGCAGAGTTATGCAGAGTTATGCGGTTGTAATCTGTAATAATCTCTAATGATATTGACAGATATTCTACGCTCTACGGCTACACATCCTTTAGCGGCGAGCGCGCGCGTGTGTGTACGTGTGCGTATGCATATGCGTATGCATACGAGTGTATGACTCGTTTGAACGTGTGTGCCAACAAAGAAAATACTCGATAAATACGGGAGACAATAATACACCGTTTGATTTAAGGACTAGAGAGTAAGCATTATACCATAGCGAATAACGGATATGTTGGGAGTGTGAAGGAATATATTTACAGATTTACTAGCGATATGCGCGTAGTGCGCGCGTGTGTAATTGTATAGTTTGCGCGACCAACGGGCGTGCAATTTACGCGTATGCCTGTGCAATAGCAAGCAATGATCGAGAATGAACCATGTTGTGGAGCGAGCGCGTATCGCTGCTCGTCATTGCACGTGCATACCGATCCAATACGAGAATGAGTCTATGTATGTGCCACGTTGCGTTCTGTCTTATGTCTCACAAGAGGTAAATGACACAGGAATACACGATTATTTTCAGGAAATATTAATGAGATTTTGGAAAAAGTATTGAGGGGGAATCTGAATCCGCGCGAGAGAGTTTATTACTGTTGCACCATTTATATTTAATTTAGAGATATACATGTATAAACGCAACGTGAAGACACGCAAAATGTACGTATGTATTACCGTGGTACGTTCCCGGCGCAACTCTTTCCTCTTGATTGCTTTTGTATTTCCCATGACTCTTTTTACTCTTAATTTATTGATACTGCAAAAGCCGGTGCTTTTGTTGGCTTCTGTGCTGTATTCGTGCCATACTGACTTATTAGAATGGCTATTGCAGCGATAGCCGTATATACGCGAGATATACCTATATTTTGTATCCAAGAAAGATAGGACGTAATACATAGACTCGCACTCATGCTGTTACCCTAAATCGGAGATACTGTGTTGCGAGTAAAGCTGTAATGGAAATGCATAGGGAACCAAGTGCACCCTGACGGAGTAGAAGTTGAGCCGCAAAGAAAAAAAAAAAAAAAAAAAATGGAAAGTCATAGCAGCGTAGCGTACGCGCGGTGCCTTCCCAAAGAAATATATAATTACAACGTAATTACAGCTATCTGTTGTTCTACAAATACACATAGGAAAAGTACGCTGTAGCGTTGTGTGGGCTCGCAATGACATTCGCAATATCTTCTATGTTGCGAAATGTGTTCGATCGTTCTAATGATAGTTAAGAAACTTGACTTGCTTCCTCGAAGAGGACGGTGTATAACCTTTGTTCCTCAAACGAAAGCACTGTATTTTTGTAAGCGTATCGTCATCGTCAATACGTATGTCAAAAATTCATCAATGGCGAAATTTGAATTTCGAGCGCTCATGGATCGTTAACCAAAGGCTTGGGTGCTGCGAGCCCTACGAAGCTCTGCTTTCTGGAAGATAAAACGAAAGCCTCCGTGCAAAATGTGCGACAGAGGCGAAAATTGTTACTGCGAAAAGAGGGTAGTAGAATGAACGGGAGAAGGAAGTCAAAGATTTACATAATGTATTGTGACGAAGTTCCATCCATAATAAATAAATGAAGACGTTGAACAGTTAGGCCGACTTTTCCGCCAGCTCGTGCCTTCTTTCTGCAGATAGAAGAATGCAGTTTTTTGAGTTGAATCGCCCGATGGGTACCACCGTCACCCGAATGCACACCTTCCACAGCCAACAGGTCAAAATTATTCAAATTATTCAAATTATTCAAATTATTCAAATTATTCAAATTATTCAAATTATTCAAATTATTCGAATTATTGAAATTATTGAAATTATTCCAATAATACGGGTGGGTTTATCAGCAAATAAATTGATTATCGTGGAAATCAATAAATGACGCTTTGACCGAGAAGAGGACGATAGTTTAACGACACGATACCAACTAAAATATATATTTTTTGGGCAATGATATAAATTTTCCATATTCGTTTATATGTATATTATCTAAGAAGAAAGGTAATAAGTTAAAGACTTAAGGATTAACAAGGAATGTGCGGAGCGAAACGCACCCGAATGGTTCGAATTTTTCCATGAATCATGGGGTTGAGGACACAACGTGAATAACGGTGGAAAGAAAACTATGAGTGAACGAGTTAGCAAGAATGAGTTACAAATTGATAGTCGGAACGACACGAGTGTGTGGATGATATTGCGCGTATGTGTATACATGTGATGTGGATGTGATAAAATGCATGTTTGCAATTCTAGGGTGAAAGGAAATTTCTAGTATTGTTTAATGTTCGTTAATTGTCCTCGTTCTAAAATGTAATAAAAATTATTTTACTTTGACATTAAAATCGAGTTGCTTTTCACTCCGTACACCTCAATGTTTATTGTAAATAGTACGGAATGCATACAGGATTTCACAGCATTTTACAGATATCTTTTCAATATCGAATTCCTCCTTTACCTCCACTCTTATAGTAATTCGCTATTGATTCTTAAACAAAAGAGTGAGTAGTAGACAACTATATTAAAGTCAGAATATTTATGTTCCGACTTAAAAATAACAGTTTTTGTCCATGTGTCAATATATATGTATATATATTTACAATAAGCATTTTTAAATCAAGCACTAGTCCCATTTAATATCAAAATGGAGAACCATAAATTACGTCTTTCTCAACTAACAAGAAAACAAACAATTTTCATTTTATATCTGAAGGATAAGTTTCAGACATTGCACATCAATAGCATCGCCCTTGTATCTGTTCAGCTGCCTTAGGAGATGCAACTTGGTTTGTTTACAATGAGTTGTGTGTAACTCATAAGATGTGCACATATTTAACAATATTGGCTCTTGCAAGCTTTTTACTGGATCTCTAGCTATCGCACTTTCGTACAAGTGGACTGCACTCTTTAATTGTCCCGTGTATAACAAACAAACTGCCATATTATTGATCACAGTAATATTTGACGGGTCCATCGTTGAAGCTGCTTGAAAACACTTGTATGCCTCGTGAAAATTGTTTTGAGCAACTGCTATTAAACCCTTGTCAATTAATCTTCTGACAGTAATTGATTCGGTCGTATTGCTTAGATCTCCCACCAGTAATTTTTCTGCTTCCATAATATCGCCAAGGAGGAGATATATTCTGCCCAAGCTAGAATTCAAGGCATCCAAGTGTTCGGGTGCCCAGTTAAATGAAGTGTGTAACATTTGTAAAACTTCTATTGCCAGTACATAGTTCTTGGCATTAACGGCACAGTTGACAACAGAAATCATAATTCTAGATTTTCTGCCCCTCCACAGCCGTGTGGCATCGTCTTGTTCGTCTTGACTGATTTTAATGCGTGCACCATCTCCAGCAAAACCTCGACCAAAATTGCTTAGGATTTTGTTTACAATTGATAATAGTTTATAAAGATTATCCAACGCTTGTTTGGGTCTTCCACAGTAAAGCGGTATCTCTGCGAGCAATAGCCTAAAGGCAAACGATGCCATGGAACCTGGTCTTGTCCCATAAAGCTCAGGATAAAAGGCAAAATACATATCGGGTTTATCCAGATCCCCAAATGCTTTTGCCTCATTTTCAAGGATATCCACTTGCCTTAGTTTCGCTAACAAAGCTAATCGTGTGTACCACAATTGCAACGAATGTGGGCTGTGCTTACTCGGTAGGTTTATTTTTCCATAACCTTGTGCATAAACCGTTAACAGGCGAGCTGACAAATTAACCGCTGCCTTATAACAACCAGCTTGAATTAGATTTCTTAAGCCACGCTCATCCTGAGTTACGTCCGAGGCTGTGAGAACGTTTCTATGAATATTTTCGTCTTCTCCAAGAGAATGAAGGGAAGCACTTTTTACCAGATCGGGTAAATCGTCTTGCACAGCAAGACCGGGCATAGTAACGGCGCTCGCGTCAAGAGAATTCGAACCAATGGTGGAGGTAGCAATAGTACGCAAGGTTTTTCGTGTTGTATCGGAAGGTATCCAAACGTCTCTATGAACGTCGCTTGCGGTTCGTTGATCTGTGGTGCGATCCATATTAAACATTTCATCCGTCTGGAACGATTCGCTTTCCATCGGTTGTACTTTGGACATGGACATCAATGATATTCGGTCAGATGTTTCGGGAACTTGAAATACATCTTCTTTTCTACTAGATATAATGTCATCGAAAATAGTTCGTGGTGCATTATCGAAATAACTAGTTATATCCGCTTCCTTAGCACAGGAAGCCATGGAAATTGTACTGAATTGCTGTTGCGTTAACTCCATTTTACTAGGTTCTCTGGTTTCGCCTTGTACGTTGACTTTATCATCAAAATTATTTTTGTTTTCAGAATTATCGGTCATGACTCATTAATTGTAACCTTTCTTCTCACAGCAAACACCTGAAATGATTGAAACTGTCAGAACAAATATATTTCAACTGTTTTAACCGTAATGTAACATAGGTTTCATCAACCATTGTCGCTAATTTTGCCCAATCACAATACTTATTGTAACTTTTTAATAAATATTAAATCGCATGTAACATAATACTAAAATAAGTGTTACGGATAATAATAAACAACACATGGAAGTTAACTAACAATGAAATTGAGATTTACCATCCAAACCATCGAAGCTGATCGGTGACAGCGGGTGACAGTTGCTGCTAATATGTACCAGCTAATACTGCTGTCTGTTGTGCTATCCACTGCTATCCTTAACCTACAATTGGATCATTCGGATATCGGAATCGGCAGCCATCATGCACAGCAATGCAGAGCCAGATGCCAGATGCAGACTGATGCAGACTAACGGAAGCATATAGCATAGGCACACACACACAGTATGTACGCATAGATATAGTGTGTTATATTTATTCTTCTCTATATCAATCGGTAGAGAATGAAAATTACTTATTTTCATATTATTAGTTCAACCGCCGTAGATACAGAGTTATCTGTTAAATCTGTAAAACATTGCATAACTTTGCAAATATTTTAAAACTATCAGTTTATTCGTATATCAAAACTATGTACAGTTTAAAATCAGTGTGGACCATCCTAATTACGAAAAGCTTTCTCATGGTATTGTATACTATAAAAAATCGTCATTTATTCAGATTGACAATGAACTTGTCGGTTGGTGATTACAAAAGCTAAGTTGTAAAGTATACTTGAGACGTGGTTGATAAAAGCTTTGAAAAAAACATTGAAGCATAAATTGGAATCGTTCATGGTGAAGCTTTAGGCTTCAGCTCGTCATAACATGGTCTAAGGAATATAGAATTCTTTTTCGCTGGATTATAATATTCGTGACCCTGAAACAGAGAAATTGTAGTCGATACAATTCATCGATACGATGAACTTTGTGCGTTTGACCTTTAAACGAATTACCGTACCTTTGACCAATCATAGGAAACGGCATAAGCAAATATTTGACCATTATGATTAAAGCAACAGCGAGTAAGGGGTTGTTCCATAGGCTCCGAGGACTTGAGCTTTGTTCGTGCATCCTTATCCCAAAAACCAAAGGTCCCATCAGCGCCAACCGTTGCCACCGTTCCATGAACGGGATGGAATGCTATGTCATTTACCTGAACAAGTCAAAATCAAGTACTAGCCTCATATTTTATTGCATTTCTCTTATATAGTGTGTATTCAATACTCACTGCATAAATATCCTGATAGCCATTAGGTGTCCCATTAATTCTATGGCACTTGAAAGTAAAATTTTCCTTAGTGCTAAGGTTAAGATGATGTATCGCAACTCGGCCTTCCGTGCTCCCAATTGCAAATCCTGTGGGCACCTTCTTCTTATCGTGAAAGATTGCCACGCATCTGTACTGATACTTTAGACTTAATTCTACTGTTTTATATTCTCTTGGACCACCTTCGAGTTGATATACAATTAATCCTCGGGTTGCTGTTCCTACTACTGCCATTGGGTAATCCTAAAGGACAGAGCGTATAACTTTTGTTAAAGCTTCTCCGAAATCTTTATATGGTAGAATAACATCAAAGAATTAATATAGTATAAAAACTAAAGGAACGTTGAATATTTACCACGTCTGCACAGTAACACCTTTCTGGTAAATTTATTGTCATTGCAGGCTTTGGACTCCGAATATCCCAAAACTACAACGTAAATTACATTTTGCTAATGTTACTAGGCTAAAAATACTGATAAATAATGCTCCTTTGAAATTGTCAGAAAACGATCGACAAACCCTCAATGTTTTATCCCAGGAGCCAGTCATAAGACACGAATAATTAGGTGCTTTTATCCAGTAACAGGTCCTAATGGGTGCGTCGTGTGCAGCAACTTGAATACACTGATTCGATGCTAAATCCCAACACTTTGCAGTTTTGTCGCATCCTGCCATAAATACTTTTGTGCCATCCTACGAGTGCACGTACCATTAACGATGCTCTTTTCGAACGTTTATAAAGCATTTTAAATAATATCTCATGAAAAAATGGTGTGTATCGACATTATGTTACTTACGTCGCTCCAACAAACATCCAACACTGGAGCAGCCATAGACTGCATAGATTTAGGTACCGTTTTGCCCGATTGCTCAACTTCCCAGCAACGTACGTTGCAATCCCACGAACCAGCAACGAGAAAATTTTGTGGAATGGAAGCTGGACTGAAAGCCAAGCTGGATATCGAATCGTCGGGTGGTGATACCACTTCGAAGTCCTGCATAGGATTTGAAGTTGAGGACGTGCCTGTCCTCAGCCCACCAGTTTGGTTAAACATACTTGTGTCTATCCGTTCCTTTTGAAAATCAAACCTAAAACGAACATTTGACAAAACTGAAAATATGCAATTTCAAATGGAAAAATAACTATTCGATATCAAACATTCTACAATAATATGTTTGGTGTACTAAAACGTAAGGTTAACGTTCGGCTGTTCGAAACAAATGATCCACCGCATCGATAATAAACAAGACTTACGTAGAATGCACATTAAGTACGTATTGGAATGAGATTATCTTCGACAACTATATTTCAACCTACTATATAACATGTTCGAAATATCGAAACCTTCATCCCCATGCTTATCACACGCAACTCTTATGAAACGTTCGAACAATAAAAATGTGCATGATCTACACTAAAGACATACTTTACAAGTAGATAATGATCAAATCTCTTTTGTCCTTTGAATATTGGAAATAATAATCCTTTTCGATCCGCTGTGCAAGTATCCGAATGTTTATTGTTGAGCCGGCAGTTGTGTACAGTGAGTACAGGCCGTACAGGTAATGTACAGTACAGTACAATATATCTGCGAGTTGCGTGTATATTTTATAATGGTTTCCCAGTGTGTGTTTCCTGCTCTGAACGTTGATACGCCAGGCGTGCGCGGTTCTTAGCAGTTCGAACCGCCAAGAACTGGCTATAATTTGGTTAATTCGGGTCAATTCTTCGCCGTTCTTTACCTGCGTTACATAAATTTCCACCAGATAGCATAGTTTTTTCAGCATTTTCAATTACATATTATTATAATTAAGACGGTTAATAAAATAAAGGAACGTAAATTCAACCTGTATAATTTCTGAAAGCTGCCATTGGCTGCAGTGTCAAAAATCCCGGCGAAATGTACTGACAAACATTCGTATGGTTCCACGCAATTTCTGCCTCTTTTCTGAATAGATCTGACATTAAATATAGGTTTCCGTATTGTGTTTTATTTATAAATTAAATGCCTACTTACAATGTTTCCTGTTATATGTAATATGTATACATATTAGATGTATTCTTATGAGCTTACGACTGCATTGGTAATATGTATTAGTGCGAAACTTGTGAGTGTGTGAGTCGTGAGAGCGTGTCAATGTGGTCGATGTCAGTGTCAGTTGGTGTTAGTGTCTGTTCGCTAATGTTTGGTTTGGTTCGGTTTGGTTGTAAACAGTTGTAAACAGTTGTAAAGAACGCGAAATCAAAATTATCAACATATTGTTCGTGTTCCTGCAGTAACAGGATCTAGCAGCATGCCGGAACGAATAGAAATTAGTGAGTGAATTATTAATATGTGATAGTCAATAATTGACTCACAATATGTGAAATGGCATACAGAACACAGTGTTTGGCTTGTCATAAATAGTTAACTGTATCCATTGGTCGAGTCATGTATGCGTAACCTCAGACAATTATTTAGTTTACAGAAATGTATATTTTGCTATTTTTAGCTTAAGCAGAAGATCCACAATCTGTTGTCGCGTAAGAAAATGATTTAGATAGTTGCATTGAAACTACTTATTAGTAGTTTGATGAAATTTTTAAGGAACTACTAAATCTCTCCAATTTCTTTGTTCGCAGGCATTATTCCAAATAATTTGCGACACGAAGAAACTATCAGCCAAATAGCAGAAGCTCTGGATAGTTTAAATTCTGCAGTTTCTTATATTTTTACTTGTGTGGACAAGAGGCTCATAGAAAATGGTAAAAGGCATGTATAATTTAGTTTTGTAGTAGCGTATACTTATGTATAGTTCTCGTATCGATAAGTACATTGTTGTACAATCTTGATTTGCTTATTACCTTGTTCCAATCGCTTTTCTCAATTGGTAGATTGGAGAACGTTCGGAATCGTGCGGCGAAATTGGAAAACCGGTTACAATATTTACAAACACACTTGAACTTGAAATCCGTTAAAATGTATTCTGCTGCAAAGTATCCTGCTAGTCATATATATAAGGAATATGAAATGGCAATACCGATGCAACAGAAAACTGCCAAGGGCATCCCAACGATTTATAAGAGTTCTGTCCCAATTAAAGATGTCTCAGAATCGTATGGATCTCCAAATAGTAAAACTGAAGATGGAAACTATATAGGTACATCAAAGTTGCAAGAGAAATTGCAATTTTATCATGTACGCTCAAAAACGAATAAGGTAAACTTAAAGAAATAAAATGCGAATGGCGGGAAGCATAATAATAAAAGAGAATCACGCGCACGTATACTGCTTATTTTTTCAACTAGGAAACGGGAGAAGAGGACGAAGCACCATTTCCACCAAATTTGTCTTCCGTTAGTGCGCTTCTATTGTTCGACAGCATCGATAATCCCTATAAAAGCCAAACGAAAAAAGCTAAAGGCATAGACAAACAGGAAATTGAGGATGCACCAGATTCTATCGTGCAACCGTGGCTCACAACCGATATGGATCCATCTTCGACCTATTTATACACGCCCACTCTTGGCGAGGCAAGCTCAACTTAATTCTTACTCTATTATTTCTCATTCTGTAATTACATACAACGACGCATTGGATTTTTTTCAGATTCCTCAAATTAATGTTCCTGCCAGCTTACCAGATTTGCCTGGTATTGTCGATGACGAAAAATTCGTTTTGGATCTCAGCACTCAAAGCCCAATAGCACCCTCATCGGCGGTAACAACACCAACGGTTCGTTTGGACTTGCCAACGCCAACGGGTGTCAGTGACAAAGAATCTTCTGCCAGCATTAGCGAAGGAAGTCTTAATTTGCCGAATCTCAATCTTAATGATCCGCCCAATCTATCCAAAGAACAATCCGATTCAACACAATCTCCACCGCAGCTGCTACCACCACCACCACCACCACCACCCCCACCTCCTTCAGTTGCCAGTACCTCAATTACGAGTGGAGGAGTATCTGGACCTGTTGCAATGCCTCCTCCACCACCACCTCCACCACCGCCACCACCACCTCCGCCACCAGCAATGTCCGTTCAGACAACTGAAAAGAGTTCGTCTGAAATCGATGCGGGACACAAATCGAAAGCAAATGTCAAAGCTCCCTCGAAACCCAATGTTCAAGACGATCGGTCGAATTTAATGGCTGCAATACGCGATGCTGGCGGAATAGGCAGAGCCAAGTTACGACGTACGGTACCGTCCGATACGAAAGATGGCAGATGGTCGTCAGCTTCGGTCGGTGGTGATCTGATGGCAGACTTACATGCAAAACTCGCTTTAAGAAGGAAAGGTATTGCTGGAACCAGTGGTAGTGTACTCGAGAGGATGTCGAGTATGATACCACCACCACCCAAGCCGAGCGAAGCTAACGCTTCGGATGCAAATTCGGCAACAAGCGAATATGATTCTCAACCAGACACCGATGATTGGGACGAATGATTTCGGATAAATGCGGCAAGGTTCGGACAATAAAGTTTATTTGTCTTTGTAATTGCATTCCTTAATAATTATATCGATTACGTTGCTAAGTCAAATAGTACATTGTACATGAAGTACTTTATAATAATTAAGAATATGAAGCAATGCGGTTTGTAAATAGTATCCACAGATAATGTATATCAGTAGTTGTAGAAAAGAGTTTTTTTTATCGTTCCTCCAATGGTTGAATATTATATCCATATTATATGCCCCTTTATCTTATAACTTATAAAATCCGATACTGGTGACTGTAGTTGACGGGCGAGACACGTGTTACGTAGCAACTGGTAGCAACACTAGCGCTAAGCTGCATACTGGAAGAGAAAAGCCGAAGGTGCTCTGATAGGTATCAGCCGCTGGTCACCATTATTACCTATCACTATATAATAATCTCTTCCATTAATATACTGCTTTTTCTTCTGTTTGGAGTCTAGAGTACTCTGATGGAACAGCGAGGAATTCTGTTTGAAAAATTCTGCTTGTTTTTCGATTGGTAATTCGTTGGAATTGTGTATTCTGATCGAATTTTTGGTTTTATTATCGGTGCTGACACTTTCTTGCTCTTGTGTATATATGCGTTTCACTAGTCTAATTACGACTTCAATTAGAAAAACCAGTGTTGCAACCGCATAACCCGCTCCTATAACTTTATACGTCAGAAGCAAATCCGCATTTTTTAACCGTCTTTCCGACGAGCGAAGATCAACTGGACAGATTTCTGCCAGCGGAAGATCTTTTTCCTTGGTATGTTCAATTATTCCCGTTTCAACGAGTTTCAAAAGTCTGCAAAAAAAACGTTCCTTACTACTGCTGGATGACGGGTGTTTAGAATTACGTTGTATTATGCTTACTCTTTATTGATGAACTTTTCGATTTTAGAGTCGAGTGGAAATCCGAAGGCACGATTGCAGATATATATACTGCCTGGCATTATGACATATGTGCAACGCAGTTCGTGTTCTAGTTGTTTGCGTGTTTTGATTAAGAAATCTTCAAAAATCAAGGTTTGCAGATAGTGTGCTTCCGCAAGGAAGAGTCTGTCTATGGACATAATATATACATTTCATTTTGTGTAACTCTGGATGTTGTATAACATAGAATGACCATTTCTATGGTAGGCAAAAAAGTTGTTTGATTTTTTCGTACAAATTATACGTACCAGTGGTAACGGACTTTAGTATGTCGTTGGTAGGTTCGTTATACCGGTAGCTTCCTCTTGATCGGCTGTGTGAGGAATTGAGTCCAGCTAATTCGTTATACTCGGCCTAACATTAAAACTTAGATTCTCATTAACTTGCCATTCTCTTTGTACCGATTCGTCTGTGAATTCGAATTGAAAAATTCACCTGAGAGAAGAGGAAATCTACAAGTCGACCCTTGTACGTCATCCAACTGTAGCCGCCCTTAATAATGTCTTGGAGAGAATTGATTGAGAGGGTAAATTGTGGCTTTGTTAGAAATGCTGTTAAGTTGGCGGTATAGAAGGATGTTAAGATTAATATAAAGATCCACCAAGTTGCGAATAATATCCGAGTAGTGTCTGAAAAAAGGTGAGAACGGATTCGGTAAATTCATTCGAGAAGTGTTAACTTTAATTCCTCATATATCTCACCCGTTACAGCTATAATATTGGTTCCTTGTTTTAGTAACGAACTGTAGACGAACCAGGTGCAAGAAGGTAAAGTATAATTTTCCGATTCGGAATCATTCCAAAGTTTTGCTCTATCGGAAACACAATGATTTAGATATTTGGATTATACATAAAATGCATAGACATAAGCTAGTCACATCTCATTTATGGTAAAATAATAAGGATCGAGTATAGAAAAAAGCAAAAAATATTCCGGTACCGGGAATCGAACCCGAGCCTCCTGGGTGAAAGCCAGGTATCCTAGCCACTAGACCATACCGGATTCTCGGGTAACTCTATTTCTATAATCGTTGATGGAGGACCCATCGAAGTACAATACAATTAAAAGAATCGATCGACTTACTAAAAATAAAAAAACTTCTCGAACAATGAGAAATGTCTGCGACTACCAAAAACGGATATTAATAGACCATGCATTTTACTCGATATAAGACGCATATACATATGTATGTATAGGATACGAATTAAATAAAATTACTTCGTTACTGTACCTAATAAGGGCAAAGATATAAATAACAGGTCCAACAAAGAGAACTGCACCCAAAACCAAGAGCCAAACAGTCCTATTGAAAGGCGCAAGAAGACCAGATCCTGTCGCAGATTCTTGCGGACGTTTCATTAGAGCCGTCAACCGGGTTTCGTCAAGAGCAGTGCTAAACGAGCAATACCGTCGCATTTCGGGTAACACCGGCAGAAATGCCACAGCTAGATCCACCTTCTGTTTAATAAGTACTCATTACTATGCAACTTCTTACTTGAGCATTAAAAAACCGTAAGTGTAAAATATTTTAATTCATGTTTAGCCGTATATGAAGAAGAATCGAAGCTAGAAACCCGAAAGTTTAGGTATGTTATTTCGCAAAATATTTAAAGGTTCAATCATTCGTTACCTTTTCATAGAGTAGCCCCAAAATGCCGTGTCTTTCATCGCCCAACATGTGCTCTTTTGGTGGCAATATCGTGTACGTGAAGTTTAACTTTTTACTAATGAGATCGAGAAGGTAAAATGCATACCCTTTGCCAATCCACTTGCCGTCTTTCATTTCGAGTCCCGAGAAGGGCATATCCTACCATAAAAAGTAAATACAACTGTGAGATATGCGGCAAGAAATATGTCGCAATAAAATGTAACTAATGCGGTGAATTGTCGTAGAAAAGCAAGCGTTGTCTAATTTTGCGCGCAATCGGAATGTTGATTTTATCCGACATCTCGCCTGCCATACGCAGAAACATCAATATCCAAATTTTAAATAATTCGTAATACATATGTACTTTGATGAGACAATTAGCATTTTCTGATGAAAAATTTGATGCAACGCATTTCGCATTAGTTACAACAATTTTGATACGCACATTCCAGGTAGTAACTGTAAGTTGCGACGGCATTGCTGACAGCTCGATTTCTTCTTTCGCTTCCCGAGGAGGCGAATCATCTGCAGAAATGTGCAACGAACGTTATCGAGTACAACAACGAGGCAATTGAAGAATACTTTAAAGCGTGAAGGAAGATTAATGTAAGTACATAGTACTGATTTATAACCAGTCATTATTTCGTTCAACCGTTACTATTGTATTGAATCGGCCGATTAAAGCAATAAACAAACGTGTCACAATGAAACTGTTCGTTGAAGTTAGAATAAAAGTTACACTCGCGTAACTTATTAAAATATCCTTTGTTTTTCACTACCTTGGGAAACAGCGCAATGAAACGAAGTTTGTGTTGCGAGACAAATACTAAGAATCAAGAAACGATTGTGCATATTTTAGTAATTGAGGCTGCATTCGCTGATTCGTAATATTGTCAAGTTGAAGGGAACTTAAGTTGACAATGAGTACCGCCAAACACAACATATCCACTTGCTAAGCCAAATCGATACTACTCGCCGTTTTCATGGTTTATCCTTGCCTGGACGACTCGCGAGCTACCAGGTGTCATAATCATCCTTCACCCTCAATTGGTTCGATGTCGCGACTCGCGACACCAACCCGCTTCCCCTCTACTTCTTATCTCTGCAGTTGGGTCACGCGATCTCTATTTGTAAGTCAACTCTTCAAAAGGGCAGAACACGGTCTCCATGTTTTAAATTGTTGTTTTAAAATCCAAGGTCTAAACTTATAATAATTTCGTGACATCGTGTGGCAGTATAAAGAATAATTCTTTGACCTCTAATTTGATATTTTGATTTTTAATGTTGCTTACCTAATGAGTAGTTTTTGATCCTCGAAAAATATTCAGTCATTTATTTATCCCCATTCCGATATTGAGCTTCCAGTTCTGCATAAATGTATAGTTTAAACTTTAATTAAATTCCCTTACGTATTTGTAAGTCGTGTTAAAACGCAAAGATCGCTGGTTAGTACTCATCGATTCTAGGGATGGCGCTGAGAGTCGCTCGCCACGGTTCAAAAATCGCGGTTGCTATCGCAATCACGAATCACGACCAATCACAGCTACCATTGGGATTCGAGTATTGGCGCATGTGCATTTTGTAACTCGAATGGCACACACACTACTGGGAGGGGAGCGAAAAGCACAACACGAAACGCGCGCGATTCTGGGATTGCGATCAATTGCAATTTTCTCCGTCTCTAATCACTGGTCATGTAGTACAACACTTTTGATTTAGCGTTTGTCCTAATGCGAACCCTGCGAACTTTCGTATAAGATTCAAAGTGCAAATTGTGTCCTGTCCTACGTATTGTTTCTTCAAGTACATGTTAGAACGTCTACAGAGAAGAGGCTCTTAAGCGAAATAGGAAAGATGAATGTTGCAGAGGCAGAAACAGTGGGCGATCTTGTCCAAAAAATGATTATATCAATTTGTGGAGAGCAAAAACCAGGCAATTACTTTTTGTATAGAATTTTCAGTACTAAGGCGATTTTTTTGTTTTCCTTGGAATGAATCCGTGTTTTATAACCTGTTAAGTTAAAGTTGTTCGTTGTCGTCTATTATGTTTCGTGGCGGGCTTTATGATACAGCACAATTCATTTTCAAATTTCATTTCTGTATTCTATACTTTATCGCTGTAATGTCATACTTGAACATGTACTGCATTATTGGACGATAAAGTATGATAGTCGTACCTGAAATGGATATTGGATACCTATATATATACTAAATGTACTAGTTAAGAATTTTGCTTCCACAGACGTTGTGAGGAAACTGATGCGGTTTTCTTTGGGCGTTTTGTCATCGACTCAAGGCGTGGAAGCGTTAAGAGAGGACGAACTTACTGTAGCGAGCTTCATAAAAAATAAATTATCGCCGTGCGATTCCATGCAGTTTGAAAGACTTTATAACGATTTGAAAGATGGAGTAAGTCGAACTAAGTTTTGTCGAGTTATTCGAATACTGCCAATAGAAGTCAAAGTACTCAAAGTACTCAAGTTTCTTTCTTAAATTGTCCATGTTAGTTAAGTACAATTGAATTTTACTTCTTTGTTCGTTAGCCACTGAAGAATCGCATAAGCATTCTAGTGTTTCTGCTAAACATGGCTCAGTCTGCAGACCAGATAAAGGAAAGAATTTTTTCATTTCCAGACTTAAAAGTGGGTTTATGTTCGCCCGGTACTTCCGCTACTGGTAAGAAATAAACTTAATCGTGACATTTTTTTTCAGTATTAATTTTTATATTCTTACAGTCTTTGTAAAGTCCGTTACAACTTTTTTTGTGCGCAGGACAGCAAGCGGAGCTATGTCCAGCTGCGCAAATTGTTTCGGTGAACACGGAAAGTACCAATTCAGGGTCGCACGGTTTTTTAAGTACCATGGGAAAGGTATACGGAGAGGAATGCGTATCGGAAGAAGCCCTAGTACAAGATCTGATTTATTCGTTTCAAGGCATCGAAGGAAAAATCTTGAAACTAGATTCAAATTATGGCTTTCAAATAGATCCGATGCTTAACATTGACAGATCGAGAAAGCAAGCGACCCTTAGGTTGAGCGAACTTGGATACTTGCATAACGTGGCTCGAAGAGGTCTAGAAAGAATTGCTGCTGCCTCTACGGGCCGAGTAGCGGATAGTTTTGTCGCAGCGTTACACACAGAGCTGTCGGAGTACTATAGATTCATTGCTATCATTCAAGAGGAATTTAATAGGTATAATACTACCGCTCGGTCATAAGTCTGTATAATTTGTAATATATTGTAAGTTAATACGCTTGAAAAATGGTAGTATTGGAACGAAATAACGTGCTAGTAGGTCCCAAACACACGCTGGATCGTACAGTGTGACACTGTCACATCTACAGTTGTGGTCGTGTGATCCCTTGGAAAGCTTAAAATGGATTGCCAATATTGTACGTGCGTGCCAGGGTCAGAAAGGCGGTGCCTTAGCTTCAGCGGTTTATCAATTCAGTAATCATGGGGATGTAAATATAAAGAGAATGGTGCGGCGTATTCTCGAGAGCGTCTGCGATCCTCTATACAATATGCTAATGCGCTGGATTGCCGATGGCGAATTGGACGATCCGTACCGTGAATTCTTTGTGGAGTCTTGTGCCGATATAAGCGGCGAACGTATGTGGCACGAAAAGTATCAAGTACGGCATTCCATGCTGCCGTCATTCATCAGTATTGCGCAAGCGAAACGAATTCTGGGAACCGGCAAAAGTATTAATTTTTTACGAGAAGTTTGCAAGGACTTTGCCCACTTGCAATCCACTTCCTCTTCTTCCGGTAGAGCATCCAGCGAAGAATACAACGGTAAAGTTTTTTTTTTTTTTTTTTTTTTTTTTTTTTTTAAATTAAACCAATAAACCAATTGAATCAAATAAAATAAATAAGATGACGTATTTTTTTAGTTGAAGTCTTATTCGATATGGATCCGGATGGCCGACTTCAAACAATGATGGATGCAGCTTACAAACATACTTCAACGAGAGTTGTCGAAGTGTTAACGAAGCAATATCATCTAATGGATCATTTCCAAGCTATTAAAGGCTATCTTTTACTGGGGCAGGGTCATTTTATCCAACACCTTATGCATTTATTGGAGTGAGTTATGGACTCTATCGGTAGATACATTATACGAAATTGATATTGTGTATATGAGAGTGAATCGTTGATTACTTTCATCCTGTACAGACCGGAACTGGCAAAGCCTGCAAATTCGCTTTATCCCCATAACATATCATCGATTCTTGAAACTGCACTCAGAGCAACTAGTACAAAATTGGACGATCTTGAAATACAGAAGCGGCTGGATGTCCGTCTATTGGCACCATCCGAAAACGAGACAGGCTGGGATGTTTTCATGTTGGATTATAATATTGATGGATCTATTGGAACGGTTGGTATAATCGGGAATTATTCAATACGCATGTACACTAATGTACACACGACACATAGAAAATAAATTATTGTGATTCAGGTTTTGGAGCCTTGGAGACAGACATACCAAACAGTGTTTTTTGCTTTATGGAGGGCAAAGCGCATGGAATCTATACTTTCTGCAATATGGAAGCGGCAAATCACTTCTGCGAAAATGTTCCGTAAAATGCCCGAAGTTTTCCCCATTCAAAATCACATACACCTTATTACAAGTAGCATGGTCAATTTGGTTCATCAAATGCAGTACTACTTTTTGTTTGAGGTATGAGCAATAAAGTAATATTTTGGAATTTCCAAACTGGTGCAGCGAATATGCGCATGCATGACACGTCTGTCAATTCTATCGTAGGTAATCGAGTGCTCTTGGGACGCATTCGCCAAACAACTAGAAAAGGCTTCGTCTCTCGATGATATTATCACGGCACATTCGCATTTTGTCGAGTGTGTTAGAAGCGGCACATTGTTGGATGAAAAATCACAGGTAATCGTGCTCAATACTCAAGATTTTCAGCTTCTCGCAATCAGACTCAATTATAATCTGTTTATTAGGAACTCATGGACCATCTCCGCTCCGTTTACGGGCCAATCTTGGATTTACAAAACTTGGAGGAAACTTTCCTTGCGCGTGCTACGCAAGAATACGAAGCAAGACAAAACAGTACTGTTCGTCTTAATACAACTTTGCAAATACCAAAGCAGAATGATCGTGGCTCTTCGAATAATATAGATGCTGCCGAGCGTCAGTCATTGTTTGCCAAGTACCTCAATACACTATCAATTCAATTACGATTGCTCTCGAGAACATATCAGGTAAATAGTGGATTAATTCAACAAGTAACGAAGCTAAGAATATTTAACCATTGAAACACCACCATGATTTGTGTCACAGGACAGAGTAAAAAAATTCCTACTTATGCTGGCTTCAGCCGAAGAAGTATCATTGCAATTGTTGAGTGTACGTTTGGATTTCAATGAGTACCACAAGAGCAAGGACAGTAGATTAGTTACGCCGTTGACCTACCAGCATCGCAGACAGAGTGATCAAACGTTCCTTAGTAACAACTGACGCCCAACCATCAAGATCTCGGGACTTGGTGCGTCAAATACGATATTGTTTGTTGACGCCTGCCATGCAAATGCCACGCGTTGGCCACTCGCAGTTCATAGTCATGAAACGCACATGAATAGTTCGACAGATACGGTACACCTTCTCGAAAGTTATGTATCCTTGAGAAATCAAATGTTTAACTCACAACTTCTACTTTATGAGAACTATTTATTTCGGCGATACGTCAATCTGACCCGTAAAAGTTTACGATTGTTAAGGCGAAATTTATTTCACTTCAAGACGGAATACTCACGCGATTCGAAACGAAAAGTCGTACGAGTGAAACACGAATGTCCGATTGCATTCGTGAGTAATAGCGAAAGCGAAACTAAAAAAAGTGAAGGACATCGATCTCAATCGTATAGAAGTGCAGAAGAATGCACGTCGAAGCATATATGCTTTTGTTGCATTAACTAATTCTACAATGAATATTTCAACAACAAATGGATATTCATGTGTAATTGTTATACTGTACCAATAAAAGAAGAATTTGCATTATCCAGTACATATTTGGTACACGCGTCTCTTTTTGTTATAACACATTTTTATTATCAGACAAGTTTCTGTCTCCGAACGGTTTCGTCCCGTCCTTGACATATTTTGTACATTTAGTTAAATCGTAACAACGTTAACAATATAAAATAATATTACATATTGCTACTCAACATTGTTGATGGTGCCGGTATTTTCGAAGCCCGTTTCAGTTAATATTACGCTTTATCACACCAAAAAACGTACCTCGAAAACAAGAATTTTGTTTAAAATCTGCATTACGTTACTTCGAACTACTCATCTTTTTTTCAGTCGGTTCCTTTTTTCCGGCACATAACTATGTTAATTCTTATTGTAGTTAAGAATATTAGTCATCTTACTATACAAGGTGGTATTTGCATAATTGAAAAAAATTCTTTGCCAACTTTTTCCATTTTTATCGTCATAAAAACCAAAGTCCAATGTTCGCGTTATTGCAATCGAAATGTTTTGCAATTTATAAGAAAGATAAGTTAAAGTAATTTCAAAGTACAATAGGGTAAATAGGCCAACAAGTAGGGTGCAGCATTTTAAACGTCAAAGTATAAAATGCAGCATACATTGGTACAACAGCGCAGTACAACAAATTTTACTTGGTAAAAGTCATATTGAATTGAGAAGAAACAGGCATCCTATCCTGCCTGTGAATATTTAAAAGATCAACCTACAGGTTGTAGAAATGTATGTAAAATATCATGTTGCGCGGACGGATTGGTATTTTTTCACTTTCCGATTTCTACCACTACGAATACTATTGCAACAGTATAGTACAATGCGCACACACGCATGGCTGTATCTCTTCTTCCATAAATCTATATTTGTTTATTAAGTTGAATGTAAGTAAAGGGCATGCCATATTCTCGGATAGTCAATAGTATAGCCCTAAATAAGATATAGTAGCAGCACAATGTAACATTCTATTATACGAAAATTTTTAATAGTCACTACATGGTAAAATATGTATTTTACGTTTTGTGTATGCCACGAAAATGTAACTTCATGAAAACCGATATACATACATGTACTCTCATGTACTCTCCCATGTACATTCCTGGGTCAAAGTTCTACGCCGTAAGTTGTATGAATCTTATTTAAAAAATATAACGAGAAACAACTTATTCATCAGCAACCTTTTCTTCGCCGGACGATAAAACGATATTTGTAACAGTTTGCGGTGAAGTAGAACTTTTAACGTGTTGACTTTGGTCCCTACCGTGCAAAGATGTCCAGTGCTCGAGTTTCACTGTTCCTGCAATTACGACGAATTGAATATGAACGTAACAAGTTGGAGGTAAGTTGGAGAATGGTGCATTGTTTTCAGGCATTTAAGTTATGTTACCTATATCTAATGGTTTGTCTTCTTGACTCGGACTGTTGGATTCAGTCTCTCCTGGTACAAGTGACTTATATTCGGAGACGTAGAGAATCTGTTTTCCTGAATTCTCTTCTTTAGTCAGTTTCGAAATGTCAGACCTTCTAGGGGGTACAGGTGGCTTTTTCCCGGCCAAAGGTTTTCCGTTAGACGTCATTTTCGTCTGTAGAGTCGTTTGCAGAGTCGTTGGCCTCTCTGCATTTCCCGTTATGTACAGAATATCCGAATTTTCCTCCTCGTTATTTCGCTTACTATCCCTGCTCGAAGGAACTTCGATTTCCGTAATGTACGTCATTTTCTGGGGCATTGGTGTGGTGGGTAAAGGTGGACGGTTTTCGTAATCTTGTGGATTGTAGTCCATTGACTAAAAGATCACCATCCAATGTTAGTGAAATCGTACGATTCGATACTATCGCGTTATCTGTCATATTCTTAAAAAGCTATGCCGTACCGTTGACTCGCCAACCAATCCGCTGTCCTCGCTATTTTCTTCGCTCGAGACACTTACGTTGTTCGCATTATGACGTTCCTCGCGATCAGTTAGGCTTTTACTATTTACGGTCACGCTAGATCCAAATTCGTATGCATCTTCGTCGTCGTTGTCCTCGTTCTGATTTAGCCTTCTTACATTGCTCGACACGACATGCTGATACGACGATTTCGATTTTGCGGGTGACGCACCACCTTCTAACATCTTCTTTCGCGTTTCAACTGAGCCTTCGTCCTCGTCGTCGGTTGTGATGCCGCACCGCTTAATTCCCGATGCATCGGACTTTGTCGGATAAGTACGTAAATGCAAAGGAGTCAATAACCGGTCGATTGATCGTTGGTTTGGGGAAGAGTGTGTTTTCTCGCAATTACCGTGAGTGTGTCTTTCCCCACATCCTCGGCAGCCCCTCTCGACATTCACTTTTGTCATTGTAGCTTCTACAACTGGTTCTTTATCTACATAAGAGGTAGTTTGATTGTTTGCAGATACCGTACAACTCGACTCTCTCTCACTCTCGAGTTGTGAATCGTCCAAGGAACGGGGTGTCTCCGTCGTACGTTTCCCTGTATATTTCACATAATCGTAGTCTTCGAGATCTTTTACGTCCGGTGCATTGTCGCCAGGTTCGTCTGGTAGAGGAGTGGTTCTCCTAAAATCCATCTCCACTTGTTCGAAAGTGGGACTCTTGACTACTCTACCATCGTTTACTATCCTAGCCAATGAGTTGTCCTCGCTGGGGTCAAAATTTCGCTCGAAGTGTAAGAAATCTTGAGTAAGCTTTTTGCTTAGAGGTAAATTGTACAACTCAATGCTGGTTTCTTCCTCGGACGAATTCTCCTTGTCCTTACGCGACCCTTGAACGTCTTCCTTAAGTTTAATTTCAACGGCTGATTTGGATCGTTCCAATGTTCCGTTGCTCTTTTTTCTCACCCTCAAGTTTGTCGGAAGCTCCTCGGACGGACCAGTGCTCCACAAAACATCTTCCAACGTTCCCCATTCGTTCGATTTCTTAAGTTTTCTTCTGTCAAACGTGTCGATCTGGTCGAGTTTCGTAAGGTCTTCGGTTGATTCGTTAATATCTTCCGGAGGTAATGGCGCTTTTCGTTTTTTCGATCCCGTATCAGTCATATCCAGACTCTGCGCTCTTTCCAAAGTGGTCGAAGCTTTGCATTCGTATTTCGACAAATCGCCAAGGCTGGCAGCCTTCCGGTAAATATCGTCCTCTTTATCCGCATCGTCGGTAACTTCTGGTACAGGAGTTCTGTGAATTGTAATATCCGCAGGGTTCAATTCGATTGTTGTGAAGCTATTTTGTATTTCGCTATCGGTATCGGATTCGGAACGCCTTCGTTCATTTAAATGTTCCGTTCTCGGTTTTTTTGCCTGCGTGCCTGTGTAACTCTTGGAATTTTCATTGTCAAAACTGGTTAAAGAACCGGCGCAAATATCGACGCGGTCCGTGTCATCCTCTTTTGGCATTTCGCCCGTATTTTCAATTGACTGATCGGTATGCATTTTATTATTGATCTTCGTAATAGCAATTTCTTCATTTGCGTTGATCTTTGGAGGGGCAGGTGCTTTCCTTTTGTTCTTTTGTGGACTTCTGGGCCCCTCGATATCGGTAGCTGCTACGGAAACCGTTCGTTGGGCATCCAGTAACTCAGCACTGTTTCTCCTGTTTCGTTGTGCTGCCATAGCTGCATTGTGAACCTCCGTTGGAACTTCCGAGGGAATATCGATCGATCCTTCTGCCAAATAAACAAAACAATAATGCAGTCACCTGTGTGCAGGTCATTGGCAACACCCACACTGCACCAACTATTCAATAAGCAATACCTTCAGAGTTCTTCTTATCCTTCTCGAAACTATCCACTGGATTTATTCCGATAGTACCGTTGACTGACCTCAGACTTCGAAACTGAATGGTTTCTACTTGTTGCGAGTTGCTGCCCCGTTCCGTATGAACTTTTTCTTCCTCCTGTGACTCGTTTGTCGACAAACTAGCCAGATGCTTTTTCTCTACCTCCAACTTCTTCGAATGTCTCCTCTCGAGATTGGTGTTGTGCTCATTTTGATTTTCGATACGGTGCAACGCACCGTCTAAGGCTGGCAGCACTTTGATACCGAATTTCTGATGATTACTTTTGGCTTCACCGCGGTGTCCTTCGGGCGTATGACCGCCCGGTGTAGATTTGGAGGATTTCAGAGTAGAATTTACTGGTGAGTACTTCGAACCGATAGATGCGTCATTAGGCTCAGCGATGAAAAGTCTCTTTGCAGCTCTCCTACGTGCTTGTGGGAGCTCTGGAATTGATTGACTCCTACAAATGAAAAATTTCCACAAAAGAACTTGGATTCGAAGACTTTGGAGGAACTTGGTATCGATAAAACGGAGAATTATTCCTTAATGAGCACACGGTGGCTCGTGACCAGAACCGCCGCGCCGTAGCGCCTATTCCAGTATTATTAGCATTTCTACCTGTACAAAGGATGACAGATGTGGGTGGGATTCGGACCCACGCTTTTCTTCATTAAAGTTGTAGGTTTCGACCCAGTAATACCACTCTCGACTTCTAGTTCTACATCGTATGGCGAAGCATAGCTCAGGATAGTCAGAGCATCTTCGTATACCATATTCCGAAAGCTTATTTTTACACTAGCTATTCGGTCTCCTACAGTCAAATATTACACTTGGTTGGTCTATGTTTTTATGTACATTTCGGTACGTAACTTTCGGTAAAAAGAGTATACGAACCAGGGTGTATACGACCGGATTCGGAGGCAGGTCCCCGATGAAGGAGATCCTTAACGAAGATGCCCTCTCTCATATTGCCGCAAACGTTAAATCCGAGACCAGTAAAATCATGACTTCTCAAACTGACGACGTTCACCTTTGTAGCTCTCGGCTGTATAGGAAATACAACTGTTGCGAATAAATCTGTTTTTAAAATAAGTATCTTTTGCAAGAAAAACAAATGGCTTATACTTACCCCGAGGCAGGAGTCGTCGAGTATTCGTTTTTTATCGGAACGCTGACCGGAGCCCAGGACCCAGGAGGTAGGCCACCTTGGAGAGTGCTTGACAGAAGTATTAGCGGATGACGTTCCTGCTGGTTTTTCGTAACTACAGCTCAGTTGCGATAGTGTTGCATCTTTGAAGCAAGGATTATCAAACGCGTACGCATCATCTACAATTTCTGGGTCAGTGACGAGTACCAAATGTTTCCCTGAAATGAAGGACCATTTTTCCACGTTAGAAAAGTCAAATTGTAGAACCGTTCCACATATCTTGGGAATTAATAAAAATCATTATAGTAAAAATTGCAATAGTCGTTTGGCTTCGGCTGACGAGCCCAATCTCTGTCAAATCTCTGCCAAATCTCTGCCAAATCTCTGCGCGATCTCTTTGGGACTTGAGACTTCCGCCTATCAGTATGTACTGAGGCGTGAGTAGAATTCTATAAGGCAAAATGATCGTATCGAACAGGAACGCGGGCTCCTGTCAACGGTGAGTCCATGTAAGGCCGCACAGGTGACAGGAAGGAAACTATGTGTACATGCCTTATGCTTTCTTCCGCCACGATGCCTCTAGACGCGAATACAATCACGTTTGATCGTTTCAATGCCTATTTCAAACCGGTCACATAATGCTGTTACATCCCGTCTTTTGCATCATATGGTTATTCCAAAATCAATATAAAATCATGAGAGTTAGCTACATCCAAATGTAGCATGAATCGTTCTTAATTGTATGTATCTCTGAGATAATTTCACTTGAACACTGCTTGAGTGAATGATTATGCTACTCGGGTTTCGTATAATTGAGATCTATAACATGGATAGTCTACCACGTATAAGCGTAGTCTAAGCTAGTGCTACAATTCTATTATACGTGCATATTGTCGTACTACCGGGTTTCTCGCATTACACACGTAATACATCTGTAGTTTTATCTATACTTCATATGAATCGGTAACTCGGCATAGATATGTTACTGTGCGGCATTGCTTACGCGTATTGTTCTAATGTAGGCGCGTATCGTCCTCTATCTTACGCTTTGCGCGGTTTAATGTCGTATAATTGGTCAAATCACTGCCAGATGGCAAGTTATTTGGAAGTTTTCATAAAGTGAGAAGTCAACAGGCAACTTGGATCGATAGTCTAACGAAAGAGCGGAAAAATTTGGTCAAATGGTCCGAGTACCAGGGAAAAAAGTCCGCGTTTCGATAAGAAGACGATTGGGTAAGATGGGGTGGGGGGAAATCGCAAGCATCGGCTCAGGTTGATGAGGAAGAAGACGCATAGCAGCCAGTAGAGGGGAGTGAACGCGCGGGAAAAGAGGTGCAGGGCAAGAGGGATCAGCCAGCTCACCTTGGCGCCTATGGTATGCGTCCATTGGCGTCTATTTCAGAGGCGTAGGCAATCTTTAATTCGAGACAGCCTTCTAAATTGTCATTTATTTGCGAAACACTTTCTACAACTGCTGTTCTCGTCGTTCGATCTCACAGTTTTTAATTTTCAGAAAATACCCTACTAATGTTTCAAAATTACTGCTAATAACGGGTAATCCGCCGTTCATCTAAACGGCCTAAGTACAGAATGACAATACTATTAGTTTCGATGTCCATTTGCTGAATAATTGCCGAGCGCATAGATAAAGGAAGGACGCTAACGTATGATTTTCCTTCTTCCACAATTTACACAATTGATGACACATATATTTCTTCGTTCCGAAGACTCATATTTCCGAGTAAGGAGACTTTTAACACTGACAAGTTTCAAGTTAATTGTATTCACAAATTTAACCATAGGAACGTAAAATTCCTACTATCAATATGTAAGGAAATGTCGTTTGGAACATCTATTCCACTTGGCGCAAGCACAACAAGATCAACTATTTATTATGTGAATCAGGGTGTGCTTCCTTTAAAGTTGCAATGACTAAGATTGCACGAAACGACCTTGCGAAAAGGTTGATCAGTCTCGTTACAGTGGTGTCGTATCCCAAATACCAACTTCTCATTCGAGCGTTAAAAAAATCACAGGGACTCCTCGCTACGTAGTCCATGCAAGGATGCGCAAGGCTGAGCAATTTCCAGTAGTGGAGGCAGTTTCCAACTGCTTTCTCTATAGAAATCTCTTAGCCTAATAACACCAATACTTATTTAATGAATTACACGCAACAATCGTAAAAAGAGATGTTGATCGCGCTGATCCACATAACGCCACCGCTGCATTCAAATAAGAAGCTCGTTAGAAATATCTCATTTTTTAAATATCTTGTACACTTGGTATTCATTAGCTATGCTCGAGAAAATTTGGATAGCGGTAATGGAGAAGTCAATTTTTGGCACTATACTACTCTTCTGCACATAATTGTAGAAAATTCCACGAAATCTTTATAGGAGACAAAAAATATTGAGAAAAATGGAAGTTCGTATGCTGATAGGGATGGCCAGATAGGAGCGAGAGGAAAGAGGAGTGTTGGCATGCGAGAGTAGGGGAATGACAACAGACGTGATTATGCAGAAATGCAAGGCGTGGCATCTGCAAAAAGGTGCCAGGAGTGAACACAGTGTCGATGTACAGTCGCCATGGGAAGTGAATTAGTTTCGCACTGCATAATTTGAAATCTGCCGACAAAAACATTCGGCAGCGCCAGTAGCCTGTAAACATACTGTGTTGAGCGTAGGATGAAGCTCCGTATCATTATCAATCTTTTATCGGAAATCGTTGTCTGATACTGTTCGATCAATTGCTCTCCTCAAGGTGTAGCCAATAATACAAAGACATTGACATATACTACCGCCGCAACAATAGTTTCACGCGTAGACTCAATTCATTGATCGACATGCAGATCAATGATTTTTTATTGATTTAGGTAAATAATAGCACGCTGCATTTACATTTGACGCGTGCTAATAGTAGATATTTTTCTTCTTGTTGGACTGTTGTTGTGGCAGCTAAATTTGTAATCTTGTAATGTTTTGCTTCATGCCACTGAATGTGGATAAAGAGTGTAATGAGCCTCGTTCAATTGTAAGATTGAGGACGTGCGATTATATCCTACAGAATCTAATAATTTTATCCGTTTAAATAGGTGCCTGCGTACGGAGTGGTGTCAATCCTTCGGGTTAAAACAACGCGAAGGCCGTCATATTTATCGCCTACGATATGATTTTTGAAACGCACCACGAGTTATTAAATATTTGTTTCTTCAACTTGCAAGTAAAACCATGCCAGAAATACACTCGTTCCAATTTATTTTCAGACTTGCATTTTTCGATTGGAATTGTAGTATAATTGTACATTTGTGTTAAGCAAGAATAAGGCTCAGTGTTTAAACTAAAAATGAAAGTATAATACGTTCATGGGCAATGAAGATACTTTCTTCTCCAGGTAATCTAACATGCAGTTAAAGAAATACATATAATAGACGTATGTGCCAATTCTCATATACATGTATACCGACCGACCTATATCCCAGTGCATGCCTTATTCTCTCCTTTACTGTATTTTACTGTACTTTACCGTATACCGAATAACGTATAGTATACAATTGTATATTTCAATTTCTCCATTGATTTTCCACTTATATTTGTGTCACGAATTAGTTACTTAACTACAGATCTCTTGTTAACGGGAGCACAAGAAGAATCGCAGAAAAACTAACATAAGTACCTAGGTAAAAAATAGTTAGTGCGTATTTACGAGGATGTTTTTAAAGCGCGATAAAAATTCCATAGTTATGCCGGGCGATCCGGCAAGAGGCATTTTAAAAATTCAAGTTTTTATCGATTCCCAGAACGACGGGTGTGAATTATCCTGAAAATTAATCGACTTGCCAAACAGGCCCTTAGCTGCACTTTCTAAAGGCCTTTGCTGGTTCGCAGACATCTCTACTTTCCTGTGCCAATATAACTTCCTTGCCCCCACCTGTCTCTTTCACCGTATACACATACGCCGGTCCGTATGGTGACGTTCACATACAAGAACTTTTTCGCTCTTTCCTTCCTTTCTTTCTAGTTTCACAAGTTACATGCCTAGCTATCAACGGCGTAATGGTAACACCTTCTAATGAGGCCAGTGTACAGTTGAAAATGGTTACTTAATATAATATGTAGAAGCGAAACGATTCGAACGAATGGTGCCAGCAGAGGATAGTCACTGTACAGTGATGGTAATTATGCGATCTCGTGGAATGCGTAGTTTGCGCAAGCAAAGCCGCCTATGCAAAAGAGAAACCCCTATAGACTACTATGGACGGTGACATGTGCAGCGTCACGTACGTAAACTTAGCCACGGTGGTAATAATTTCCTTACTTCTCGACCGTTGCTTAATTCAATTTTATAGTTCGACATAAGGTCGGCGAACATTATGCGCAAACGATTCCAATTCTGAACTGAATAATTCCGATAGTTTCTCTTTAAGCTACGATTATTAACTCTGCGAAAAGGGTGGATCCTCCATTCGATTATTTCGGTCCACAAAGAAACAAGCTATTGGTTGTATCTGATAACAATTGGCCGATAAGTTAGTAGAGCATGGTGAGTGTTACACACAATCAGCCTATCGTCCTAAAAATAAATCTGTACACAGATACGTCATTTTGCGTGTATTGAAATCGCCAAAAGCGAATGTAACTGTGAGTCACAGTTACATACTGGCATGGCACATACCTGGCGGTTCGATATTGTACGTAGATTTCGGTTGACCATATTACCCTAATAAACCTATCGTTAATGTGCATGTCTGACGATTCGTCCATACTTCCAAATTCATACTTCCCAAGCAAATCTCTTTGGGAGACTTTCTAGAAAGTCGGCACCACCTTTACAACTTAGAAATCTTGTTCATGATTTTTTATATCGCTCTGCCGCCAACTAAAGTGCACACCGCTCGAGAGTAAATCGGCAAAAGAGTCACTCGCGGGAATCTGACGTACGAAATTGATATCGGCCTATCAAAAATGACAGAGTTGTCGGTGTAAAAAGTTGGAAAATAAAAAAGTTTGAAAACAGAGTTTACACCATTAAAGAGGGGAAGGAGGCAGTAAGCAGGTGAGGAGAATCAACTAACAGCAACAAGAGACCAAAATCAGGAACACCCTAAGCTTTCTATCCTCGATCGAGCGTATCCTGCCATGTTTCTGGTATGCCGGTCGACATTCCAACATTAGATAGCGTGCCCCGACTAATCTCAGTATTCTTGCCTGTTTACCTGCCACAGCCGGTGCGTATGGAGACCGTTGCAATACGGTATTTTCAGAAGACTATTTCTCGTAAAAATCATCCAACTGGTCAGTTGATTTTGTCTTCCACGACTTTCTTCACGGGCGATAAGCTGTCGATGAAACGAATCTACGTAACTGAGCAATGAACAAACGCGGGTATATCTATTGAGCGCGTATTTAGGTCAACCAGGTACTATCAGAGTCGTACAATTTTGCAGGTAAAATGAGCCGCGAGATACCAACAATAAACGTGACATTTTTCGTCTCCGACATCCAACGTCTTTTTCAATCTGTAGACGAAACTTTGTCGTTACGTTGAACGTTAAACATACGTGAAACATGCGTGTCTCTCTATTGACTATAGATGAAAAAGTTATTGCTGTTTCTTGTTCTTCTGACAAAAAGGTTAATCCTTGCGCTCTCAATAGGAGATGTTGACCTAGCATAATATTGTAAGGCAAAAAATGGTAATGGTTTCTTTTCATGGTATGTACGGTCGTTACAGATTTGTGCACTGGCAAGAACGCTCCAGTAGATTTTACGTCGCGCTACTCGCTACTCGCTAAGTCAAGGACGCGTGAAGCATGTAAATGTGCATAAGCGTACGTCAGTGTAATATACAGTGTATTATGTTACAAAATTTGTCTTGACGGACGTTAAAGTATGATTTCAAGTCGACCGCTCTTCTAGCGTTGAATAGACGAATAGAAGACGTTGGTTCGATTTATGACCATTTCCTGTCAGAGAATCCTACATTCATAAAGATCAATCATCGATTTAACGAAATATTTAATATTCTTCGGTACAGAGAAGTACCCATCCTGTTTCTTTCGCACCATTGCTACCGTGCGCACTAGAAAACATTTAAGGAAATGACGTAAAGTGTGTGCTATACGAAGCCACCTTCTATTACACTATGTACTGATAATGTTGTGAATGGGCGTTTCGAGCAAACGTCGCATGAAAAGTCTACTGCATATTACGTGACGACATTTCGTCATTATCAGAAAATCAAGAAGATTATAGGCTCATGAAACTCGTCTGCTACTTGATCTTCGTGTATTCTAATCGGTAGACCTCATTGAAACACGCTCATTATTGCATGCGTCACAAGACATTCTTCATAGTACATCTATGTACATACTGACTTATTGTTAGCGTACTGTTACATATTTTCCTCCACACTGACAACCCCAATTTAAAAATTCCTAATTGCCGTTTTGCAAGTTTTAGATTGCGATGAATTGTGTAGATATTCGCGTGTAAGATGCTCTCATGAGATCAATGCAGGTACACCGCGGGTTCAATATGAATGTGCTTATAACCGAATTCGAAGGCTCACCTTTGTGCCTGCGCCACTGTCTGTAGAGCAACGCTGCAACCGCCAGGAGCAGGATCGTCGTCAGGAAAGTACCGATCACAGCCCCTGCCACGCTTCCTGCACCTATGCAACCATCCTCCGATGGATCCTTCTCCATCTTTCTTCTTCTTCTTCTTCTTCTTCTTTTTCGATCTTTCCTTCCCCGCCACACCACTCGAACTACTCACTACCGCGCACTCCCTCCGTGCTCTTCGCCCTGCATACATGTACGTACGCAAGCGCACATGGATGTACACACAAAATGCACGCACACGAATTGGTTCTTCTTCAGCGACAGGTAGCCGGCATTCTGCACCTTTCTTTTCCGTTTACGGTTTACGCTTACGGGGAAGATGAGTCGTGTAATCCCGTTCTACAGGAACAGTGCGGGACGCACTCTGACTCTATGCTGCAGCAGCGTTGCTTCACGGGGACATCGCGAGAGCTGGATGGTGCTTGGAGTGCACTGCGGGAATGCGAACGATACCAAGCAATACCAAGTAAAAGGACAAACGGTGTCGTCGTGCGGAGCCCGCGCGTGGTACTGAGTATGCGCACCTATCCAAATCCCCTCCTCAGCGAACAGGTAGCTGCGCAACAGGTGCTTTGCTTACCTCGGGCGGGGGAATGACATTTACCCCTACCACGCGCTCTCCCTTAAAAGACCATCTTGAGTCTTGAGAATTGAGAATGTACATCCACTATGATTACGAGTATCTCTGTTTTTCAGCCTTATCTTTCAAGCAGTATGTATTCCCTTCTCGAAATAGGTCCTAAACGCTCGTTACTCGTCGGTTTTTTTCGTGCAATGCCAATGAACATGTTACAAGCGTTACGTAAGGTTTTTAGGTCAAAAAAATTTAACGCATCAATCTTGTCGTATATATATAGTAAGTATAGTTTATTAAATAAAATTTCATACAAATTGGCAACGGTAGGGTATTGTTATCACTTTTTTAATTTTTTTCTCATCAACGCTTTTCGCTTCTTTTCTAAGGCCTCCATACGCATATCTTCCAAGTCTTCCATTATACCTGAAAGGATATGGTTAGAAATTTTTCATAATGTTTTTGGACAGTGTGGCATACCATATGTGTATAAACCATACGAGATGAAAGTATATTCAACCCACCTATTTTTGTAGATACATATTCCTCTTTGAGCTGCTGTGCAAAACTACTCTCCATGCGTAGGTCATCGTCGTCCTCACTGTCGACATGCCTATATCTACTTTTGTCATATCCGAAAATTTCGCTTATGTATTTACTATAGTCCTCAGATTCTTCGACTGGTCCATCGTCGATAAAGTCGTCAAGCTCTGAGTCGTACTCTTCGTCGTCATCGTAAATACGTCCTAAAATAGAAATGTTTTTTTCACTTCGTCACTCTTGAAACAAGAAGTTTCTTTAGGTGGATATTTTATCCATGCCATTGTTACACCACTACATACTCACGTTTGCGAACTGCTGGATTCGGTTTTCGAATATCCTTACTAATATTCGGCTTAGACTTGAATGACTTAAGATCTGGTGGGGGAAACTGTTTCGGTTTACCGTTTAATATCGGAGGCACTCGTGGTTTTTGGCTAGGACCGCCAACAGGCGTGCTGCTTGGTTTCGGTTTCATTTCCTTCGGAGGATCTGGCTTTTTCAATGGTTTTGCCTTTACTACTGGCTTTTCTTGTTTACTTTTGTTCTTCGCTAATCTCTTTTTTTCTTCTTCTATTGCTTGTCTCATTTCTTCCAATTTTCGTCTTTCCGCTTCTAGTTTCTTACGCTCTTCTAAGATTAAATCCTTTTCGGACGTCTTAGGCACTGATGATTTACTTGGAACACTTTTTTCAACTATTTTTTCAGAAACTAATGGTTTTTTCGTTGGTGCTATCGCAGGTTTCGTCTGTGCTTTACTTGACGTAGATGAATTGGCAGTTGAACTGGATGGTTTTTCTGTTTTCTCCGATACAGCGGATGAAGTTTTTGGTATCTTTCCTAGTTGCGCTTTACCCGTTTTCCCAGAAGCATTAGTCGTAGGCTGGGTTTTCGGCGGAACTTCCGTTCCTTTTTCCCGCTGTTCCCTCCTTTCCTTTGCTTCTTTTTCTTTAAAGTATTCCTGCATTTGTTTCTTCGTCATCAGCCGTTCGGGTTCTTCCACTTTAGGCTTGACCTCGATCATTACTGGCTCGTGTTGTTTCTTCTCTGCTAACTTCAGGAGTTCGCCAAAGTCTATGGGTGGTGGTGCGGGTTTCCTCTTCTGCTTTGGCTTCTCATCTTTGTCCTAAGGCACAGGATGTTGCTGTATCGGATGTAAACGTTTTCCTCGCATTTCATTAAAATACATAAAATCCAGTATGCACAGAAGTATCTATGAGAAATCTTTTGCCCAAAGCAAAAATTGTCTAATTATTCGAGTTATTATTACTCTAGCTTAGCATATTTTGCCATACGCCGAATTAATACCGTTGTTTAGTAACGTATACAAAGTTTGCTCCTTTCGCCCAAAACACCCAAAAGTATTTACGCGAACCCCATCAAAACACTGAAACCATTCGAACTCTGGCAATTGGACCCATCCTACCTTATCTTTTTCAGTTTCGATAGCCAAAGTTTCGTCGTCTCTTTCGTCCCCGTCCGCACCTTTTTGCCCTGACGTTGACTTCCGTTTCCGTCTATGACCGAGAGCTTCTTCCTCTTCTTGCTGTCTTAATGCCTGTTTTACCCTATCCTAGAATCAGGGCTAAGTAAAATTGCCATTTCAAATGGAAATGCGTTACGAACGTTAAAACAATTTATCTTAAGGATCGTTATACACTTTGAACGAACTTTGATGATTTCTAACAACAATTTAGAAAGTAAACGTATTACGCGATTCGGCAATATTGGTAATAGAACCTGGAAGATACTCTAAGAGATTAGACGTCAATAACGTTAAGCTTATTCACCTTGGTAGAAGCAATATCTTTGACAGTTTTCTTTCCATTGGTGTGAAAGAGCGGCTTTTGTGGAGCAGCGTTATACTTGTTCATTAACTGATTGTAAAAAGCAGAAGCTTCTTGCGAAACATAACCATAATCGTCTTCGTCGGGCTGTGACGGTCCTATTAAACATATTAATATTAATAATTGAATTATCAATATCGTCGATATTAGAAAACTGCACATGTGGAATAGAGTTTTAAAAAAGTTATGATTCGATAATGCATAAAACATAATTCTGTTTGGAAAACGTATTCCGTTGAGAAAAGTTATGTGGAGCGTATCGATCATACCTGCCATTGTGACAGCTGTGTTGTCATTGTCAATTGCATCTGCTAAAACAGATTTATTGGCAGCCTTACATACTTTTAAGTGCTTATTTATTCGACTTTGTGCTTTGTGGTCCCGTAGTGCAAGTAAATTCTGAAATACACATCAACGATAATAAACGTATTCGACAGAACTCGGAAAACAGAGCAAGGCTATAACATTAACATTACCTCTCTCTTCTTCTTTTCTTCCAAACTTTTTTGTCGCTCTTCTTCCTCGCGGCGAGCAAGAAACTTTTTAATGTTATCCGACAGCGATTTCGTATGTTTGGCAATCTTCTTGGGCGGTGCAAATTTCGTTTGATAGCAGGCAACACGCTGGTGGATAATGGTTTGATAAAAAAAAAGCAATACAAAACCGGGGAGGAGGGAAAAAGTCAAATTTCACCAACTTGTTTGCTAGTAGTCCCATTTTTCTGTGCTACGTTCAGCAAGGTTCCAAAGTCCATGTTATCAAGTTTATTACCGTGAAGAGACGCGTTTATTACAATCGAACCAACGATCCTTACATCTACCGCACGTGGATACTAAGCAGCATTCTATCCAATTCTACCGCTTGGTGTTCGCCATCTGGGCAACTCGCCAAATGCTCTAGGACAGACCTTTGATTAAGTAACTGCAGCGTCAATATTGTCCATCCGAATCTTTTTTACTGAGACGATGCAATGGCAAATCCTCGGCTGTCGTGTGTAAGACAGTGTAAGTGGTAAGTGAGTGTAAGAGAACGATAGCGCTGGATACCGCTGATACTATTTCATACTATTTCCAGAATGATCAGCCCGCACGGTATGCAGATACCAACACAACTACTCGTCACAAGCTGACCCGACTGACATCTCGTGGTTTTCTTCAGTTTTCTTACACTTTAAACAAGACTTGCCTGCACTTGCCCCATACCACCACAGGCGAAGAGCAGGATAGACATAACACCCAATGCATTTTTTTGTGACTGGGTTTTGGAGCACGCCTGCCCCATTACCATTTTCGCGTCACGTCCAACGCTATCGGTTCAGGACGGAATTAATATATAGCATAAGCCGTGGTCGGAATTGGAACTAAGTATAATTGTTATCTATCGAGTACAATTTAACATTACTGAATACGCGCTCTAAATTTTGAAATCAATAACACCACTTACACTGATTTACGGTCAAGTTCAGAAAGAATTGCACGTTAGAACTTGTTCCTAGTACAATATGAATTTGTAATGTTCAAAATTATAAAAATTGATGTTTAAAAGTCTCTGCCAATCAACTGTTGGTAGGATAAGCAGCGGTGATTACTCCAGAACACTGAAAAACTTGATATCGTTATACTTGCATGGGGTTTGAACATAATTTTGATGAACCCTCATTTGTGCTAGAAAATTAAAATTTCAATATAAGTAGTCTCGGGGCATGTCAAGGGCACTAAAACAATTGGATACGACTAGTTCTTGGCGGTAGCAGACAGTAGTTGTCAGTAGTGGCCAACAGTGCCCAATGGTGATGGTGCCGAATAGCACCCAATAGTGCCCAGTGCAGTGGTCCAGTCTGGCCCAATCCAGTATAACTGAATTGCATACGTTTCTATGTTTTCCTGTTCAAACTGTTCAATGACACATAAATGCAGCTGTGTAAATCTAAAGAAACAGTAAATGAGTACTTTGAGAGATCAGGACCCCGACTATGGTCCATCTGCAGCAAGCGATGAAAAACATCAACGAATTTTCGAGGAAAATGGTAAGTTGGTTATATGCATTTCCGAGGCAATAACCATGCTTCAAATTCACTCTGTGTGAGTAACCTGTTTCCGGGATCTTTCGACACGCGGCACCGGTTTAGAGTATAAACATGCGGCATTCAAAACATAACATTTTTTTTTTCCAATGTCAAAGTCACATCGGATCAAGTATAATGCAAATGAATGACGAAACAAATCTGAGCAATCTTTGGTCTAAATGTCTAAATGATAGTCACTCGATCAAGTTCTACCATTGTGTATTGTTTGTTTATTTGCGAAGGATTTTAGCAATTTTATGTATGTTATCGATTGTTTCTTTATATTATAGCACGCAGCAGCACCACTAGAAAGATAACGGCTATCGTTGAGAAAGAGTTTTCGCAAGAAATTGATATTAAAGAAAAAGAGGTACTCGAGATTCAAGAGAGATTGCAAAAAGCATTGAAAACTTTGCATCTCCTTCGTTATGTCGTAGTGGCTGATTTTTATGGACGCAAGCAGTGCCACAATAGCCAAGTTGGAGAAGCGAAACAAATTCAGATTCATCCTGCGATCAAGGGCCTTATTGGTAAATTCCCAAAAGGATACGACGCCTCTCCTGTACCGTCAACGTCTGGCAACACGAATCATAATCTATCGTTTTCGTCAAACTTCTTTGAAAATCCTTTAAAACACGAAAAGCAGGAAGAGAAAGATCTTGGCGAAATATTGGATCGTGAGAAAAAGGACAATGCAAAGGACGAGGAACCAAGGCCCCGAAAAATTCCAAGATACGTTCCGCCAAAAAGTAAAACTTTGGATTCTCCGGATCCATCCAGGAATGCCCGACATAAGATGAGAAAACGTATTATTGTCGGAAACATATCGAAATGGATTCCGCCAGATTGGCGAGAAGATGCCGCAAGTCACAAGTGGACAATGTACGTACGTGGAAATAAAGATACTCCCGACATCGACGACTTTGTTGGGAAAGTTAGATTTTTCTTGCATCCGAGTTATAGACCCAACGACGTCGTAGAAGTAACATCCTCACCGTTTTGCTTATCGCGTCGAGGTTGGGGCGAATTCCCAGTGCGCGTACAATTGCATTTTAAGAGTGCTCTCAACAAACCCATGGATATTATCCATCATCTGAAACTTGATCGGACCTATACGGGACTTCAAACTCTAGGTTCGGAAACTGTAGTAGACATATGGATTTATGCAGATTCGATGCAACCGAAACGACATTTTAACAAAGATCAGGAAGACACATCTAAACAAGATGAAAAATTGAGGGCACGAGAAGAACCTCTTATTAAGACTGAACTTTACAAGGAATCCAACCCACTAAAAGTTGGGAATGAAAAAAATACATCTTTCCTAGCGCCACTTCAAAATAAAAAGGTACAACTGCAGTCTGAATCTCGTAATTTAATTTCCGAACTTTCATTGGTCAACATTACCGAAGCAAATCTAAAGTCCACTGTTTTTATTAAGAATGAACCGGACGATCCTGATACTGAATCTAGTATTGAAGCTCCAAATGATATTTATCTTTTGTCAAATGAACCGAAAGGCAATGTAAAACCATCGGATAACAGGTGTACGAATTTAACGATCGAAAAATCACCGACAACCACCCCGAATTGGACCCCGAAATTGGGACAAAATGTTAAAATCACTCATGACCCTTTCAACAATGATTTGGGAGCTGAAACAGATTTTTCTGAGAGTGTACCTTTGCCACCAGTTTCTTCAACTATAGACTTATTATGGAACGAAACTGATCGAATATCTATGATAAATCGGCTACGGTATTTGGTTCATCTTGATCACGATTATTTAACTTCGGAATGCACAGACAGTTTTCCTGAACAGAATATCACAATTAATCATAGCTGCGAAGAGAGGATTTTGGAATCTTTAAAAATCGAAAAGTGCAACGGTGTAATGGCAACTTCTTCTTTTAATGAAACAACGAAAAGTAACAGTGCTTTAGAGAAAAGTAAAATTACCAATGAATCGTCAAAAATCTCAAATAATACTTTTACAACGAGTCAGGTGTGCGAGAATTTCGATCACGTCAATAACAAACTTGCTGCTGGAAGCTCATCCAAGTTGCAGGAATCCGCCGCGTATCAACCTTTAAAAATATCTATACCACCCTTATTCGATATAAAATATAACAAACGTGTGCTGGTCGTTCAAGACGACAAAACTATTCCCGTAGACATTTCATTGGGTAGACCTTCCAATGGTTTGACCAGCTTGAATGCTGGTTCGAAAGTCAAAGTTAATATTCCTGTTACGCGAGGATTAAGTCTATTAAAAAAACCATTCGGTAAAGCTGCACCTGGAACCACAGCGGTAACGACAAATCAGAGCGATAATCCAAATGGAAGTGCAACCACTGTGCCGAACTTAAAATTGAATACATCTGGAAGTGTATTGTTGAATATGAATTGCAATATACCGGTTTTGAAGATTGCCGAAACAAAACCTTTGAGCAATAAAGCCATATCTTTGTCTTCTTCTAAGCACCTTACTGCCGAATGCATAACTTTCAAGGCAGATGAACAAGAATCCGCAGTAAAGGGTAAAGTTACTTTGGGAAAAGATAAGCATAAAATCCAGACACGTAAAGATATTTACGAGCAAATCCTTCGTACTATTGAAAGTGCAGCAATTTCGGATGCTTCGGGGCTTGCTCGGTTCATCATTCGAAGATTGCCAATGGTAACGGCTGACGCTGCTGACCCAGAGTATCGAAGGCTACATCCCTATGCTTGTACGACTGAAGAGGAATTTTTCGGCTATAGTATTGCGAAACGTAAGGCTTTGGAGTGGCATAGAGCAACGATACTTGGTGATTTTATAAATAAAAAAATTATTGTGGAAGAAGAAAGATGGAGCGTAAAAGAAATTATGGTATGGGCCCGATTGCACGGCTACACGCCCTTCTGTTCGTCGTACACATATAATTATCGTTGTCAGAATAGCGGAGCAAAACAAGTATTAGACTCGGATTCTGGATCGAAATCTGCGAATGAAACGTTCTCGACTACTACCGAACCGGTTGATTTCCAGAAGTGGCTCAGAACCTGCCCGGAAAGCCAGAAAAACCCTTCGCTTAGTATCAATCAAAGTTCTCGTAATGATGACTGTACGGTTGATGTTGAAACAGTGGATCCGATGCAACCGTCGAGCAGAAAAGGAACAGATTCTAAAAGCAATCACGGGGGTCGCACCAAAGAGAACTCGAGTTTTATGGAGCTCGATAAGAAGTTAGTGCCTCTGCATGAGTTCGTGTACGATACTGCACAACAAATTGGTATTAAACTTGTTCCCGAAGAAATGGCTCCAAACGTCTTGCACTGTGCGGCCAGTCGAATGATAATGCGAGCACTGGAGTGCTTCGTGGATGATCTCGTTAGAGGATCCTTAGCAAGAGCTTGGGAAAGACAAGATGAGAATGGCTGCCCAAAATTGATTACTGTAGAAGATGTCCGTGGAGCCATTCTGAATAGAGAAGAATTCGACTTGTTTTCAAACGAAGGATTAGGATCTAATTACCGATCAATGCATATAGGTTGATTATTATTTATACAAATAAAAGGAAGGACTAGTTGAAGTGAGAATGCCTTCCTGTCGTTCGCGTGTACACGACAAACAGAAGATTTCGATTATGTATGTATCGGTATGTATGATCACTTATATGGCTTTTGAAAATTAAAATCTGCAATTAAAGAGCTCGTGGCAAGCGACCAAAGCAAACTGACAATGAGACTAATTTAAAAATCGCCAGCTTTGAAAAAGTGAATTTATTATCCTCCAAAGTAAACAGTGTCGTCATTTGTATACATACAAAGTGGCTACATATAATGATTGTAAACATCATATAAGATCATTCGAAGCTACTTGGTCATGTGTATCGAGCGGTCACACGTTCGATGGAGAGTTTTATTCTGACAAGAATCGTAGGAACTCCGAGTAACTCAGGTGAGTACAACCTGGTGTGTCTAAACTTTCTTTACAAAAATTCCTGTTACGTGGACTTAGATATTTAACTTGCGAACGTTTATCACTCGGTTTAAACTCTATTTGCAGTTTCAACTGCGTATTACCGATAATTTGTATAGCATAAAAAATTACTGCTTGTGGTAATCTGTATTGTATTATTTTCAGGACTCATCACCGATCAAGTTTCATTGCTTGATCATATTCCAGAAAACACCTTCGATCTTCCACAAATGTTCCAACATTTGTTTCAGTTATGGCAAGGCCAAAACATTTTCTATGACGATCTTAATGTACCGGCAAATGAGTAAAAAGTATAAATGCATGGAACTATACCATCAACAATGTTCCACATTAACCGTAATAAACTTTTTTTAACCAGAAGGAAGCGTTGAATACTCTGTTCGATACATAGCATCGAAATTTAGCTCCAAAATCACCGTAAAATCAATTTCCTTTCGAAACGAGATCATTATCACAATATTTTCTTATCAAAGAACAATCTAAGCTTTACGCATTAAAGCTTGAGGTCGTTGTCGCTTAGACAAGTGCGAAACACGTATTGCTGTGCATTTGGACTTGACGATATCAATTATTACTTATGACAAAAGCATGTCTACGCACTTTACCACTCATTAATACATACTCTGTTTATTACTACGAGCAAGATCTTGCAACTTTCCAATAAAAAGGTATTGTTTAAACGCGCAACAGCTTCGTTCGTACCGGCTTGCGTGAAAGTAGCTTAAATGCAGCCAAAAGAGATGTGCATTATTGGATACTTATGTTAGCGTTCGTTAATGCTAGATTTATGGAACTCGGCAGTTTGACAGATTTCTCCTTTTATATTATTTTAACACGTTCGTCGCCACGTCACCCATATCTGTTGGGGGAGGGACATTCAACGTAGAAGCGCGGATGGGCCGACGAAAGTGTTAATATGGCAAACATCATAAGTAACGGTTATCGTTCAACCTTTCTCAATAGGAACGAAATGTTTTAATATTTTCTTAAAATGATCTTTGATACTTCAAACGCCAGCATCCCGTAAAAATGGAACAGAGTGTTCCTAAAGTGGAAAGGGTTAAAGTGATTCACGAAATAATCGATTAGGCAAATTTACGGTACTACGTGGATAATCTCAATTTTCCCCCCTCTCTCCACATCTTAATCGCAATGTCGATGGATAATTAGTTCGATTTACTTACACCCTTATTATTACTATTTTGTACTATCATTGTCGTTACTATACATACCCTGCAGACATGCAAGAGTTAACTTTGTACTTTATCCTTCAGTTTGTTGACTTTTTATAAAAATAAATTCTTGAACAGAGTTTTTCTTCGAATATCGAATATCGAATATCATCTATAATTTTGTACTTTATAGATTGAATTTTGAGTAAATTTCTACAAAGGTAGCATTGCCTCTACTATGGATATTTTCATTTTGTACGTTACTATATGTATCATGGATCGATCATGTTGACTCTTGTCGTAAAATATAGTAATAGAAGAGTATGAGATCCTGTTTTACGGAATACCGGCATTCGATCTGTCGTCTAATAAATTTCTCGATGCTGACGCGTCGTATTGGACTGAGCAATTACCGTTTAAAATTTGGCATAGGAAAGTTCGACCGGTCATCCGATCTTGGTAATACCTGTACGTTATGTTTATCGCATAATCACGTAATCGTTCTCTTGCAGAGAGGAATGTGACTGAAGTTGCTGTAGCGTAATATCTTTCAAGCGTGGCGACATTGGGACATAAATACAGGTATCTAAATCGGTCTCATCCACAGACGCTTCCGTCCGTTGATCGAGAATCGTGGTGCTAGGATTGTCGCCCCCCGGTGGTGGCATCGCTTCGCTTTGGTGTTCCGAGTTCTCGCTTAAACTTGAAGGAAAGAAGAAAATGTTGAACTGAGATTTCTTAATAATAATAATAATAATAATAATAAGAAAAAGGAGAAGGCACAATTGTAATCCCTTACCTGGATGTAGTCAAAGCTCCCAATTTGCGTCGGGGTGGTAAAGGCGGTGGTTCCTCTTGCACTACTCGATTGTACAACTCGGGATCGTCGCTGTCCTCGGAAATCTCTTCGTAAATGCCAGAACTCGTCGATACCGCGGATGTCCTTTCGCGCGGCACATTCGATACGTTCGGCACACTCGCCGGCTCTGGCTGATATACATTCTCGACACAGGCATTATGTGCGTTTTGAGTCTCGCAGCTGACATCCGCTTCGGGTGTTTTCTGTTGTAACCATGAGTCTGAACAATGAAAAAACTGATTGCTGTCAGGCTTGAGAGGATTTGTCGGTGGACAGCCAGGAGGCGTTAGACTTTCCCGCGAATCGTCAGTAGGATGAGCTCCTAGAAAGATCGTAACGTGTATCATTAAAACTATCCTTCGGTTTAGGAGATATTCGGTAAGAGAATAACTTTGAAATTGAAATTGAAAACTCCTCGAAATCATATGTGTAGAGTAGAAAATGATATTCCCAAGTAGAATATGAATCACCTGTTATTCGTAAATCACTTTCGCTGAAACTAAGCGGTCTGTGGAACACATGTTTGTCTTTGGAACCGCGTCCACGTGTTGCTAGTTCACGCAATAATCTTCCAGCATCCGTGCAAAATACATGGAGTTCTCCGACACCTCCACGAAACTCCTTTGTTGTATGAATTACGCAAATACACTTTACGTCTTCCGGTCTACCCGCAGAAATCAGATGAAACTGATCAAATTCTTTCCACTCGAAATTTTCCTTAATTTCGCCTGTGTGTACATCTTTAACAAACACGCCCGTTGCACTGGCTACCAAATCTCCGTATAAGCCTAAACGAAAAATCCGTAAGTGTAATGACGATAGCTGAAAGGATAGCTGCGTTTGCATGTGTGGAGTTTGCGTAGCAAATATTATAATGTGTACCAGAAAGTCCTGATCCTCTAGAATGCACATTGTCGACCATAGATATACTATATGCACCGTGTGGAAATCGATGCCTTCTTGGCCTTAGTAAATGTCTAATATTTCCCATCCATCTCTGCGATTCTGTCTCTGATGTACCGGCTAAATACAAGAGAGGCTTCCGCTCGTTTGGAGGAAATATACCGAACGCGAAATGTTTGGATCTCGAGCGAGCGCGGCTTATGCTTGCATCCGGTGGTATTATTACTGACTTGTTTTTGTCTCGAAGTGGTGCGCAATGACTATTACCGCTACTATTGCTACTTATGCCACAATCCAATTGGATTCTTATTCCTAAGCCGGGTCCTAACTTCTTTGCGGAGCACCAATGCCTTTTCCAAACTTTCCACGGGGTCAGTGTTCTCTTTCTGGCCCTCTGTGATTTACATTTATCCCCTAAGTATTTAACATCGAGAAAGCCACAAAACTCTGCGTCTTGGTCTGTCATTCTTCTGTAAAATAGGTTTTTAAGAGAGAAGTTATGTCTAGATTTCTATCGGGCCCAAGTGCTGTTGCTGGACGAAAGTACAGGTAAAGTAATTAAGATCGATGCTGGCCAACAATTTCTTTCGATGTAGAGGTGCCTTTCTTATTGCGCGTAAGATATTTTCCATGTTTTTTCAAAGTATCAAAAGTTTCTAGAATCGATACATTCCAAACATTTATCGCGACACCTATTTCTCGTAATGCTCAAGTAAGAAGAGTTATGTTGATCAGTTTTTCTGTCACAAATACGTCTTGTAATGTGTTGTATACGGTAACCTTAAAGACGCTACTGAAAATTGGCCGTAAGAGTGAATAAAAACGCCAACTTGAAACTTTAGCTCAGGTTGCACAAGAGATTTCGCTTATAATTAAATCATGCTATTAAAGTAACCACCAACGCTTATGATCTATGTAATTTCTGGCATGTTCGAAGGGTGACGAATTTGAATTAGCAATTGTGGCTTGAATCAACGTGTTCCAGGTAACGTTGATAACTACGATAGGTGTGGTAAATCCCCAACATAAATCTCTAACGATATCAATCGATCAAGCTTATTTAAAATGCAAACATGCTCGTAACTGCTGATACGATAAGTTGAGTCTAATCAGTCTAATCCAAGTCACGGATGTTGGGTAGAAAATGTTGTGTGAAAATCCGACCGATGAGAAGAGAATTCCAGGTTCGAAATTGAATTTTAAATGAGGGAAGTCCATTCCGAGTGGCGTATGCACGTAAGGTGCTACCTGCTACATGCTTTGAAAAAGGCGTGATCACACCCGTTACACATACCTCACTTTTCTCCTTGGTTCGACATCATAGCACTGTTAGACACTACCACGCAGGATTCTCTAAAGTTTGTAACTTGTCTCGCGGCTAATATCGGTTAAAGTCATACAAAAGTCAAGAAGTAAATGCCTGGAAACGGTTGCTCACCAGTTCGCCCTTGCTCGCCCCTGTCAGTGTTTGTTGCCGGTATTCCGAACCATTCCGAACGTTGGGTTTGGGTATAGCTTTCAGATTTAGTCCTCAGGATTGCCAACTGTATCGTGACTGTCTCCTACCCCCCTTCCGAAAATGCGGTCAACGCGATTCCCAATAGAATCCTTGTTGGGCTTTCGTCGACTTTCATTGAAGTCACCGACTATTTACTCCTACTTACATGTACATGTACATCGAATTCGAGCTACGCAGGATAATATGCGGCGTAAAGGCACTCAAAAACTTCTTTTCGGGTAAATATTATTCTTTAATTATTAATAGTTGTAGTATCGTACATACTTTACGTACAAAAGCTTTGCTTCCTTTTCGATTCGATCTCTAATCAGTCTTTTTCTTATTGTATCTTATTTTCGGTAATGGTACAACGAAAATATATGGAAATATATGGAAATATATGGAAATATATGGAAATACATATATGAAAATATGGAAGCGATTTCTCCACACCGGAGATAGATGTGCATACCACCAGTGCGTACATCGTGTTATCTTAATGAGAAAAGAACATTTTGCAGGGAGTAGCTCGGTTATGTGGGACATATCGAAGCATAGGTGCAAGCAGTAGTGAAACTGCGGTCAAATTTTAGTACGAGCCAATTGAAGAATTGAAAGAATCGTAGAATTTCAGAAGCGATTTAATCGTCAACGTTAGTCGTAACTATCGATTCTCGTCCTTTAACGACGAGAAAATTAGCAAACGCGTTCGCTTGCTCCTATAAAAGCCCTAATTAAATAACACGGGACACTGAATTTCCAGCAGTTCCATCATACGATCGGACGCTTAGCCTGTGCCACAATAGCTTCGCAGTTCACTCCTCGAGCAGGAATTTAAACAACATTCCTCGTAAATTCCTCTTTTGTTTCTTCTTCGGTACCTTAACATTTTCACTGCGCTTTTGAGCGATTTGAATGGATGGAAGTCATAGATCACGGGAAAATCATTCACCGCTAAATCTAACAGAAACAGAGCACCGTTGAGCACTACATACAAACGTTAGTCCGTGCACTACAATTTTTTTACTATCGAGTATTCGAGGCTTCTCCGTAGAATCGAACGGAGCGAATACTTATCACCAAAAAGATTGGAAAAGATTGGAAAGCAATGGCCCATGTGGCGCTTACCTTACCTTGATCAGTTCTCTTGAACCTGGAGTTATAAACCCCATCACAGATATCTCCCAATGCCTTTGACAATCGGTCTCCGCAATATTTTTGCGCGCCGTTAGCAACCTGTCGTTTTTGGCTGTTTTGGACTAGACCCGAGTCTATACTTTTCTCGGCAAGATGCGGCCTCACCATCAGAAGTATCAGCGCCGTGAACACGTATGATCTGTGCGGCAACATCTATAACGAGTTAAGAGTTTTTAGGCAACGATTCAGGCACATTGGAAAATTAATGAGCCCTTTACTTTGCGATCAGCCACTTGGTGGATTGGAGCCGAGCGATCTTTCAAAAGGGCTGCACGAGCCTGCAAGAAGATCCCGTCGTCGGATTAATGCCCTCAAAGCGCAAAGATCTGCTGATTGGCGCCCGTTTGTCGAAATAAGAGCGACGAACCGCCACGACGACCCCCTTCGCGCACGACAACATGGGGAAAAAACAGCATCGGTAAAGAGTGATAAATAAAGCGAACGCCTCTTAGACTCGCTCGGTCGTTTCCGTCGCGCGATATAGACGAGGATACAGAAGTCTACTTAACTTTTGAGAAGAAGCGAACTCTCCGCTCGTATTTTGGGTGAACGTATCAATTTGCGTGTCGCTTATCACGAATTATCTTTTCAAAATTGTTTATGAGATGCGATTCAAGCCGATGCACTCATATCCAGTACAAGATTGACATCTGAGCGAGGAACCGTCTCTACCTTCGACAACCTACATATGTATATTCTATACACCAATAATGCTCTTTTACTACTCACTATTTTTTGTCCATCCGTTCACTCATTTTTCTTGCTTCGACCGAGTACAAGATATACGAACATAATAGACCATTATCTTTTGCGTCGAGAGTTTTTTAAAATGTAACTCGTCCAAGTGTAGCTCGCTTGGCGCGATACGAAGCGATTGACATTCGATGTGTGACACTTCTGGCCAACTCTATGTTAAATCGACAGTAAAAGACTTGAGATTTAAATCATTTCATCAACGAAGCAACACGATTCCGTGAATGCACCCGTCTAGGAATCTCCTTCGTCTTATCGGCAGACTACTCGGTAATATCCCTTTTTCATGGTCTCTCTCTTTCACTTTATCCCACACGAACCATCGGCCACAACCTATTTTTAGATATCACCCGTACATTTATAAATTCCACACTGTATATCTTCATTACTCTGATCAGTGATTCGAACCGAACGCAAAGTTAATGCACGTTTCACGAGTGCTCGCCGCTCGGTGTGGTGACATCTTTACGTAAATGTAGGATAAAGCCAGTTTTCCCGTGGAAAGGCACAGGTGACAATCCCAATCTTCTTTCCCCCCGCTGATTTATGCAATAACGATCGAGACACGTGTGAAAAGAAACTTGAATAGTGTTTCACAAGAATATGCAATCCGTAACCGTAGGTAATCGCGGTACACGAAAGATTCAATATTCGATTGATTGAATATTTTCCTGTGTACCTAACGATAAATGTTGTGTCAAAAAGATAAGCTATGGGGTAAAGAATACATTCTAGCCGAAAGAATTTACAATTTTGAAATTCACTTAGCAGGCAAGGCAAATGAGAGTTACAATAGGAGAATAATGATTTACTCTGTGCAGTAGATTCCTGACATATTCCTAACTACGCGAGTGTCGAGAGAGGTCAATGAAATTGTCATGTATAAAATGGACACACATACACACACAAAAAGTTACATTTTTTAAATATATTTTATAAAACGTCCTATTCGTACAGCATATAAAACAATACTCTGTATTTATTTCATATTCACATTAGTTCTAGACGAGTGTACCACCGTATTTCTTCGTTATACGTAGAATAACTTTACAGTATTCGGCGGTCTTAACTTGAGTACTATGAGAGTGCTCTGTCTTTTGCTTGGCGTATAGCACTGACCCGATTACCAGCAGCGACAGTGTTTTCTCGCGAGAGCTGTTCAGTATGATCGAACGGTTCGGAAACTGTTTTTGCTTGCTCTCGATCCGTCAGGAATTCTGCCGTATCCTCGGAATACCGATTCTGTTCGAGTAGGCCTTCGGAAGAAGCTGATGCCGTTTTACTATTTTTATTAGTCGGGAATCCATCGTCTCTCGATTGACTCGATGGTGTGTCCGCAATCTGTTCGGTTCGTTTCCCGGAATTCTGCACTTTTATCACACGAGCGTTCACGACTTTCGCATCGCTGTTCTGGTTGTCTCCTATCCGATTGTGAACAGGAGCGTGGTTCGCAAACGCAGACTCTGATTTTCCTACAAACTGACCACTTGGTACGTTCGATGGATTATTGTCAGCAGGACACATGGCGGAGTTTGTACCGCCGCCATTAATGTTGGTACTACCGGCAGTATTGGGTGTTTCCGTTCCAGCGCAACTTCTCTCTTTGGGATTTGAACTTTCCCAGAACGAATCGTCAAAGACTTCGGTATCTTGCTGCTCCGGAGGTAGCCGCGCGATTCGCGCTTTTACGATAGAAAGGTGTCTGTGCACGTAATCTTGTTGCGGAGCGAGTGTCGCCGCCCGTTCCAAGCATTGTGCTGCCATACCTAGTTTTCCCCGCTCGACCATTACCACGCACAAGTTGTGCAAACCTTGAATATTCGTTGGATCGAGCTGCAGTATTCTGCGGTAGCACTGAAACGCGTAAAGGAAATTTCTCAAGTTACGTCATTGACCAATACTTTTTACAGATCGCTATAGATTCCTTACGTTTTCTGCAGCATCCAGATCTTTAATATTATTAATGTAAATATCACCCAAAAGGATAAGACCCTTAACATGGTCGGGATGGAATCTGACAAGTTGATTTAAAAACGGCGCGGCTTCCAGTGGCCGCTGTTCGTCAGCGAGCAATAACGCCAAGTTAAAAAGTGCTGAACGAAAATCTTCTTTCAGTGCTACTGCGTTGCGGAACCATCTTTCTGCACTGGCACTGTCGTGATCGTCCATAGCCAACATTCCGAGATTGAAATGAACCCGTTCGTTATTCGAGTCCTAAAATCATCGATGCAACACTCGATTATATCGAACGGGACAATACTTGATTTTGAACAAGAGGCGTACCTTTCTCAAAAGTTTTAATAATCTTTCCCGAGCTACTTTGCGCAGCTCAGCCCGACCCAACTCCTGCAGTAATATAGCAGAATTCAATAATGCTTGTTCATGCTCGGGATCGAACTCCAGAGCTTTGTCCAAGTACGCCAATGCCTGGGACGCTTTTCCTTGCTCGAGAAACACCACTCCAAGCTTAAAGCGAAAAGTGCTCGATTAGGAAACCATGCCAACCGTTGTTGTCCCGCGTACGGTGACACCTACATTGTAGTAAATGTCGGGATTGTTGCTGTCGTAAAAGAGTGCGCGTTCATAAACTTCTTGAGCCTCTTTGGTGCGGTTTAACTTGATTAGAACATCTCCACGATTGATATATGCCTGCGTGTAATCGGCTCTCATACTGATGGCTTGTCGATAGAGTAGGTCAGCTTCTTCCAGTCTGGTTGCATTTTTGGCTATCAAGTTCGCTAAATTCACGAAGACATTCAAATGATTCGGTGCAATTCGTGCCTGGTACGATTCGCCGGGTTTTGCTTTAGGTAGCAGAGACTTTGCCTGGAAGTATTGATTCAAATTACTCTTGAGGAAATCTCGAAGAAAAACGAGATAATACTTACTTTTAAATAAGCATCTTCTGCTTCTTTAAACATTTTCAAGTGATTGTAAGTTCGACCAACATTAATATGTGCACCAATGTCGTCGCCTTGCACTTGCACCGCCATGTTAAAGAAATTTAAAGCTTCATTAAATTTCCCTTGGCTTTCGAGCGCATGTCCAACGTTGTTAAATAATTTTGCATTCCGGTCGTTGACTTTTAATCCAGACATGAATATTGAGTACTCGTCCAACCAGTCGTAGTTTCGAACAAACGTTTTTGTTGTGTGGGCCGCCAGAAGGGTAATCAAAAGAAAAAGAGTCAGTCTCTTGCACCTGAAAATTAACATTCGTTTAACGACGTCGAGATAGCTCTTGACACTCTCTGACTTTTATTAACGCAAACTGAATTAATGTTACCTTTTGCTCGATAAAATACTCCATCCGTATCCGACCAGCATGCAAAATCCCATTGAGGGAGCATAAAGGACTCTTTCCGCGATGACAAAGCCAACTGGGAAAAAGAGATTGGATGCTGGCAGAAATGGGAGAATCATCATAGCCAAACTCTAGAAATATACGCAAGAATGAATAGGGATATGAGTAGGTGAAATAGATTAAAAAATTAGTGCCAAGAGTAGCGCCAATTTACCATTATAAGAATAACAGAAGTTTCTCTACTTTGGGTAAAGATCGCTGTTGCCAGTAACCCTAGGATTGTAGAATGGGCTACAAGAGTAGCAAGATTTCGAGGATCAGTCAAGCTTTCTACTAATGGTACCGTTCCCATAGTCCAATCACAGCACAAGTCGTTCGGAAGAAAGAGCAATCGTAGATTCACGGCAGCAAGATAATTGTATGTCAATTGCCTCGCTGGCGTTTCAGCCACGGATGCAGGATTGTCAAATCTGAAATGAGGCAATAAAAATTTTGTGCGATTACATATCGTGCGATTGCTAATGAAAGTAAGATTTCGATCAACGAACCTGGTAAATACAGGTAACTTTGAACCCATTACGTGTAGTCGTAGGATAAGCAGTGCGAATGTCACGAGTGTAAGTGCAGTCAATCTTTTCGTACCCTCGCTGGACCATGTCAGCGATATTTTTTTTCCACCGAATGCCGCTTTGAATGTTAAGAAAATATCTAATGCGCGTACCTGTAAAATAGGCGATCCTGCTGAGTAAAAACCTTTCCTTTCTTCTCTCGTTTGGACACGATATCTACTTACCTTTTGCACGACGAAAATTTCATATAATACACAAACGGCAGTTGCCGTTATTCCTTGTTCTTTACATAACATGGCGGTAAAAACAAGTAACATGGATAATGTCAAAGACCGCCACCCTGAAAATGTGTAATTCGAAATGGTACGTATAATCATCATAATTTAGATTTGCGCTGTCCTTACCTGTTGACCTTTTACTTCTGCAACACTTAGTATACGTGATTAAAGCTGCTAGATAAAATAATGAAGACAGTGTTTCTGCCCGTCCAACCACTCCTGTGACCTGAACGTACAAAGTTTTGTAAATAATTTGCACAAGCATAATTTACGATAATGGGATACTCAAGTACGAAACTTACTGCCTCTGTGTGTATAGGATGGACGGCGAACAGGAGGGAGGATACGAAACTCGCAGAATCGGAGAGAAACATTAAGCAGGTTCTACAATATTTTCAAAAATGTGACAAATTTAAACAACAGTATTTACAGAGATATCGGAAACAGAGGAAGACATTTGTAGTTGAATAATATTGAATAATATTCGATTAGACAAACCTGAAATACAGCAGACATACTCCAACATGTAGAATAACATTAAGCAGATGATATCCCATAGGATCCAGTTGATGAATTAAATAATTCCAACGGAATGTAAGAACGCAGAGTGGTCTATACGATTTGTGCGATTGCTCCTGAACAAAACAATATATCAAATATCACACTCCTTCTTCTTATACATACGCGTTTCATGCAGTTTATAGTGAAATCGTACCCAACAACCGGCACCGCCTCTACTTCAACGGAATATCTATAATAAATGTTGACAAAATAAAAGTGCAGGGAAGAGATCGATCCTAGGAAGGAGAATAACAAAAAATTCCAATATATACGTGTACCAAATTATATTTTCGATCCAGATAATTGCAAAGAACACGAAAAAAACCTATTTCAACTTAAATAGAATAAGACTTCATGTTTCATTTACACGGTAAACTTAAACTAAAGATAATTATTTAATTATAATAAAAAATTATAATAAACGACAGTTTGTCGATACATTTGCATTGAACGATAGTTCTGGCGATTAACATGCAACATTGATATATTATACTTTTTATTGGAAATCGGTTAAACTGTATATAATAACGTTACCTATTTGATGGGCGAATGAATAGATTAAAGTATTGAGTTAGTTACATAAAATATGCAATAATTTATTGATACGGATTGCGGGATTACATTTATTAAAAGAACAACACCCAATACGTGGGAGAATGCGAATAAATTTTCTCCGATAAAATCAAAAACCGATGGTTGGAAAAGCGGCACGTAAATGCCCTACTGATACGTTTGGTTCGATTTGAATACGTAATATTTATAACAAAGGTAACGTATCGCGTAACGTAATAAAAAGTTGAGAATATCTCTTGATCGCCAATCATTTCGAATCGAGTCAAAAATTGGACGTTTCGCCCTAATTACGTGCGTCTGTTGAATTTGTTTCAAAATCAAAGTTGATGGCCTATTCTAGCTGTGAGAGCAAATCCTCTCACAGCTAGAATATTTTGGGGCTTCATTCGAATATTGAATACATTCCTGAATGGACGTTCATTGAAATATGGCTTTCCCTTTACGGGTTTAAATCAAGCGAGAGTAGAAAAAAAAAATGAATATCAATTTGGAATCTCAATTTTTCTATCGGAATTAGATTATATTCAACTGGATATATCGAGTAACTAACAATAAGAAATATGTATATGGTGGTTGTTATTGACAGTGTTGAAACGAATTCGATAATGGACATCATCATAAGTATCAGTTCGGTCGGGCAGATGCACGCGCGTGCATGTGACGCTAAAGGCAGGTCGAATTTGCTTTCAATCACGAGGAATCCCGGCAAATCTAACTAACCAGGCGAAACGAAGAGCCGATATTGTGATAAAAATTGCCTCAACTCATGTGAAATTAGCGAATAATTTTGAAGGATCTCGAATTTTGTGAAGCGAAGTAAAAGCATGTCCGGAGTCCGAGGTAAAAGCATTGGATTCGATAGAAACAGGATAAAAGTCGGCGGTGTCGGTCGGATCAATACGGCGGAAGGGTAGGCGCTGATGGGGCGAGGGAGAGTGAGAAGCAGAAGGGACTGTATGTACATGTATACTTATAGGTGAGTGAGGGTGAGACACAGAAAGAGTGTGCGTGTGGGAATGCATGGGAAAGGAGGGTAGAGAGGGTTGACGCGGGAGGCACCCTTGTATCATTTTCTCTAGTACCTTGTGCATTGGAGTACCCCAGAAGTCATTGTAAAAGACATTTTTGAGGGGCGTGTGAGGTCTTAGGTCCCGGTTGTCCTTGATGGCCGAAATGTCGTCAAAGACAAATCCACAGCTGAGGCTATTGAAATAAACGGCGAACGCGGTTATGGCGACGATCGCCGCGAGTGCACCCCGCGCAGGCACTCCCATCACAAATAAGACATCGATCGGCCGTCGTTTTCTCGCGACTCCCGATCAATTCGCGCAATGATTTTTCGACTTTTCAGCCGACAGGAGAAACCGACTCGCTCCTCGACTCGGTTCCCGGTCAGGCTGTTGGCCTCTCGGCCAGCCGACACCACCACTCCTTACTGTTCCAAACTCCTCTCTTTCGATATCCGTGAAAGCCAAGCTCACGATACACGTGAGATACACGGCACCTTTCTGTCCGCAGCCAGTTTAACTCTTTCTCTTTCCCAGTGCATCACGATACCTCTGCGTTCACTAGTTTCCGGTATGAGTGCATCTCTCCGTACACAATTCGGCCAAGTTTCGGCTGGCTCATAGCTGAATGGTGAAAAAGCCTTAGGCTTACGCCGACTCCTCTCGCCTGTCGCGAGCTGATCTCAGATCGTAGGCGAGGTGTTAAGGTCGTTTCGAAAATATTGCGCGCGGTAAGACCGTTCTCCCGATCGCGCTACACCACACCACCGGCTGACAGCCTGACGGCTAACGCGAAGCGTCAAGCACCGCGCACTACTCACGGGGAAATGAGCACAACGCAAATACTTTGGTGTATTCAGCGGCCTCTAGCTGCCTAGCTTCCACAAGCGATCTCTGCCTCTGGCAACCGCTGGCTACCAGGATTGCGAGCCGTAACACTCTGCGTACATATTTTGGTACAGGTTCGCTGCGCCGCCTAAGCGTGCAGGAGCAGACACTACGAGAGGAATGCGGATGTGACGTATGCGCGATCGAATGCCGCTATACTGTCGCGGAAAGTTTAACGTGGCTCAATTCAGCTATTATCAGCTATTATTCTACATACGTACAGGTATATTGGGATACCTCAATTCCGTATATTGCTCGAATTTTTATAAACTAAGGCAGATTTAGGCTAAGACCAGCTTACACCTCCCTAAATCTGGTCACATCCGCATTCCTGTTGTACTACATATTTGACGCAAAATTCGAAATTCTCATATTTCTGAAAATTTGGTCAAATGTAGATCAATTCTCTGTAGCAAGTTGAATATTTGTCTGAGGAATTTTCACTATGTCGATCGTAATAAAGTGGTACCAAGGTTATGAGAATGAGTTAAAAGATTAAAGAAACCGCTCAAGGACAGCCATTCAGCTGCATTCAACGTGCAATAGTATATCTATAGATACTTCATGTTGCGCGTGGCCGTTGTCCTGTCCTGACTGCGAGTGCTGCGAGACTGCGAGTGCGAGACACGTTGGCGTTTCTGTCACCGTGCCTTCGCATTGCTTTGCATTTTTGAAAGGATGACTAAGTTTATCAAATATCCAATTCGATATTTTTGCAGTCTATCGTGCTAGACTCTTTGTAGTTTTCTTATTTTCTCAATTTGTCTGCAATAGAAGTAAGCCTCGATTTGTTCACTTTTTCTTATATTATTTCAGTGGTACTACCAAAACTAAAATGTTGCGAATGTGGCATAGTTCCATGTGTTAAGACTATCGGTCAATAACGTTTTAATTCTAAATCATTTCAATCTAAATTACGTATCAAAACTTGTAAAGTATGCATGTATATTAAATATCATTTATTTTTATTTTTATGCTATTTCCTAAAATAATGTATATATCTAATGGAATCTTCATAATATAATCTTACCTTACAGATAACTAAGATTCAACCATGAGGATCGTTCAGTTAAAAAGGAATCGGCTGTTGAATATTCTCATTTGCCTTGCGCTGTTCCTTTTGATTTCGTATGCAATTATGACTGTGTTTTCAAATAGAAAATCTTTTAAGGTTGCTACCTTAAAAGAGTATTGGGCTACTGGTCTTAAAAGTAAACCGGTAAATATGACTCGCTTTGACTATGGACATTCAATGAGAAGACTAAAAATTGATTTTATACATAATTTGGTTATAGGTTCCTGTTTTAGTAGAAGGCTTGGGAAACTGCGAGCCACAAAATGTGCCAATTAGAACAGGGCCAGGCGAAGGAGGCAAACCACATATTTTAAGAGAAGATCAGCAAAATGACGTTCAGCAGTCCGAATCCGATTACGGTATGAATATGGTTTGTTCCGATGAAATTTCATTGGACCGATCGATACCCGATACTAGACCAGCGGAGTAAGTTAGCGCTACATAATGATATTTATGTAATATCTTGGCGCTTACGGTAGGAGAAACTAATACGTTGTTTTGTAGGTGCAAGCATTGGAATTATCCGGAAGTGCTACCACGTACGAGCGTTATTATAGTGTTTCATAACGAAGGCTGGTCCGTACTTATGAGAACTGTTCATAGCGTGATTAATCGTACTCCGCCACAATTTTTAGAAGAGGTGCTTCTCGTGGATGATTTTTCCGATAAAGGTGAAAACTTTGACTCTCGTCGATGTAGCATTACGGATCGTTTGACTAAAATACAGATTTCTCACAAAGACAATTATTTACAGAAAATTTAAAAGCCGAATTAGAGTCATATATCGAGCAGTGGAACGGGAAAGTCCGATTAATTAGGAATTTTGAAAGACAAGGCCTGATAAGAACTAGATCGAGAGGCGCACGCGAGGCAAGAGGAGAAGTCATTGTTTTCCTAGATGCTCACTGTGAAGTTAACGTAAACTGGTTGCCACCTCTTCTTGCGCCAATTGCCGTTGACAAGTAATTTCATTTTTCTATAATGACAGTAAAAAAAACTATATCTTGTTACGTTAGATGCGTTATATTAATGTATATTAGATTACTGTTAATGTTATAGCAAAGTGATGACCGTACCCGTGATAGATGGCGTTGATCATAAAACCTTTGAATATCGTCCTGTTTATCAAGAGGGACACTTGTATAGGGGCATTTTTGAGTGGGGAATGCTGTACAAGGAAAATGAACTTCCAAGACGCGAAGCAAAGACTCGACCACACAACAGTATGCCTTACAGGTACTTGTGAAATATTCAAATCACTCTCCACCATGAAACGCAGACTACTAACAGATATTTTATCGACTAATATCTATTTTCATTTTCGATTTCTATTTCAATCAAATGGGATATTGTCGTCTCCTTTAGATCTCCTACCCATGCCGGTGGTTTGTTTGCAATAAATCGTGAATACTTTTTGTCCCTTGGAGGGTACGACGAAGGACTATTGGTTTGGGGCGGAGAGAATTTTGAGTTGTCCTTTAAAATTTGGCAATGTGGCGGAAGCATTCTCTGGGTACCGTGTTCCCACGTAGGCCACGTTTATAGAGGTTTCATGCCTTACAATTTTGGCAAGTTAGCCCAAAAGAAGAAAGGCCCACTAATCACTATTGTAAGTCCAATTGGTTTATTCTGATGGTTTGTTACATGGCAACGGTAAAAATTAAAAATTAATGCTGCGTAAATTAAAATTTCAGAATTACAAGAGGGTCATCGAAACATGGTTCGATGAGAAGCATAAAGAATTCTTCTACACGAGAGAACCACTTGCACGATTGCTCGATCATGGCGATGTGACGGAACAATTAGCTTTTAAAGAACGGCATCAGTGTAAAAGTTTCCAATGGTACATGGACAATATTGCCTATGAAGTCTACGACAAATTTCCAGAGTTACCGCCAAACCTTCACTGGGGAGAGGTAAGAGGGGAGGGAGGTATTCTTACCACTCTTTGTATTCACCTTATACATGTCATACATGTATATGTATATGTATATATTTACAGTTGAGAAACGTTGCAAGTGGAACATGCTTAGATACAATGGGCCACGCACCACCTAGTCTTATGGCAACTTCTCATTGTCACGGATTTGGAAATAATCAAGTAAGACTTGGGATAAACCATGAATCATAAAGATGTTTTCGTACAACTCCTCGACTTGGAGAAATAATTATATATATATATTCTTTGTGTATTCAGTTGATTAGACTAAACGCAAAAGGCCAATTGGGAATTGGAGAACGTTGCGTTGAAGCGGATGGACAAGGAGTTAAATATGCGTTCTGTCGATTGGGAACTGTGGATGGTCCATGGCAGTATGACGAGGTATACATTGTATTCGAATAGTACATAGAATAATTACAGACTGTCCGTAAATACTGACATCCGTTACGTTTTTTCAGAAAACGAAAACCCTGTTACACAGAGTTCACAAAAGATGTATGGCCCTCCACCCACAGACGCAGCAATTGTCTTTAATGCCTTGTGATATCAATAATACGTACCAGCAATGGTCCTTCCATCAGATTCATCCCCGTTGGTAACATGGCCAATTCGTCATTTTCACATGTCCAATGAAGACGTATTTTAGCGTTCGCTCGTGAATCATGTATAACAACGCATTCCGACGCATTCCGTACAACTTTGATCACCTCCAAAAAAGACAAACGGCTCTAAATGCAGCAGGTGCGAATACTACACTGTGATACACATGGAATCATCTCTTTTCAACGCATTAATCGCTCATTTTTAGGATTCCGAATTTTTACATTTCACATTTTACATCTTACATCTTACATCTTACATCTTACATTTCGTATTTCAAAACTATATGGGATTGTATGATATCACAAGCGGCCTCTAAACAGACTATCAAATTTAATGCTGTGTAATATAGATACTATTGTCATTAAGTGCGGCGTTAATGAATATTGGTAAAGATTTGTTATAAGATGAATTTTTAGCTTCAAATGGAAATTGCTGCATTTATTGCCTGAAAAATTTGTTCATATTAAAACACTGTGAATAGCACGGGCTTCCTAGCCACTGTAATATATTGATATCAATGAATTCTATAATTTTATACTCCCGAAAGTATGTATGTTTTGCTGTCAACAGTGTGGACAATCGTTCTTTGGCATTATATTATGTTTATCCTAATGATTTATTGTACCAATGCCGTTACTCTTACGTACATATAGATTAATATTTATATAAAGCTTTAAACGTTCACTGACAATACGCAGACTACCAATATTTTTCTTACTAACAATGGGGCAGCTTATCGCATATTAAAATAAGCGTAGGAAAGTGCTTGATGATTGACCATGGGCAAAGAGTTGCTTTTCGAGAGATACTCGCGACCTTATCTTACTCCATGATTTCAAGTAGCGAAATAATTCATATCCCAGTGTTATTTATTAGACTTTTGAACAAAACAAATGCTACGTGTATATACAAGTACTATATGTACATATTGGAATGTTAGTACATAACACTTCTAGTTAGACTGTGCCGGACTTTTTTTATACTACGAGAAATGAGTGTTCTGAGACTCAAACAATTTGTATCACTATTTACATCTGTCGCTGGTTGATATTACTATTAAACGAGTTTTGTTTTTTTTATGCGTTGCATATAAATTTGTATTCGATTTATTCCACTTCTCCCTATCCACAGATTTTGGGTGCATCCGACCGACGGCTAGAAATATAATAATTTATGATAGGACTGAAACCGAACTCTGCAGTTGAAAATTACCTTAGAAAGATGATTGGTTAATTTTTGTGTGGTCCACCAATGAGAAAACGGCTAATCTAGTGCGCCTGCGCATATTGTATGTGTGTACATACATGTATGTAAACATAATATTGGGGGTGCGACAGTTAACGGCCGTCTTGTTTTTGTAAGTATTGTAGACACATGTGCACAGTTTATGCCGATGGTGAGCCGATCGGTGGGTAAGACGCATTTTCGGATTTCGGTGTATTGACACTGATTGACACGCGCGGGGTATGTCCATTAGTGTTTGAAGACGGAAAGTGAAGTGGTGAAAAGGAAAACACAACAATGAGGTTGTACGCGAGGAAGAGGATACGAGTCCGGTCCATGTGAGCCAATAGTGCAGTGAATGCAGTTAATAGTTCCGTGAGTGTGCCCTTCTTCGCGAATCGGAAATCATTTGGTATGCATAAACACGAACTCTATATTTACGATGAATTAAAATAAAATTTAATGGGATGTTTCGCATGTACCATGGCATACGTTGTTGTTTAATAATAATACTTGTTCCGAACACGCATATGGGTAATATGTATTTTATCCTAACATATACGTAGAGAATAGGTATAAGTGACAATGTAATGTAAGCCGATTATAATAGATTTTCATATTTACTTGTCTTTAAATTTAAAATTAGGTCGATGCACCGGTTGTGTAAACAAATGCGAAAGCAAAACGAGCAGCCGGTGGATTGGCTGTAAATCGATTTGTGTTAATTTTGGATTCAACGTGAAATTGGGAAAATCAGATTCTAGCGTACTCGTCGAGAAGCGATAATCGAATGGAAATAGGCATATTTCTCGCGTCGTATTCATTCGCTCTGATTGTGTTTTCAATGATGAGCGCCCGATCAGGCTAGAATCAGGTAGCGACTTGGGAAAGTTTAAAGGGGTCGGTCGCCTCGGCCGCGAAGAGATGAAGACAGGCCAAGCTGAACCTGGGAGATGTGGGACCAGCTGCCGGAGCTGATATTGACACAGATTTTCAGTCACCTCGCTCGTGGGGATCTCGTCAGCGCAAGTCAAGTTTGCGAATCATGGAATCGGGCTCTCTCATCGCCGCTCCTCTGGCGCTCCGTAACGGTCCTCATTGATCGTGATCTGCGTGGTGACTTACCCTTGGTGGGAGAATTAGCCGTAGGATCAGTTATTCGGAAATTTTCACATTTTATGCTTTCAAATTTCGACCGCGAGTGGTGTAATACCGATTTGCAAAAATTTCAAATAGGCCAAGTATGGACAGTATATGCACAGCCTCGAACTTGTTTGGTCCCGACCATATATTTCGTCAAGAGAGGCATGTTACACACGAAATATCCAAGCCGAAGCAGGTGTCGATTTTCTTACGGTAGTTCGGGCTAAAGATGTACAGCTAAAGAGACTCGTACTCACCGACTGGGCCTTCAGTGGAAAGTGGAGAAGCAGAGGCAAACTTCTTTCGGCTCTTTCAAGCTTCTTGAGGTATCGAGGAAACAAACTCCAGTTCCGTGCCGTCAAATCGTCGTTGACGCGATTTGATGCACGCAATCTCAATTATTTCTGCAGCTGTCAGCATAATCTCGAGACACTGAGTTTGCTTAACGCAAATCTCGGAGTGAGCGATATCTTACGCCTTCTTTCGAGTGCTTCCCGGGGTTGCAGCAACCGGTTGTGTTACTTGGATCTGCGCGGCGCGTTTCGCGAATGGCAAGCGCCACATAATAATCCTAGGTAAGAAATAAAGAGCGGTCGTGGGTGATCAAATTGACGCGTGTAACGGTAAAGAAAGTAAGCCGACGAATTTTCAGGTACTTGCGATTACTCAGCCGTTTCCGCGCCTTGAGCGTTTTCAGACTGGATTATCCTGCTTTATCGGATAATACGCTTAATGCACTTGCTAACGCTGCACCAATTGCCTTGAAAACTTTGCACATATCAGTTCGTGATTCTGACTCGAGGCAACATACGATCGCGGATACCGCGTGGTACAATTTGGTGCAAGCCTGCCCCGGACTCACAGTGTCATATACCATAGGTATAGAGTAGCTTTTTAGGAGTGCAAACCACTCGTTGGCAATATTTGAGCGGTTTCGCGTTTGAGTGCTACTCTCAAGTACGATTTTTTTAGTCAACATCTCGCATTACGAGGATCTATGCTACTTGCTGCTACCCAGCGTGCCACTTGCGAGGTTTCAAATGTTCAGCGGTCATGTGTGGGACCAAAGCAGGTCTCGGAACTTCCGAAGCACCGTTGGTTTACTGATTACCTATTATACGAACACTTTAGGTATTTATTAGAGAGGAAAAGTAATCCATACTGAAAGTTGACAACGAGACATTTTTCGTGTTCAGATGAGGTAATGCTGCAATTGAGGAATAATCGCGAACTCCTCGATGACTTACTGATATCGATGCTTGTCCGCTGTACTCGACTGAGAAGGCTGCAGTACGATGGCATTATACGAAGTCTCGACACTTTACGCGACATATGTCAACTTCAAGCAGAGAATAAGACGCGTAAGTAATGTCGCATATATTAGGTTCTTTAAAAAGTTTTGCCACGTATTGGAATTGTCAAATAGGGCATAACATATGCCCTGTAAGTAAGAATAGACACGGTTTATGTCACGTTGAAAATGTGACAGTACTTTGCGGATTACCTAATGTATTGATAAGGCAATGATGATGGAATGGATCATGAAATAGGTTTTCGTACGATACACGTGAAGCCACGAAACGTGAGTGCAGAGAATCGAGTAATATTGCACGACATCAACTACCGCTACGACCATAAGATGACGGTGCAAGGAGTTGATTTCCGAATTGAGGATCCTGCTTCGGTTTTGGTGTTTTATTGATAATCAGCTGTGCTACGTACCGCGATCGCGTATCCTTCCAAACCCTTCCACATCTCCTAGTTCTTCACACTTGGAAGTGAAATTTAATTTTCCATCTCTTATCTTTGGAACAATCTTTCAGAAATAAAATTTACAATTCTTTATGTATATGCCTTTTGCACATAGTACCACTTTATTTAGTATAAAATTGATAAAACTCGCACGAAATGTAAATGTAATGGCAGTGTGAAATAATCTTCTAGATCGTTTAATACGTAATACGTAACTTGTTCCCTTAGTCGCATCGAGTACAGTCTTTCAAAAAGTTATACACGTACATTCCGCTGATAGCCGTACGATAAAAATGGTATTTATAAAAATTTGAGAATTACTACGATATAGCGTGTAAAACCTACTTGTCAAAAGTTGTATCACATTAGCTTCTGTCGTAGTTGTATAGTCACTAGTTGACTACTAGGCTGTTATACAGAAGATCAATATTAATATATGCTAATGCGAGTCGTAAAGATTCTAATACAATGAGAAAGTGCATTTCGCATAGTAATACTAATATTAAGAATAAGGACGGCTCGAATATCGTAGATGCTGTAAAATACCCTTATACCCCTGACACTATTAGAGAACGGTGGATAAAATTAGTGGGAAAAAATGATTTAAAATTTGCTTCGGAAAAGTCAACGGCACGACTTCATATGAGTATTAAGAACAGTTCGAGTAACAAAACCTTTGCCGCATCGTGGACACACATACGGCCTTTCTCCGGTGTGATAGCGCTTGTGAACAACGAGGGTAGATCTCTGCGTGAAGGATTTCTCGCACTGATCGCAAGTGTACTTCCTTTCGCCAGTGTGAGTCACATTGTGGGTCCTGAGGAGGGTCTCGCACGCAAAACACTTGCCACAGACCTCACAGGTATACGGCTTCTCTCCAGTGTGTGACCTATTGTGAATTTCCAGACCCTTTGCCGTTTTCAGTTCTTTGCCACAAAGGGCACACAAGTACTTCCGCCTCTCATATTGCGGAGTATCGCCGTGTGCTTTAACTTTGTGCTGCTTCAGCAACGATTTATACTTGTACGATTTGCAACAAATTTCGCACTTGTGTTCCGACGAAGGGGAACTGTTTTCTTCGAGCTTTTCTTCTACCAACGTCGTGGAGTTGTAATGATACAGCCGGTTATGTTCCTTTAAACTAATCAAGAATTTCACGACTAATCGAGAGTTTCACGAGTAAATCGAATTATTCTATATTTACGTATAATACAATATGTATGTATAACTAATGGCCATTGGTTCGGTTGACGAATTTGCCTGATTATCAATTGAAGACATATTTTGCCTCGGATAGAGAATACTCGATTCACAAATGACCACTAGTTACGTACGGAGTGATTCGATAATTGTGAAAATTCTATCGTAAAAGGAAGAATATAAAGTCGATTATACCTGTAAACGTCGTCAAAGGTACTTCCACAGACACTGCACTGTTGATACTGCATGAAATTATGCATCGTGGTGTGAGTCATTAATGCTTCGTTGTCAGTAAAATTCTCACTACATATTTCGCACGTAAATTTGATTTCCCGATGATGCCTCTTCTTATGGCGTTCCACGTCCGTAGTGTTGACTCCCATAAAATTGCATTCCGTGCAAGCCACGATTTTAGGGGTGTGAGATTTTTTTACGTGGGCATTCAGCATAAATTGCTGTGGGTACGTTTTCTCGCAAGTATTGCACTTGAAAGGCCTATGGATTCCGTGAGCGATTCTTAGATGCGCTACTAATCTAGTCACAAAGTGGAACTTCTCAGGGCAGAGTTCGCAGGACTTCTCATTGCTTTCGAATCTATAGATTATTCATTAGCTCATTAGAATTAACTCATTAAGGAACCGTCGTATTGGATCGTAGGGTGTTCAGTACCATCTTCAGTTACGTAATGCTATCGCTCTGTACTTACTTTTGTTCAGAATCAAAAAGGACACCATCGTTTTTGATCTTGAAGTTTTGGCTCGCATCGGATTCGCGATGACTCCTCCATTGGCTGTAAAGAGGGAAGTTTCGTTGACAAAACATTATTCAACATTATTCAACATTTAAATCCCAATCCAAGCTGTCACCGACTCTATCGACTGTGCTTCAAACGAGAATTCCACTTTTGTTGCGATAACAATTTTATTTAACAATTAGTCAGTACAATTTCATCCGCATGCTCATGAAAAATATATTTTCCCATCTAAATTAACGCTTATAGTATTAATGTAGCTCGTCCAGCTTCATATTGACTTATACTTTGGTCGAAGTTACGTTCCGTTCATTTCTAAAGTCGATTCGTAATGTATTGTCCTTTCCATGCACCTTGCGATGCTTTTGCAGAAAGTAATTCGATATAAATCCTTTGCCACAGGTAATGCACTGATAAGGTCTTTGTCCGGAATGATATCTAATATGCAGAACTAAGGACGTCCTTTGCGTAAATCCTCTACCACATTGGGCACAAACGTACGGTTTTTCACCAGTATGAATTCTTTTATGAACGCGAAGATTTTCCGCACTAGAAAATTCTTTTCCGCACAGATCACAGGCTGCGACCTTTTCGTTGCCATGGCCGCGCCGATGCACCGTTAAGCTCCTCTTCGTGAAGAACACCGCGCCACAGAGATCGCACAGGAACTCGAGCTTTGGTCCATGGTGTTTTTTCATGTGTCGATTCAACTGCAATTTTCGTGTAAAGTTCTGCAAACAAATCGTGCACACGCATTTCCGCTCGGGCTTCTCAGTGCTGTTTTCAGTTGGCAAACGATTCGGATGCTGACTTTTCAAGTGAGCCATCAAATTTCTCTTGTACGAATAAGTCTTGTCGCAGTGCGCGCAACGGTGCAATTGTTTTCCACTATGAACATTTGCATGTTCCAAATATTCGCTTTTGAACAAGAAGCCTTTGTCGCAGATTGTACACTTGAACGCAAAGTCCTTCATGTGTCGACGTTGATGGTTCTCCAAGTTGGATTTTTGGCTAGAGGAATAGTCGCACAGATCACAAGAATATTTGATGCCCGTGTGAATCAGTTTGTGACGAGCTATGTTCATCGGACTTCTAAAAGTCTTGCCACATTCGTCGCAACTGAATGCTCGATCGATTCCATGCAGGTTCTTTAGGTGTTCCACTAGTTTTCTCGTGTGGCAGAAACAAGCACCGCACTTGATGCACTCGTGGATCGCCCGTGGCCTTGTTCGACGTCTTCTGAAACAAACGGTGCAATCAAGAGGATTGAATAACAGTATGTTATATTTATATATACTTCTTTGTGTACGTATCCAATGATTGAACCTCTTATACCGGGCAAAATCTGACGGTGGGAATATCATTGCAATTTCAACTATTCACATACTATACACGTATGTATACTTTACATACGTATAGATTTATATTTAGTGGATTTATAGAACGATCCTACGTTACGTTTAGATTTATTTCTTACTATGTGGCGAATAAGGTATGTATATTTATACTTACTGTTTCTCATTGTGCGAAATATAAATGCTTTGGTACGTCAAGGTTCTGATGTACAATGATAAATGTTTATTGTACAGTCTTCAGTTATCGAATCCAAAATAACTAGTCAAGAAAATATATGTATAATTGACATTTTATATTTACACAAAATAGATACACCAGTATTATTCGTCGATGTCGTTGTCCTCGCGTTCCGATTAACAACTCAATAAAAAAATACCAGATATTTTCAGGGATACGAAAAACTAACATGAGTAGCATCTGATAAATCAGTTTCCCCAGAAATTCCTCAGAAATTCCTCAGAAATTCTTCGAGAAATCGAAACTTACAACACTTTTAGTGTAAATTATTGTTTTCTTTCACATTTGTCTCACTTAAACGGACAAAGTCCGAAATTCTATACACTAGGATCTCTTACAGCACAATTCGTATTTGGCTTGATACACAAATGTCTTTGACTTTACTTGGCCTTTTTTTGAGTTTGCTCCAACTCCTGCGTAAAGTCATCGACAATTTTCTTGATAGACACCACCGGAAGTGGTGGCAAAGGTCCCGGATGTCGCTTTCTGTGGCAAATAAGGCCGGGTTTTTGAGCAAAAGTCTGACCACATATATCACAAGTATACGGTCTCTTCCCCGTGTGTATAAGTATGTGTTGCTCCTGTGCAGTCTTCCTTGGGAAAGTTTTCCCGCAAACGGGGCAAGAAAATGGTCTGATACCTTGATGGATCCGAAGATGCAGTTCGAGGTCTCTCTTTTGGCCAAATGTCTTTCCGCAAGTCGGGCACACGACTTTTTCCTTTTTTCTGTGCCACTGAAGATGTTGTTCCAAATATTCCTGTGTGGTCAATCCGCGTTTGCAGATGTGGCACTCGAAGGCAGGCTTGTAATGCCGATACTTCATGTGCGCCTTTACCGCGGGAATATTCTTACAAGCATGACCACAGATTGTACATAAGATAGGCGGTGCATCCGTGTGCATCTGTTTCATATGTTGTTTCAAGTCGTTTTTGATTTTGAACTGCTTCTCGCAGATCTTGCAAGTGTAATCGAAGCTGCTCGTGTGTCTTCTGATGAAGTGATCCTTCAAAGTACACTTGTTATTGCTCTTGTAGTCGCACACGCTACAAGGATACAATTGCGGCCCGTGTTCCGTTTGGGTGTGTTGTTTTAAGTCTCTCCGTAGTCTGAATGTTTTCGTACAATTTTGACAATGATACTTGTGATGCTTCATATGCGATATTAGCAGCGGTTTCTCCTTGAATTTCTTCCCGCAATAATCGCATTCGAAAAGCATCACCTTTGGTGGCTCCGATGGTGGAACTGGAAGAACGAGCTTGCGTCGTACTTGTTTCGTAATTCGGATTTTTCCTTTCTTCAAACTGCGTTTCGTGGATTTTCCGGGTGTCCTTCTTACGCGACTCGAACTCGATTTCCGAGGGGCGAGGATCCGGTAAGCATCCGTGTCGGTTCCGTTCAAGGGATCCATGGCCATCGAGCTAAAACAAATTGAATTCGAGTCTCATTAATCTACTGCATGCAGAGGACTGGAGTGATTTCTAAGGAGCCGACTTACTTACTGCAAAGATTATAGATGGACATGTCGCACCTATACACAATATCTTAATAATATAAAGTTTCGAGGATTCAGTACAAATCACTGTGTATTCAGTTTTTGTGTACTTACTCTCATAATTCTATGACTCAGAATCACGCAGCTTTATATAGAATTGGATGTTTATTAGCAAAATCCGTACATTATATTTTAGGAAGGATTTTTTTAGATTTTCTGGAAGGTCAAGTTGACAAAGTTTTATTTGTAGATAAAAATATTTCAATTTCGATCGTATTTATGTCCCGAGAAGTGAGGATAATGGCGCTTTGAAATTAGAAAAAATTAATTATAGAAATATAATACTTTCTGTGTATACGTATAGAAGCATCTCTCTATCAATTCTCATAAAATTCCTTGTATAAAAACAATCCCAGAAAACTCGCAAATTTTCTCCCAATTCTCGTCTACACCCTGTAGACTTGTAAACCACCATACTGCGTAGAGGCATTCGAGTGATTCGAGCCTCTATTCTATTGGGAATTGGAGAAAAAGTTGACCTACTCCACTTTAATAGCGGTATTTTTCATCGCGAACTCTTTTGTGAATTCTATAACAATATTCTTAATCGATACAACAGGCAGAGGCGGCAGTGGCCCAGGATGTCGTTTCCTGTGACAAATCAAGCCCGGCTTCTGTGCGAACGCTTGGCCACAAATATCACAAACGTAAGGTTTCTTTCCTGTATGAATTAGAACATGCTGTTCCTGAGCAGAGAGCCTCCTAAACGATTTTCCGCAAACTGGACAAGGAAACGGTTTGACACCAGTATGAACACGCATATGGGAATCAAGGTCTCGACCACGAAACCTTTTTCCACAAGTTGGACAGAGTACTTTCTCTCTGGTTTCGTGCCAAGTGAGGTGCTGCTCCAGGTTCTCCTTGGTGGTCATGCCTCTTCTACAGATTTTGCATACGAATTCAGGCTTGTAGTGTCTGTACTTCATATGTGCCTTGAGCGCATGGAGGTTCTTGCTGAAATGACCACACACATCGCAGACAATGGGGGCTGCTCCACTGTGATTCTGCTTCACGTGGTGGTTCAGTGCTTTCTTGATCTTGAATTGTTTGCCGCAAGTATCGCAGGAAAAGTTGTAGTTGGTTGTGTGTAATCGGATATAGTGGTTCTTGAGAGTACCCTTGTTGTTACTCTTATATTCGCACATACTGCACGCGTAAATTTGCTGGCGGTGAATCTTTTCGATGTGGGATACCAAATAACGGCGCAATCTGAACGTTCTCGGGCAATCAGTGCATTTGTGACGGTGTTTCTTGAGGTGTTCTGCGAGGTTGCTCTTCTTGAGAAACTTACGGCGGCAGTGGTCGCATTCTAGATTAGGCACTAATGCTTTTTTCGCGAATTCAGAATATTTCGGGATTTTTCTATCTTGCTTCTGTCTCTTGTTCTCAACGCTCGTGTTATTCAGCTGATTTTTAAAATTCTCTTTGCTTATCCAATGGCTCAAAGGATCCTGGATCCTAAAACAAAATTGGCGTCTGTTATAATCGATTCTGAGATCATCGAAGATCAATGGCCTTTGGCCAATGCAACGTGATATTGCAATTTTCAAAATTCCGAATTCAGTGGCAGGTTTTCAAATTTGATGATTTTTCTTCTTGATTTCTGTAATGTCGCTGGTAATCTTATTTTACTGTTAATTGATTTATATTTACCTTGCATAATGGTGTACCCGATATGCGCTAAACTTCTTTGTTGTCTAACAGACTCAACGTGACGTCTTAATGGGGGAGCGTGATAAAGTAGACTCGGTAAAAATATTTATTTTTGTGTAAGTAACACGAAGCTATACACAGCGCGTATCAATGTTTATGGAAGTATTACAATAATATACTAGTTTTAGAAAAATAGTCATCCTTGATGTATTTTATACATTCCGACATTTTTAGGGTGTTACATTCTTTTTTACCCCTCGAACTATACGATTTATGGTCGTAGTATCTCGTTACGAGATACACCGGCGAGTAATAACGCGAGAGGAAAAAGACTTATTTTATGTTACAATGTTTCTTACAAAGATTAATTCAAGTCGCATAGAATTGACAGCAGTGAGTAAATTGCAAGAATTGAACTAATTAGTCATTTTTGTGAACGTAAGAAGGCTAACCACGTCCACATTGAAAATTATTGATAATCTAAGTGAAACTAAGTAAAGGGTAAATTATTGGAAATAGGCAACGGAAAATCTTACATCTTACAATTGGTACGTACGATAATGTAATAAAATAGTTTTTCGGAAGTTCGAAGAGACAATAGGTTCCTTTGTAGTCTGCACCGATATTGCAAAAACTGTGGGTACTGTTTTATACATCCTATGATTCTATACTTACAATTACCTTTAACTGTAATTATCATTTTACAGGCCCAATTTACATTGTATATCCACCTCGTAATCAGTACCGTAACACAAAACAAAGTCCTCACTGTCCATAGCGTTTCATTTTGCGTCACTTAAATTGGAAACCAAACAACAGCGAGAAAAGTGAAACTTAAATTACATTACTTATAAATATTCGCAACATTCGCAGAATTGTCAGTTTTCCAAGCTATGATGCGAAGCGATATCGATACTAATTGCCAAATTGAGCACAGTGTTGCCTGGCAGAATTGCTTAAATTTCAATTTTTACGAGATGGTCGGTAGTTGCACGAATGGCAAGATGCAAAAAATCAATCTTCAATCGTGTTTCAAGTTGAATCAATCAGTGAGGAGTGTCCTAGTACACAGTACGTACTGCTATGTTTCTTCCTTGGGGAGTCGTTCGTCTTCGCGTGCGCTATTTTCTTGCACGTATCCTTCGGTGAACTCTTTCACCATTTCGGCTATAGGCATCACGGGTAAAGGCGGATGTGGTCCAGGATGTGTCTTTCTGTGACATATTAAACCAGGCTTCTGTGTGAATGCCTTACCACAAATATCACACACGAATGGTCTCTTCCCGGTATGTATCAAGAGGTGTTGCCGCAGTTGCGATCTTCTGGCAAATGGTTTATTACAAATTAGACAGGAATGTGGTTTGCACCCAGTGTGAACAGCCATATGTCTCTTGAACGAGTCCTTCTTCGTGAAGGTCTTACCGCATTCGGCACAAACGATCTTCTCTCTCTTTTCGTGCTGGGTCAACAAATGTTGATCGAGATTTTTCTGTGTGACCATTCGTCTCTTACATATGTGGCATTCGTATTTTGGCTTGTAATGAGCCCACTTTTGATGGACATACAAAGAACCACTGTTTTGGCAGAGTTTACCACATACGTCACAGTGGATCGGTTTTTCTTTATGGTGAAATCGCACGTGGTTCGTCAGGTCACCCTTCACCTTGAATTTCTTTGGGCAGAATTTACATTGGTGTTCGTATCGATCGGTGTGCTTTCTGATGAAATGCGACTGTAGCGAGTGTTTCGACCTACACACGAAGCCACACGCGGCACAAGGAAATACAACGTTGTTCGGTCGTTTCCTGGACCACGTTTCGTGCTTTCTTTCCAAGTGTGCCGCGAAGAGGCTCTTCTTCAGAGTCCTGTAATCGCACACGGCGCATATGTAAGCACCATCTTCCTGTATACACACTTTCTTCTTGTGCGTCCATGCGACGTGCTTCCTGAAGGATATGGCCGAATTGAACATCTCCGAGCACACTTTACACTTTAGAGCACCGGTCGTGTTCTTCGACAGTATATTACATGCCACGGCTGGCGTCACTTGGTTATTCAAGGGTGACAAGATTTCCTCCTCCAGGTACTCAATGTTTTCCGGTTCACCGTAAGTTTCGTTTGGTTGCGACTCCTCCTCTTGCTTTGGTTCTTCGTTGGATGAGAGTTTCTCTATGGTGACCATACCGCCTTCAACCTTCACCTGGTAGAGATCGCCGCCAACTGTATTTTTATCAGATTCGGTGTCGCATAATCCATTAAAGATTATTGGCTTGGTATCTTGGTCCACCTCTTCTTCGTCGTCTGCTTTTTGTGCGGAGGATCCATTAAGGAGTTGTTTTTCCGAATATATTTTCTCGTTCTCGGATGCATAAGTTTGCAGGGTTTCTTCGTCATAGAGGTACTCAATTTTTATGTCAATCTCCTCTTCCTCTTCTTCTTTCTCCTCCTCCTCCTCCTCCTCTTCCTCCTCCTCCTCCTCCTCCTGATCCCCCTCCTCTTCCTCCTCTCCCTCCTTCTCTTCTTCTGCTTCTGCTTGTTCTTCTTCTTCTTCCTCGGACATTCCTTCCTCAGCCAAGGGACTATCATTTTCAGGTACAAAAGCGTAATACGGCTTCCCGTCGAACTCCAAAATTTGCCACTTTCTCATCACGACGGATTCCTTGTCGAAGATAAAGATACCGCGCGGGTCGCAGCTTTCGAGTTCGTACCTGAAACATCATCGATCGGCGATGTTATTATACGAAATATGCGTCTGGCAGACGTCTGATTTAGTTTGAGAAAGTGGGCGTTGGAACCACTCCAAGTGATGCGATAAAACTTCGTTGTTATGTGCTTGTCGTGCGAAAATGCGATGATGTGTGTTGGAGGGCTTCGCTACGGGTTAAGGTACTCGCGAATAGAACGATCCGTTGTAGATCGACGCAATATGACATTCTGACAAGTCTACTTGTAAACTGGATCTATTGGCAATAGAGATACAATTACCTCTTGTGTAGGTGAAATGCAAGGGTTCCAAAAAGAAAACTGAAAATGCAATAAATCAAATACGGTACTGTCGGAGCAATTCAACAATTTGCAAACAAAACTTATCGATTACCCTTGGTATATTTTTCGTATTAAATCCTTAATTGGTAAATTTCTACAAAGTTACAAATCAATATTATCAATATTAATTGGAATACACGATATCCATTCTCGCAATGACCAACTGAAAATGTCCAATTTTCACTTGTTCAGGAATCTTTTTAGTATGTGATCGATATGCGTCACTGGTAAGGGGGGCAAACTGCCAGGATGAGTCTTCCTATGACATATGAGGCCTGCCTTTTGTGCGAACGACTTTCCACAAATGTCACATACGTAAAGTCGTTCGCCAGTGTGAAGCAGCAGATGCTGACTAAGGCTACTTTGTTTCCGAAAGGTCCTACTACAAATGGTGCAATTGTACGGTTTATCCCCCGTATGTATCCTCATGTGTATGCGCAAATCGTAGTTATCGCCAAACGTTTTGCCGCATTCCTCGCACACGAGCTTTTCTCTTTTCTCGTGCTGCGAAAGGACGTGCTGTTCCAGGTTCTCCTTCGTGACTAGTCTTCTGCGACAAATGGGACACTGATACTTGGCCTTATAATGCATGACTTTTTGATGAGTATAAAGACTGTGACTGTTTCTGCAGGTCTTTCCACAGACGTCGCAAATCACAGGCGGCTCGCGATGGTTCAGTCTCATATGTGTAGTCAGATCACCTTTGATCTTAAAATCTTTGCCGCACTCTTTGCACGAGAACCCATAGTTTTGAGTATGTTTCCGCACGAAGTGTGACTTTAAGGTTTCCCTGGTCGAACACACGAAGCCGCATATCGTACAAGGGAATTTGTATTTTCGGTTTAATTTCGTACTGCTATTTGCCTTGTGAGTTTCCGTCACGTGTACGAGCATTGTCGACCGCTCGCTGCAGCGAAAGTCACACTGCACACACGAAAGTATTTCTTGACCCTCTGGCAAAAGATCCAAAGTCGAATCCTCTTTCTCGGTGCTTTTCGTTATCGATTCCTCTTTTTTTTCAGCGATGTGAATCGTTTTGTGGCGCTTTAACAGATATCTGTTTTTGAATCCTTTCGAGCAAATACTACAGTGCAGGAGAATCAGGGGTTCTTCTTTTTGAGGCATTCCATTTTCCTTCTTTATCCTTGAAATTTTCTTCATTGTGGGCTGCGTGCGGACAGCCAAACTTCTATTCGCCCATTTTCGCCTAAAACAGGGAAACGTAATCTTTTATTAAGGCTCTAAAGTTAAAGTAGATGCTTGTTGGCGACTACTTACATTCGAAATTACAAGTCGTAAAATTCTACTGTAATTTTATTCCGCACAGTATTCAATCACACGTATCCTACGTATCTCTGCATACCATATTGTTTCCAACGGTAGAAAGGGGATGAAAAAGCGTATGAACTCTTATATCTTATTTTATGTGTAACAGATCATTTTACCGCTGAAATTAGTAACGATAAGTGTCTGTATAGATCGCAGTTCGCAATTCTTCGTTTTTCAATTACAACATTAGTTAAATTTGTCATTTTACCGGCTGGTCGCATAATATTACTGGCGCTGCGTAAGATTGGTACTTACTTCTTAAATTGTCTTTGGTGTTAATATTGCGAAGATTAATGAAGAATCCTGAAACAAGCTGGAACTTGTGTTATGAAATTAAATTAATTAGGTTACTCCGTACTATATCAGAAAAAAATATGATGCGGTGAATAACTTACGTGAGAATACTTTATCGAAGTGTTATTCGGTGGATTACTTCACTTGGCGAGAGAAAATGGGAATTTATACATTATTATAAGTCTAGCAGAGTTTGACGCAATCGTGGACTTGGCGAAGTGCTCTTTCTGACGCAATATTTTACGGGGGGTCTGTTTTGGAAATAAGTATTTTAAAGTCCACCGTATTGAAAATATTATCTAATATTCTTATTTCCTTTGTACAAGAAACATCGTACGGTATACACTTTAATTCCATTGTGAATGAACAAGTCTTGTTCTAACTTATCCTACGTGTCAACATCTTTCCGCAAATGTGGTTTAGGATTCTTTCGATTGGCAAATTTCGCTACATATTTTACACACTACTTATGGGTAAATTATAAAGATTAACATGGAAGTGACGAATAAGAGAAAATTTGACATCGCAATTAGGCTGACTATTTGTCTACTCTACTTGTTGTGATTGATATGACGAAACTTGGAAGAGGCCACATTACACTTTTGTCACACTTCGTCTTTGTGAGATCCGCATGCAAGATTGAAAATGAAAATACATAAAACGTAGCCAAGATAAGCACGAAATACTCAACAGAGTTCCGTAATCAGTTGAACGTTACTTAACAAATATACCTATGCCATACGAACAAGTTTTTCCTTACGAAACTGATAAAAACAAATTAGATTCATAGATTCTCGGGGAATTACTCTGAGCTAGCTACATTTCCGACACGATCATTCCTTCTTCATAAAATCACTCAGAATATGTTCGATATGGACCACGGGTAAAGGTGGATGCACCCCAGGATGAGACTTTCTGTGACAAATTAAACCTGGCTTCTGCGTGAACGTTTTCCCACAAATATCACAGATATATGGTCTTTTTCCCGTGTGTATCAAGAGATGCTGTCTGTAGGCGGTACGCCGGGCAAAAGCCTTTCCGCATATGTGACAATCGTACGGTCTATCGCCTGTGTGCGTCATCATGTGCTGCTTCAGTCGATGATTCTCGGTGAATGACTTTCCACACTCCTCGCAGACGAAACTTTCGCGCCTCTCGTGTTGCAGAAGAATGTGCTGATCGAGGTTCTCTTGAGTGACCATGCGTCTCTTACAAATTTCGCACTCGTACTTGGGCTTGAAGTGCGCCCACTTTTGGTGGACGTACAACGAATTGCTATTTGAGCAGGTTTTACCGCATACGTCGCAAACGATAGGGCCTTCTTTGTGCTTGAATCGTACGTGGAGCCTCATGTCGCCTTTTACCTTAAACTTTTTCCCACAGTACTCGCAGTCGTACTTGTATTCCGATGCATGCTTCCGCTCAAGGTGTTCTTTCAATCTTCGTCGATTTTGGCACTTGAACTCGCAGACATCGCAAGCGTATTCTTCGGGCTCTGTCGTATACCTGTGATTAGTTTTCCGTCGACCAATTCGTCTACCCGAGTGTTTTCTACTGATATGCGAATGTAACGTGGACTTGTTCGTACTTTCGTAGTTGCAGAAGGTACACGTGTACGTAAGGTTTTCGACAGTCTTGATTTCTTGCTCTTCGGGTTTGTGTTCCAGTGCCACGTGCATCTTGAACGCGACTAAACTTCGACAGATCTTGAAGCAGACCTTGCACTTGTATCTTTGAGCTTGCTCGTGCACCGCATTTCGGTGTCTCTTCAACATTTGCATTACGGGGAAGCAAATGTTGCATTCCTCGCAGGCATACACCTTATTTTCGTCGGCTTCCTCATTGGCCGATAGCATCTCGTCAGTGGAAACTTCCTCTTTTTTTATTGTCATTTCGTAAATAATAGTGGGTGGACTTTGAATTTGGTCCTCGGGTGGAACGATCGGTGCGACTTCGACTTGATCTTCGCAATTCTTGAAGGAGTCCTCTTTCAACTTTGGAGTACTCTGATCAAGCTCAATTGGCTTCAAAGTCTGTTTCGTTGGTAGGAAAGCGTAATACAGGGTACCTTCAAGATCGATGATTTGCCATGGTTGCATCGATATCGATTCCTTGCCATATATGAACCGTCCGTTCCCATTGGCCATCCTGTAAATCACAGAAAGTCAGTTAGCTATTTTATAGCCGAATCGAGCTGTTTTATTCGCGATTTCGAGGGCTGCATATTGAGTACTACTGTATAACTTAATTCATTTCTACACCGTGGAAATTTTCGTATGCGGATCCATGATGTCGAGGCCCAATCTACGCGGCACAAATACTTATTGTCTTATTAGAAATACATGGGTAAGTTTGAGTGTATAATTACGTCTGGTATATGTAGTCACATTTTCTTTGTTCCCATACACAACAATATCACAAGAAGTAATTAAAAATATACGCGGTGATCACATCAAATTTCGAATGCTACTCACGTGTATCTTCATTGCTCAATTCTCTTTTTAATACAATAAGTAAGGTAATGTGTTTACATGGCAAAGTACATACTTATACAGCCTTTAAGATTTTTACAAACATGTACACCATCGATGAAAATAATAATATTAAAAAAAAAAAAAAAAAAAAATGGATTTATCGAATAACAAATAGAATTGATACGAATGTAAGTTGGATAGATCGTAAACGCGAAACGATAAAACACGAAAATAGTTTTAGACATTCGGGCTGTCGGATAGAAAAACTAAAATTACGCATTTACATTTTAACTTTGCATTAGAGTACGTAATGTCCTTTTAAGCTTCGGTATGTTTACCTCGGTACACATATTATAAAAGTATAATACTATTGTAGCTAGAGCATCATTAGCGAAATACTTGATCGTAATTGCGCTTGCACGCAGTCATTACGCTCGATCGATCGGAGTCTGAAAAGTTTCGTTACGTCAATTGTTCATAACATCGTTTAAAATGTGATCGATCAAAACTCTTGGTAATGGTGGATGGGTTCCTGGATGTGATTTTCGATGGCTGATAAGTCCAGGCTTCTGAGTGAACGCTTTTCCGCAAATGTCACATACGTATGGTCTGATTCCAGTGTGGATAAGTAGATGTTGCTTCAATGCAGTTCTACGAGCGAACGATTTGCTACAGATCGTACAACTGTATGGCTTATCTCCGGTGTGGATCCTTCTATGGACTTTGAGTCTGCTATTTCTAGAGAAGGTTTTTCCACATTGTTCACAGACTACGCTCTCTCTCTTTTCGTGCTGCCTGAGCATGTGCTCGTTCAAGTTTTCTTGGCTCACCATCCGTCTCTTGCAAACGGGACATTCGTATTTCGCTTTATAGTGGGCGAACTTCTGATGGACGTACAGGGAATTGCTATTCAAACAAGTTTTCCCACAAACGTCGCAGATCACGGGTTGCTCTTTGTGCGTGAATCTTACGTGATTCGTAAGATCACCCTTGACTTTGAATTTCTTGCCGCAGGTCTCGCACGAGAACTTAAAGTCATCCGTGTGCTTTCTTAGCACGTGGACTTTTAACTCGTATTTATTCTTATTTTTATAGTCGCACTGACTGCAATAGAATAATTCGGGCTGTTCGTCACCTGTGCCAGATTTGGCGATTTTGTGTTTCCTCTTGATGTGCGAATACAGAGAGGACTTTTTCGACGTTTTGAAACCGCACTCATTGCAGGAATATACTTCAGGATGATTCTCGGCTTTGTGTTGTCGTTTATGCGCGTACAAACTCCCTTTCGTCGAACACTTAAAATCACAGAGGTTGCACTTGATCGGTTCTCCACTGGTCTTCTTAGGCTGCTTTTTCACGGTACGGCTACTCTCCGGGGATTCTGCTGTCACTTGGATACAAGTGGGCCTCCCGAGGACCTCCTGAGAAATTACGTTGGCCGTCATTTCTTCTATTTCTTCTTTCACGGGAATTGCCGATGCCTTCGTACAGTCTTCCTCCAAGTTCGTGCGATCAGTCTTTAATGTTTTGCATCGTTTTTTCGGTGCTAATTCTCGTTTTGTGATAGGTTTCTCGTGATTTCTGACGATGTGCGATGCAAGAGTGCTGCTTCTTTTACACTCAAAGTTACACTTCTCACAGGAGAAGTATTTTGCGCTTTTGTGTTCATTCATGTGTTTCTTCAAAGCTGCTGGACCACCGAATGTACTGCTGCACAGTGAGCACGAAATATCTACGGAGACTGCCTTCGCTTCGTTCGTCTTGTGTTTCTTTCGAGTGTGCATCGTTAAGGTGACTCTTCGATTACACCCAAAACCACAGAGTTTGCAGACGTACTCGTATTTTTCCAACTGCTCCTTCACTTTTGCCTGCTTGTTTCGCTTTTTCAAGTTGCTTTTCAACAAATGAATGTACGTATTTTGGAGATACCTATTTCGTAGACGGTTGTTGTGCGAGATCTTGTGTCGATTTAACATCGTTCTAGCGGGAAACTTTATTCCGCACTTACTGCAAGCATAAAAGTCCAAATTGGTTTTGCACAAATTTTTCTCTTTCCTCGGTGTATCCTGAGAGGATCGTTGCTGCTCATCGCTGTTTTCGGTCTTTATTGACGACAATGGAATAAGCAAGATATCTTTTTCTTCGGCTCTGGAAGCACGAGTTTCAATTGACGATTTCGTGGCCAACGTATTTTCTGTTACTTGCCCAGAAGAATCGACAGTGGACGGTTGGCTGCCAACTCGTTTTCTAAAACACAACGAAACAGTAGCGTCAATACTGGAACACTTTACACAATTTTATATAGGAATATTACTTACTGGAGATCTAAGTTGACTTTATCAATTGTTTGCTCAGATTGTAACATTATTCTATAAAATGTATATATTAAACAAGGGCTGCTTACGTTAAGGATTGTACGCTTGCTTGCAATTTGTCTCCGTGTCTATCAGCACATTTTTATTTGGTCGATTTTACGTGTTTCTCGTTTGTGGGATTTTTTAATCTTCGTAATGTACAGAATAGAGCATCGTTTTATCTCGCTTACAATTTATACGCAGTTACAGTACAGTCTATGATTATGGAAACAATAATTATCTAGATACAAGGAAGAGTATTTTTGTTCCGATAAAGACAATTACTATACATGTATGATACTCGAAAATTAAGTCGGAATTTCATCGCAAACCTCGGCCTGCCCTAAAGAATTTGTATTTTTACCGAGAGGCACCGGCGGCGATGACAAGTGGGCGTCGGGATGTTTCCTCCGATGTTCGATCATGTAATATCTCCTCTTAAAAGATTGTCCACAAAGGTCGCAAATGTGCGGCCGCTCCGCGGAATGTGTCAATAAATGAGTATTTCGCATATGAGACGTACGAAAGTTTTTTTTGCAAGTTTGACAGGTATATGGTTTAACGCCTGTGTGGGTGGTCACATGAGTAGCCAAATATCTCTTTGACGCAAACACTTTGCCGCACTCTTTACACTCGTAAGTTCTACTATGTTGCTCCATATGACTATCCAAGTTCTCTTGAGTCAGTAGCCTCTTATTGCACACCTTACACCGAAACTTGTACTCGTTCAAATGCGCAACTTTCCGATGCTTGTACAAGGAATAATTGCTCGTATAAAATTTTCCACAAATATCACACATATGCTGCGAACTGCTATGAGTACCAACGTGGAACTTCAAGTCCCATTCCATTTTAAAGCGTTTGCCGCAATGCTCGCAAGCGAACTTGTAATCGTCCGTGTGTCGCCTGATGTAATGAGACTTCAAATTATTCTTTGTCTTCGTACGATAGTCGCATTTGTCACAAGAATGCAATAAACTCGAATCCGTATCCTGGTGAACCAATCGATGCGCTTTCAAGTCACACTTATACTTAAACGTTTTCTCACAAGTGATACATTTAAATGGACGGTGAAAACTGTGCTTGCTGGTTATGTGTCGAAGAATCTTGCTTTTTTGTTCGAAGGACATTTGACATATGTCACAGGCGTATTTCCCATCGTGTAGTCGCTTGTATAAGACTTCGGGGTGGGTGGAACTTTCTCTCGATGTATCGGATCTGTCTCGCTTGATTCTATTCCTGCTATAGATCACTCTCGGAGATTCTTCTTCTTCCAAAGCACTTCTAGAGATTTTCGTTTTGGATCTTAATTTGCATCTTTGAGCTCTCGATGCTCGGTTATTGAGTCGCTTTTGAAAGAGTATTCTTGTCGTAGCTGCCACTGTCAATCCATCCTTTTGCGCATAGATGGATTTGCTTTCTTCCGCTAAATTGCACGTCGAAGCCCTAAAACATCAACGTAAGCGTCAGCGAATAAATTTATATGTTTGGTACAACTTCAAAATGCAATGCACGTAACACAAGTAGGTAATTTGCTGCGAAAACATTGTAAATTGTTCCTGCTGTATCTAATGCACTCAACTCGCGTTTCTCACTTTATTGACTCGCACATATAAATTGTATTTGCTACAAATAGTTGTCTATGTTAGGAATATACTACGATAGTAGGCATCAAGGTGAATTATACACTCGTAAAGATAATATGCAGTCTTATACACTACCTAAAACACAAGACTACCTTCGTGGAAAGTTGCATACTCTTCCACAGCACGCTACGTATACGTTTTCAGCATTTTCCTAAAAATAAAAAGACCAATTAGTTTATCGTTAGTGCTATCTACCAAAGGCAAAATGCGTGGTTCGCTATTGAAGAAGGAACAGAAACAAGGGCAGATAACAATGGAGCGTATACTTACCATTAGAACCAATTAAAGTACAACGTTGATAATTATGCAACAATCAAAATGAATTGTAGGGGACAAAAATAACTACCACTTTGACCAAAATGACGACTGGGCTACGAAATTTACATCGCTGTTAGATACATAGGTATCATTACAATAGGCAAACATTGAATTATCAAAAACATATATATATTTTTTTATTTTCTGTATTACATTATAGATATTCTGTACATTTCGTCGGCTTAATAGACAAATCGAAGGCAAGGGTGATCGAGTCCGACAGGGACTATTCCTGAGTGTCGTGCCTTCGGAACTGTTACACCCACGGAAATTAGATTGCCCGGAAGACCCAAAAATAATGAGTCATAATTAAGACGAATCTAAAGTGTAAGTGCAACTTAAAACGTTCACAGCTCCTGCTTTATACACCTACTGACGTTTAAAATTATACATGCCAAAGGAAGCATATTAATGACACGTGGAATGCTGGTAACCCCGTATAATAAATCTTTTAAATCGAAACGACGAAAAGTAAAATTGTTCATTCGGTATTGACGATAAAGAAAATAATTATTATCTAACGTGGCCAACAATTATTTGTCTCATTGAATGATTCAAATGAAATCCGTCTTCAGCCTTCTTTACTTCTTGCCACTGTAGAGAGTAAACGTGGTCATTTGACGTCTTCGAAAATGGCAAGTATACTGCGTGAAATTTCGTATTTCGTGTCGGAATTGTTATCTGTTATATATCGCGTTATGTAACAGCAGCATAACAGCATGTATAAAGCGTTATCAAATATAGACAAATTTGACAGCGAGGATTGTGGACCTTACCAAGGCGGCTGACTTGAACTAACACTACGCAACATTATTGCACGTGTGTTCCATTTTGGAAATGTGGTTTTCTCACTGTTATGCAAAACCACTGTCGATGATACCTAATTTAATTCAGGCTGATTGTAAGTTAGGTAGAAATAGTTTATCGCTTAGTCTCTGCACTCCTCGATCAGTGAACGTAAAAATCTGTCACGCAAGTGATATTCGTAAGGCTGTGTTGGCGGGTCGCTTCAGTCAGCAATGGCAGTATCGTAAAAATCGGGTGGATATAAAAGTTGCTTTTGTGCGCGTTACTTGCTCTTCTTGTTGACGATAATTTTATCTTGGACCCCGTGCAGCAAATCTGTAATTTTAATAGGCGGTGGCGTGGGATGTACTCCAGGATGCTTTCGCCTGTGGAGCATCATTGGTGATCTTTGCGTAAAGCTCTGACCGCAAATGTCACAAACGTAAGGTCTTTCTCCCACGTGAGTGAGCAGATGAATCTTTTGCGAACTCAAGCAACTGAAAGTCTTTCCGCAGATTGCGCATAGATACGATTTCTCACCGGAATGCGTGCGAAGGTGTTTCGTGAGGCCATATCTGAACTTGAATTCCATGCCGCACTGTTCACAAACATACTTTATCTTATGTAATTCACCGTGAGTCTCGAGATTCTTCTGCGTCTTAAATTTCTTGTGACAAGTCTGACACTCGAATTCTTTCACTTGAGTCTTGTGTTTATAATGTTTGTGGAAGTAGAACGAACTTTTGCTGGGGTAGGATGATCCGCAGATGTCGCAGACACACGATTCCGTATCGTGGTCCTTCATGTGTGTCGTGTAATCGGACTGGACTTTGAACATCCTGCCACATCGCTCGCAGCTATAATTGTAATCGTCAGTGTGTTTCCGAATGTGGTGTATCTTGAGGTATGCTTTTGCGCGTGCTTTAAAATCACAAAGGTCGCAGGCAAAGAGATTTGTCGGTTCATCGTGAGTCTCAATGTGCCGTGCCAAGTATGCGCTGGTCTTGAATGCTTTCGTGCAGATTGTACATTTGTGTGGCCTGGAATTACTATGCTTGAACATGTGTCTTGTGAATTTGCTTCTGTTTGCGAAACACGCGTTACAAATTTCACACTTGTGTCTCTTTATCGCTGCACATTCCTCGGAAGCGGAAGAGTTCCGCTTTGCCTCGGCGAGTTCTTCCTCCTGTTGCCTTTTTCTAAAGTCCAACGGTGCATCGTCGAGGTCGTCGAAGTCGTTGTCGTCGTTCGAGGGTTTGCTCGGTTCTTCGTCCTGTTCTTGGTTCGATTCTTGGTTCGATTCTTGGTTCGGTTCTTCGCTCGTCTTCTCTTCGGCTACGGGTTTCTCTTCCGTGGGTGTTTCCTCTTTGGAGGATGTCTTCTGATCTTTTTCACCGGACATTGATTCTTTCATCATGAAGACGCTCAGTGACTTTGGTATCCGAAAGTAATCATCCTCTACCTTTACTATCAGAAATGTCGGCGCGAGTGGGTCTAGGCCGTACCTAAAAAACCACAAAACTAGTGAGTCATTTTTTTCAGAGCCTTACGGTCTAAACGTTTGCTTTTGCTAATCGCGAACATGCATCGATCGCGTAAGCCACTTTGGTTTACGTTTCGAGTATTCTCTCTCTCTAACATCTAATTGTTGTAATTGATTACAGCTAGCAGTACTTTATTTGTTTTTGAAGATAATGTATACAAAAATATACATTAAGTTCGCTTACAATCCTTGTATGAAAGAATTTACAGATGTTCGATAGATGGATTTACGTAAGTATGTATGTATATTGAAATTGCCTCAGCTGGTTTACAAAACTTACGCCACCCTCGCGGAAGATGCGTATCAGTTTACTACGTACCGTAGTATTAGTTATACAAGATTCTTTTTGCTTGAAACATACGTAACTTCGTATTAATAACACACTTTCCCAAATTATGGCAGTTTTACAATTATACTTTGAATACTATTTGTGGCTGTGAGCCGTATCATAGATTTCGTGTATGTATCATCTGCCAGCTGACAATGGAATCAGCATTTGAAATTTAGTTTCTCAAATAGGTATTTTCCTCGTGTGTGTACAAGACACGTTGGGCAAAAATCACGCAAATTATTTGGTGTTGATAACGAGGAGAAATTTCAGGACGCCGATCGCGTAACACTGTAACTTATAAGATACTACATATATAATAATATTACAAGAACGACGGTAACATTAAACATTGTCGACACAAAAATTGTTTGATAGAATAAAAATTTCACAGTGACTCTATCTAATTTTCTCGGAGAGTTCATAACGTAGACTACTTTAAGGCATCGCGTGCCAAGAGTAAGTGAAAAAAGAAGTTTAATTGAAGAGGACGATTTGGGGATTATAAAAAATTCACGATTTAGTATTGTGCACCATGGTCTTATCGACCTCATTGTTCTCAAACTTCTTGAGAAAATTCCTTGCGAGATCAGCAATTTGCGGATGCTCCAAAGAATAAGCCGGAAGTGGGCCGGCATGTTGTCTTCTGTGCCTCAGTAAGCTCGATCGCTGAGTGAAATCCTCGTCGCATATGTCACATTTGTATGGTCTTATCCCGGCATGCGTAAGGACATGCTGATAGAAGTTACTGCTATTGGGAATGACCTTTTGGCAAAGTGCACACTTAAACACCTTGTTTTCGTAATGCTTTAGTCGCTTGTGATCCGAAAGCTCTCGGCCAGTCTGACACTCTTTACCGCACTCTGGACACTTGAAACCTTTTTCGTGCTGCTTAATGTGTCTTTCCAATCTATTTGGGTCATGAAATTTCTTTTGACAGAAATGACAGGAGTAGTTTGATTCGATCAAACCATTCCGTTTGAGATGCCTCCACTCGTGACCCCGCACGTCTTTGACTGCTTTTCCGCAGAATCTGCAGACCTTCACTTCGGGTGTATGTATTCTCTTGATGTGATAAGTCAAGTCAATGTGCAACTTGAATCCTTTACCGCAGTGTTCGCAAACGAATGCCAACGCTTCGTCGCTGTGAACGCGGATCTGGTGCCTCTTAAGTCCATCTTCGCTTTTATATTTCGACTTGCAAATTTCACATTCCAAATAGAAATCTGGATTATGCATTATCCGATGCTTTTCCAGACGGTCAAGCGAGTGATAGGCTCTCTTGCATTGATCACACGGGAAGGCCTTTCTATGGACGTTCCTTACGTGGCACTCCACTTTCTTTGGATTATTGAAACGCTTATCGCACACTGGGCACACAGTTCGAACATCGTCCAATATAAGGTCAGCTTCGTCCTTCTCGGTTACCGATTCGAATTCGACCATTTCCACTTTATCGCCTACAACTTCTTCCTCAACTTCTTCTAGTATCTCTGACTTCATTAGTACCGATTCCGTGTAATCATCCGTTTCCTCGACTCTTCTTCGCTTTGGCTTCTTCTTGCTCTCTGCTATTATATGCTTTTCTTCTTTGATAGTTTCGCATGCCCCCACGATTACAATGCGGTATGATCCTGATTTGTCTTGGACCGGTACGTGCCATTCGGTGATTATTTCACTGAAACAGGAATAAATCGTGTCAGTCTAGATGAAATCTTTCATTGACAGCATTTGTCTGAAGATTGATCTATTAACAGAAAATCGGCTCGAAGATGGCTAAAGAAGAAATGTGGGGCTGTGGATTCGTCTCGCGACTTTTTTACAGTCGTTACAGTCGTTAAATGTTGCATCCAATCGCTGAAAAAACAAACTTACTATTTAAAGCCAGTAATATCATTATTACTTAACGTCGGATGGTCGACACGCTCAACACTTCGATAATGATATTTTTAATTGTCACAACAGCAATACTTTACGACGAATGTACGTATAATATAACAAGTACCTATATGGTAATAAACTTTATTGTACCATGTTCGTGTACCACATTACAAAATATAATAATTTACTTTTTCAATGGCACTTTTTATTTCAATTGACGTCAGTGTTTAATCCAATTGTAGTTTGAATTTAAACGACGCATCAATTATCCTGTATATCGTATATACAAACTATAAAATTTTATCACGATTCACAGGTGTTCGTTCGCGACTGAATCTTCGTCTATTTGGCTCTCCCGTAGCTCTTGCAAGTATTTCTTTGCCAGATAAACAATATGTGGATTACTGGGTGGTTCCGGAGGCAATGGTCCCGGGTGTTGGTTCCGGTGCCTCAACAAAGTCGTTCTTTGAGTGAAATTTTCTTCGCAAATATCGCATTTGTATGGTCGTATCCCAGCATGCGTGAGGACATGCAAATAATAATATCCAATAGCAAAAGTTTTCTGACAGACGACACACGTAAGATATGTACCCTGACCGTGCCTTCGTCGCCGATGATTTCTCAATTCTTGTCGTCCCGGATACTCTTTTCCACACTCTTCGCATTTAATTCCACTACTATGACGAACTAGGTGACGATCCAGTCTAACTTGATCGCAAAATCTTTTTTTACACAAATGACAAGGGAACCGCTTCTTCTCTTTGATTATTTCCTTGTAGTGTAACGACTCGTGACCGCGTATACTTTTCACTTGCTTACCACAGTACTGGCATACTTCAAAAGCAGGTTCATCCGATTCTTTTAGATGATTTCTCCTTATATGATAGTCCAAATCTCTCTCCACATGGAAAGTTTTCCCACAGTGTTCGCAAATGTACTCCGCGGTTTGAGTGCTGTGATAACGAAGCTTGTGAATCATCAGTGACTTTTCCTGCACCCACTTCAGGTGACAAATGTCACATTCGTACACTCGTTTCTCTTGATGCTTCGCTCTATGAAGCTCCAGACCCTCTTCGGTATGGAACCCTTGGAAGCATTTATCGCATTTATAAGGAATTCGATGAATTCTCTTGACGTGGGTTTGCACTTTTTCGATATCGTCGAATACTTTTTGACAGAATGGACATGTATTTTGCAGAGAACTCAGAATCGTATCTACCTCATCCCCTTCGGTTTCTAATGTGCGTCGCGTGGCCTTCTTCGAAGAATTCTCCACCTCTTTCATCAATTTGGCTGGAGTTTTTCTAATGGGCGATATCGGCGTTGGTGTAGCTAATTCCTCAACACCTCTAACTAATGGTGCAGCATTCTCGATAGTTTGAACTTGCTGTGATCCATTAAGGGTTGTGATTTTTCCTGCGACTTGATTAGATTCTTGTGATCGTATGAGCACAAGTCGCAATCTCCCGTTACTGTCTTGCACTATCACTCCTTTGCGACGACACTTTACGCTGAAACAAAGATAAGTTGTGTCAGTGCAAAAAGAATCTGTATTTTAATGGTTAACCTCTTTTGAAAAAATTCCTTCGCTAAGAAATGAAAAAGTTCCGACTCACGGAACGGATAAAAAGAGATCTTCTTCGCAAGCCATCTTGTGATAGTAGGGTCTTGAGGGACTGTAAGGGTTCTTTTAAAAAGTTCAGCGTCACATAAATCAATGCCCTATTTTATTAAGTACAACTTTGAGTCAGAAATATTTTCCTTGCAATTTTTATTTCATTTTACAATGCTTCAGCTCTCACGTTGAGATGTTTTAGCACAGATTAAAACGATCCTCACGATAGATACTCACAAGTTTTCTAAATACACGTTTCTTTTCTTATTCATGATACACAATAAATGCAAAATAGTACAAATGGTACAAGTTTCAAAGGCCGATTTGCTACTTTCAGCAAAAGGCTCACTGCATAGCAATGAATTGTTGACTTTTGCTCAAGTCGAATACCAATTCGCAAAGTGTATATAGTTGAAGAAAGTATCAAAATATCAGTCTTCCGACTATGGTTGAAGTTACGAGTATTTATACAAAAGCGACGATAGGTTGAATATCGATGAACCTGGCAGACGATCGGATAGAACCGATTAACACGATAGAGAGTCACTTGAGTAGTGCAGCTGCACACGCATAAGTCTCGTAGAAAAAAACTTTGTCAAGCAAGTATAAGAAACTGAAATTGCGATGAAGATTGAATTAGGAAAAACTACTTTGTTTGTGTATACATACGTAGTTGCCCTGATACGCTATATTAATACTTGTTAGAACTACTCTAAAAATCTGTCGAATTTTGTTACGATTAGCGAGATTCTTCTTTGAATCTCTCCGCCGGCAATTTTATACTGCACTTCGTAGTATACGAATCATTCGAAGGAACATTTATACCTCTGCGCAATTCTCTTGCTTCTCTACAGTACAAGTCTTTGAGTTTCGTTTAACAAATACTCCATAGATTGTGAACAATAAGCATAGATATGAATAATACTAACTCTATATGTATAAAATACAGAGAGGAATAAAATATGTATAAGTTGGATCGAAAGTCATGACGATAAAAATTGCCAAAGAACGTTTTGACAGGCATCGAAATCTTTATAATAACGTAACGTAAAAACTGCAAATTCATATGTAGTTTTGTCAAGCATTGAAGCTACGGGTGATGAAAGCCACGTAAATAAGGATATGTTTTCTTGCGACACAACAATGTTATGAGAGATCACAATAGGCTTACGCATTTAGCGCTTTGGCAAGGATACTTCTCGCTATGTCCGCTATCCGCGTGGCTGTGTTCAGAGGAGGAAGAGGTCCAGGATGATTTCTGCGATGTCTCAAGAGACTGGATCGTTGAGTGAAATCTTCCCCACAAACGTCACATTTGTACGGTCTGACACCCTCGTGCGTCAGAACGTGTTGATAGAAATTACTTCTGCACTGGAAAGTTTTCTCACAAATCGTGCACAGCATACCGGGCTTATGCTTCTGTTGTTTGTGCCGCACCAATTGCGCGGGTCCACGAAGTACCTCGTTGCACTGCTCGCACTTGAAACCCTCTTTGTGCAACAACAGGTGATTGTCCAATTTGGTGTTGGTCCGGAATTTTTTAGGGCAAAGATGACACGCGTAATTGAAGCTGACCTTCTTCGCGATCTTCTCATGCCTCCATTCGTGATGAGTCAGGTCCTTGACTGCCTTTCCACAAAACCGGCAAATCTGAATGTTGTTCATGTGAGCGCGACCGATGTGAAGTAAAAGATCGACTTTCAACTTGAAACGCTTTCCACAGTGGTCACACATGAATTTTGGATCCTGATCACTATGAACACGAATTTGATGGTGCTTCAATCCTTCCTTGCGTTTGTACTTCAAGTGGCAGACAGGACATTCGAAGAAGAAGTCATTGCTATGGGTCTTTCGGTGTTCTTCCAGCGCCCAACTAGTGAAGTAGGACCTCCGACACTTGTCACAATTGTAGGGTCTCTTGTGAATAGCACGAACGTGTCTCTCTACTTGCTTCTCATCTTTGAAACGTTTCTCGCAGAATGGACAAGTGTCGCGGAGTTTATCGAGCATTTGGTCCACTTCTTCCTCCGAGGGGTCAACGGTACTGGCTACCGAACTTTCCGGTTGTGCTTCCGTACTTGGATGGGACATCCTAAGGTGCTTCTCCATTTGTCTTTCATCCTTGAACTTCTTCTCGCACACGGGGCAGGTATCCCTTAGATCTTCCAAGATTTCGTCGACTTCGCGTGCTGGCCTGTGCTTCGCCTGTGGCTCTTGTGACTCTTGCGCGATCTGCGCTGTTGTTCCAGTTGGATCTTCTTCGATAAGAGTCAGCGGTTCGTTTGCTTTTTTCTTCACGCGGAATCCGTGATATATAATTACAATTTGTTGCGGTTTCACAGCGTTCATGGTATCAGCATTGGCTGCGATCGCTGACTTCCTGAAACACCCATTCATTTAGTCAGTTGAAGCAAGGAACTGACATGTTGCTGTGGAAGAGGATCCTTTCGGGGTTGCAAAATCGTTAGTTAGGGTGGTGACCTTAACATTCTACATTCGCGAGACAATACTCTGCTTTCACACGTTCGTTAATCGAAGGCTAATGCGACAACGGTATTGAAAATGGAGTAGCGAATCGAGGAGAAATGACGAGACCATTGACTGTCATATTGATGGAGTCTAAGTTCTGGGAATGTAATACTCATCTTTATTCGTGATAATACAGCCTTGCTTCTTTCAGTTCATGCAAGCTATAAGTAACATCTATAATAAATCGTATATGTATATATGTGGAAACTTAATGATGCGAAATCCAATGTAACGAATTCTTTTCGACACTTTTCAATCGTTTCTTGTAAAAGTAAGAAAATGTGTATTTCAAAACAAATTGAAATGCTTATGCAATTTACGATGGTTTCCGAGTTCGCTTAAGAGTATCGAGCACTGCTCACTGGATCGTTTCCACTTACTTTCCGATTAGTTCGTCAACCTTTATTCAGTCCACACTTTTGCATCTCACCAAAATCTTCCTATTTACGATTTTTGATACTAAGGGGTGATTTTTCAAATATATCCAGCATGAGAATCGACTCTTCCACGATAAAAAATATAGTCTCGATGTTGCTAAGCACACTGCTGATCTTATTTTCACTGGTACTTTCGTAATCTTTGTTATCTCATCACCAGGATTGTAGCGTGTTTCGCAAAGAAAATTTTCTCTCGTTCGACGGCTGCAGCAGAAAGAATCGCCACGTGACTGTTATACTTATGTCAAAAGTATTACTTTATTAAACGTAGCGTAACCAATATCAATAGCGATGATTAACATAAATTGATCGATATATCCATACGCTTGCGAATGAACAAACTTGGAACGAGCTCTCATTCGGACGAAACTGGAAACGCAAGTATTGCAGTACAACGATCCGAATTCTCGCCAGAATCGACAATTACTCCGCTATGAGAAAAGCGGAAGAACAATATAGGTCAAAAGTAAAAAATCAGAGCAACAGAGTAACGCGGTTAGAATTTCCACTCCCTGCACGCCCGTGTCAAATACCTATTACCGAAGAACAATTATGAACATAGGGATGAATATAGAAAAAACAAAGTCGGAAATCCCATTGAGGGACGTAACGAATAGACGATAGGCGTATATTGTGAGCAATACTAAAAATGCAACGGAAATCGGCAGCAATCGCGAATCTTCCCTTGGCAGCGAAGCAGTATGTACTGCTAAAGATGATGAGACTGTGCATCGCCATTCATTTGCAAGGTCCATGTTCTCTTTAAATTTTGATTTACGTCTTACGTCTCGCGAACTTGCCCCACAAACACTCTCTATACCGTGAAAATGTCAATCGACAACCGAACGAACAGTCAATAACGGTTTCTGGTCAAGAAGCACCAAGGGGCTCGACGAACAACGACCCAACAACAAGATCTATTCCACTTGGTTCGAAGAACCGTTGCTGGTCGACGCAATACATCATCGCAGGATGTTCCTAAACGCAGGTCGACTTCTGGTGAGCCGTGAGATTCCCTTGACACGAGAAACCACGATGACAAATCTGGCATACGTAAGGCCGCTCCCCGGTGTGTCCTCGTCTGTGAATTGTCAGAGTGGATCTCTGCGAGAAAGCCTTTGGACACTGATCACACTTGTAGGGCTTTTCACCGGTGTGCACTCGCCTGTGCATGCGCAGGTTTTCCGAATCGGTGAAGCCCTTGCCGCATATATCGCAAACGTATGGTTTTTCACCAGTGTGAATGCGTCTGTGCTTCTTGAGGTGTTCCGCACTGCTGAGGCTCTTGCCGCAGTAGTCGCAGAGGTAAAGCTTCGTAGGATTGTGACTCTCTTTGTGTCGGAAGAGGGAACGCTTCGTGGCAAGCACCCGGCCACAAATGTCACAGGCGGTACTCGTTACCTTGTTAGCTTTGAGCTCAGGATGCATGCGCCTACAGTGCGCGGACAATTGTCGTCTGAGGAAGAATGCACTGGGGCAAAGCTGGCAGACGAATGGCTTGTCACCCGAATGAATGTTATAGTGTTCTTGGAGGTCGATGGCTTTGCGGAATCGTTTGTCGCATTCGTTGCACTTGAACGGTAGCTCTGCCTTATCCGTGTGCCGCAGCATGTGGATACTGAGAGCTGCCAATACTGTCGTTTCGTAGTCGCATTCCTTGCACATGTAGCTCGGATAGAAATGGGTCTTCTCGTGCCTAGTCAAATCGCGAAAGAGTCGGAACTTTTTCGGGCAGTGTTTGCATGTCAGGTCACCCACGGTATGCCGTAGAAGATGCTTCTGATAGTTGCTTTTGTGGCGGAAAACTTTATTACACGTTTTACAAACGAACTCCATTTCCGTTTTCTCCTTTTTCACTTTTCTCAGATTCGATGTGCGACTGGATATCGATGTGCCGCTGACCGTCTTCCGGCCAGTTTTGTGTTTCTTCATGTGCTTGCGCAAGTTGACACAGGTCCGGAAGACCCTCCCACACTGAGTACAGGTATTCTTACGTTTACCCTTGTGCTCTACTTCGTGGCTGTTGAGCAATGCTTGGGACGCGAAGAATACACCACAGGGTTTGCAATAGAATGCCAGGGGCAGATCTTCGTAACACAGTTCGTCGGTCACCTCTTGTTTTATTGCATTTTGCGTTTCGTGCAATTGCTGGCCTGCCGATTCGTTGGTGGTCTTGGTTGGCGACGAGTTCTTCGGTGGTTTTCTCTCTATTAGCGTATCCTTCTTCACCAGGTCGAGTTTCGAAAACATTGCCATTGGATAATAGTCTTCGGGAAAGGGTAGCTGGTTGTATCTGAAATAGAAAAATCCAAAGGGCCACATCAGTATCGCGTGCCATGGCCTTACACGAGCAGTTCTTTTTATTTACTTTATTCAAAAATGAGGTTTAGTGTATGATAAAAATGTATATACCTGAAAGCGAGGTTGCAGATGCACCCATCACACGGCTTAAGGATTAGACAAGCAAGTGTACTCATAGTTGTAACTTCGAAGGCAATCTCTTACAAAAAGAATAGTAGTGATCAAACTTAAGAATAGCTCAACTTTTGTTAATGTTTCTGTGTCCAATAATATAATTACTTATCCAAAAATATTGAATATTGAACAGCTTTTTTATTCATCACAGTGTTACATAAGTAACTTCGTTATCATTCGTAAAATACTCTGTATTTAACCTGTTTCATAGTTTACTGATATCCATATTTGCATGTTTCTTGAAATCCACAGACAGGGTGATATTGCTTAATTTTAACTGTGGGTTTCACGAAAAAAATTCATATTGTGGGCGGTAGAGCTTCGCTTGCAGTTCTTATGATTTACGGGGGCAGGGACTAAATGTTCTTTATGATCATCGTAAGCGCTTCAAAATTGTAACTATCACGTTACCAACTGCCGGTGGTATAAATGGAAATGTCTATTGATCCGAATTATCATGAATTAAAGTAAAAACTGATACGGACAGTACGTAACTTGGGTGGCTGAACATGTTGTACTGACGAATAGCACGATTGATCGAATTTCTCGTTCTGTACACGGCATTGATCAGTCTATTTGCGCGGTTGTTAGTCCGGAAGATTTGGAAGAATAATCATCACGCAGGCCGTACGGTCATTAAGTTGACTATGTGAATCTTGCTGTGAGTATTGAGCAATGCTCTGGAAACGAAGGATTTACTGCACAGTGCACACTGATACGGTCTTTGTCCGGTGTGATAACGCTTGTGAATAACGAGGGTGGAATGTTGAGTGAACGATTTGCCGCATGTATCACAGGTGTACGGTTTTTCGCCGGTATGCGTCCTCTTGTGAACAACCAACGTGGTCCTCTTGTGAAAAGCTTTTCCACAGACATCGCAAACCAGCGATTTTTTCCCACCGTGAAGTCGCAAATGGTCTTGAAGCGATCCCTTTGAGGACACGGACTTTCCACACAGATGGCAGTCATATTTATTCTCACCGGTGTGTGACTTGACGTGTACTATAAGCGAGTTCTTGTAAGCGAAGGTTTTCCCACAGAATTCGCACTGATGTTTCACGGGCTTGAAGTTGGGGTCGTGTATCTTCAGATGTCGAACCAAAGTGTGATTATTCGGGAAGGACTTGTTGCAGGCATGACACACATGCTCTTTAGCGTTGTGCTTCACGTTCATATGACCGTGGAGTTCTGCATTTGTGAAAAAGCCTTTATTGCAGATTTCACAGTAACGCGTGTATCTCCCGAAGTGTCTTCGTTGATGCGTGGCTAATTGTGATGCTTGAACGAAGGCTCTTCCGCACACGTCGCACACAAAGATTCGCTCCCGCGTATGAATTCTTCGATGAACTGCCAAAGTGCTAGTCCTTTTGAAGGACTTGCCGCAAATATCGCATTTGTAGGGACGCGCGTCACTGTGAGCTACAAGGTGACCTTCGAGCAGATTCTTCGACCTGAAGAGTTTCGCGCAAACCTCGCACTGATAAAACGTCTGATTACTCGTTGTCGAACTCGTAGATGTTTCTCGGTTGTTTTGCGATCGTTCTTCTTTGCATTTATCCCCTACTAGACCACACGTTTCTTCAGGGTCGGTGAAAGATCCTAAAGATTCTTCTGTTTCCGATTTTATCGAAACTGATTCAGTGTGGACGATGCGTTCTACTGGCGACTCGATAATAATAGTTGATCTTCCGGAGTTTGTACATCTGCGAATAAAATGAAAAATGTATGTGTCATTAAAAGTCATTAATCAGATATGTTAATGTTGAACTTGGAAAGTTCGATAGGACGAACTCTTTATTTTAAGGGCTTCGTTTACACATTTACTTCTGGTATACTACGTACATGTTTTATGAAACAAGATGATCGTACGCGTCGCGTGTCCTCTTCTTTCTTCTTTCGCGTAGCATTTTATACAATATGAAATGTATATACATGCATATTAAACAAAAAGATCTTAGAAACAATTATTGCATTCGTAGGATTTTCTTGCACAAACTAGAACATCACGAATGTCAGAAATTTTTCTTTTATTGAAAACATATAGTAATTACACGAAATATGAGTGAGTAGAAAACTTTGATGCACAGCACGTAGATCATTTTTAAAGGCTTTATTTTGCTGACATCGTACAGGTATCATAGCAATTAATTCTATTATAGCATACGTACGAATTCTAATTCACGATACTTGATAATTCATCGTCACCGATATAACCAGAACAAATGTGTATAATGAAACTCGTGCTATTGCGTTCAAGTATTAAATGCAAACATATCTTTTAGATTTTCACCGACTACTGTCTTTATAAAATAACGGACACGATACATAAAATAATAAACATAATATAGCTTTTTAAAACAAAAACATTAATTAGCATTTGAACACATAAAACTTAACAAGAAATCGATTTTTACCAGTTTTCGACTTCTGGTGATTCGTTCACATTTCCTTAAAATTAGTCTGCGAATATGTTCGTCATGGCACCGATAAAATTAGAAACATCGAGGAAGACTTATCCTCAAAAGTTTACTGAACACTGATAAAAGTATAGTCAATATACATGTTGTATACGTCGAAGTTAGTCACCTACATACATGTCATATATTTGTTTAACTACGATAAAGTCACCACATGTTAATTACCAGTCTTATTAAAACCATACCGATTGCGCTCGGTTGCTTACGATTTAACTATGCATTACTATTTAATTTAGTATTTGCACCACAATAATAATGAGAATCAATAAATTGTTAAACTACGATTGTTCGCCTGCAACGTAAGTAGACTCTGCAGTTTGATAACGCTCGGAAGCGACATAGCGACAATAATGTTGAATACTTACTGTAAAACAAAGGTGGTACGTATTTATATTCAGTCTCATTAGCCCTGACTTTACACTCACGACGAACATAATTAATATTAGAAAACAATTGGTTTTTTCTGAGTTTTTCCTCACTTTACTTGATTATGTGACTTGATATGGGAATTTAAGGAACCTTGTTGCGTGAACCTCTTCCCACAGACCTTACACTCGTAAGGTCGTTCTCCGGTATGAGTTCTTAGGTGAACAATCAAGTATTTGCGCGCACTGAAAGCCTTGCCGCACATTTCGCAGACGTGTGGCTTTTCGCCCGAGTGTATTCGCATGTGGATTTGCAGGTAAGTCTTACTCGAAACGGACTTGCCGCAAACTTCGCAAGCAATTTGATTCTCACCGGTGTGTATCTTGGTGTGTACCCTCAAAGCACCTTTCCAATGACTCTCAAAGCTGCACACGGTGCATCTATACTTCTCGCGTTGGCCGTGCGATCTCATATGCATATTCAAGTATGCCGCACTGGCATAAGCGGTCTTGCAGATTTGGCATACATAAGGTTTTTCACCGGTATGCGTGAGAACGTGTCTCTCGAGTGTCTGCTTCGTATAGAACCCCTTGCCGCAGATCTCACAATGGATCACATATTCCTGATTATGTTTCTTTTTGTGCAGCCGCAAATCATATCCCGAGACTTTTGACACGCCGCAGATATCGCAGGTGAAGCGTTTGTTGTGTTGCTTTAAGTGGGTCTTTAAGAATTCCTCGGTCTTGAAGCATTTGCCGCACAAGGCACACTGGAAGGGCTTCTCCTCTTGATGGACTTTGATCAGATGTTTGCGTAGTTTATCTGGATCGAGGAAATTCTTGTCGCACTGCTCACAGCGACCACTAATTTCACCTTCCTGTTCCTCGTGCTCTTCCTTGTGCTTCAAGTATTGTACTTTTCTGCGCATCCTTTTGTTGCAGATGTCACATTGATACATTACGACACGCTTCCTCGTTACCTCGTCTTCACAGCGGCGTAATTTTCGAGAGCCTGTCCTCTGTGAGGACTTTCTTCTCTCGCTGTTTCGATTTACTCGATGCTCGCTCATTTCTTCCGTGTACTCGATGCTGACTACTTCCTGACTATCGATGTCGTGAAGCTCTTCTATAGTGCAAATATCATTCTGATAATTGATTATATCGCCTCCTTCCAACGGCACGATGGATAGTTTCGCGTTTTCTTCCTCCTGGATTTCACAGTACCTGCAATGGACAAGACCGGTCAATTCATGCAGATCGAGGCGACGATAGTTGATGAAGGGAACAAACGGAACATCTTTGGATTACAGAGACTCAGATTTCTTCCAGCAACAAAAAAATCCCCGCATTCTTCCTGCGATGTGATAGATTTACATACGTGATGACAATCACAAGTCACAACATACACAAAGGGATTAGTATGTATGTATGCGAGAGCGATTCAAGTTCAATGAGAACCATAAGATTTTCTGCCAAAGTACTAAATGTCTTTCAAATTACTTGATAGACAGTAAACAATCTGAACAAAAATTTCTTTCGACAATGTTTGTATCAACGGTAGAGTAGACGATGTACATAATTATTAGATATATAGTGCACTACAAATTTGCTATATGTAGTTGACGTTTGTACGATACTTACCACGTTGTGCTTTCATAATACGAAAGCAGGTTTCTTGCAGTTTTTAAATATCGTATTGCTAAAACCCCTTTGCTTATCAGAATTCTTTGTACATCTTACACATCAATTAACCAATTGATATTATTAGTTTAAAAACAACTAATTATTATCATGACAATAACAATAGACCACGTAATTATCCGCCATTGTTTCGATAACAATAAGTATTGGGTGAATACTCGTTGTTTTTGAGTAGAAACGTCCGTGACAAGTCCCACAGTAGGGATAAACCCGGTCACCTATTTTGCTCAAAGAGTTTCGGATCTCATATCCCACTATACATTTCTAACTGAATACGGACCTGATATCGTAATAATTATCGTAATAAAAGCATAGAGAAGAATGTTTTACAAGTATGGGATACATCAGCCAGTAATTCTGATTTCGGTTTGCTTTAATGTGCGTTTTATTAGTTATCTTACTATTATAAATACTTACAAAATCTCTTCGCCGATTCGCACAAATGACATATACAGATATACCTTTTTAAAATAACAATCAGACGATACGATGCTAGAAATTTCACGATTTAACATGCTTTTGCATGTAATTCCTAGGAACAGGATGGGGTTGATCAATTATTATTGGCCATTCGTACTATTAGACGTTAAACGTCAAAGCAACGAGAATACTGTCATCGGAGTATATAAATCGCGTTCGTTAAATAAATTAACCCACAATTCAAAACGAGGTAAACGTGATTTCCCACTTTGGTCAATGACCATAAATTGGTGTTGGATTATTGTGTCGATTTTTTTTCCTGGTATACACCTTTCTCAAGTATTTTGCACATACGATGCAATCATTAAGGCACTATATCGCAATTCTAAAACAATATATGCGATCCGTACTATCCAAGAGTCCGATACCACCGCTATCGTGAAAAGAACTTAATTATGCAAGGAAGTGCGTAATCGTGACATCAACAAAGATGGACGGCTATAAATATGTTTAACGTCTACTCAATGATGGTCATTAAAATTTAAAAACGAGTAAATATCATCGAGTTCCGGATTAAAATAAAAACTTTCAATTCGAATCAGAAAGTAACGTTTTGACATGTAAAGATACACGGCTATATAAATAATAGACTTTTATATCAAACTTTTTGTTAACCATTGCACTTATTGCACAGTATTGTGATTATAGATAACTAATAACTTTCAGTTGTACTATTAATTCTGGATAGAGAGTAGGATTGCTTTTGTAGCGAAAAATACCGAATACGAGTGAAATATTTTTATACAAGTGGGGCACTGCTTATTGCGAATCAAATCCACTAGTAAAACAATTAGTCTACTAATTAGATTATATGTAATAATTATTATAGTGGAATGCACATGGTAAATGAAATGTTCCAAAAACACTATAATAGTACGAAAAATATCCCATTTGTACAATCGCAAATAGAAGTGCCCCAAAAAGTAATAGGTAAATAAACTGCTAGGTACCTACCTGCTGCTAAACCTTGAGTAATATCTGCTATCAATACAGAAAACCCGAATGCAAATTAATTTTACTTTATCACTACCTGTCGAGAACCTGCAATAGACATAGCACCTCAGTTGCCGTAAAAGGTAACTAAACTAACTAAAATTCTAATTTGAGAGATCCAAATGAAGGGAAATCTACTAATTGTGTTGCATCCGGTCATCAGTTTCCCGCTGTTGCAGTTGCTGCGATTCCTGTTCACGCTTCTTGGTTTGCTTCGCGTGCGTCTTCATGTGCGAATTTAGCATTGTCTTCGAGGCGAAAGACTTGTCGCAAACGGTACAAGGATACGGTCGGTCGCCGGTATGTCCTCGCAAATGCACGACCAAAGTGGTCCTCTGTGTAAACCTCTTCAAGCAGAGCGAACATTGATGTGGCCGTTCGCCGGTATGGGTGCGTCTGTGCACACTTAGATAACTCTGTGACACGAATCCTTTGCCGCAAAGATCGCAAACGTGTGGCTTTTCGCCAGTATGCTTTCGCAGGTGTATTCTAAGATATGTCCTGCTCGAGACAATTTTACCGCACACTTGACAAACGTACTCATTTTGGGGTGTCACGTCCCCGTGACTCTTCATGTGCACCACTAGAACGTGCTTTCTCGAAAAACGTTTATTGCAAATCTCGCAGTGATGCTTCCGCTCTGGTTCCACGTAATCCGGTTCGTGTAGTTTATTGTGCAACCGTAGACCCTGTTGGTAGCGAAAAGTTGCGTTGCAAAAGTTGCATTTGAATTTCTGTTGCAAATGTACTACCTGGTGTTGATCGAATTGATCGCGCGTTGCGAAGATTGCCTTGCAAATCTCGCATTGATAATTATACTCGCGCCGATGTTCTTTCCGATGTTCTATTAACGAGTGTTTGTCTTGAGACGCAAAGTCACATTCTTGACAGCAGTGATCTTCGTCGACTGCTTCGTGTTCTTTCTGATGGTTTTCGAAATCGGAAGTATTTGCAAAACTGTTACCACAATATTCACAGACGTACTGATCGTCCTGTAATTCTTCTTTCGTCATTCGCGAATGTCCAACGTGCAGTGTTACGTGGAGTGCAAGCAATTCTTCCGTGAGAAAGCCCTCTTCGCAAAGCTCGCATTTGATGTTCTCCACGCTGATACTTGTGGCATCGTTTTGCAAAGGTTCCGTGAGAAGCAGTTGTTCACCTTGAGGCAGAATCTCGAACTTTGACAAAAAATATCTGGAAAGAAGAGAGACACAAGACGAGGGTGAATCACGCTTTCTTACGCTTTCTTACCTCTCGCATAAGCTAACTTTATTCTCGCTTTCACGAAACTTAGCTATCGAAATATTTACACGATTGACCATTTGATTTAGCGCGAGTTCAGTAAGTATAGGTGGTTAATAAATTGCCTCTGTGCTTTCCAGTATTTTCTTTATTCTCCAATTGCCTCTTTTCCTAATAATGCTAATCTTAGCGTTAGCTTCGCGTATAGACAACCGAAGCTTCCACTGCTAACTTGCTTTCAGCTTCATATCTATACTTAACTATAATGGCAACTGAGGATTACTTTTTACGCTATGATTTTTGCTTTAAAGCCTGTTAATAATTAAATCCTCCTTGGCTCTTCTCGACTTACCTGCATTCTCCAACTACATTACTCTGACGATTTACCAGAACCAGAATAGGGGCTAACATACTTATTCCTAAAGGTATTTACACCGGAGAATTGAACAATTATTAGCAACAATGTCCCATTCAATTGTACTTTCAATTAAAAAATTATTCATTGCAGTACGCCGAAAGCTGCGACTTCTCAGGAGAAGAATATACTTTTCCAATGACAACATTTACAGTAACTTTAATCCGACAAAATTACATTCATGTGTGATAAATTTACTCGAAAATCAATGAACAACGATTACAGTTTACATTTAACTGTATTATTAAAAATACTAATGTCTTATCGTTAAATTTCCGTCTTATCGGACTTCTACACATATTTTAAGCGTCTTCATAGTTACATATCATAGTTAGACCACGATAACAGAGATGCTAACCCTGCTATGTATACAGTTTTTGATATTGAATTACGCAATTCATCGCTAGGCAAACTGAATTATCAGTAGCAGAATGAAATATTCACCAAAATGTTGGTTGCTCCAAGGGAGCCCAACAAACATTCGTATACTTACTGTACCCCATTATTCAGAGTTTCTTCAATATCGAATTGTACTTAACGATTAGGAAATTTACGATTTACTTTAATTGCGATTCGGATCTCTTACAACGCGGGAAAGAAAGCATTCGAAATATTCCTCGCTGTTTAGGCACGTTGAATTAGAAATTAGCTCATCGCGTAGACTTTTTACGCGGTGAATTTTGTACTAAAATAAATATTTCTCCAAAAGAATGTTTCGATTGCCAACACGATCAAAAGTTGCGCCGTTTTGTCGAATATCAAGAATAATGGATTATATATATATGTATGTATATATTAAACAATATCACAGTAACGACACGTATCGTATAAATAGTGTTATTAGAATCTATCGACCGCTGCTACTTTTGTCAATCAGAATCAACAATTCACTGTAAGCCCGACTAAGCTAAGACTACCATTCAGCATTATTAAACTTTATAAAAGTCTCAACAAAATTAGGCAGGAAAAAGTTCTACTCCGCAACACGTATTTGTAAAGCTACCTACATGAAGATTTAGGCACTTCGGGACAGATATTTAAAGAAAAAAACTTATGGTTTAATTTGCGAATATCTAGGATCGTGCGACCGTAAATAACATCGACCATCGAGTAACGGGTTACGACTTTTATATCTTAATGTATATCCTATCGTTTAACGACATTAACGACCTTTTCACTAATATCGGAAAGAGCTGTGTAACGACTTTTTGTCATATTGCTTTGCGTTCCAAAGGATCATATGAATTATATCCTAAAAAAAATCAAAGCTTCAACTGAAATGAGCAACCAGTTATTTAACTCATGCAGCGCTCCGGTATTGCGGTCCATAATCGGATATATTTCGATAGACTAGATAGATCCCGTGCACAATTGTAGAAAAAAAGAAAAAAAAGAAAAAAAGAAAAAAAAATATACTAATAACACTTTACTTGACCGTTGACGAGGCACTAGGGTAATATTAGCTGTAACCGTAATACATGTTTTTTGTTGGACGCATGAATAGCAATCCGGGCCGAGATCATGCACTGACCATCCGACTCTTCGAAATTGAGACTGAATACGATAAAACTGGGATTGGAGAAAAATTCAATGCTTAATGTTTTTTCATGTGGTTCAGCATAATTGTTCTGGTAACGAACCCCTTTCCACAGAGGGTGCAAGTATAAGGGCGTTCTCCCGTGTGGTACCTGCGATGAACCGTGAGCGTGGACGCCTGTGTAAATGATTTGCCGCACATGGCACAGAGGTACGGCCTCTCACCCGTATGAATACGCTGATGCACGACATAATACTTGCGATGTGTGAAGCCCTTACCACACACATCACAAACGAGTGGCCTTGATCTGTGCACAGCCTTGTGACTGGTCAGAGATTCGGCGCTGGTGAATTGTTTTGAACAAGAGTCGCAAGGGTACAAGGCTGCCGACTTGTTATTAGGCGAAATTAAGGCACAATCTATGCCAGCAGTAATGGGATCCCCAGAAGATACCATGGATTCTGGCACACTACTCCTGTCATTGGCTGTCACAATCGGCTTATGCGTTTTCGCGTGATGATTGTACAAGTTTCGCGTCTCGAAGCGCATTAAGCATCTAGGACAAGAGTAGGGCTTTTCTTGCCCGACCTCGTGCATCTTTCTATGCCGTTCGAGGAGTGTGCGATACCGAAATGTAGCCTGACATCGATCGCAGGCAAAAGTTTTTTCGACATTGCTCGGGGAAGGGGTACTCGAAGTTGATGGACACGGGGGACTAGTTAAAATCGAATGGCTCGCTTCGTGCATTCGTAGGTGACTCAGGGAAAAGAAACTTCGCGAGCACATGTTGCAGGAATATCTTACTGGGTTCTCCATATGATGCTCGAACTCTGTGCGAGCCGGGTGACTCGTTCGCATGTGGTAATTTAACTTGACAGCACTTCGAAACTCGAGGCCACAGGTCGGGCAAGGGTGAGACTCCGTGAAAATTTGAACGTGTTCCAGGAGGTTTTGTTCAGGACACAGGGATGACAATTGATTGGGAATTGTCTGTAACGTGTGAGTCAACATAGGTGGCTGATTCGAGAATATCGAGTTGTTCTGAAGAAAGGAGTAACTGATAGGTAAGCCGACGTCTCCTGTCTCGGGCGAGGGTGAGAGTATTTGACGCAGCATTCCGGACAATCCGCCAAAGGTTTCGCCTCCTTCCCTGAAATCGACAAAACCCAAGAACATTGCAGCGGCAGACGATTGCACAGCACATTCAACATTATCTTGCTTCTTTTTTTTTTCGTTTTGTTTGGGTGATCTTGTTCGTCTTGCAGCAGGCAGTGACAATGAAAAAGAGACAGAAGAGAGAGTTTTATGCTTGTGCGAAGACAGCAATGTGACCGTGCAAAGTGCTTGGGCGTTGTGATCTCTCTTTCGCGGCATAGCAATCCATCCAGTGACGAGAACGTTCGGTGTGAGCATTAAAGAATCAATTTCGCCGAAAATCTGCATACGCAATCCTCTTTCGATATAAAGTATACTTTTCGAAGCGTCGCGTCGTATGGTCTCTCTGCTTCGCATAGGTGCGAATATGAGTAACTAAATCGATCGGACCTTGTGTCAGTGACCCTTCTTATATTGAATTATGCGCGCTTCTTCGTGTTCATGTTTATTTATGGACACGGTGAAAATAAATAACAGCGCAATTTCTAGAAATAAAAAGTAAACGCTTCTAGAGCAAAACTAGCAGAGGGAGGAGGAGGAGGAGGAGGACGGGAAAGTCGAGAAAAGCAAATGATCTCGACTGGGAAAATTCTTTTCTCATACAATAAATTTTGAAATCGATCTAAGACAAGATTACTAGGAAAAACAAGATTCTCACCTTAAAGTATTCATCTCTCTGCTTCTTGGCAACTTCATTCTCTTCGTGCGACACATTACATTCACCATTTACACCTTCTATATATAATTCCCAAACTCACAATCAGATATCGTCACTAACATGATTGGACACATATGTACATGTTGTACTTGCAGATTTGACGGCCAATACAAAAGTGTGTACTCGAGGTTGCGTATCATCGAAATTAAATAAAACGTTAAACACGCTCAACCAGATCGATGTGCAGTGACATTGCGATAAACCGGCTGAATTGCACGTTCCAAAAAAGTAGATCCAAAGGGAACATGATCTCGCCACATCACAATGTAATAGTCTTTTCTCCATCACATGGGTGGGTTTGATACGATATATCAAACTCTTAAAGTAAATCTCCAAGAATCGCAGCCAAAACTGGCGCGGAAATAAATTCGAAATACTGTCACTGGAAAACAGAATGGCACAAGGCGCAAAAATGTATGCAGCCAATTTTGTACTATTCAAACCAGTATCGTGCAACACAATTCATATTGAAAAAAAATAACTTTTGGTACTCTCGTGTCGGAATTTTAAAGTTCCACCATCTTGGAACCTAAACTGCACGAGAAATAGGCTTGAGTAATATCCCATAAATCGTAGACGTATAATGATATAAACGCAAAACTATTCAAAGAAATGATACTCGCCTTTGGTTTACGTGAGTCCTCTTCGTGCAGCTACTTCTATGCGACGAGTCTTCGATCTTCGTGTTTCATTTTTGAAGAGGATGTTACACATTTATCACTTTACTGCACAAATATCGCGTAAAAGCCAACATCAAAATCGGATGTGACTTAGTTTAAGAAGTGATATAGTTTGCGTAAATTTAATGGTATATAACCATTGATTTCGACAGTATTAAGGACTATAGAGAGCCTACTAAATTAACTGCAATATTCCATTCTAGATAAAATCTATCCTGATGGTAGTATAAAGCGCAGGCATTGGAAAGCACGAAGACGGCAAGAAACGGTATTTATCACGTTTCTTACGGCTTGGATATACATATGTACGTATTACTCGATCAACCAAGCGGTCATACACTGTGACATTCAGTTACGAAATATCGATCTGTGAAGTTCGCCGGCCGTGTTTCGGCCATGTGCGGCATTTTGTGCCATCACGTAAGCGTGGGAATATTTATTGGCAACATGTAAACATCTGGATTCTGGCTGGACAGAGAGATTAAGATATTTCGTATAATGCATTGTGCACATTTGTTAAAGTGTATACATCGCGTAGACGAATAGAAATGAACTTGTAATTCGTGCACGCTCATACATGGTACCCCTCTGTCCATTCATTATACACATATGAATAGTAACTACAGATAGAGTTCGTCAAAATGAAAATATATGTATCTCGAGTGTCTAAACGGATCTCTCGCTTTTGCAGCCATAAATAAAGTCGATGTATTGTCATTGAAACGAACCCTATAAACATGCTGGTACATGGAGAATTCAAGAGGTATTTTACAATTTGTACAAAGTCTACAAGATTTACCAATGCTACCCGTTACAATCTGCTATTGGATTTCCAATAACGGTATGGGTTAATGCATTCTAAGATCAATTGTTTCTTGCTGGGAAACCCAAATTGTAAAATACCTAGGGCCAAAGATGGTTGTGGGGTGTGTGACTACTTACCTTACGGTTACTTTAAGCCTCACATAAACCAAAGTTAACGCAAAGTTGAAGCAAAGCCTCGAATATGCCTGTATTCCTTCGAAGAGATTCAAGCAATTTGAATGAAAACTGTGTCAACCAAAACTATTTAGATGTATCCGAAAACTTCCCAAAGTGAAAAAAAAAACTATTTCAAGATTTTTGTCTCAATGTAATTTAGAATAATTGTCAGTGTATGTCAGTGTGTAAAAGGAAAATGAATGATTTTAATACCAACCTCGCGTCATACAAACGCTCGACGATTCTATTAGCTACTCTAAATTTCTAGTTTTTTATAACATCGATGTTTTCCATTTCCTCCAAGATCTTTCTTAACTTCCCTCTCTAAATTCTAAATGTCAGTGTCGATGTGTCTGTTCACCACAACGAGATATCACCTTTGGCCCCTGGATGAAAAAAGAAATGGATAAAAAAAAAAACTCACCCAGATTTGGGATCCCCGTCTGTGCTTTGTGTCATTGCCATTTCTGGCATCTCTGCGATCTTCCGCTGTTGTAGCCCAGATGGACCTGCCTCGTCGCACGCCAGAGAGACATTAACAAAAGTGGTGGGTTCTATCGTTCTGTTGGCATTGGAGTCTTCGTTCTCTTCTTTGACAGGTAAACCTAGGGCATAAGGAAAGAATATTTGACAATTAGCAAAAAGATACAATCGACCTCAATAACGTAGACAGAAATACGAGTGGAAATCTTACCTTCTTCCGCATCGCATTCTTCGTCCGTATTTTCATCTTCTTCGCTGCTCTCTTCGTCCTCTTCTTGCTGCGTGGTACTCGTTTGATTTTGTGTCATTTGGTTGTGTGTGGTTTGGGTGCTTGGACCAGGCACTGCCTGAACGGTTTGTACAGAGTTACCGCCGGTATCCATAGGAACTGAGGTTATTTCCTGCTGATTGCCAGAGGAAATGATCATTGGGATTCCCAGACTCATGTTGTCCATCATCCCTATCCCTAAATTGTTTTGTCCGTCCACTTGCTGCATTACGGTACCATCTAACCTGTTCTCTGTGTTGCTTTGTTCTGGTTTCAACACGTTCTGAAAGCAAAATATAGAAAAATGTGTATTTATGGTAGAAAGGAGATAAGATTAATAACGTACAAAATTGAATATATTACTTTTAATTTAACATTAACTAAATTCTTTCTGGCGTTTCTATAAGAGTACAAAAATATAAGATTCGACATATTATATTAACCGTAGCTAAGATAAACAAAGAAGCGAAAGTCTAAGAAATAAAAGAACAAAGGAAGATGATCGAACTAGAATGCAATATGGCGTATAAGCCTGATTCGAGTAGAGATAAGGCTAAACGATAATTAATAAACAATTACCGGATTCATAACATTGGTAACATAACCCTGCTTGTCCTCCAAGTTTACTTCCCCTAGCCATTGTAGCAGTTGTTTTTCTGAGTTTGCTGTCGTGTTCCAAAACTGATAAAATAATTCTACTTTATACACACAGTCGTCACATATTTTCTTGGGTAACTTGTCCTCTCTGGCAACCTGCGAATACAAGGAAAAAAATAACTTATAGCGATCACTTACAATATATGTACTCCTAATCCATAGGAGAGTAAGCGAACAAGAAATTCGAACAAGCAAAAGGAAGAGACGAATTTATTTTAATGCAATAATTAATGTGTATCTCGCGGACCTAACAATAAAAATAAAAAAGTGAAAAATTGACTTGAAAAATATTAGAAAACTTAGGTAAATCCGAGTATTAAAGCTTCATTATTGATGGCGTTGTTTGACAGCTTTCCGAAGGCGATATTTATTTCGAAAGAACAATAAGTTATAGTTAAGAGTTTTGCAGGGATTCAAAAGAGGATAAAAGATACCGGAGTATGGCCAACGGAGAACAAGATGTCGAAAACATCTACCATCGGATCGGGTAGCTATTACTGCATGCGATGTCTCTAGCCATCACCTGTGGTATTTAAGGTGGCGGTGCAAATCCACCGCCTAATTAGAATGGCGATACAGTGAGAGAGAGAAGCATTCACGGCTTGGAGCGGGACTAAAAAGCGCGGTAAATGTTGAGAAATAATCGGTAGCGTCGCATACGCATCGAGTCCGCGCGGGGGACAGAGGAGTAACGAGGATAATATAATATTGGTACGAAATAGAATGTTCCGTGATTATGATGCGGATCTCCGACTCCGCGCTACGGTACGATCCGGCCCACGAGTCATAACTCTGGTATGCTCTGGTACAGCAATGTACCGGGAGTCCGAAAAGTCGTGGTCAACACAAGAGAGGCGATCGAATAACGCACAAGATGGCGACACGCCATGATGGCGAGGTTGTCGATGGCGTAGTTGGCTTACCTTGACCGGCAGACAAGCGGCGATCTTGAGGAAAATCTGCCGCACGTCGCCCTCACCCTCGAAGATCGGCACAGAGACGCGGTCCTTCACGAGACACAGCCGACACAAGTCCAGATAGTCGAGGGAGGACATTTTCCCATGTAAAACGCCAGCGCGAGACGCAAAACCGCGCCCGTAGACGCGAACACTCTTTCGACCCAAGCCGGAGAAGACCCCGCCGCTGCCCGCCGCGTTGCACCGTGTTTCTCGTTGCGCGTTGCGCGTCGTTCGCTCAACCCGACTCGGTCTTTTCCGTCGCGGTTCGCTTCCCCTCGCGATCACACGAGTTTTACCGAGTCCTTACGAATCTGACCGATAGAGAACGCTCCTGTATCGATCGAGTCGCGATCGAACTTCTGAGCACTTCTGGGGGCATGCGAGAGGCCTTTCCTTTTAGGTTCAAATGCATCTTTTCGCATACAAATTCTTTATCATTTGTATTTTCAATAAATCATGATGCTTTCCGATTCCGATTTCGAAATACCGATTCCAAGCGGCTGTTTGAGGTGGTTCAATTCTGCGTGTTCCTCTCTGTTCCAATGCAGTTGGTAAGTGATTTTTCCAGACAGCTCATTCAATACAAAGCAAAGTCCGAACCGAGTGCAGTACAGAGTGATCTCATTTGGTTCGATGAGTGTTACAGTCTCATGTCAGTAAAATGCCGTTCGGACGGTGTAATGATTGATCGTACAGGTGCTCGAGAGGTCGGCGGAGTTAATGCTAAGCTATCAAGTTTTCATGCTCAATTACTCCCCTCCCTCTTCGGCGTAGCCGCCTCGCGACGACGCATGATCGGACTGACATTACGCCTGCCGGTTGACAATAGGGATGAATTAGGGCTTCGGGTCTTAAATGCCCTGAGAAGCGCAATCAGATTGTTTATTGGCCAAATTACGACTGATTACTGCACCAGAAATAAGTAGCAATACTTGCCAAGTTTTAATGTTTGCCACATAGAAAGTGCTGTAATGAAGGCATCAGTACGCGAAATATTATGCAACAAGATTCATTTAAAAATATGACTCGCCTGCTCGCTGCCAACAATGTGAATAATCAGAGCTCTTAAAATCTCATTGTCAGTGAACATTGCCTCTATTGCCTCTACCTTGTTTTTTACATACTAGTTATTATGTAATTACAAACGGACAATTGTCCAATTGAACCAGTATCTGTTCTAAGAATCACATTCAGCACATTTAGCACATTCGGACCGCTAAACCAGTGATTATCCGAAATCAGCGTATCACATTACAATAAAACAAATCTTGACAACTTGCCAGGGCACATTCGAGTGCCGTTACTCCGCTATCGGAACAGCGAAATTCTCAACTGCGACAAGTTACGCGTTTGACGATTAATATCGGCCAAACTTTCGACCGATAAGCTGAAAAATATTGTTCGACCGTTCTCCAGAGGGATGGCAAAATTCCTGGCTTATCGGGTATAGTAGGGCAAAAAGTATCGTGGCACTCGTTTTAGATAAAAAAAACTGCTTTATTGTGGCAGAGCACATGTATTATTATATACCAGCATATAATTAGGAAGTCCATAGTACTTTACAAATTACGATCCACTTAAACGTCAGTATTTACCCATTTACGTGGCGGTGTATGCAGGCAGATTTGGGAACCGATTTCGATCACATATGCGTGTCATTGCCTTGCTTCTATACTGTTTTCCTTGCGTCAATTGTTTCGCTCTTAATTTCCATTAACATTAGTTTTCTTTTCTCTTGATAGTTGATGGGACCTTCTAAAGATCCCCGCAACGAATCTGCACTATTTATAATACATGAAAACAAGAGATATGTGGTCTCCTTCCGTTAGGTTTCCAACGAATCAGTTGCTGCATGAGACAGTTAGCATTATGTAGTCGCCTTTCCACTTTGATATTTTTTTCTAGATTTTTTCTAGATTTTTTCTAGATTTTTTCTAGACAATTCTCATTAAGTACCGTGAGTAATGTAATAGCCAAGTCTCCATGGACAATCCGTTGCCAACCAATTCGATAATCCTTTCGAGGAGAAATGCAAAAGAACCGCGTATTTTTCCACTGGCACAGTGTTATTCCATTTTATAATAATCGTTCGGATGGTCGAGAGTGTTGAATCCTCCTATTATGCTTCGAAGCACATTGAATTAATTTTCGAATTTCGGAATGGTCGTACAAAACAGATAGGCGCACGTAAGTGTTAAGTGTACAATTCGATCGTGGATTTCTCGTAACGATTAGGTGACTAATAACGTCATCGACAACAAGGTAATAGGAGGACTAATGTTTAAAAATTCAGAAAATACAACGTACTAATTCTCGATTTTTCTCTTTAATTTAGCGCGTCTGGTTAATTTTCCGTTTGTCATAATCCTTCGCAGTTTTAGGTCCGCGTTGTTGTTCGTCAAATTGCGACAAAATTGTATTCGATGTTCATATTGTATAGGTAATTAATGAATCGATTAATTAATTTTTTTCATTAAATTCGCAACTAGTTACTTACATTTTATACTATAACAATAATAGCAAAATTGAGTGAATCTGTGTGAAGGTCTGTTTTTCGTAAATCCCATACCTCTCCGAAGTTCCGTAATGTAAATAATGTAAATTTACAACTATTACAAATATTATTGTTTATACTCGTGTAAGGTAACATTAATAGTATTTTTTGTGTCTGTTATCTACTAATACAAAGTTAAAAATGCGAGAAGATAAATTTTGCGGCGCAATTCCACCGCTGAATACGCGTACATATGCGTTTCGGCGTCGCTCGACCCTCTTTCGGAGCGAACACCTTCATCATGACGATCGATATTAAAAGAACGGTTCATTTGGTTTTTTTTTTCCTTTTCTTTAAACAGCTATGAATGCCTGGAAACTAATATCTACCATGAAGAATTTTAACGCGTATTCTCTGGCACGTGAGATCGCATTTTAAATGGTTGCTATATCTTGAACACACAACTGATCTAACGGATCGCGGCAATGTGCAGATTTGAAGCTACTAGTCTACGCTATGAAACGTCCTTTTAATTTCGGGTCGCATTAATTTTTAAATGGCCAATGAAGGATTTGCATTTTCCGCGCCAATTACGATTCCTTGAACTTTGCGAAAATTCTTATATTGCAACACTTTTGTACTCTCATTCAATTACATATCTTCGAAATGCAGGAGTAAAATGAATTGTTCCTTTCAGTAAGCAGCAGTCGGGTGTATATAGTTTAACAAAAGTTTGAAATCACTGACCAAATGTAAATGCACAATATAAGGATTTTCTTCCTCGTTCCATCTTGTTTATGAACTATTAGAGACGGAGTTCATTAAGCTATGGTCTTAAACTCGTCTCGCTTATTCGGCAATATTGGGACTAATTAAGTAAGCTATGTTGGTCAAAAAATCGTTGACATTTTACTCGTCTCAAGTCGACTTGACACCACCGTTGCGCCGTATCCCGAGTAAGATGCAATCGTTTGAGTCGCGAAATACAGTTTTCCGATTGTGAGACTACTGGGCAAATGAGTCGAATTGTAACAAGGATAATGCTGATAAGGTTTTTTACAAGCATCACAATACATATTATGCATTTGTGGTTCCATAACTGGTGTGTGGATACAATATTACGACGAAAGAAACGGACCAAATGAAACATACATGTATAATTCCGTTGTAATTCCGATATGAGGAGAAATCCAGTAAAAAATCAGTCTCGTGAAAAGAGAATAAAACCGACTAATGGAAGCATCAACGAACTGTTCGCAATATGACCATTGCCTATCCTCCTCGTGTTCATTCGGGAGACTGATCGCGTCCTGATAATCATTCGGCATAATCAATCGGCTAGATCAGAACTTATGCGTGGTCGTCGTTCTTGACGGGATCGCCAATTACGCTGGAGCTCAATGACAGACACTACGAGTCAACGGCTCCCGTTTACTACCTTCTAAAGATTACCGATCAAAACTTTTAACTTTTAACTATTAGCGGAGGTTCTCTATCTACAGTCATTAGTCGTTTACCTCCAAATACTCGTGACTTGATCTGTCGTTACCAAAGTAATACAAGGACTTGAACATGCATAAGAAAAGGATGGCACTTGAATAGACATATATGTATGTAATTCGTGACATTTCTTTGAGCTTTTATTTTCGTTCGAATGTCTTCGATTGTTTTCATTTTAGTGCTCGTGTGACTATGCCATCGAGATCGAGAAAGAGGGAGAGAGGATTGTTTCAGTTCGCGGTTTTGGCAGCACTCTCATTGTCAGTCAGTCAGTGTGAACAAGTGGCCATTTGTATCTGTCTCCTCCTCGCTGATACCCACTTATCTTTGGCCAGGGCGAAACGATTAAGGATTTTCGTGTAGAGGTGTTTCGCGCTTTTGAGACCAGACGTAATCTTTCACTGACCTGTTGCGCTTCTTTTCCTCTTTTTAACCGGATTATGTACCTATTGACCCAATTTACACAGACTAGTCGCTCTTACGTTAGCTAACTCAATCTTGGGCTGTCTCCGCGAGCGACAGTTCCCATTTACTATACCTGTCCGGATGTGGGCGATTTGTACATTAGTGAATGAAAGTATGCGGGTAGAGTAGGCGTGATCAGACGATATGCAACTTTGGTTATTATCAGTTCGCTACACGATAGCTTGTCCAATTGTTAATCGTGTACGCTTGAAAAGTCTATTCTTGTGTTCTTGTCTCTTCTTCGCGTAGAATATCGGAAATTTCAAAGTTGTAAAATGAAAGAGGAATTCTTATCGTAGTGCTAATTTTAAAGGGTAGAGATTATCCAAGCTCCGCATTTACTCTCTTAAGGAATCCTGCTATAAATATAAAGAATTTTCTGGAACTCTATTGTACAATCCTTGTATTATCTTAAAACGCTATAACGTCCACTTGAGAATTAAAAAAAATGTATATCGGATTATTAGAAATTTTATTCTCGTATGGGATAATTTGAAAGTTTGATATAATAAATTCCTAGATTAAGAGCGAATGGAAAGATGATCGAGTTCAGACAGGACAATAATTAGTATTGGTAATTTTGAAAGGCTATCGGTCGTTGCTGCTAATCAGCTTAAACTAGTCGAAATTATTCTTTAGGAGGGCGAACACAATGGAACAGTTTCCAGTAGCGATCAAAGAGATCGTGAGACACGATGATTAACGATGGACTCTAGAAATTCGTTTTTGTAACGCTCGTAACGTGTGTTAGTCATTGCTCTCCTTACGTCATAAAAATCATCTGCGACCGTCACGATCGTTGTTTCCATCTACTCTAATATATTACAAATGGAATCCATTGATCTGGATTTATAGTCACCGGTTGTGAAGATGCAATAAGTGTATCGGTTCTTCGACTTCTGTCTCACGCCTCTTGTTCCTTTGACTAGAGAGAGAGAGGGAGAGAGAGAGAGAGAGAGAGAGAGAGAGAGAGAGAGAGAGAGAGAGAGAGAGAGAGAGAGAGAGAGAAAGAGAGAAAGATGTCGATTAGAGGAATCGTGTTAATAATAAACTCTCGATAGAGTCATCGGCCCGCGAACACTTCCGCTAGCTTGTCTATAGCACGAGTTCGTCAGTCCGATTCAGCAGATACTTTTGAAAGGGGAAGTAAATAATACTTGAGTCCATAAGTACGTTCTGCGCGAAATTGACTGGTTTTCGCGGCAGAAAAATATCACAATCTTGACGCGCAGTATCAACACGGATGCAGTTGAATAGAAATCTGTGGATTGTGATTTCTTTTTGGGGCTTTTTTCGAGCGGCCCCGGGGCGAGGAGGGGGTGGAAAATTGGATGCGGGTTGTGGATTCGTCAAGTTATTTCGATTCGCGTGTCTAATTTGAAGTGAGGTCGACAGTCAGCGGAAGTGGTGCGATACGATAACGGAAGGAGGTACTTCGACCTGGAGTCTAGCTAGCACGACCGTGTTCGAGGTTCTCACGAACGACCGACCGGACAAACGAAACTCCGCTACTTACACTAGGCGTACATGTGCATTTCAGTATATGTCTTAAAAATACTCGAGTACGTTCTACTTGTCGATAAAAGGCAAGAGAATTGTTCCGCTCGTGTTCGACTATGTATAGTATGACGCGTCTATCTATCGGAAATACGTGCTTCGTGTGTCTCGATGGATTGACTTTTCGTAGGTAATTGTAACCAATAGGATCAAGGGACAATATTGAAATTCTCCTGTTCTATACTTTTCAATTCGTTAAGATCGCATTAAGATTCGCATTTACATCGATAGTCTTCCTTTACTTTACTTTAAACCGTGTATCCTTTTGACCAAGCGTCCGTCTCTGAGGAGGTCTACGGGCTATGCCTCCTAGCTAGCAGCTGCAACCGTGATCTCACAGCGATCTGGGCCAGCGCATAATCAAATGATAATTATGATAATTAGTGAAAAATTGGGAATTGGGGATTTCTCATGTACTCGCGTATTCGCATGATAATAATATAATGTATCTCGCAATTATGTATTATACACATCGTAAGATCGCGAAACGGCTTAAATGCCTTAAATCGTACACCTAAATCATACGTATAATATCTATGGTTCATATATACAAATTGTAAAATGTCCTCTTAATGAAAAAGTCGAGATTTAATCCTGTGTATACGTCTTTGGTGTGTATACATGTATATTCTTGTTTATACAATTGTATATAAACAAGCAGCGTGAACGTAGGTGTATAGTTTCCGCTATTTCTCTGCGCTCTCTTGCTCTCTTGCTTTCTTGCTCTCTCGCTCATCATCCTGTCTCATGGTTTTACTGTTGCTTGGCTACGGAACACATGATCACTCGCACACTGTCTTTGTACATGCACAGCGTCGTTTCTCTTTAATCAGTTCACTGCCATTAATCGCATCCGCGACGAGATTCCTCTTATTCGCCTGTTACCCCTGATACGCGAGCGTTTGATATTCTCTTAGCATTGGTGCTATAAAAAAAATATTCTTGGCTGCCGTTGCATTGGAAGATCTTCAGTCTAATCGAGTGGAGGCAGATGCAACCGTGGAGACAGTGGAAGATCCAATAGAGTTACGGGAAGCACTTATCGAGTGCCGCTGAACGGCACAATTTCTTTTTTTAATATTATAATTAATACTTTTTCCATTCCTCATGGAAATATAAGAACTTGGGTTGCATCAATTATACGGGTTTTGAGTTTTACAATAAGTTGTAGTCTCTCTCGTTTCTTGACACACTTGTATGAACACAAATGAATAAAGGAAGTTTCTTTTTTGTCTTTGGCGAGTTATCTTTAAAAAGTCTTTGAACTATGTATGTGGCAGATCGTAATGGCAATCGTTCCAATAATTTGATATTTTTTGCTATCAATGAATTTTGAATGAATAAGATCCTCTAATTAGAATCTCGTCACTACAGCGATCCTCTGCGACTGTCTTTCGACCCGCGCGATGGATCAATGTATCAGCCACTAGGAGAGACCATGCGGTATAAAGAAATTTGGAAAGATTGAAATTCTTAAAATTCGAGAAAATTGGGACAAACGATATTCCATCGACACCCACTGCTCTCCTTGTGGCTGCTTCAAGATGGTCAGTGTCGGTGGTAACTGGGTGGACAGGTATACGACGGATTAAGAGTGAAGCCACACCAGCTGGTCAAACCCGTTCACAATGGCTTTCTTCGAGCACGTATCCAACTTGAAAATGAACGAAATACATCTAGCAATCGAAACGCAATAAGTTCCAGTTTACTGTACTCTGTAAAATTTCGTTGGATCGGCTAGAGAATATAATGGCCCCATTCCTTCAGCATTAATTTAAGCATTATTCAAGGGATATAGAAGAACATTCAAGTGCAAGCTCCGGTACTTGGTCGGAAAGTATACAAACGAAACAAGGGAACTCGAATAATGCAAAATGTAGCCTTACGCAGAGACGTCATAAGTTCGGCGTGACTCATTTTTCTCATTCAGCTGTTGGTGTCTCATTAGGAATTAGGAGGACCCATATCAAGCACAACTGACACGCTTATCGACAGTTTACAACATTAAAAGGAACGTGAAAATACTAGACTTAAGGCAGCACTCTTCTGTACACCCGCCGTAAGCAGCTCCCGATTCGCGGGATCTTCAGGCCCAGACTGTCTTACCGTCACCACGTTGTCACCACTTGGCTTGACCCTTGGCCTACGGAATCGAAGATTGCTGTCTGACGGTTGGTCGAGGGTTAGCTGAAAGTTGTTCGGTTGTTCGAGTCTCAGACGGATACCCGACGCGGCAGTTGTTGGGCGAGGATCATAGCCTCGCTGGCCATTGGTCAAATGCTCGCACGGTGTTGATGCAATGGTGGCAGTTGCAGAAGCGGCGTAAGGGGCGGTCGGAGGTCCGTGCGCACGTTTAACGCGGGTAGCTGCTGCATGGGTAGCAGGTGGGAGATTTTCCCGGGTGAACGGCGCACCGTGAACCGAGGTCTCCGCCGCTTCCTCTGGAAGCCGCTGCAGCGGCAGCTACAGACTGACGTTTCGTCGTCCAACGAAATCGTATCTCCATGATTGCCGACTTGGCCTGACAGGATCGAGCCGTTCGCTGTTATCACGTCGCCCTCTAGTCGAACCGCACCCTGCGCCGCCTAGAAAAATTTTCGCGTTAGTAGTCAGTTTGACGTTGAGCGAGAATTGGTTTGAACATCAATCGGACGGGTTTCGTTACCTGAAGAGCTTCAGCTTCGTCTCGCCTCTCGTCCTCCGTATTCATCGTCACGAATCTCAGGACCAGCAAGTTAAGGGAGGCGGCTACGATCGCCAAGCCAAAGAGAATGAATATCAGTGCGAACATGACATACTCTGGCTTGTTGTCGAGGGCGTTATCCTTCTGCAGGGCGACCATGTCGCCGAATCCAATGGTCGTGAGGGTGATGAAGCAGTAGTAGATGGAGTCGAAATACGACCATCCTTCGTACCTGGAGAACGCTGCCGCTCCACCGGCGATCGTTAAGCACGATAACGTAGTCACCACACAGATTAGATTTATTTCCGAGGCCTGCAACAATTATTGCAACGGTATTGAGCTTCGGAAATCTTTCTACCGATGTGGCTGGTCTAAAATTCCTCTCTCAATATGTAAGGGACGACAGTACCTGGACGTCCTCACAGTTCAGAAGCCGCTTTACGTTCCGTATCACGACGGACGAGAACTTGTTCAGACGTTCTCCGATACTCTGGAACATTACGAGTCCTAACGGGATACCCACGATCGCGTAGAACATCGTGAATAGCTTACCGCTTATGGTGTTTGGCGTCGAATGTCCGTAACCTGAAAGTTGGAAATTTTTGGTCAACGATACGGAATGTGCCGCAGGATTTCCTCCTTAATCGCGATCGGTTAGGGATCATACGTGTACACACCGATAGTGGTAAGGACCGTGGTGGCATAGTAGAATGCTCCAGCGAATTTCCATTGTTGACCGGCTTTGTGAGGCTCCGTCTTCAGCACCACTGTTTCCATGATCTTGAAGTCGTCCTCACTTATATTGTACTTCCGTATAACCATCTTTTCAATGGCTGTTGAACAATTCATAAAATCAGACGTCAATCAACTACTTACTGCCACTAATTGTAAGAATAACGAGTGTCATTTTAAGCTCTGGGGCGCAAAACTAATTCATGGAGTTCATGGAGGAACCGTTCCGGTGGATAATTCGTTTATTATTAATTATTAAGCAACAGCTGTTGTAATATGGATTTTCGAATACCATATACCATGTATAAGAATGAGAGAGAAATTTCGGTTGTCATATTTTGGAAGAGGATATTTTTGGAGTCCGCTGGGTCGGGTAAGCGACCCCTTTTAACGCGACAGAAAATCGATACCCTTAACGAAATTAGATTTCGAGCGCGTTAAGTCGTTTTTATCCCGACGCGACGTATACCCTCTACTCCTCCGAAGCAATAAAATTCTTGGATTTGGGAGCTATGGAATGAACGACAACGATAAGCTGACAAGGAATCTACCGTCTAACGCTTCCTTGCGCCGTTTCTCCGTTTCGGACTCGAGAACGTCGAAGATTGCAGCACCGACGAGGAGGTAGGTGAACGTGAAGACGATCAACGATAGGGTCCGGACGTTTTGCTTCTTCATTCTCTAGTGAGCCACATGCTCACTAGCAGGGCCCCGGCCCTAACTACTTGCATCGCTCAGTGGGCTACGATTTGGTGTGCCGGGCCCATCACGACCCCTTCTCCTCCGCGACGCGAATCTTCTGGGGCCCCTGTCCTCGTCAGCGAGCGCTACAGACTCGGCACGCGGCTCCTCTTCTGCAGACTCTCTTCGTTCTTGCTGGGCACACCTGGCAGCTGCCTTCGTTCATCTGAAGCATCACATTTTATCATTTCACTCTCTTACTCAATAATAATAATGATTAATCATCGGCTGCTCTATCCTTCCCGCTGGCGCGAATGCACGAGGGGAGATATCGGTGCAAGTTTAATTCTATCCAAGGATTACTCGGAACCCGTGCGGCCAAGTAGGTGATAAGTGATCGGGTGAATGCGGAGCTCAACCGAGGAAATGGGCTTCTCAAGCGACTTCCGGGTCCGCGGTTTTAGAAGTGCGGTTGACTACCCTTTCAAACCCAGGCTGCTTCCAGTGGCACAGAGGGAGGGTCGCGAAGAATATAAAAAGACATAATCGTTCTTGCTTCGGGAGCGGGTTTTCTTTGTGAATCGTTCTTTGCAGCTCCCTCGAGCTCCCGCTCCGACCGAAAGATATCCGGTGGGTGACTGGTAGGCTAGGTGAGGCAAAAAATCTGCTGATACAGAAGGGCTCACCTGCAGCCTGTTCCGGGTTTTCCTTTACGTAGGACAAAGGGTTGAGCAGAATGATATGGCAGTGCTTTCGCTGCTCCCACTGCCACGTTCCCTCCATTCCTTGGCCTAGCACGCTACGTTCCCGATGTCGACTGCAACAGAATCATCAAGACAGGTATGTATTATCAAAATATCTCCTACCATGTATTGGTACCTAATTCTTTGCTAACTACGCTGATTGTATCTTTATGCAGATGTAAAAAGTTTGATTGATTATACGAGTTGAGCTTGATAACATTCTAAGGAAGATTGTATGCCATTAAGCGGGCATACTTTATGTGATTATTCCTTTAAGCTTCGCAGTTAGCTGGTCAGATGGGAAATCGAGCAGAAACTGCAAGTCGCTGCACTTTTAATCTCTTTTATCTCTTTTATCTCTTTTATGTTCGATCTTCCTCTTTCTTTCCTCCTCCAATATGGAGGATGATAGCTCGCAATGTCTGCGATAGCTTGATAGACAGTTTTCAGCAGTTTCAGCTATGTTCGGTAGTTTAAAAATGGATATCGGATGAAAATCTGTATTTGTAATTTGGTACGATCGCGAGAATGGTACGCGGTATAAAGTTATCGCGTTGCTAAATCGAAAATTCCGTGGTTAGAGCGATAACTATGCTAATTCTAGGGACACCCGCGACTGACATCATTTCTGCGTTATTGATCGTACGTGTACGTATAAAATGAAACGTCCATCCTCTAGCAATTGTCACATTACGTCAATGCGGTCGTCGAACTGTTCCTGAAATAATAGAGTCGAAATAAACTTTGATTTTCACGAGCGAATTTGCATGATTGAATACCTTCGGAAATAGTTATTCGGGTTATGCTCGCGTATGATTCTTGTTCGATAATAATTAAAGTTCTGCGACGACAATGGTAACCTATCGGACCGGCATAGATTCACGGGAGATTTTTTAATGTTTCAATAGTAATGAATTTGCTATTGCCATTTGGCATGTTCCGTTATCGCTATCGAAATTCCGCGCTACCACTTATTGAGAAATCTGGCAAGTAGTTGATCGATGAGCGCTCTCGTATCTTCGACATATTCATATCGATACTGGGATGTCAGGCATGTTTACCAAGTATTTCGGAGAAATATCGAGTTAATGGTAGGAAGTAAGCAGCGAAGAAGTTGATCGTCTATTTCGTGGATAGCGTATTTTCCGCTGTGTGCCTTCGGCTCGCTACACGCCGAAGAAGAGGAAGATCTTGAGCGAAAGTGATTTCACGCTGAGGCGGGAGTTAAAACCCTTAACCTTAAATCGCGAAAAGGTGCCGCGAAAGAACCCTCGCTCTATCCAGAAGCCCTTGATTACACCACTTGGGATAGGATCGGAGCATTTCCAATAAGCAGCCACGTGGAGCGCGCCACGAGGTTACTCTTCGGCCCGATAAGTGGCTGTTTGTTGGCCGGCTCGGGATGCCCGAGACGATCTCAAAGAGCGAAGCTTCGACTATGGAGTGATGCCCAGGATTGAGATGAAACCGTGGCGTGGTAATTGCCACTTGCCGTGTTCTGCGGCGTTTCTTCCGTCGCGTCATTGAGGTGGGGTTGGGATCGGGGCTGGGACCGGGGCTGGGACCGGGGCTGGGACCGGGGCTGGGACCGGGGACCGACGCAACAAAAGTGACATTTTCCACCTTACCCACCGCTATCCAATTAAAAGTCCTTGATTACGACTGAGGGAAACCGTGTCGAGAGCATCCGATTCTCGGCGCCGTGGATTATCGAGGATGCCGCTTAAAAGCGGCAACTGTGTACACAGCGCGATTAAACTAGCGGGTTGGCAGTGTACGAGCGGCTGATTGCCCGGATCTTCCGATCTTCCTTCCTCTGCGGATTCCGCAGAAATAAACGAAGGCCTTGGAACGAGTTTTCTCCATAACTAGCTTGAATTTTGCTCCGGTACCAGACACGTGCACTACCCACCAACGGACCCGTGTGTACGTACGTGTTCCGTAGATAGGAGGCTGGTGAAAGTATCCTCTGGATCTCTAGATAATTTTTCATCTCCTTCGGGACACCGTTGAGATAATTCCGCATAAAAGTTACAGCTTGCAGAATGACTGCAGTTTTGCGAAATTCGGAGATCGCCAGATTCGTGGATTCCTAATTTATAATTGAAAGTCGCCGGCCCAGCTGGAAGCAGCTGGATGAAACTCCTCAAGTAAAGTTTGCAGGGACGATTCGTGACTGCTCGTCTAATCCGTGCGCGAGCTAATTCGTTCTCGTGACAGGATTTGCCTCAGCGAACTTCCGGTTAGTCGCGGCACGAAACCTCCGCTGCCTCATAAAATTTGCAACGAGAGCGGTAAATACGTACGGGATCCAGTGCGGGCGCGCTCGGGATTTCCATTTAGCGCTAATTTCCACGGCGGCCAATTGAAAATTACTCTGTATAACGCAGGGACCAATCGGTATAGCCTTCGCGTATACCGATATGTATATCGATTTTCTTGAGTTACACTTCTGTGCTCGGTTTTCCTTTCCCTGATTTTGCGATTGACTGACTACTTCTGCCATATTAAACAAATACCGCGCAACTTTGTACTATAAATTGTACAATTGTACAATTGTACAATTTATTCACCTGGAACAGACAGACTGTCACTTTTGGATTGATAAAATCTGCGTTCTAACACTTTTAGTACGTATAATACCTATCGTTTGGTTTAATTTACGATTCGAATTTACAATTCTCTTGCGTAGCAACGTTGGAGCTTCTATGCAATCCGAATCCTCTCAACTACTCGATAATGATCGAGTAATCCACGATGTTATACTGAGAAATTCGATATTTAGTTCTCTACTCAAATTCTCAAAGAGAATGTTTTATCGCGAAAAAACCCGATGAAGAACCGACACAGTATCGAATTTTTTTCAATGGCATGTTGGAGAATATAGCGCATTGAAGTTTGTTTACGCGGAGGCAGTTCTATACGCAGAACAGTGTATGATGTATATAATTTTGTATAACTCTATTTAACTGTCCGTAAAATCAACATATCCTCAGCGTCTTAATAAAAATCAGCTGCCAATGGTTCACACGTTTTGAATGTATTGAACTCAAGATCATTTCCTTTCTAAAAGAGTTCTGATATTTGAGTTCTGACAAGGCAGCAACTTAAAGTCGATGCATTTGCCAGTGCTATTCTCAAGCTCACAGTATTGTCAGTCAGTATTGAAAATCCTAAGAGTGAGCGTCTTTGACGATCAAACGAGTGACCCATTTCTTTGATACGATATCGATGCCATGATCAAAAGACACTTGCGAAACAAGGAATAAGGTTGCGCTTGTTAATACTCCAATGATCGATTCTAGCCGTCGATACACGACACGTTTGTTTCGTAAGTTTTTGGTCAAATATATTTGAAACGGGTCAAAGTATCAAAGATACGGAAAAATGAAAAAAAACCGGCCTGCCTTTATTCTACTACGGGAGGATGAATGAGTCGATCTGTTGACGGTGTTGCACTAGAATTAATTAAGTGTTCAGTTACCGTATAACGCTAAGAGGCATTGGCGTTTTCGATTACGATCCATCCTTACTCATCGACAAGGGGCGGAAGAAGCAGGCCTCTTCTCCATCGAACCTTCTCGAGGCATATCCCGATGAAATCTCCGGCATTGTTTTATCAGGGTCTCAAGGCCGTTTTCGAGACTAATTCATTAAGGAGTGTTTTGCTTCTCGGTTCGAGAGGCAAGATCGCGACTCGAACGATTCTCGTCTCTGCTACTGTAAGCCTTACACTACCGTAACTTTTTGCCAACGTGCATTCTTCATTACTCGTTAGATCAACAATACTATTTGCGATCGAATATCAACATTCTAACTCTTCGCAGCAGAATCGGCTTTTCTGCGACGTTACGCGACTTAAGTGGAAACATTCGTTTTAGTCCGTTGCGCCCCATGTCTGGCTTATGGCGGTGTCATTCCACTTTCAATTTCTTGGGCCTAACTGCTAGGGCTATATTTCTCCGTTACGTCAAGGCACCGGTTCATTTCCGGAGAAAAAGGGTGTGCCTCTCCCTCTGATTATGTATCGGTTCCATTCTGTTTACTCCGATACCTCGCCTCGTTGCATAATAAATGTTTCATCCGCGAAACCCAATACGACGTGATGTGTCTACGGATTTATTTTCTCTATTCCAAGACTTTGCTGGAAATATCGATATAGGTATATGCGTCTATGTACACCTACGTATGTACGAATGTTTGCATATCCTCTTGATTGTGACTCCGATAAGCTCTGGAAGTACCGTTTGTTTTCCTTGCTCGGCTTGTCGTGGCCTTATTCCAGCAGTTGATCTCTTTCAGCCCCAATATGTATAATAAATAACGCTTGGGCCCCAGCCCTTCCGTTTTCGTGTTTTCCTTGTCCTCCCAGTGGGCAAGCCGAACAATTTTGCTCGCCCTCATCTCGTGTATCTCTCCGCGCCAGCAAATTCCTTCGCTTCGTCTAACTAACATTTCGACCCATTCTTGCTACCAACTTTTTCACTCGTAAAGCTGATCCCGGAAGATGTTGCTACGTTTGATTTATGAATATCACATTCGCGATATGGTGCAATTATAATATGATAATTCGGTGCGGAGTTACATTTGAAAATTACTTTTCTTCGCAATGTAAATTAACGGTCGACGAGTGTTGCACATATTGGAATATTAAATTCACGAACAGCTTGCATGTTACATTTCAGCAGGAACGGTGAAATGATTTTTCCACCGGTGAGGCGTGCGCCGGTGTATCTCATACCTTCATTTTCGTCGTTTCGCTTCCATTTGCAGCGGCGCGGCGCGGCGCGGCGTTCCCTCATATTTCTTCGAAGGATCTTGATCCATCTTGCTCCTTGCTACTTTTGCCTCTCGTTTCGCCTTCCCGACGGGATTACCGCCGTCTTAGATTAATGCGTACTGCTTCCATCGTTACGCGAATGGCGTCTGTGGCCTCACGACTCTCACGAGTCCAAATTAAATGGACTGTTGTACAGGGAGCCTCGTACAGTAATTAATCGAGTACTGTGTATCTTTATCTTTCGTTTTTGACATTTTTAATTGTCATTTCCATTGAAGCAACACTCAAATGAACGTTTAGTAACAATTTTTCTCATCCATTTTACACAACTGGATTTTTTCTAAAATGATTCCTTCCAATCCGTTTTGCCATGAGTATTCGATCGATGCTTTTCTAACTGTCCGTAACGCGACAGAGGGGCAAAGGTGCACTTTATGACCCTTATGATGTTTCCGGCCAAATAGCCCGCATTTTTTCTCACGATGTGTAGGCCGCGTCCAGTAACAATTCATTTCCGCCATTCCGTATCCATTTGCCGGTCGATAGCTAGTTGTCCAGTGATATTTCTTCGTAAAACGGGGCGCTCCTTCTGCTCCTGCTTATTCCATTTTTTCACCGGCCAGAAATCGAGTCGGAGCCGGTGCCGGAATTACCCACGGCCCCGAATAAATGCAAGGCTTTGGGATTCGGTGCCGAGGGAATTTGCAATGGTAAGCGATCGCGGGACTTAAGATTAGGCTCTCTCGTTCCTGCTTCTTTTCCTCTGGCCGCGCTTCTCCGATGTGCTCTTCACTTTTCTTATCTCGCTTTATCGTTATTCCTCCTAATGTAAGACTACTTATTCATTGACCTCATCACCGGTCCTTGAATCTTACCAGAGCCTATTTTCTTACGGCAGAACTTTTGATAGAAGAAATTCTCGTATAAGTCTGTCGATTTTTTCCAGTGTCCAACGCGCAGTGGAGATTTGGCAAGTGGAGAGGAGTGCGGCTAGTCTGTATCGCAAAGTTCTGACCGAGTAATTTTGCCACTTGGTCCTTTCTGACTCTTGACGTATGTACTTTGACGTATCGTGGATCCAGTGACAAGTGGAATTGTTCTGGAGGAGTGGTGTTTGCGGCAAAAAGCTGGGACTGAATCGTTGCGCCCACAGGGCAACATCCGAGGATTCGTAGAATTCGCGAGAGATAAGTTCAACCAATCTCGGACGCGGTGAGCCTCGAAATGTCTGCCCGAATCAAATCCACTCTACTCGGTCGGGATAAATTAACGTTCTCTCGGTGGCTGTGGCGACGGCGCGGCAGCAGCCCAGATTGGTGGCTCCATGTTTTATTGAATTTATGATAAATTGCTTTTAAAACTCTCATCCACGCCCTGAGGGACCGCCTTCCTCGAGCAGGCCCTATTTCACCAACTTCTGCTCGAAGAGACTGGAAACTGTCCTGTGTTAGGTGCTTCCCACTCGCAGCCGGAAAACCGAGATCTCGACTGCATCGCCATGAAAACTCTTCACCCGTGTAAATCAGCCCTACATTGCCGTTATTACATTAACACGAATAACTTTGGAGCACAATCTGCTGTCTATCTCCATTAAGATTTGAGAAAAGCATTATTAGTGCTTTCAAGAATAAACTGCGTTTTCGGTCGAAATTTTTGGATTAAGGATTAAGGAATGACCCGATTTTTAGAGATTTCGATAAGAGCGTGTCGTAAGGGCCACCTTGTCCCGTTTCCCTTAAACGTTTGTAACATTGCCTAACACGGTATTCGACTTTTTCAAGCGTCAAATCGGTGCGCCAAACTAATCGAGGGAAAACTGGGAAGGGAAATTAATCGGTGATCGATTCTATCGACGCCGACGCTTCTCAGCCGGATGCATGCCACAGTACAAAGGGTTTCGAATGTTTCACGGTTCTAAATCGGACGCGGTGTTCTGTGCACTTGTTACGCTCCGGGTCGTTTATATCGCCGATTTTCCAATTGCACCCGCGATTCTCACCGAGGTACACGCGTTTGCACCTATTAGCAATTACACCATTGTTACATTGTTTTTATAATTTGCAAGATTTACTGTGACCAATGCGAAAAAATCTCAAGGTGAGTAAGATCGGAATAAGGCACTTTCGCAGATATAAACGTCGAGAGTCACACCTCGAACTAAGGAGGGGGTTATTGTTTCGCGATATCGGTTCGCCATTGTCGTACCCTTGGTAAGGTCGTAGGTTTAATAGAGCCGGTTATTGCCCAGTTTGCTACATCGTCCAATAATATCCGCTGTTATTATTTGCCTGGCAGTGCTCCCCGAGAACTTATTGTTTCTGGTGGGGAGTTATTAGTACCAGTGAATCGATGGTAACAGCGAACTATGGTACATATTATTGGTTCACCTTTCGAAAATCTTTCAATTTCACTTTGGGGAGCCTATCTTGCAGGAGGATAGCCTTAATAGCGAGGAATTTACAGAATTACAAATTGGTCCATGTATTATATCGACCAGTCTCCTTATCCGATACGTGTGGACAATAGGATACTGAATGCGATCAAGGGGCAGTTACGTACTTCCTATGCATACAGTAATTTGCATTATCTGAGTCGAGCAGGTTGCGTGCGTGACAGCACATGTATTATGTACCCTGTACTCCGATAGCTCACCTATAATTTATTTGCCAGTGCGAGTGTTACTTATTGGCCACCCTCTATCTTATCGATCCGTCCTTGGCAATTCTTTTCCTCGATCGGGGTACGAGGAGCATTCGTCACTTTGCTCCAGAGAAAAACAATTTGCGAATTTATCATAATCCTCATCCTCGGCTAATCAATGGTTGGCGGTAACTGAATATAATTGGTTTATTTTGTTCATTTTCCTCTAGAGTCTAGAGTCTAGACCGTGCAATGGTGTGAATTTTCTTAAAATCCGCGAATCCAAGGGAATTCGCCGATGGTTCGTTTTGCACCAGCCGTTTGCACGGGGAGACAGTGGTGTAGCAATGCAATAAATCATCCGGAAATTCAAACATCGGACGAACACCGCACACGAAATAGAGTAGAGGCGAGTGGTAGAGGCGAGTTTTTCGGACCGCTCGGTGTTGTTTCGTTCATTATTATCGGTCAGAGATGCTCTTCTAACGAAAGACGGCCAAGGGAAGATGAAATTCGTGGTTCGAGAAGGATTTTCCTTCGGAGCACTTTTCTCGGAGATGCGCTGACACATCCGAAGGCAGGAGAATCGAGAAGAGGCTCTCGCTTCCGCTCACTTTCCTTCGATTCAATTACATTAGAGGACGCTGAGGATCTCTCTCCTCGAGCCGGATGCCTCGACACTTTTATTTCCTTTGCTTCTGCCGTCCTGCATTTCTGGCATTGTTCTATATGCTTGCTTCTGTTTCTTCATTCTCTTCTTTCAGGTTTGTTCTTTCAATCGAGATTTGTGTCATTTGAGATCCTAGCGCATTACCGTCAATTCCCCGGGTGTGTATTCTCTATTGGTAACTTTGTCACAATGGTTTTGGTCGTTCTCCGACGCTGTCGGCTCCGGGCAAAAACCATTGAGCGAGACCAAAACGTTTCGAAATTCCAGTAGCCTGACCGACACGGCGCGGCCCGAGAACGCGCAAACTTTTTGTCACGAAATCGAAGGGCCGCAGGATTATAAGGGGAGAAGAGTGAGGTGAGAGTACGGTCATCCAACTGGTTGAAAGCACTTCTGACCCCTCATGAACGACTGGACTGACTAATGATTAATGGTCAGACACGTAAAAAAGCTTTCAGGTTTTTATTTCCTTTCCTTGCTTCTCACTTTCTGCCCTTTCTCAGTCGCTGGCACTCTTCGCAGGGTTTATCAGACTACACCCCTCGAAAGGACCATTCTTCCCCTTCCCTTTACCTCTACCTTTCCATCTCTTTTCTCGAGTAAGAAATAATTTTCCTGCCAAATGCAGGTCACGATTTATCTCATTGCCGTCTCATTGAGAGAGAAAAGTCCAATTTGAATTGCCCGTTAAATATTGGTTCGAGGTGAACAATTGGCAGGACAATTTGGCAGATTCACGGCTTTCATGGTGGTTCGAGCGACGATCCTTGGCGGAAAGTGTGTATCAGCCGACACTTATTCGCGGGTGATGGATGGTAGCGCGAAAATGAAAAGCTGCTTTTGATTTATCGTTCCCAGCCGCGAGCCGATTATCCTGTCCTCCAAGCCACGAGGATTATGCACAGGCTGTACAAACCCTGCGGGCCTCTTGCGTCACGGGGCAAATTATGCCGTTATTAAAGCGAGCTTCGAGCTGTCGGAAGAAGGTAGTGATACTAATGAGACAGAAATTACACGCTACGCCGATAGCGCAGCTCAGCCGGAATTTTCGGAAATCTTGCTGATTTGGAAAGTTGTAATTGATAGATTGGCCGAGTAAGAGATTAATCGCGCTGGATTCGAACCACGCTAGTCGGAAGAAGAGGGCTTGGACAAACTTGACTCGCTGGCCAATTATCATTTTTTCAGTCAATATTCTCCTGTGCGAATTTTCTGTCTCCGAGAGATTAACTTTCTCGATGAATTTTAGGTGGGCGAAGTTTGTTGCATTGACGGGAATCGACGTCCGCCAAAGTTGTAATTTCGTATTGAAAGACATCCGTAAGAAGCGAATTCGAGTAATTTACAGTTGATCACTATCCAGTCAAGTTATTAAAGTATTTCAATTATAGTTTTCCATTGGGCTCGAGTCGAACGAGGATTTGGAAATTGTGCTACAAGAATCCTTGCTGTTCGACTTGCGTGTTACTCGGCTCGAGCATGATCGCGCATAATAGTCCAAGAAGATTTTTTCCGGGAGGCAAGAACTTTTCAAGGAAATCAGGACATTGATAAGCGAGTTGTTGGCAGCACAAAACAGTGTCGTACAGTTGGAACGACTCCAAACTGTTGGGTAGAGTATCCCAGGCCGCACTAGCTGGGAGTTTCGCTGATGGAAACAACAACGACCAGTTAATTACCTCGCGTGCATTTGAAAACAGAGCCTAATTCCCAAAAGAATGCCAAGGCTTCTCTCCACCCAGCTATTCTTTTTGCGCCAGGAGGAGCAATTAATTAACGGGAGAAAAATACGAGACTAATGGCGGCGAAAGCGAGATTATTCTAAAACCGCCAAATTCTCCCGTTTAACCGACTCTCCTGCTGGTCGCGAGGGGAATCGCGAGCCCTTTCACGATCCTCATTGTGCGGATTGAAGCTTAATCCCGAAGGCTAATTCGACGGGTAATTGCTTCAGAGGAGCGAGAATTTTTCCAAATTTCCTTTCTCGGGTCGCCGCCGAGACTAGTGATGCAATCTTATGTTAGCCGCAGTTGGTTCGCCAAAGAGGAAATTGCGATGCAACGACTGTGTCGTAAAGGATATCTCGCCCGTAGGATTCCCTTAGGTTCGCGCCTGGTGCGACTGACATAACACTGACATAAACGTCTAATCTTGGCCACAGTCCTGGCGATAAGGGTTGGCGATTAATTGGCTGTTATGAACAATAAACGAGACGCTCCCGCGTAATTCCGGCTGCACACGGCGAAGCGTGCGATCTCGCTCCGCGCGTTTAATTAGTTGCGCGTAACCCTTGCAATTAGCGCTAGCTCGACGAGGGCGCAAGACCTTTGGACGAATATCTAGAACCGCAGGGCAAGCAATCTCAGGTTTCAAATGACTATATCTGCCAGCGGTACTTTCATCCAGACTATAGGGGAGAAGCCTTTCTAGAAATGTGTAGTCAGGGAGAATAGGAGTTGAGTGCTCGCGATTCTTAACAGCTTGTTGTTGCCGAATAGTTTTTTTTTTCTTTTTTTTTCGCTTAGAACAAAGCAACTCGCCACTTTTCATGCCGGAAAACTTGTGCACAAAAAGCCAGGAGCCAGGCCTTCGCTCCACCGGGATGAAGTTTTCGGCCGAGACACTAGTGTTTCCAGGGATAAAAGAGCGGAGAGAAGTATGTAGCGTGTTACACGCGTTGCAAATATACCAGCCACGTATAGAAGAGTCTGACACAATATGATTGTAGTAGGCCGGCGATACACGAGTGCAACAAGAGTGCAACAAGAGTGCAACAAGAGTGCAACAAGAGTGCAACAAGTCTTCCTATTAACCCTTTCGCTGCAACATGGTTCAGTTCAAGTGCCCCCTCGTGCACGTTGCTCACCGAACAATGAATGATTAGTTGGACTCGTCCCTGTGTGCCGTGTCGCACATCCTCACCCTCTCTCGCTTTTCAGTTCCACTGACACGAGCTCAAACCAAAATACTTGCAACTTTCTCGTGCTTCGACTCTTTTCTCCCGTGTATTGTCGTATCGGAAGTTTTCAACTTTCCAAGTGTGTATCTTCCTTTCGACGTGTCAAGAATTTAGTGTAAACGGGTAATTTGTGTAAATAGGGAACCTAAGAAGAAATGGACATTTCTATCGATAATAGAAATTAATAGAAATATTTTACAAAGAAAAGGATTTGCGCTAATGATTCCGATACTATTGGCAGACCAACAGCGTGATTATAAAATGACGAGTAACCCTGGCCCGGATCACAGCCCTCGGTAATACTATTTCCACGCGGATATTCGAAGCGAGGCCAATGAAGTCACCCGGGCAAAGCAGAGCGCTCACTGAAATAATTCAACTAGCGGGATTTTTCCGGAATCCGATGGAAATAGGGTGAATCAGCTCGCCTCGTCCAGCAGTCATTCAAAACGCTCGTTCGATCAATTTGCTCTCGTGACCGAGCTTGGTAATCGTCGTCTCTGAAAAACTTGCAAAAATACAACCGAATGTGACCCACTCGCCTTGCGAGGGTAAAAGTATCAATTCGGGTGAGGACACGACCGATATCCTATCGGGTATATTGGATCGTTCGATGCTTTCATAGTGAAGTGTCTTATGACATTTTCTTTTGTCAAATAGATTAGTTTTCTTTAGAATATGTGTGAACGATTACCCTAATTCCAATTCTATTTGAAATCTCTCAAGTTCTCTGAATTGCTGTTTGCGTTAGCTATTGCTTTCCCAAGGGACTGTTTAAAACGCGTTTGCAAAAGTATCGTCCAACTTCGAATAAACCGTTGCAACCTCAAGGAGAGCCATTGTCCCGATAACACAATCTTGCGGAAGTCGTATGGTGGCAGTAACGTTCTAATATCGTACATTAGGCGAGTAAGTAAGGTAAGGTTTTTAACCAACGACCAGCCCGAACGATCCTTACGGCGACAGAAAGTCGCCCTACTGGATGCGCACTTGGCCAGCATCGCTACCGAAAAACTGGCCTCGCCGACGCTTAAGAAACTTTTTCATTGACCCGTTTCAATCGTACAATGCTACGATTTTCACAATGACGCGAATAGCTCGCGATTCGTGCCAATCAGCCGTCGGCGTCGCTACAATCTCTGATTTTGACATACTTAACTAACATTTTCTGTCACGTTACATCCCGCTAATGGAAATTGCTCTCAAACGCAATAAATAATTCGCTGGTAATGGAGGGAACGTTCCGTTTCATTTGAGAGAATCCTATATTGTCGAATAACTTTGTGTTTGTAATTTGACGATGTCCTCCGTTTCCGGAAAAAGGGTTATATTTTACTTGGAGTACGTAGGCTGGAGATATTGTTCGGCTGGCAATTTTGTCCCGCAATTTGCGACTGGTATTGTACTCGAAGGCCGACATAAAGATTTGGGCGGATAAACATCGTCTATTCTTTGACAAAGGTCCAATCGATCCGAAGAACGTGTCCTTGATGTTCCGTGAGCACCTACGGACCGGACCAACGGTCTTACATTAGCTTCGTGTCTAGCTTCACCCAACGATTCGTACACGTGGACGACAGAGAGTTGGTACTATGCAGTTACACACTACTGTAACGGGTACTTGTATTCTCAATAGTGACGTTGAGAAGTCGCCAAGAAATAATCCAGGCATCTACGATCGTCTCGTATTGTTTTCCTCGCTGCACGACAATTGTAAAAGTTCCGAAGGTACCAATCGAGATATACACGTAGATATGTACGTACTTACGGTACGTATGTACATACAAGTAGAATACGTATAGGGTCGACGTAGTACGATCTTGGGTAGTGTATGCAATTTCCAGAGCAGAGATTCTTCCGATGGCGGTATTGCATGTTCCAAGGAAAAGCACTGTTCGGCATGCGATAAACTTCGCGAATACTTGTGCACTCAGCTTCCTGGGGGCTCTATTGTGGTAACTTTCATTTTATACCCATTTGCGTATGCGCTACGTTCAAAGATAAATTTGGCCATTTCGCAGAGAAAAAATAAGTTAGGGGAAAGGACGAAAAAATCATGAAAGTGGGAACGGAATTATACGGCGAGCGTTTTAAACGCGAAAAATGAGGAAATTAATTGTCCGACAGAAAATTGCGAGTGTTATCCGGAGGACTTTGAGTTGAAAATGTCAAATAAATCGGGAACGGATCTGTTGGTTAGTTCCGCATTGTCGCGTTCACTTGGCTCCTGTTTATCTGCGAAAATCTGAGTCCAGCCGGTGCCGCTGAACAGTTAATTTTCGACAGAAACCTGAAAACAATTACGATATAACTGAATGCTCCAGACTCGCCAGTGTTTCGCGCAGCATTCACGGAGCGGCTTGATCCTACCCTTGTTTATTACGACGACCAAGTGCTCATTTTGTTCTCTCACGTACCCTCTTATTGCGGAGTACTAAACATAATGACACCAGCTTGCGTGAAATTATTCCTTCCACCAGGGGTATAAATCTAAATGGAAGTTGAAATCGTGTTTCTTGGGTGCCGCAACGTCTCTCATATTTTCCCTAATATTCATCGCCTTTTTACCTTGGTCAGAAATATCGGATAACGATACAATTATGCGATACGTTGGCAGTAGACCTTCGCTTAAATACCGGCGCATAATAATGCACGTACGTGTACAATATGCGAGGGTTGCCGTTTCGCGGGTACAAAATCGCGTGCACAGAAACGCGTGCACAGAAACGCGTGCACAGAAACGCGAATACCACTGATTACTTATCTCCTAACGAGAGGCCTGATTGAAAAGTTCCCCCTTTGAGTGTGGGTTCTTTGGAGCGGAGTGGGTTTTTTGCTCGGGTACGCGAGGAAAACTAGTAGTTTGTTGCATATCTTTCGCGGAGTTGATCCAACAAGTTTTCTATGGGAGCTGCTTATACGTATACATAGTGTATACATACGTATTCGTCTACGCGAGCGTATAGGTGTACGTACGTGTACATGCGTACATACATACATGTATATCGATTGGAGCCGAGGGTGAAGGGACGCACCGGGCGCCATGGCGCCCTCTTTCCAGCCCCTCCAGACAACAACGGTCGAATATAGCCGAGCCGATATGGGAGCTAATGAACCAATTACGCGTAATAGGGCCGCCGCCTTCGAGGAACGACGACTGTCTCGCTTTTCTTCTCTACTTCAAGGACTCGTGTCATGCAAACAATGCCCCCGACGCGACGCGACGATCACATATCCCCTGTCCGGTGTATTTAGTCCGCCATGCATTCCCTTTCTCGCCCTTCTATTCACTTATCGCTAGTTCATTGAACACTCTCCTCTCTTTTTCTCCGTTCTCTTCATTCGACGAGTCTTTCGACCTACATCCTAGCTATTTTTATTGTCGCTTTCTATCCTTGCTCGGTGTTTTAATTGAGCCAGCCTCGAGCGATAAGGCGTTTTGCATTGTGAGAACAGTCTGTTTCCGATCCACGATGCTCGTGCGTACCGAAGAGGCGACTCGGGTTCGGGTTCGGGCTCGGGCTCGGGCTCGAAATGTTAATTCTCAAGCACAATTTAGTTGCGGTGCAAACAGTTTCGTCGGTAGAGCGATTGTTCCGTAAGCAAAGCTGTCGCGGTAAATATTTCCGAATGTGCCGAACCGCTTTGCCAGACAAAACTGTCGGTTCGAGTCGATTCCGTTTAATGGATAACCGCTTCGTGTCTGCAACATGTAGCATCAAACATTCTCTGTTTGCCGTCTGTAAACTTTGTACTAATCTCAATTTACTTATCCAGCCACGTTAACTTTTTACTTGCTGGCGCGAGACACGGTGGGTCTTTCTCAGCACGTTTCTCGCGAATCGCTTACATTTATTTCCAACGGAAGGTTATCTTGGTTTTGCCCTGTAAAAGAATACAAGAGCAACAAAGGCTGTATTGGAAGGTCCTTTGAATATAAGATACAATTTCTGCTTGGCCGATCGGTTGAGCTCCTTTGTACCATTCGCTAGCATTGTACGTGTTACATATTCGGAAAGGAATTACAGCGGAATGGCAGGCATCGAGAAACTCGAGTTGCGAGTATCGCGTTTCCAAAGGACTAGCACATAGGGAAACTGAAATTTTCATCGATTAGCGTCTAGCGGCCTCGCCTTAGCTACAGAGAAAAAAGCTTGGAATTTCTTCTGCGGAGCACAGCTTAGTGCCCTCGTTTTTTGCTAATAACAAAATTCTTTGTTATGTGACCTACTCGTCGCGTCGCGTGACCTACTTTGACTCGCGGTAAAAAAGTGCTACTGCAAGAAATTGAGTTATTTCACTATTGGGAGACGCGAGGCAGAAGAAAATTCAGTCAGCGATATTTGTAGATGCCTGGAAATATCGTCGAGGGCGATAAAGGATCCGGTTGTTAGAAGCAATGCCGACAGATCGATAGATCATAATACAGATAAATATTCGTGGTTACACTCCGATCACCGGGAATCGAATATCGCTCATTTTTCCGGATCAGTCGCCACCCTTTGTTCGGGCTTTGTGTTCGATTGCGTCCAAGTTTTAATTAGCACGCTCATCGACAATGAAATGGGCTCACCGGCTAAAATGGGTGAGCAACGCAGACTTATCGCGAGGAAAGAAAAAAAAAAAAATCAGAGCTGAAGATGAATTATTCGACCAGCGAACCCATTTTCCGCCACTACCAAATATGTTGCCATTGATAAAGGCGACTCACAATCCGATCCACGTTCAATTATTCTCGCATACCGTTAATTAACCAAACCTAATCCTACGCGGAAAGGTTAATTATAAATTCGGACTATGAATGAATCATTGAAAAAGATGAATAAAATGATCTCGTTGTAGACAAGTTTCCTAGACGATCGAGTAGATTGTAAGTGATGGAACATATGGCCATACACACGGTACGCTAAGGTGAATCACTTCTAGCCATCGCCTACCACGGTGGTTTCCGGTGATGCGGCGCGTTATTAGAAGCATTAATTATCCCTCCGTTGCCAAGGACTACCTCCCGATACACGAGAGGTATCGAAATTCCCGGTACCTCGTCAACGAGATCCGCTCCGAGCAGATGGATATTCGAAGCAGCCCAGTCAAGCCGAAAATCGAACAAACTTCGGGAGCCAAAGAGGAAAGAGTTCTATCTGCAAACCCGCACCCAAACCCGAACCCAAACCCGAACCCGAACGATTTCATCTCGATCTGCAATTGGATCCTTTGAGATGACGGTAAAGTCCCGTAGAGTAGCCGAGGACAATGAAATTCATCGAATTCACTAAACTGAACGATAATGGCCGAATGAGGTAATTGACGCTGGCTTCTACCAGGACTGGGAATAAATTGTTCAGTTAGGTATGCGTTCGACTTCCTCTTGTCTTTTGTTGTTCTCGACTTCCTCTAACGAAGCCGCAGCGACTTGGCATGGTGACCTTTATGGTGACCTTTATGGTCCTGTCCCTTAGATAATAGATCACTATCCTGACTGTCCAGTGGCCCAGCTCCGCTCGGCCAAATTAATAATCGGCTTTTGTGTCGGTAAAGCGTTCGAATGTCCTATTGGAGTCTTGCATCGCGATTGGCTTCTATCATTCATATATCTTATGACATATCATACGATGTATCTACGCCTAGTATCCAACGTACGAAGAATATGGTATGTACGCAAAATCAGAATACCGTACAAAATGCTCTCTGTACTGTACAACTCGATGGCAAATTAGTCAGGATTGCCGATTGCGATTACGGTAGAATTAACTTTAGCGGTGCAAACCAAAACTTTTACTACATACCGTATAATGTATCGTGCACGATGACCGAGCCAATGAGTCGTGTCCCAAATTTATGATTCCCGACTGAAAGGGCTTCCGTTTGGCAGAAAATACGCCAAAAATGATCGGATAAATACACGTGTGTGATATTCTTGCTATCGCGTTTAATTTGGACGATAGACGCGCGCTGCACCGCGATATTTCACCGGGGAAATTAAACACGAAGTTTTGGCTATCTTGCGATCGATTTGGCTTGGCAGATAAAATTTAATATACGAGCACGTTGTTTTATGTAGCGGCAACTGACATCGCGATATGCATCTTCCATCGTATGCTGAATATGTTAACGCGGATCCGAGCAAGAAGAATAGAGATTAACGAATGCCAATGTGAAAAAAAGTCTTCTCAGAGTAATTGTTTCGACACTGACCGAGTCATCGCCGACAAACAGCGCCAACGTTAAATCTGGCATAACGCTCTAAACGAGCCAGCCCTGGTAGTTTTCAAATTCACTTGGCTGCACTTGCATCAACATCGTCAACTTAATCCGCTTGAGCATAAAACAATTTGAAATTTCGCGTGGGAGAGTTTGAAAATTTCCCTCAAGTTAGCCGGTTGACGTGCACTTAACTCCGGGGTTATGCAGTCCTGCACTGCGCGCATGATGTCCCGTGTCATCCAATTCGCAACTTGGGGAAATTAGCTAAAATTCCGACAATTTTCGCACTAGTAAATTTCGTAACACTTGGTGATTCAATTGACGCTAATAAACCAAGAGCTATTGTGTCACTCGTAGATGTAATTCCGTTCGAGTGTCGCAGGGAAAAGTCACCGCGACCGCAAGTTGCGTAAAAGTTGCGTAAAAGTCGCGTAAAAGTCGCGTAAAAGCTGCTTTCAGGCGAGTTCGGATTATTTCGCTTCTCATTGAACTGCTCGTGATCCGTATAACGAGAGTGTTACATTGCCAAGCGAACATTCGGTTCGAGCATAGATAATGTCCATGTATGATTACCCAAGAGGCTTTCCACCCGCAACACGGAACCTACGTACGGGCGATAGGATGTTACGCGAGTCGATTCGACCACCGTTTAAAATGCACCACTACTCCGCCAGAGTTTAATTAGATGACGCGTCGAGTAACGATTCAAATCGTCCTCCACGATGTTTAATTCGATTTGATAACGATCGTCAATTACCGTCGTGGCATGTCTGTTTGAAAGATAAATCGGGTTCGAGCAGCGAAACAAAGGCAAAACAAAGGCAAAACAAAGGCAAACCAAAGGCGCAACAAAGCTCTTGGAGGAACATTTGTCGAAGATTGTCTACCAGAGAGTTCTAAAGGGTAAGGGCGGCTGGTGAATGTTACCAACGTAGCAGCACTCCTCCAAATGTCCTCCAGAGAATTTATTCCGGATTTTTCTGACGCGTACAGATGTTGAGCGGTTTTATAAATGGAGGCGCAAAGTCGCGAGCCGTAAATAACTTGACGTCGCATTTAGCATACATCGTACAAGTGTTATTCGGTTTATTGCAACAAGAGTTGTACACCAAGAGAGGCGATTATTGTCGCCACCCTCTCGCTGATAATGAGTGCAATACCGGTAGATACTATTCTTTACTTTCGAATTGTTCGATGCCACGCGATAATTGCACGCTGAAGCACCAATTACCACGGCACTGGCGGTGTTGGATAATTAGTAACATTAATTAAACAAGTGCTGAGCAAGACAGATTGTTGCCGAAAAATGTCAGTCACCTGTCAGCGAAGGTATTAACATTTAACCGAAACAAGATTCGAAAATTCGTCGATGACATCGATGCACATTTTATGAACCACACCGACGCATCTCGTTCAGTGGTAACGTGACCGAATATACCATTAAATTACCAACCACGCTGGTAATTTAACGCAGCCCGTCAAGTAGCCCGAACAGGCTTTTAAACCCTGAACCCATTCCGAGATTATGACTCCCGTAAAATAAGGATGAAGTAAGGATAATATAAGGGGATTTTTCTCAATGCGTGTCGCATCCGATCTCTCCATCTTATCGAAATAAAGAAGTGATTTCGATCTACATCAGAAGGTAATTCAGTATCGAAGGGCTAAATTCCTCCTTAGTGGTTCGGTTTCCTGATAGTTGAGCTGGTTCTCTCGATAATGGGCCAGACGGCCTTTATTGGAAATGACTGTAAACTATTTCGCTCGATCAGTGTAACATCATCAGGGCCGAGCGAGGAATAATGAGGCATCGGGAGGAGTCGCTCGAGAACGGGGGTAGGTAGAGGTAGTATGGTGGAGGAAGAAGACGAACAGATGAATAGGACAGGAGTAGAAAGAGCTGGAGAGACCGGTGTATAGGGGGTGGCGAGCTCCGACTTACGAGGCCGTGGCCCATTTTCACGCAGTGACGTCAACCCGTATCCCCGGATACGTCACCGGATCCGGTAAATGTGTTAAGTTTTACCCGCCATGGGAGACCGGCTCTCGTACCGACCGCGACAACACCAGCCTCGTCCACTGCGTACCAATCCATCCTCACATTTCCTCCCCGAATTAGGGTCACCTCTGTCTTCCTTCGTAAAGAGCTCTTTAGCCTCGATGTCCACGTCTCGAAGGAGCTTGACCGAGCCCAATTAGTGAGAGAAACTTAACGAAACGACGAATCGTACATTGCCGGAGGAATTCAACAATAATTGACAGTCGTATTGCGTCGTTCCGCGATAAAAGAATTCCACCGGATGTTGGAGGATCCAGGTAACATTTCTGCTCGAAACTTACCATTAATTGCATACCCATCAGTCGCGGTTCCTCTCCGAGGAATTTCATTGTTTATAGTTCAATCTAGTATTACGTTCCACGAGAGAATTCGTCGTTAACCGCATTATTTCGGCGAGCCACCGAATTTCCAGCGGATGTTGGCTCTCGCGATAGGTGGTCCTTCCTATCCATTAACGTCCCCAGTCGGCAGTCTCACGCGCGTACTCTTCTTTATTTCTACCCGAAGCTACCCCAGCCTGCACGTGTCTATCTGGGTCTAAACGAAACTCTAAACGAAACTAACGCTATACTCTCTTTTCCCCCGAAATTGCATTTCGACGTGACCTCTCCGATCGAAGGGTCCCATTACTTTACTTCAAGGTATCCAAATCGAACTGCTCAGAGGCACGTCTCCCGCGGATCCCGGCCACTGGAGTAGCAATTAGAATAGGCCAGTATCGGTACGGCATGGTCTGTTTAACGAACTAATTACGAGTCGCATTAAGGAATCCTACGCCAACTACGCCAGCTGGAGATTACTGTTTGCACGTATAAATGCGATCGGTTCGCATGCGGCTCTGTCACGGACACGGTACATACATGTATACGTATCGTGGCTCTGACGTGGCTAAATCCCGAAGAGAACGGTGGCTGCAATATTCGGTAAGTGGTTCTGGAATTTCCAGGTGAAACGCTACCTAACGGTTCCGACGTGCTACCAAATTGCCCCGTGTCGATTTGAGTGCGAAGACACCTTATGTAATTTAATTATTACGGATTGTTTGACATAGCGAATCGATCGATGGACGAAATGGCATTCTGACTGGCAGACAGCGCTGTTGGATCAGCCTGGCTTCGATAGTGGCACATGTATCAACATATCGAGTTACACAGTAACAGAGTATCCAGCCGATGTCAAACCGCGCTCGAGCGGGTAATAAAACTACAAATGGAATTTTATGGTGCCACTTTGCTTCTTGGCAAGAGTGGTACATACTTCGATCTACGGGTAATGCCGGAGTGGAGGCCAGGCGGATCGTCAAAGTGAAACAAAATCAATGGTTTCCCCCCGTAATTCGAATAGGTGAGGAAATTGTGCGATGTGGAAAATCAGTACGCGATAGAAAAGTTTCATTGGGTCGTACAGGTGCAGCTGAACGCAGTCTACGCCGCAAAATTTATGGATGGTGAACGATTTTGAGACTCGCGCTTCTGTATCGTCGATATTCCGGTGCGATACCACGCTGATTGGTGGCCGGTGATAACTGTTGGACCGGGTTAATTTAACAATTTTCAAAAAGCACCACAAACGCAGTAGTGAGGCCCATTGAGCTCGATCTCACGATTCGTATGCTACTCCCTAATTCACTCAACTTTCCGTGGAAATATTCCTCGCCCAATTAAAAGGTCCAGAGCCACAGAGGCCACAAATTGAACGGCGCTTTAATTCCGCGTGTGTGCGCGAGCGTGCGACCTAGGTAAAAAACTTTGTGTGTATTGGGTCTGTGTGAGTAGCGTGCTTCTGGTGGGTCTATTTAAATACCACGCCATCGTGGTATAAACCATTATTACAAAATACCAGGTTTATCCATTTCGGTACAACGTTTCATCGTCGGCACTCGGCGTCGAGTGGCTCGCCGCGGCGCGCAGCTGGTAGAGAGATAAATTTATCGTTCCTGGCGGAATGACCGGCTGAAAAAATGCGTGTAGTGATTGCGGGTCGTGCCATCGATTCGCATTACCCCCATGGAAATTGGCTCGAGGCTATTTTGCAATTGCACCGCGAACTCCGACCTGCTGGTTCGGATGCGTCAACTGTCTAATAATTTTGATATTGGAACAATAATGTACATATTGCAAATAAAAGTGCACGTAACCAAAATTGTTTTCCGACCATATTGAAAGTAACTCTTTTTAACTGTCATTTTATCGAAAGGATCGTGCTCCTGGGTTAACAACAATAATTGTCACTCAATATTCAGAACGTTGGGGTAATTAATTCTCCTGTTTAAAGTGTGTCTCTTGTTTATTTAACGTGGTGTTAATCTCGTAATGGCGTAGACACGATTAGCTCGCGAGGAACATGAAATAATTATCCGAGTATTAAAGGTAAACGAACAGACCATCTGACGCAGCGGAATTCTAGGAGGCCCGTTTCCATAAAGCAGTGGAGCTCCATTAGGAATTAGAAAATTATACTCGCTCCAAATTATGATTCTGACGTATAAAGAGAAGAACACGTCTGTCTTTAAATGTCGTAATTATGAGATAGCGAGTGTTTAAAGCGACGTACACGGGTCTCAATTTAGCGGCTAAGAAGCTCAGAAACGTAGCTTGACCGCGAGGGGTTGACGTAAGTTCGCCTTGGGAGATATCCAAGGAAAAGAAGTGCAGGAGACCGCGCGGCTTAAGCACCATACTAATGCAAGTAGTTAAGACCCGTTCGCGTCAACCTTAGCTCCCCCGAAGAACTTATGCTACTGACCAAACGTCTACAGTGTCTGGAATATTCTACACTATTCTACGTTCTCAAAAAATATCCATGCAATTAGTTTGGACATACTGGTTAGTTTTTAATATTTGACTGTACTACTTGTTATACGACTATGAATTTTGTTTTATTCCGAATTATTAGAAATATCCAAAAAATGCTATTTGTGTCAATGAAATCAGGCTAAAAGCCATTGTTTTGGAATGGTTGATCGGCAAGGAAATCGAGCCAAGAAGAAACGAGATTTCAGTGATTCGTAGTCCGTCATTTGGCGCGGCAGTTCATTTCGTTCAAAGGGTATAAATTTTTAAACGAGACATTGGGACGTGCCGTGCGTCCATAGCGTCCATATACGCTTGATCAGAAAGTATCTTAATAAGAACTAGGCCAAAGGGTCAAATGGAAAATTTTGCTGCGCTTATCAACGTCCTCAGAATCGTAATGCACACTCGAGAGTTCTTCGCAATACTGTAGATTTCCATTTCGACGATGCTAATTAACTCCGCAACCGGCATATTAATCAATTGTCCTTATTCGATATCAGCGTTCACGAAAGACATTCCTTCTTGGTTAATGCGCGATATCTGCAAACTTTGATTTTTAGTTTGAATTTTAGTTTGATTTTTAGCTGTACAGTGTAAACTTGGGCTCTGCACACCTCATGAATCGCGGATTAGCTATGCTAATATTTCATCTGATCTGGCAAGTTGTAAGAGAGGAGGATTGCTGTGGGCGGATGATATACGTGTAACTTGAATAATTTTAATCTGCATTACTTTCGTCAATGGAGTCTTCGCTGTCGGCCATAAAATTTGGCGATCGTCTAGCACCGAAGGACCGTCGTCCTATCGTACTACATACTCGCGTTTTATTCGGCTTTACGAGGGTGCTTTATTGTGCGATATAAAAATCTACGGTGCATTTGAGTTCTTCGTGCCATAATGCACCGTAACCCACTGTTTTGGGCAAGAGGAATAAATTATGATATGCTGCGGGACACTGCGATGCCGGAGCGACTGCAATGCACCGCACGTAATCATGAATAAGACGTCTTCTGTGCTGTCGCATCGTAAAACTCTGAAACTTGCTTGAAATCTACCGATAGGCGATTGTGTCGCAGGTTTCACAAAAGTCTATACACAATCCTCCTTATTCTCTGTTTGAAATTTCACAGATAAGATATCGAAAATCAATCTTATCGTCGACCAAATTTATTCTGTCCGTAATATTTCGATTTTTCGTGTATCTTATCGTATCTTTCAATTTCCCGAACGTTATTAGTCCGCGGGAAAGTACAGAAGGCGAAGAAGAAATTAAATTCAGCAATTTTTTTATGTCCTACGAACATTCGCGATAGAAAGAGTTTGATTGGAGGTCGAGTTTCTGTCCGAGAGCCCGAAAGCCCGAAAGCGAGCAGTGATTTATCGTTTCGACGTCGTAGCGAAAAAAGGAAAAAATTTCGCAACAAAGCAACTTTCGCGTTACTGGCAATACCGCGAGAACAAGAACTAACAAAGTCGTGTGCCATCTGCAAAAGAAACGAACCAGTTTAAGACGACAAGCTGCAACAATATTTTATTGTGCGGGAGACGCCACGATTGCGGTCCGAAATGATAAAGAGCCACTGACAAAATGTAGCCTGTAGCGTTTTGTAAGATAAATCTGTGGGGTTTACTGCCGCGACACGCGTACCAGCTGTCTTAAAATGCTCGGGAAAAGCACGAGAGCTGTGGTCGCACTGATTTAGAGCCGGACCTTCGATGTTAACGGAGTAGGGTAAGTACGCCACAAAACGGACGTTACTAGCGCGAGCCACAAACTTACCGGAGATCTACATAAACGCTTCGCTGACTATATGGAACGAGCGAGTGAAAATTTTGCAAAGCAGATACGTGCCTGCAAAGTCTTTACACTTTTCCAGGCTGAGTAGCTCAAGGGGCCGATGTTCGAAATCAAGTGGATAGCCTTGGCTCGTCGAGAGAAGAGCCACGCGAAAGTGGATAAATGGAGAGGAGAGGACTCGTGGAGGATAAGGCTCGATGGTGTGATAACAGAGCCGCATTGCGGTACACAACCACCATGCCTACGCAGGACACACGAACTCGTCGTTCCTACCGTTTCCCAATTCCTCCGCGCAATTCTCCGTAAATTCGACCTGCAAAATCCGGAATTTCGCTTCGACAATAGTAAAGCAGTGCGCCAGCCCTAGTGTGCTCCTCGGACCCTTTCAAAGGGATAAAGAAAAATTCGAATGGCTGAGCACATTTTCGCAACACTCGAAAAGAACTGTAAGATTCACAATCTCCTCCGGACTGGGGGCTCGGAAGGAATAGCGGTGTCACCAATAGTACCGCGAGCCTTAGGGCGAGATTGAAATTTCAAAGAAAACGAAAGACATAAAACGAGGAGGGCGCAGCGGCTCGCGATAATTGAACCCTGCCGAATGAAATCTAACAAGTGAAACGCGTTGCGAGATGAAAAATTCCGAGAAATTGAAAATCGAAAGAGCTCAATCACCAGAACACTGCGCACCTATCCATCTTTGTCTCTTTTCCCCCTACTATACCGATACATGTACAATACATACTAGTCGATTTTTCTCTACTACTCGACTACTTTGCGAGCGCTATGCCTGTTTCGATCACGATATAATATGCAACTGACCCCAATCCCTCAAACCGGTGCCAATACGTATTCAGAGTATAACTTGTTTTTCGAAAGCTTTTTATCATCGAATCTCGGTTTCCTCTCCTGCAGTTGTTTAACTGGGATCCTCCTAGCCGTGCAACCGGCATAAGACATAACGCACAAGTTTCCCAAGTCATGCGACGACGCTTCAACATTTATTGTCAGTTCGTGGCTCCCTGTTGCCAGCTGCCACCGAAGTTCCAAGCACGCACTCATTAATTGCTCGAAATTGCGGTAAGCTCGATCCTCGGTTCCGTACGCTCATTAAACGTACGACAGGGTCACGTAACAAACAACGTAGAACCACTGCGAGTCGCGGTTTCCTCGACCACAAAGCGAATGATAATTATTCTACCATTGATCGCAACGCACGACCGACTACGGGATAATCCTGTTGACCATTCGTCTGACAATTTTAACGATGGATTTAGTCAATATGATACATCGATGAAAACTCGTTGCTTCGTCTAATTAAATACTCATTGTCAGAGCAACGTTCACGGATCGAGAAAAATACTGTTTTTCCTCGCTACCGAGATACTGTCCGCGGTTTATGGCAACCGGCAGTGCAAATCGTTCGCGAATTGGACGATACACGAGCGCCAATTGAAAACGGTGCTCTCGCCGCCCGCACATATTTACTATTTACAGACGGTGGTAAAATTGAATTCTTTATTGGGAGAAGTGGAAAAACAGAGGCCGATATATTTGACAACAATATCGCGCGCATCAATATTCTCCGTGCGATCGGTGAATCAAGGCAACCGGCCGCGGCCGAAGTGACAAACCCCGGCAAGTTGGCGTGATTGGCATCGCTTGAAATTGACGTCTACTGTTATTGCACTGGCCAGGTAACGAGTAAGAAAAAAAATCCTCTTTGTTCCCAAATCATTGCGAACTACACTCGTTGATCAAATCCCAAAGATGCTTGCTTCTTACGGTCAGCGTTGAAAGCCAAGCAAAAAGCCAGCCGCACAATTTTACGAGGCGAGGAGAAAAAGTGGGAATTGTCACTGCCAAATTCGTTGGCACGGGACCCCCAATGGAACTCTATAATCCGTGGCTGGATAACGAGAGTTCCTCGTAATGTTTCGCACCCGTGATCTTAAGCCTCTACTTTTTGCCCGGCTGGGATCCAAAAACACGGATTAGCAGGCGCACGTATGGATTTCTTTCTTACTTGGCTCAAGATACGTTGTTTACTTTTTTACCCTACAGAGATTACCAACACAGATTCGCGCTTCTACCGAATGTCAAATGGAAAACATAGGATCGGTAAAGACACGAATTCTAGCAAGAAATAATTCCGAAGCCACTTAAAATAATTCTTTTGAAATCGTATGACGTTGGGGTGATCGAAAACCAACAAAGATGGAACGATGCTTTGAAAGCATCTAACACGAGTCTGTCTTATGAGAAAGGGGAAAGGAGCGGACGACGTTTTTTGGCCCGTTTTCAAGGCCTGACTTGGACTTGAGACATACCGCTAAGGCAAGAGGACAGGCGACTTGGATTATCTCTCGTAATTAAACGGTCTCGTGCCACTTATCGATTACGTCGGATCGAATTATATCTACCGACCCATTCGCGCCTACGTGTCGCATGTTCCCTCGCTTTACTCAAATATCCGTGACCAAAGTGGAGGATAATAGAGTTAAGAAACATATTCGGCATCTTTTTTTCGACGCAGGGTCTTCGAAAGAAGTCTTATCAAAATTACGTGTATAGAGCCTGATAAATAATTCATACGAGGCTGGTGCCGTGTGTTTTCTCCCTCACTCGAGCCAGTCGAATTTCATGATACGTTGATATCGACGCTGCCGTTTAGTGTGCTCCATCGAAACGCTCTAATCGTAATGGATATCGAACGTCGAATTGAAGCGTAGCTAAACGGACGCGTCGGCTGAGTCATAAAGTAAGTTTACCGAGGGAATAATTTCTTCCAAACGATTGTATAAATCAGAAATCGCGATTGCCGCGCAAAGATAACCGATGCAAAGTTCGATTTCGGTCCAATTACAAAATGTTTAGAAGGTGTCTAGAATCGCGAAACTGTTTTTCGTGAATGGTACACGGTCCATGGAGTCGGTCCGAATGATGCAGCTGCCGATTGATCCGCTGGTGCAAGGTTTGAGGAGCACACAGGCGAGAACCGAGAGGATTGCTGACGTAGCAATCCTGCGCTTCTGCGCGTTTCTACTACGCTCGTCCACGCGCTAATTACCCGCTAATTATGCACATGCACCTACGCGGGATCCTGATTAACTGCGGACCAACGTGACGCAGCGCAGACTGGAATAACGGTTACCACCAGGATGTACCGTATGGCCAGGACCTACTCCCGAAAGTGATTCGAGCAACCCTAGCCGATAAAGTATACATCCCCTAATCTAATCCCAATTGATCTGCGACTAATTCCTAGTCTACTTGAGCAAAGCTCGCGTATGCTTCATACGGTCTATCGAGCGAATCGTCGACATCGAATCAAGCTCGTGATCTTGTATTGTGGAGCTTCCAACCTGCTGATATCAGAATTGGTGTTGGATGAAATTTTTCAAATTTTGACTGCTGAGATGGGTTGAAGGAATATGAGAAAACTGTAGATAATCATTTTTACGGTACATATTACATATCACCCTTGCGAAAGTGTGTTGCCAAAAATCCAGTAAACTAGAGTAACGCGAGGCAGATACTTCAATTTATATGAGCCGTGCTCCAGGGTCTTGATTGTCTCACTCGAGTGCCGAATTCTTCCAGAAAGCATTAAACTTTCCCGATCAGTGCAACGACGTCATTACGAGCGTTTTACGAAGTCCAGCTTCGCAATACGCTCCATATGTATACTTTATGACTGTCGTAAGATCGCGACCCGATTATCATTCGGCCGAGGCGGATACACTAAAACGAAACGAAGCGAAATGGTATCGATGATACCGCTAAAATATTTTCATGGTTGCCGATCCGAATTTAGCTTTAAATTTCCTAGAAACTGACGTTTCGATGCCTTAACAATCTCAGCACATTCGGAGAATCTACTTGTAGCCAGTTAAATTGCTCTTGAAGGGGCATGTAACGCGACCATCCGGACGGGAAAGAGCGAGGGAGAGAGAGAGAGAGAGAGAGAGAGAGAGGGAGTGAGAAACTGGTTCATTGCACCAGTCTAATCTACCCTGTTCTACGCTTACACGCTCCATCAAGGAGGGCCATCAAATTGACACCATTTCCAGCGAGAACTTATCGCAACCGCGACATCCACGATAGTCAATCTTCCAAACCCGTGAATTCCCGGGCCAAATGGATGCACTTAATTACCGCAGAATCCCACTAATTAAGCCGACATGCACGAGAGATACTACCGCGAGCTACCGGGGTCCTTTTAGAAAAAAGCTTCAAGAGAAAGAAGCAAATTGGAGGAGTCGGATTTGTAGTCCGAGATTCCAGCAAACCGAACCCTGGATGACCTCAAGACAACGCTCGAGCGGTGGTCCTAAGTACACGAGCACCAAGAAAACCTGAATGGCGCAACGCTCGGAAGGAGGGCATTTGCCGCGGTTGGGAAAGCGGGTAGCAGGGGGGTAGCAGGGGGGTAGTAGGGGGTGGTTGGGTTGAGCGGGCAGGTTGCCTGCCTACAAGCACGGTCCATTGAATTGACGCAATCGGCAAGCTGGCAGTACCAAGGGGTACCAAGGGGTCTGAGGGAGGGATGGCAGGCCGCGGAGAGAAGAGCCGCAGCGCGTTGCGGACTGCGTCATCGGGCCGGTATCTTCCTTCTGCCCGCGCCTACCCCGCAGTTGGCCCGTGTGAACGTACCTTAAAAGCGGCTGAATGGGTGCTGTATTTTCACGTAAGAGGTCCGCGGAGGGGATGGTGGCCTGGTTTCATTGAACCTGCACCCGTGTACGCCTCGGGAACGCGAGCACAACCCCACCAGCTCTCCGGGCATGTTGCACCGGCATCGTGCAGAGGGGTTGTGCGCGAGGTCGCTGGTCGGTGGGGCGCCCGGGGTGAGGCTATGCATAGCCCACCGTCGGCTATATATAGGTCGGCCTTTCTATAAATAGAACCCAGACCAACCCCCTCCCGCGCCACCGCACCACCGCCGCGCTTCACCCAACCAACCCCCGACCCCGAGCCAAGCTGAACCGCGTCGCTGTGAGACGTCGACGGGCGCGCGAACCGACCCGACGCGATCCGACGCCGCGCCGTGTGGAACGACGGAACGGATTATTGCACGGGGTTCTACGGAGTTTTACGGGGTTTCACGAAATTCCACGAGTCGCAGAGACAAATGTACATGTTTTGCTTTTCTCTTTTTCACTTTCTCTCCACCTCGCAACTAGCTACCCTTCGAGCTCCACGCCTCTCAATCGTTGTCTCTTACGGGGCGGTGCGATGCGGTGCGGTGCGCTGCGGTACATCACCGTACCGCCAACACTCTCCGCCGCGCGACCCTCTGAATCCTAATGTTACTTCGATTGATGGCTCGCCCGCCGATTCTACTGTGATTCTGCTGCCTGGCAGCATTGCGAATGACATGACCTTTAGCAACCGAAGCTTGTGGCTACTAGAGGGGGTTTTGGATACCGTTTGTTCTATGGCAAAATTGTATTATTAATTACATACTTTATATTTTCGTCCTGGCAATTAAAGTTTAAGGTGCAAAAGTTCGACCAAGAGGCTTTCAATTTTATTAGGAAGGGCGATAATCACATTCCCGACACCGTATCGGACTAGCACAAAATTGCCTCGTGTTTTAAAAGCGAGTAATATTTTACGACGGTAGTCGGGCGAAAGAACGAAATTAGCCGCGAGACACTTCGTAAATAACGCCTTAAACGTCGAAAGCAATGAGCGTATATAGGATAAATTCCGTCCCCCTCGACCTCCGCCCAGCCACTCTAGGCTCTCATTCGTATTAATGAACGAGTGGCATGGTAATGAAAGTAATTGCCTCGCCCCTTGCGTGGCGCTCCTGTCTTACGAAGCACCTGGGGATGCGTGGAATGTTCATTACGTAGCATTAGACAAAAGAAACTGATTAACTTTCACGGGAAAGTAGGCGTGTTCCACTCCTACAGGTGACATTCGTACAGATAATACCGGATGTCATAATTCACCGTCGAAATTGCTCGTGACATATTTCTCTTTAGAGGGATCCTGCGAGGGATATACCGTATAATACTTTTGTCCTGCATCTCTCTGCTAATGAAATCTTTCGCATTGAAACGCGAATGAAGTACATTTCTATCGGTTCAAGTGAAAACAACGCGTGTAGTTCCGTTGATGATTGACGCAATCCTCCCATTACCTGGCTTTCGACTGCACTTCCACGAGAGCCTTCATTCACTTGTCAGTCAATTCATGCGAGTTAACCTTCGCAAGTTCGCCCATTGCGGAGTATCGTTCAGTGTTCCTACCTGAAACAACAAACGCTCGGCATAAGAAAAGTGGAATTTTTAGAAAGGGAGGGAGGAGGCTAAAAGGCACGATTAAAACTCTTCATCGATAACACAACGGAGCTTCTCTCAACTTACAAGTTCCCGTTTATTAACGAGCAACAGAGGAAAATCCGCAACGATGTTGAAGGCCAAGGGTGTTAAAATTTTTACATGGACTCCAAGTGATTAAAGTAAACAGGTTACCGCTCATTAAACTCTACCGAGTGGTTAACTCTCGTATCGGCACGTCTCTCACGGAGTAATCGAAATGCCGCGATGTGCGACTTGACGCCACTTTACCAGGATTCTGTTATGAGTCGAGGGAGGGACAAGGATAAGAAAAAGCAGGTAAGAATCGGCGCGGCCAGCTAACGCCAAGTATGTATCTCGCCGACTAATAGCGGCGAGCGATGAGGAGGGTCGCCCTAAGAGTATACCGTCAATAACGTGCCTCGTCGGAAGTGTGTACTTTTATCGGTACTCGACCCAAAATGCCTTCTTCCTCTCGTACAAATGATGGCTTTCGCATCGTGTATCCCAACATTCAGCGTATTGATGACCGTACGAGTAATAAATAGAGCTTGCCGTGAGCCTGATTAAACTCCACCCTCTGCTAATAGTATACATAGTATAAATAGGCGACTTTTTCTCCCTTTACGGACAGACCAAGATCATCGACAATACGCTCTTTCCCTCGCGCTTCTGTCGTACGGTAAAAACGTCTCATCAGCCGGGCCTCTTCTTCCCCGTATTCCGGCATCCGGATTAAAACGTCGCTATTGACAGTGCGCCTCTGTCAGCCGGCGTATATCGACAGTTTTAATGGAGGCTATTATGCGATGCTGTCACGATAAGCATGCGACGAGCATTTACGACTCGACCCATGAGTTACATTTTTATCCCTGTGAAACTAATTGCGTAGTCCTTTTTAAAAGCACGCCCATTCATCCTTATTCAGCCAGATACATACTTTTAAACCCAAATAATAGCATGCATTGCAAAATTATGATTCTTGACTAAAGTTTCGCAAGTGTTTCGATTTTCCTTTTAGTATCCAAGGGTGCATACTTCTAATCAAGCATCGCAAAATTGAAAGATGCTAGGGCTAGAGAACGGTTGGTGCGCGGTAAAAGATGGGAGATATTTATCTCATGTTACTGCGTTCTGCTACATATACATGTATGTATAAAAAGCGGAAATTGAACGGAAACTTTCTTCCAGATAGTTTCTTGCTCACGTCCGACGAAAGCATCGGCGACTTGCACTGCAACGACAACATGACGTATCGAGTAGATTTATTTCCTCCACATGCAAATATGTAATTTCTGAACCTTAAACAATTATACTTGTTCTCCTATCTTGTTCCCCAAGATTCAATGTTCTAAAATATTGTTCTCTTCGCTCCAAAGGAGTCAACAATCAAGAACCAAAGTGACTGCATGTAAATTATTCTGTAGCGAGGTTCGACGTACCTTGGCTATTTATCTGAGACGATGAGCGAAATTCCCGCCGGAGCTGGCAGCCGCCAGTAGTAATTTTCGGCATCGATCGCCTCCCATTTCCGGTTTCAACGGCGAATCTCGAAATATAGCTGGATTAACGGGAAGCCAAAACCCGACGTGATTCGGACCCGGCGATAACTGTTTCGCATTTTAATTGAATCGCTCTCTCTCCCTTCCTCTCTCTGCTAGTCCGGTTTTCCGACTGTCGCGCGATAAACCAATGCTTGTGGAGTAGTCTGATGGGAGAAAGGACTACCAGCACCGTACAGGTGCCTGTTAACGCTGAGACAGATTCACCACTATTTTGGCAGTCGATTCCGTACCCTCGAGAATCGTTTGAACCTACATACAACCTGTATACTATATACTTGTTTCAGCTGTTTGCGATTCACTTCACAGTTTTAATTGCCTCCGGATACAAAGACCGTTTTTCTACCCGGCTTTACGCACCGGTCTCTTCCTCTTCGTAAAACCATGTCCTGTCTTACGCTGAAGAACCTAATACATACCACTGATTGCCAATTTACCGCTGCTGCCACAAACTTTTGTCGAATGAAACGACTTGGCTGGGACAAATTGGGAAACGGTTTCTGGTCGACGAACGTTTGGACACCTGGATTTTCGCCATGCAGAGACGGAGACTACGAAGAATAATATTTTCGCTTAATTAAGAAATATGTAGCGCTGGGAATATGTACGTGGAAATCGCTGGTGGAGATCAATATTTGCTTTTCGAGAACCGAACGGAATTTGCGAGCTTCGGCTTCAACGCCAATTTCTTTTTCTTCCCCATCTAATTGACTCCCGCACAGGCAAATTGTATTATCGCTACTCGCTAATATTAATTTTCCGGGAAATATTATATTTCAAATACCTCGTTTGGATGAATAATTAGTACAACGAAAATAATTATAAGAGTTAAGAAAAATGAAGAAAAATGAAGAAAAATTACATATCTGCCGAATTGAGATATAATAAGATAAATGCAAGTAAATTGTATATCCCCGATGCCTAACTAATTTCGATTAGTTCTGGGCTATTAGCTGATAAAACTGACACAAAGTGTCCTCGGGAGTTTTCTTTATCGCGCCGATGTTACATCGATAAAAATCTCGAAGAAACCTGACTGACGGCGTTGTGAAGGTAGAGTATGTGGGCGAACATAGAATGGGAAGGAGGTGAATAAAAGTCAACGCCGCTTCTAGGTGAACTGTGAACTTTCAAATGTCACAGGGACTCCTATATAATTTTTTCTACCTGGCCTATACTGGCACATAGGCTCACCATAGACGCGTGGGTATCGTTCAATCGGTTTTACAAAAGTGAAATGAAATTCACGCATTCTTCCATAAAAAAAAGTTTTCCATTTTTATCACCCAGTTGTATTGTACACACATACTATATTGTATACTGTATTGTATTGTACTTAATATTATCTGGAGCGGATAGTATCGCCATTGAGTGACTCTATCGTGAGTCTATCCCACACAAAGGATCGCGAATTCTTGTCGTCCAATATTAAATTGAATTCGTTGCGGCATTGATAGCAAAGAATTTATGCAAATATTTTTACATCGAAAAATTGTTATGCAAAATGAAATTTCACGAATTTTGAATCGATTAAATTTGCAACGAATTTATAAAAAATGAAAAACATTGCAATAATAGTTTTCTACTCCAGTTGTGCCGAAATCACAAATTAATTTAGATTCACCTTTGCAGATTAATATTTATTGGCTTCGCGTTATTCGTTTCGCGTATCAGAGTTTACCGAATATGCATGTACATGAAAACCTCTCATATGTATGTATTGTGTGTAACGACTATGAGTTACCGGGTGAATAAAGTTTTCATTTTACATTAGTTGTGCTACCTTCTTAAAAGTGAGCATACCTTCGCTAACTTATGCATATACCCTATTAGCAGATACGTCCTTAAAATCGGATCCGCCTCGCAAACCTATTATTCGCAGGAGCATAAGTCGTTCCGGAGCACCAGCGTTTTGGTCTCTCTTCTCAACGATCTTTTCCTCCCATGAGAATTGAATTTCAAGAGAAATTCCACCTCACTCCTCGCTTCCCCCTTCCCCCTTCCCCCAGATTAACCTGTTTGCGTTTTTAACAACTGCAAAAATTCCTTTTCCCACGGGTCAATCGAGAGCGTCGATTACAAGCCGCAGGAAAGATCGACCTCCGCCAACCTCTATCGGCCGAAGTTCGCTGATAGTGCTCCGGTGCAGGGTCTAGGTTACATAATTGAAATAAATTACTCGCTTGCCGATTCTGGTGGCTCGAGTCACCCACAATTGGTAATCACAATGCCAAAATCGTTCCCAGTGGCCACACTCCTGACCCAGTTTGTAAGACAAATAACCACACCGTTGTCAAAGAAAATTGTCAAGCGCGTCAGGCAGCACGAATTCGTACGAGAGAAGATTCTCATCCGCTTGGGCCACTTCTACCAATGGTGCGAAACCAAGGCACTGCAGATTGCGAAACACGAGACCAAGGAAGAGGAACCGCCGAAAAAAGAGAAACTCGATGATTTACGAGCAATGGAACTCGGCACTCAAATGTTGCTCGAAGTATTTGTCATCCGTTAAATTCCTCGAGACAATTTTCTCGTAGAAGCGAATAATTATGATCCGATGATTTTTCTACAGCTGTTGGTATTTGCATTTCTGGGCGTTGCAGTTTATTATGAGGCAAGTAGAACCGCGGAGCGCGTCAGGCGAATCGAAGCCGAGGTGGCGAACGAAATGAATAATTTAGGAGCACAGAAAGATCAGCTGGTCGAACGTGTCCAGCGACAATCGGTAGAAATACAGGATCTAAAGGCTGCTATCGTGGCGTGCATGGAGAATATTGTACTTCCAGTGGCGAGCTCCGATATTTCTGACAACGCCAAGCGTCCAAGTGCCTAAATAAATACCGTTATTCTTTCAAGAAAGTGAAATAAATTGTTATGAGTATCGCGTTTCTAATATAATTCGGTGCTTGCATGCCAGTGTGCTTTGCTTCTTGGTTCTCTTATATTTTCCTTGGAAAGGGTGCAGTTTCCTTTCGGAATAAGCGACAATGTGTGTTGCGAGAAACTCCTTTCTCGTCGACATGAGTTTTCTGCTTACGAGTGGTTTATGAACCCAGAGTTTTCGTAAAGTTTCTGCATTGCATCAATGCTTATTCCTTAACACGTTCCGAGGCAAATTTCATTTGTAGCACAAGCTAGATTTGCAGAATTCAAGAACTTATATGACCGAATCTTCAACAAGTCAAATATCGAAACTCAAGTTTATTTTCTTCAATTAAGAGTTATTGTTCGCACTGATTTCTTATACACATGGTGTATTACGATTAGGAATTTCTTATTAGCAACAATAAAAATAAGAGCATCCGAAATTGATCTGAATAAGAAAGAGGATAAGCACAAAATTGAATTGTATTAATCTCCTCTGGAGGAACACAAACTTTATCTCCGCATGCTCCAATTACCGTTTCTAGACCAAAGCTAATTAGATATTTCCATAAGCGATCCTAAAGCCAAGAGTCCCGAATCATCACCCGACGGGGAAATTGTACCTTTCGAGGAAGATGCCGTCTATGATATTCATTTCGTTGGATATTTTTCACGCTACTTGTGCTTTGACTGCCACTGCTCTCCTCATCGTTAGCATTCGTTTGCATAATCAAGCCGCCACTCGCAATTCGAGTCTCCGTGGATCGGTAGTCTCAAAAATATGAGGGCATAAAAAAACTCTTGAGCACTCGTGGAAAGGATATTTCTTTAATCCGAGGGAAAGTTTGATTAATCGTGCGATAATCGCAAATGTAGAAAACACCAAGCGAGAACTTTCTTCGCTTTCTGCTTTGGCAAAGATTTCGCAAGACGCGACTTGACAGGTTCCCTTTTTGCGAAACGTACCATCCGGATTCGTCTTGTTAGCCACGCGATAAGCTGATCGCGAAAAAATGTATCGCCAGTTTCCGTTCCGTTCCAACCGCCACTTCCTCGGTAGGTGCATTCGTTTGCATATTAATCGCCTGCCATTTGTCACTGTATCTTGCTCTAACTTAAAGATCGATACTGACAATGAGCACACCGGCACGTTGGAGCACGCGTTGATTACGTTTAGATGAGTTTGTCCGTTCCACCGGTCCTCTCACCGAATCAACGTGGATTGAATACATTTTTCTTAATTTCACATTGCTACCATGTAAATGAATATTACGAAAACTACGGACCAAATCCATTTTGATAGATCGGCTTCGGTTCGCTCGGCTTCTACCACTCTCATAATTACCGGTCTGATTAATATTCTCAAAAGATCGTCTCGATTGCGTGAGGGGAGAAGGCAGATAAGTGTGATTAGGTAAAAACAGAAAGTTCCACTGGTACAATTCCCTTAACTTGGCCAACTATTTCAAGATTAACTTCCTTAATCTGTTACCGTCCGGCAGGGCCTCCCCTTATTGTCATGAGTTATCCCCGCCGCTCAGGTGTAACCCTCCCCGATAACATCGTAACAGCCATCAAAAATATTAGTCGCGGGAAAATGGATCGACTAATCAAGAAACGAGCAAGATTTATCGGCGACTCTGGAAGGATATACCTACATTATTTAGGAACCGGATGATATCGCGAGAAGCGCTCGAAATAAAGTAGACAGCTTTCTGGTGACAAGATTCTCGTAGAGGCTTTCTTCTGTGCAACGATGTTCCCCCTGATTCAGTTTTATTCGGGAGACTGGAATAAGATTTACGGCACCTAGACTGTGGTACGGAAGGTCTCCGAGTCTTATAGGGTATTACAGGGTAATGGTTGAAGAAGAAAAGAGAGGGAAGAAGAGCAGGGAGGAAAGCAGTGATCGAGGCTCACTGCTTTCGGCACAACAGCGAGCATTTCCGCGAGGAGAGAAGTCTTCCTCCGGCAAGTTGCCGTCTCTTCCGGTAGTTACATCCTCCGCGGCTCGGCTTTCTTCTTTTCTCATAAAACGCTTCTCCTCCATCAGCCGCCAATATCATTTTTATGTGAAGTGAAAATCTTGGAACAAAGGGCCACTGGTTACCCTTAAACCGACCGACGCTCGCGAGAAGAGGGAAGAAGGTAGTCGAGTTTCAACCGAGATTTCTGTACAACCTTCTTACGAAGTTATACGATGTACAACATGATTTACACAATGAATGCTGTAGTTTATCGGGAGGACTTATAAGTTTAAAAAAAATTGTAAGTAAAAGAGAAATGAGGTTCCTAATTCAGTTCATTCCCCGATGTGTCTCCGACGAATACATACACATATGTATAGGGCCACTCGACCGGTGATGTCAGGAGAAAAACAAGAACCCTCCGTAGCGGCTAATTTTCGTAAACAACGCGGAAAGCCTCGAGAGACAGAGGAAACCAAGATCCGGGATTAGTGGCATAAAAAGAGACGATTGAGGGGGGTTGGGCTTTTGTTTGGCCGAGTTAGCGAACGAGCGAGTGGTCGCGTGGTTGCTTAAGATGCGCGCATCGGGCCACACACCCTGGGGAGCCGGAGGGCAAAAGCAAAGAAGAAGCATCGGCAGGAGAGAAAATGAACAAGTTATCTTCCTTCTTCCGGACGAACGATCGCAACCGGACGAGCTGTCTTCGGGTTCTGTGGAGTTGTGTTTTCGCGAGTCACGAATCTCCTCTCTTTGTCTCTCTTTGTCTCTCTTTGTCTTGCTTTTCATCTCAAGGACGACGACTGTAGGACTCCAATTTGATTAGAAAATTCGTCCGGGCAATACTGGCCCTCGATATATTCTACCACTTCGAGAGTCCCTTCTAATCAAATTCAATCGACAACTTCTCGATTGGCTCGGTCGACCCAATTTTTCCTATGGTTCTCAGGGTGGAAAATTGTGTATTTTCTTCGGCAACTTCTGTTGTGTTGGTGAGATTATTTTTCAATTCGAGGAAAAAACCTTGGTTAAACTGGATGTACGTAGAATTGTTGGGACGGTTTTCTTCGTTTTAGGAATTTGATAGTGGCGAATCGTTGCTCGATAGTAATAAGTTATTGTGGCTTTGCTTGGAAATTCAATTAGTGTTTCTGACGAAATTCCTTGCGAATGAAACGCGAACAGATCGATGTTTGTTTGTCCAAGCGAGAGCCGAGCATTCTTCGTATTCCCAGACAACGCTCTGCTGTTCGCACTTGCCCCAATGTCTCGTCAAGCCGATCGATTAGGAAACAGAGACGGGGCTATACAGAAAGGAAGAAATCCCAATTCTCAAGAGACAGTTTGCCCAGCCTACGGGGTGGTTCTTTCCGAATCAACTGGAGATTCTGCTCGCTACACAGTAACAGAGAGAGAGAGATGCCCAAACAACTCAATTACGCGACGTTGCAAGAATACCTAGATATTACATTAAATAAATATCCAAGGAGGTAACTTAGTCTTGTCGAATTATTAAATCTTTATTTGTCAGTATCACATTTACAAAATCTTAAAAACCATTTTGTATAAGTCAATCGTTACAAATATGGAGCAGTAGGCAATGTAAATAAGTTAGTAATTGAATAAGCGGTAGTGGAAGAATAAAATTAATGGATAAAAGACATATGGAATTATTGTGTAGCATAGCGCGGTATACATACATCCTTATACGATACGGGGATATAGGGATCAAACATCGTCTAGCTTGGAAACAACGGACCCTATGTTACTTTCGCACACCGTATCAAACTGTGTGCTAGCGGCTACGGCTGAAAGGGGGTTCCTTATCACCCTTAAATATTCGCCTCTCGTGCCACGAGAGAGCGGCCATTCTTCGCGACCGAGAAAGGGAAGAGAACGGCGAACCCGGTGTGAGTAGCGCGAACAAGAAAGTCCAATCGCGGCGCGAATAACGCGCGGAGTCGTGAGCCACGGTAACACTGGCTGGAAAAAGTTGGCCGACCACCTCGAATGCCTCTCGTCTCTTCCCGATTCGTCATTGTCGAGCTGACTTATGTAGATGCGCCTTTCGAGAAGGAGCATAATTCCTCGGTGCACTCGATTAGCTCCGACGTCTTCTCGTCACGTGTCTGATCAGACTGCATTCAACTTTCATTTCGGTTCAGCGAAATTACTCCAAAGTCTATGCGAGGATTTATTTCTGCATCAATTGGTTGTGCCGAGGCTCGAATATGAAATGACATTATGAGAGTCGAACCAGAGACAATCAAGTACAAATGACGAACTAATTAATACAGTTTTCGTCGGACTCCGAGTGCTCGAGATACTAACGAACTTTACTTTACAGGTTTTCTTGGTGGGTAACGCGGAAACAAGAGGAAACGGGTGGAGCGCCGTGCCGCACCGCGCCGTGCCGCACCGCGCCGCACCGCGCCGCAGCGGAACCGTCCGACTCTCGGCCGGATAAAATCGCCGCTGTTTCCCCCGCGCGAATTATGCAGATTGCTTCGGAAGTTAAATTACGGCGGTTCAGCGAAATCATTCCGGCGAGGAGGAGACAAATGGGAAGAGAGCGGGGGAGCAAGCTCAACGGAGAGAGAGTTGGGAAAAACGAGAAATGGCAAGTGGCGTCTTCGTAAAAATTCGTTCCGCGTACAACGGCTACTCAGGCCTTACTTTACATTTTCTCTTTCATTCGCCGCTTCCTCGAGTCGTCGGATACATTCTTGTCGTCTCCCGCCCTATCAAATCCCTATCTGGGTTCTACTCGACGGCTACGGCACACTTTTGAAAAACTCCGCGAAATATACAGCTGGCTCAGATTATAAATATTTTATATCGGGCGATCCTCTCTTGCGATTTGCAAGCCGAACGAGTGAAAGAGATAGAAATTTAATCACGAGACTTCAAAGATAATCGTTACCGATCGACACTTTCCCCAGCGTGAGTACCCGCTAACGAGTTTGACGCGCAATGATAAAGCCAAGTAGTTCTTTGACAGCCGCCCTGTAGCCTCGGGAACCTCGTAATCAATTTTTTAATTAGTAACCCGTCGTGATAATCACCATAATGCGAGGGATACTGCAGTTTGTTGCACGGGTATTATTACTATTATTACTGTTAACACGGTGCTCTGGCTAAATAACAATCCGATGCCCGTTAACGATGTTAGCGAATGTTCCACGTAACTCGATTTTCCGACGAGTGCTGAAAAAATATGCTGTAAATATCGAGGGGGCGTATTTCACAGTGAATTCGCGAGCTCCGTGATACAGAATGCGGTAATAATTCAATTTGTAGTAGGTTCCATGACATTTTCAAATCAATTCCAAGTAGTAAGGATTGAAGGTTTGTTCGCTAAATATAAACTAATCAAATTCGAAGGATTTTATACAATGCTTTATTGCAAGTTAAGAATTCCCTTTGAGACGCAATCGAGATAATCTACTCCGGATTATACGTAAACTTAGCCATAGACTTACGGGACTTGTTCTTATTGAGATGGTTAATTTTCTTATCGACACAGTAGCAGTAGCCATTAGTGGTTGATTAGTTCTTGAGTGACAACCACTAACTCGCAGACCAGATCAATTCACCCTTTTTCTGCAGGGGACATCGTCAATTAGGACCAACCTATTCACCTCGATGAATTGCCTACTTACTTTCTTGCGAATCTCGTTTCTACTATCTTTATTTTATCTTGTTCTACCTCAATTTTCGTCAACAACCGCAGACAGCCTGAGTTTGGCGTTACTTTTAATACGAAAGCTGAAGTAAAACTGGAGCTATCAACTCGATGCTGATATACAATTCTCCTCTTATCTCATAACTGTACAATTGCGACTGAAAATATCCGATTCGCTAAGCTAAAGAACAATCAAACTCCAAAGAAACGCAAAGATGTCAAAGCTTGTATTTGGCTCTCGTTAGAATCATTGAAAATCACGTTTATTTGTTATCATCAGCGCAATACAACCAGAAAAGTCTTTTCAATGGCTGGCTACTAACACTTGGCTCTAGCATTAATAAACACGGAAGTTCTAATCCCGCGTTACAAATCCCTAGCCCGATAGGACAAAGGCTCAGAGAAGAATGTGGGCCACAAGCAGCCGAGAGCAAAAGACATCCGAAGGAGACATCTTGGGAGGCGCGAGGGTGCCGCGATCCAATTTCTACCGACACCGAGAAACACAGGTGCAGCCAGGCGACTGGCCTCGTACCTTGCCTCATGAAAGAGCCTCAACGCAGGGTGCGCCTCTTAACCGCGTAATTGAAGTGCCGAACTCGTCATCGGGTGTCGCGTGCCGCGTCCTGTACTCTTGCCGTCCTGTCCCTTCTTGCCCCTTTAACCGTCTCACCGGATCGTCTTTGCTCCCCCCCTCTCGCTCTTTTGTTTCTCCTTATCCGTCTCTTATGCGCTCTTTCGTCAGGCTTCTCTTGATCTGCGCACCCCTCTGGCGACCATTTCTTCACCCTCCCTCCCTCGCTGTTTGCGATACAAAGAAAGTGGAGCGCCGAAAATAGTCCGGTGGGACAATGACGAGCGAGGGTAAGAAAAGTTTATTATGGCTCTGCATGATAGCCTTCCGCAGCGTGGTCGCGCCGGAAAAAATACCAAAGCGAGACGCAGAGCGAAGCTACTCGGCGCCGCGGCGCGCCGGGGGGAGCAAGAGACGGAAAAGAGTAGGCTCGCGAGATTAACAAATGGGAAAAGGCAAAACCACGCTTCTGGATGGAAGATCCAAAGACGAGAGACGGAGGGCTTTTTTAGGGGCACGTCGAGAAACGGGAAACCTAGATGGGACGATTATACACATGTGTGTACGCGTCTATGCCTTATGTGTATACTGTACCTTTCTTCCCGTCCTCGGTGAATGTGCACCCACGCGCGAGAAATATCCGGACACTTAAACTTTTCGCTTCTGACGAGTGGAATATATTTACTTTGAAGCACGGGGTTTTCGTGGGTGCTTCCGACATGCCATCGCTCTATGGAGAAATTCGAAAAGCGCAAAGAAAGTGACTTTTCGCGAGGTTTCTGGCTTATTTGATACCGAAAGGGAAAGCTGGTTTGCATTTATTTGTAGAGAGCCGCCAATTGTGAGAATTAAAGTGAGCTTAGTGAGTTCAGTGGCGAATTTATGAAATTATTTCACGTTCGCCGATAACAATTTGCAAAATCATAGAGCAGTTACTCGAATTAACAAGGATGCGACAGGGTAAAATGCACACGAGCGAGGAAATCTGGAGCGCATAATTCGGCAGTCGAAGAAAGTGGCAACGAGTAGAAGAGCCCGCGCAAGTCCGCCAGGCAGACATCCGCAAAGCAAGGCATCGATATTATATACCTAAGCGAATTTCTCGTTTCATAGGAATCGAGTGACACGCCCAACGCGAAATTTCCACTGGCGTAGAGACGAGTACTGGCGAATTGCCAGGGAAAATTACGGAAGCGGCGAAACCAATGCTTTTTCGAGATCTGCTGCCAGAAGCAACGCGAAGAATGTTGGAAGAGCAAAGAACCCGGAGCGAAAACTCCGTAAAAATTCATGCTTACCCGCAGCAGTAGCACTACGAATGCAACGATGCATTGGGAAACATCAAAGAATTACTCTTCGCTCGAACTAAATTCGTTTACGATCGCGTCTAATTTCTCCCATTGATAACGATGCGCCTGCTTAAAAAAAAAACGAACCTACATCGGAAATACAAGAGTTTTTAATCCTACGCCAATGAAAGTATGATTCACCTTGGGGCTTGGCTTCGTAAAGCCAACGAAGAAGGGGAGAGCTACCCCCACTGTTTCCACCACGCGATATATATCCATGTATACATCCATGTATATCCATCCTTTGTCAAACATAGTTAGCATGTTCCGACTGCTTTCCCATTATCTTCTAAGCTATTCCCCATCTAATTTTCTCGTGCAATCAAAAAAGATTTTTCTCCTTGTTTCCATTATCCCTGGAACTAGCACACCAATTGATGATGTTTTATTTATTTCAACGAACGTGATAATCAATTGTAGATTCTGAATCACCATTATTCCGTCGAATAAGCTGTCGAAATAACTCGTACATACAAGTAAGTAATTATTGGCAGCTCTTCCCTTGAAAAAAAATCACCGACAGTTTTTCCTGATCCGATGCTCCTGAATCCTTTAAGAGGAAAACAAACGATACGATTTCTCTTCTGCTCGTAGCGTGTACTGGCTACACGGCTACACAGTCGTCAATCCGACTCACCGAATAAAGTAGCTTGTACAGTTTTCCCCGCGAAACTCGCCGAGTTTGCAAGTAAGCCACTGCAAAGTATATTCGTCTTTTCGAACACTTCATGAATAAAATAAATTCGAGAAAAGAACGCTGCCAATGGTCCGAGCGTTCTCAACACGGTGAGCGACTAGAAAAAGCTGATGCAAGCGGATGACACGGATTTGGCACGGATTGACATCGAGGAAATTTCGTGTGCTGCTCGAAGAAACTCTTGGCTTCGTTTTACTAACATGTAAGAATGAACAAGCCGCGCTAATGTATCTACAGGTTCGCGTCATTCTTGTTCACGGAACTGTGGACAGGGTAGTTTACGCTCGAATGCAAACGATAAGCCCTGCTCAATGAATCGCGCGACACGCTTCAAGATACGCGATCCGATGAAATTATTGATGCAATGGATACGCCGAGAATTTAATCTTTTGCCGTCGAATTTCCTTTCGAAACTTTACTTTCGATGATCTTAAATTTATCTTGAGAGCTTTTTACTTGTATGCATTCTTGGTTATAATAAACTAAAATATTGTTTGAACGCATCTGTAATGATAATCCGATTGTTCGAATGCCCTAGTAGTCTGAATTCCGAAATATGTAACTACAATATAATCAGTTGAATAGCATCATCGCAATGTAACGCAACCTTTATACGTTATTTATCATTATCTCTTGTACCGTCCGTTGCAGGGTAGTTACCAATAATGCCTGTATCCTGTATTACAATCGAGTAGAATTGTGAATTGGTGTGGCACAATGGAATTCGTGAAATTCGAAGTACCCTCTATAGCTATATTTATGAAACGTAACAATGGAGGAATATTTAATTTTCATCTGCCAAATCCATCCTTAAACGTATGTCGACGTATTTCGAAACACCGTGTACACGAGAAGCGCGTAAATGCATCGCGCATCGCAAGATCTAAAGCGGATAAAGAATCCCCCGTAGTATGAATGGAATTGGCAGAGGTATCCGATTAATCAAGCTTTCAAATGAATTCGCGTCAGTCAGCGATAAGCGAGGTATACTTCGAAATTAACACAGCCAGATAGCTACTATCGAGCCATGACTCTCCTCAGCAAATATTTCTCTTTTGTTTCTCGAATATTCTCTCTCTCGGGCATTTCGAACGGTGTCTCTCAAGGCCAAAGCAGCAAAGGTATTATCGCTCTGTGTATTTACGCTTTTGGATATTTGGTGCTAGGACCGAAAAAAAATTCAAGTACGGTGAATCGATGAACTCACATCAGTTCCATTACGATTCTTGCCGATCTATTCAAAGACCGATTATAGTTTACAAAGGAGATTTATGAATCATGCGTGTGTAACCTGTTGCTTTCTGAACAGTTATTGTACCGGCCAAATATGTAATCGAAATTATGGTCCGATGCAACGAGGACCAATATAAACTGAACATTAAATATGTAAAATTCATGACTTGAGTCAAAAAATACGAAGCACTTAGCTGGTTTCCATTAATTTAAATTCAGGCGATTAATAAGCTCCGCATTTGAGATAACACCGTAGACGGTGGAATTAACCCTAGTTGCGGCTCCTCAAAGTGCAATCTCGAGTTAGTCGGCGCTGCCAGCATATTTCGTGTCCGGAAATCTCTGCATAGAATTGCTTTAGCCGTGAGACAAGCAGGAAGAGGAAACAAGAAAGTGGAAGAGAAGTAAGAGAAGCAAATTCCGCGGACCAGATATTCATCTAGCTCGCGGTCAAGTTCCGTCTTCGTCTAGCTTTTTGGTCTACTGTACGGGTCTTCCTCTTTCTCTGCCTCGTCCACCAAATTCAATAGCTTATTGTTTCTTCAAACTGCAGTTCCAACATAAATTTCCCAAACGAGCTACGTTTACTATCAATTCCGTTCAAGTGCGAATTATGTAGTTACTCTCTCGCTATACAGCTCGATCGCAATTCGGATAATCCGTTTAATCTGCTTTCCTCAGCGCAGTCTATTTTTATAGCGACGCGTATTGACCATCCTGATCGGGCATTATGATGCTACGCGGAACTAACTATAGCCTCACCCTAGCGAAACTTCCATTAGCTAATTGTCTCTTACACTAGTGGAAACGTGCTACACGCTAGAAACGCGATGCTTAAACGTTCCGATCAAAGCAATTGAAACACCAGAATTTTTCGAAGAAACACCAACAGTTCGATGTTAGCCATTCACGGGTACTTATTGCATTCGGATCAGCTTGTCCGATTATATACAAACTGTAGGCGAACAACTTTTTCTTGACTCACCCTAAGAGTGCAAAAGATATTTCCTGTACCCTGCATATTGCATTTACTTTGCGTTATTCGATTGGATTAGAAACGAACGATATCTTATAGATCTCTGTATGTATAAATTTCGTGGTACGGCACGTGTTTCCTGCGTAACGAATTACGCGGTGGCGGTTTGTAGGTTTCGCATTACGAATGGTTCTCTTTGTTCGTCGGCGCGCTAGGGTTAATTCCATTTCGCGATGCAGCGAAATTCTGTCCGTGCGTAAGCGTATTCGCCTGCTTACCCCGTGTTACGCAAACGCGTCGAATTTGCAAATCAGCAATACAGATTTGGCAAGTGAATTACCAGAGAATAATGACTCGGAATGAGTCGTGCTTTTACGCTCCAAATTCTGCCTGCACAAAGAATCCTCGAAATTGGGACGATTCTTTGTAAAAGTTATTTGATGTTTCAATATCGTCATGCTTTGCGCCTTGAGACCGAATTTAATCGTAATATCAAAGGAAATTAAGTTCCATTAGAGTATTGTAACAACGATCTCGCGCCTCTAAATTATTCTCACTTTATCACTTTATTGAACAGTATATCTCGAGTATGTATCGTTTCCAATACCACTCGTTCGAAATTATCAACTTGAATTTCAATTCCAAGCTAAGCACTTTGGATCGCGTGGAAGAGAATTAGAATAAATCTCCTTACCGACTTTTATCCGATAGTCCGTCCTAAGTATGACCAAGTGCAATTTCGAAGTGGCCGTTTCCCAAATGAAAATCTTACGAAAGTACATAAGTACAGAGGAGTGACTATATTAGCATAATAACTCATTTTCGGCCTTTGAATTCTACGTAGGAAGGTTCGCGAGGATATTTTTAGGACGACTTTTTGCGCGTTTATAGCGTGCATATCGCCTTGATCCTTGCGAATGGCAGACCGGCCAGTGAGCATCTTTTTTCCGAGCGAGCGGAGCTCAAGTCGAAAGGGTGTGAAATCGCCGGTAGAAAGCGCAAGAGGTTAACGTCGAGCACAGCAAAGGGGATGCAAGGGGATGCAAGGGGATGCCAGGTTGGCTGGCATTAATTTTGTCGCGCATCTCCGTCCGGAAGTCGATACAGTTCGAATTTGTCAAGTATCTTTCACTGGTCTGAGTGACCGTGAAACAAACGAAACTGTCGTGAAATACCTTTACGGCACCGTACTCCGGCCTTCTGGGAGTAAGGGACATCGCGTAAGTAAGGAGAAAAAGTAAAGGAAAGCAAAAGGATGGTATCGATTCGTCGAGTGGATTTTTCTTGTTTCGTTTACATCGAAAGAGGGTGGAAGCAGGTCTCTCCAAGGATAGCCGGCAGGATATCGCCTTTTTTACCCTTGTGTTGCCACGTTTTCAGGAAGCTCGCGTCTCTCGAGGATTTGAAATCACTGGCAACGAGTCGTCTCGTCGCAGAAAGAGAAGGGAGAGAGGAATTTGAATTTACAATTTTTTTTTCGCGACATTGTCGCGATAAGAAGCCGAGTTTACTGAAAAAAATCGCCATTATTGCAGGATTATTGGGATTAAGCGAGATTCGTAGTTCTAGCAACTAAAGCAACTGAAACGAAAAAAAAATGTGGCTTGCCGTTTGCGAAAAATGTCAGATACTCGCAGGAAGATAAACGAGAAAGATGGATTACGTTGGGTCAGAGAGGGTTTGGATTGCCAAACAAAGAAACCAAGGTGGAAAATTTGGAACTATGATAAGAGTGAGTAAGCGTTTTTGCAAAGAATGCGGACTGGAAAAAGAAAAATTCGTGTGCTTCGCGTTCGTCTTGGCAAAAGATTTTGCTCGGTCGATCGAGCTTGAGTTAAATACATAAATACGTTACTTGTCGGTGCGAAGGAAGATGATGAAGCGTGTTCGGATAGCAGAGAGTATTAAAAGAAAGAAACATTAATTGGACTTGCAGTATCGAAACTGACAAATTTTTGCCATCCAAAGTGCGACTCTTCTCGTATTCAGCAGTGGGACTTTGCAAAACCCCTCAAAGCGTGGACACAGAGAATCCGACCCTGTTTTTTTATTCGCAAAATCGCTTTGCCGTTCGCTTGGCACGTTTCGTCATACTTTTTCCTTTCATATTTTCCTCCTTTTCTTGTCGTACATACCGTATTGGAAACCCTGGAATCGTATTTCGGTCTCCCCAATGTACTCGTGAATATCCACGGCAATGTGTTTCTAAATATTTTCCCGGGCCTAATTATCGCAGATTATTCGCAATTACAGAATAACAACTTGGTTCAGTCAAGATAAAAGTCGCGAGAGAACAAGGAGAACAATGGAGAGAGCCCCATCGCGAGAGATCCATCGCAAGAGCCCGTTAGCTGGAGACGGTCGGTCTGAGGAATCTTGCGCACAGTAATAAAGGCCCATGGAACGTCATCAGCGATCCCCGTTTTCGGCAATTTCCATGTTTCCGCATAATTAAGACAAGGTTCGCGTCACGAGCGCCATTTCCAGTGGTCCGTCGGTGGTCTCTTTCCCCGATCTAGGTACGCGGGGAGGAATTAGGCGAACAGTGGGCTCCATTAAGCATTCGTCCTCGCGGTCGTGCCACCCCCGAAATGAAGTCGCAACGAATTTAGTGTCCCACTCGGAGCTTTTAGCGCGCGCGGCTACTGCTAAAGAATTCCCTCTTTAGCGCCTCCGCCTACCCGCGCAACTCGGCCTCCTTTTCGACCAGCTTTCTTTTTTCGTACGCTTGCCGTTGCGGGCCCCCAGCTTTAAAAGGCACGTCGCGACGTGCCGCTTGAAATTTACGACGGTTCTCACTACGGACACCAGGGAAACTTTGCTCGTGGGCTCGCAACTGCTATGATCTAATAAATGGCCCCGGAGATAAGGTCAATATATTCGGATGGGGACCCATTGCTGGTGGAACCTGCTGCAAACTGCCGATGGGAGGCTTGTATCGTAAGCGCAATGAGCAATGACAGGGTTGTATCGGACACCTGCAGTCAAACTTGTGCTATCCAACGCAATAAGAAAACAGACTGTTTGAACGAAACAACGTTTTTAGCCAATTTACACTTGCGTTGCTTCGTCAGACTTTGAATAACGATCGAGATAAATTAAAGCGCCTAATTATAATTTTCAATCGGATTATTTCCAAATTAATTCTCTTACTGAGCTATCGATTACGGTTCGAATTAATCCTAGGTGCTTTGATGCTGTATGTATACTTAGCTGTATGCAATATCACTCTTCCATCATAACAGGAAGTACGACCGGATGGGAAATTGGTCATATCAACTTGAAAATTAGCAGTGAAATGTCATCGACGCGAGGAACCTAGGTATCGTAACATTCGACTCTCAAGACTACTCGGTATTCCGAGTAGCCCAAGTCCCCAGAGTGTCTTTTACGTGCGCACCGAAATTGAAAAGCATTTCAGGACGCGTGTCGCGCAGCACTCGATACACCTTCCTAAATAATCTATGAGCCAAATGCGACACGAGTTATATCCACCGAGTATCCGCAAGATCCGAGTATCCTCGCGCGTACCATCGGGAGATGTGACTCTCGCATCTCGTATCCGCGGTAATTAAATTAAACCTGTACCGTTCAATTAATCCAAATAACTGTGGGAAAGGGAAAAAGGAGATCTCGTTGATAGGACGCGAAAGTTAACCGGCGCAGGGCGGCGATTGGTCGAAGAGTTCCACTGGTTTGCTGCCGGTCGTAAGCGCGACCTTAGCTTTTGCCCGGTAGTGGTTGGCGGTGGCCGGGTCGATATCGGTCCGCAGGGAAGAACTACCATCCACACAAGCGCCATTCGGTCCGTTACGCTATACTACTCTTCTTCTCTCTGTCCTGCTCTCTTCGTTCACGATTTCGCCACCCTCCCTCCCTTCTCATCGGCCTTCCGCATCACCCCTGGTTTCGAGCAGTTCCTGCCTTCCAGCAAAAGCTGCCTCTACTTGCCAGTGACACCACCGTAGTAAAGCCCCGCTTTACGTCCCTCCGCGTCATACAGAAGTGATACAGAATCCTCGAAGCGCGACAAAACTATTACACACGCTTTTTGGATTGCGACAATGAAAGAGAGAGACAGAGTGGAATACTGTCGGTCCGCAAAAGGGTGAGGATTTTTTAGCGAAAGATTGGCCGTTTACCAATTATATTCATTCCTGTATCGAAAGAACGGAGGGACCAGTTAAAACGAGAATCAAAGAGAAAGCGTGTAAACGATCACAGCATTTACCCAAGTAACCCCTTTTGGAACAGAGGCCACATACGACACGTACGACACAAAAATAGCCAGCTGACATTTGCGCCGCCCGAGAGTTCCCGAGCAATTGAAATTAAGGGTTCGTCGAATAAAATCGTACGATTTAGATGCGATCGTCCATTCGAGTTGGGTCGGAAACGGGCTGAATAACATTACTGGCTTTTATGGCTACCAGTACTTGGCAGACGTTACCGTCTTCTCCCTTATTTGCGTACCACGACGCGACGATGCCGTCAGATATGAGTAAGGCCAGATCGAAAATTTACCTAATGCCAACTATCGAAGAAAGAAACCGTACTCAGGAGTAAAAATAATGCTTTGAACGACGTAAGACAAAATGTTAGCCTCTCCGTTTGTTTCGTAAAGAAAAAAAGTCAAGGATTGAAGATAGCCACTTTGAACTTACGAGCCATCACTTTGAAGGCGCATCGTGCACTACAAACACAAGCTATCGATTAAGACCTATCGTTGACCTTTTTCTATGACATTAAGGTTGAAATCTATTATCGGACCGTTGGGTGATCTATAGGGTACAGACAAGCAAAAAATGTTGTCTAGGAAACTGAATCAGCCACCGATATTACGCGAAACAGCTCGAGTTTGATCTCAATTTTCAAATAACAAATTTCATTGATGCTTATTCTTATTTGCTTAACGCCATTCTTGCAAGTAGATTATATAATAAATCCGAACGTGAAAAACCGCGTGCTCTTAGAGCCACTATCGATCTGCGGTGCTCTATGTCGCTTTTAGATGAAAACTCCTTCGCGCACTCACGTGCGTATAAAGGAAAGCTTTTAGTGAGAAATTGTTTTACGAAAAAGAGCGAGATGCAAAAGCCGCAATCGCCGCTGCGAATTCTTTGCTCGTTCATTGTTCGAGGTCTGACCCGCGGTACACCCCGCCCGAGCTATCGCATGCCAAAATACATTGTACATATGCGAACCGGATTTTCCGAAACTATCCAGCAATTATTCATTTCATGCATCAATTTAATGAGCCATATTAATTTTCGCTTGATGCAGCGATTATGCGGTTCGGTATAAACTAATTACTTTGCATAAATGACTACTGCCATTATACGGTTAATACACTTACTATATAGCTAGGATTTAATGATGATTGAAAAGGACTATTCGAAGGTAGTAAATTAAATGGCCTGAGCCGATGAAAACGTATCACGTTAACGTTCAATTGAATATTTCCCCAAATGAGTAAGTTTCTAAGTACTTGTTAATTACTGATAGTAATTACGATAGGCTATAGTACTCGATAAGCAGGTCTACTGACAAAGAGAGACTGGTTGGGCAAAGTGCGCCAAATCGGAAGTTGGAGATGAATAGTTTTTCAAGCACGCTCTGCCTGCCAAGAGTCGATCAGTCGCATGCTTTCCCCTTCCCTTTTAATCCCGAGAAATCATTGTCAAAAGCGTATATCTACATACCTACATTCCCATTTTCACCGCAATTCGATTTCATTATAACATCCAATTTCTATATTCGCATCCCGAATGCCATTTTAAAATTCGGTCTTCCGATCGATTCCCAAAAAATGGGGAAAAAATGGCAAAGGGCCATCGCGTACGAGAGTAGGTCAACGTGGGATGGACGCGAAACAGCGGAAAAATGAAGTCTGATCAGGAAAATAAAGCCCACTGGCAAAAGGAGAAGAATTCAAAATCGATTGCACTACCCGGTTATCGGGTGGAAATTATTAAGGAAAATAGCAAGGAGGAAGCTCGAAATTGCACGGTATGCCCAGGACAAACGATAAATCCTTATCGGCTTTCGCCACGCGCTACCTGCAAAAGTAATAAATAATCCGAACAAAGGCGACAACCTCGCTACGGCACGCCGCACCGCACCGCGTTGCGCCGGTCCGACGCCAAAAGTGCCAAAAGTGCCAAAAGTGCCAAAAGTGCGGGCCAATAAATATTTTCCGCACGCTACTACCGCGAAATATATAATATATGATACATATTATGTACTGTCGTGCACGACGGCCTACGATTTTTCGTAAAATGGGAAAAATTATTCTACAAGTGACAGCTGGATTGGCACGCTGTAGCCAATTATTTTTCGAGTTATTCAAATGGTCGAAAATAATATGACTCGATCCGAGAATGCAGCGCAGCGTATGCGAGTCAGTGGAATTATCTATAAATAACGACAAACCGAACCGACAGCGCGCGCGACGCGCGTTAATAGAAAACAGACAGCGGGTTGTTCGTGACAGCACGACATTGACATTGACGCCAAACGAAGAGAGGAGCTTTCAGCTTGGCCTGATGACTTATCGCTGACGTACGCGCGCGCGACAAACACAGCTTGTCGGGGACCCATCAAGTGTGATGTACATTATTAAAAAAAGGAAAGAAGGGGGTGAAAAAAGAAGAATTAATCAGCGACTCGAGAGGCTAACACTCCGGGCTCGGTAAGCATCTTTATCTCGTGGAAATCGGGCCAAGCCGCCACGATCGAGAGAAAAAAAGCAACGATCGCTCGAGTGGCAGGCATCCCTCTCGAAGCTCCTGATATCGTTCCGAAAAATTCAACATCTGCCAACCACCACTTGCAAATTGACTATCTACCAGCTCGTGGACAAACACTCGCATAAATAAAAGATTATTTTGAGAGACTGGCTGACAATGAGGGTCCGAAATGAAAAAAGTTCTTGTTTCTTAGAAAATAGAATACTCTTTAATCTTTGAGTATTGTTCCCTTCGTGCGCTCTCCCGAGTCTAATTCTAATTTGCTAGTTTCGGAGCAATACTATTCCGAGAAGATTCCACGGGGGATAATACTCCGTGACACAAATACTGTTCCAAGGTAGGGAGACAGCGGCAAATGTGGCATCATTATGCAGACATATATGCTAATGCCCAATAATACCCATCGCAGCATCAGATTCGCGATGCAGATGGACCAAAAGAATATTCCCGGAAGCCGGAAACGGATCCATACGAGCTCTCCCGTGCTCTCCTGTCCGAATAATAATCTTTGCCCGGATAGACATCACGAGGTAGGATGACAAAAATGCAGCCTATTACTTCCGAGATTTACTATTTATATCCAATTGATACGAATAAGGAGAATTTGAAATTTTTCATTCTCCTAACTGCTATCCTATCCGTAAGGACAAACAAAGGAAGGAATAGCATTCCGCGACGAACAGATGCTACGAGCAAACCAATTTCCGGAAACCGATAATGAGATACCATTCGAACAATCGCAGCAAATTGACTCTAATTTAATCGGGATCTCGCGAGTGCGCTTACCTTATCGCGATCAATATTATTCGAATCCTCGGCAAGTCGGCTTTCAAGGACACACTGAACCAGGTGTCTCAAAATTGGTTGGAGAACAGCGTGATAAGCAAGATCCGTGAGATTTGTAATTGGCGACAAAAGTGTCCGGTTAGAAAGGCACTTTTATGTCAATTTAGTTTTATGATATTAGTCACATGTTCGCTCGTTTAACCGCAGATGCCACGTATTATCCAACTGACATTGCAAATATAAGCAGACAACGAAACTATACATATTTGCAATTGAAACGAGCAATCGTGACATTACTTTAATTGGCTTGCACACAAAGCTTCACTTTCGTTCGATTAGTCGTTAGCCTCGGATATATCATAGTAGGTATATCGTCCATACGTGTATGTACGATACGTACAGTTAAGCAAACTGATTGGCTAGACCGGGAGCGCTGGTTAATATTCGAACTTTGATGGTTCAACTAGTGCATTGCTCGCGTCAGACAGTAGTGTTAACGGCTCTCTAATCAAACAAGCTCTGCAGTAGAAGCACAGAAGCTGGAGCCAGGCAAAGCAAGGTAAAGCAAGGTAAAGCAAGGTAAAGCAAGGTAAAGCAAGGTAAAGCCTTGAACACTGTTTGTCCTGGTGGGCGAGGCCTGTTGACATTCGTACACTCCCTGCTCACGGATAGATAGGCAACGGGCACTATCAGCTGGCCAACTTGTCAAACGAAATGTCTACTTGACAATGCATAGAAATATCTTATCGTCGTCTGTCTTACATTGTCCGCTATATTCTACGAGGATTGCAGCTCTACTAAAATTTCGCTACAATTTGGCGGTAAGCTACGCGAGAGAAAAGTTTCACCGGTGATTTGTCCAGATCCGGGAAAATGCACCTGGCCAGACAGTTTTCGCGCTGCTCATTGTCAGTGTAACTGTTGCGCATGGAGTCACATAATAAATTCGTTAAGTTACCTAGCAGGACTTACGGCGCAAAGCGTAGTTTCATTTCTGTCACGACAACTTCTTAATTGTCGCAAAATAATTAGCCTCTGGGTTGCGTTTACCCCGAGTTTATTGACTGCAGTCGGCCAACTTTCCAAGTACCACTCGGACTTCGGCCCGGCTCTTATTCTTCATTTTTAACGTGGCCTCGGACAAAACTTGTCGTTTAAAGCAACCCGCCCGAGCAAACTTCCTTCCGGACCCCCCAGTTGTTTCTCGCCCTGGAGATGACATTTATCGACCGACTCTCAATCTCGTCGCCGAATTAGACTCACGATTAATCTTATTCAAATTAACTTTACGTATTGGCCGAATGAAAATTCGAATGAAAATTGAACGGACGAAGAGGAATAACGTTAGAGTTGTGAGTGCGAATATTCAACAGCGGACTCGTGGAGTCTTATTTTAATTGATGGAGAAAGAATGTCGATTCGATATTGGGAGCAACAAAACAATGGGACTCGAAATGCAGTATGGAAATTCTACGGTGAAAGATAGGACAGTTGTTACTCTTCGCGTGTGCGCGTAGAGCGACGGGTGTTCCGGATAGTAAGATCGTCGGATAAAATGCAGACCATAACCGTTCTAAATAAAGAGGATAAAATTGAAAAATTATATATAATACTGAAGGCTAACGGACTCATTATAACTGGCGCTCTCCTAGCAAGATACCAGAAGCATGTGATGGTACGTTCAATCTCACCAAGTCCGGATCCTCCTCTTTCAATCTGGAAATTACCCTGGCGTAAAGCGATTCTACAATCTAGAAAAGTAACCCCTGCGAAAGCCGAACGTGTAATCTATTAAATTGAATAGGACGCAAAAATGTCGATTCACCTAGAATGTATCAAAGAGGGGAAAAGTAACGAAACGAATGATACAACGAGTCGAAACACACGAGAGGGAAGCTACTGTTTCGAAACGTGCATCCATATCCTGTGAAATCTGGGTCGAACAGAGAAAAGTATCTAAGCGGGTATCGTCGACAGAATGCCGATATACCTGAAAGACTCGAATCCCACGTTAAAGGGAATACTGATGGTAATAATGACGGTCCATTTGTTTCCATAGCATCACCATGTCGCAGTTCGAAGTTGGTTTCGCGCCATAAATCACCGCAGTCCAGCGTCACTTGCTCCTATTATTAATTGCGAGGCGATAATAATGGAGAAGAAAAAAGGCAAGGTGAGTTTCGTTGTCCTTCGCGTTCTTTTTCATCCCTGAGCGCGGATAATTTTACGGTGGCCGGATTTATCGGTGATATAACGGGTGCTCATTATCCGCAGGCTCGCGTCTCTTATTCCACGGCAATAAAATTGCGCTCGATGCGTGTATCCACAATTAATGGTGAGTACGATCACCAGCGGGGGAGTTGGATTCTTTAACAGCCACGAGGAGACGATCATAAATTCGATTTATAGTGAATCACGATTGCAATTGCGATCACTGGTTCCTTGCAATTCACTTTCCTAGCACATTGCAGGGAGAGCCCTTATTGGCCTTATCGTTTCTCCGGAAAGAATCGTGGGAGGCCTCGAGCAGACCGATCGAATCGACCGCTAAAGTTTTGATTTGTATATCGATAGTCTCTAAACGCGAGGAACCACTCCAGAGAATAGAAGACTAAAGTAGATGAAATAATAACTAGATGGCCAGGAGCCAAAAGAACTTGGAAGTAACAGGACTCCAGTGGAGGGCGATGCCGACTAATTAACCCCTCGAACGAAGAACTGCCGCGAGTAATTTTTGAGTGAGTCCGCTTTCGATGTAGTTTGGCCGCGACAATAGGTTCTATCCGCCAACAAGCAATCGTCGACGGAGTATTGAGTTGACTTTAATTCGAAGATCTTACCGCGAAGAAAGCTCCATTGGAACCTGACATTTTTCAATTACTATTATGATTATTAGACGTAGAAACGTCAAGCTGGCCCGACGAGTCTACTAACCGCAGTACGGACTTACGGAGTTCATAATTAATATTGGCAAACCTTAGAGCCGCTCTCTTGAAAGCTTCTTCTAAGTGCACTCGCTTTAATTACACATCAACTGCATTTTTTACAGTTTAGTCAATTATAGTGTGTCTCTAGTGTACCCACCATATTAACCCACTTGCGCTTGGCGGGTGGAGTTTCGGCAACGGGATGGAACGAAAGACTGAAAATACCCGAGAAAATTTTACTCGTCATTTTGGAATTGCCAGTGAAAGAATTCGCTATACGGTTTTTCCCAGGTTTCTTCCGATTAAAAGGATTTAATCGACAAACACATATTTTCAACGGGTTGTTTCGCAAGATAGTCTATCAAGCTGTTACTTTTTTGGTTCCTTCACCCTCGCGAATCAAGCTGGCAAAAATTTGAAACATATGAAATTTCAACCAAGTCTTCGAGTTTGTTTCCTTGGGTGGTTTACTATATTTAGATACGAGTATCTATGCGTTCCGAGTTTTTCGCAGGTGGAACGACAACCGAGAAATTCCCACGAGCCTCACGAGCCCTCCCCTTGATCGGTAGCTTTCGGAAATAATTCATAGAAACCGCCCATCTTCCGTGTAAATCGTCTTGCAACGTTCAATTGAAGTTTCTAGTAAAAATAAATTTAAGGGAGACTAGCAAACATTAATATACCTACTAATTGTAAGAAATATTATCAACATTTAGCTTATTTAGTATTTGACCTCTTTTGATACTCCTTCCAACTAAATCTCCCTCAGGAATTAAAATGACTCGCTCGATGTATCTTACTCATGGAATTTACCAGGTCAGAATATCGCTCCTATAAATATCTTTAAATTACATACTTCCCCCTATAAATGAAACGGAACAAAAGATAAAGAATCCCTAAGAAAGGGTCATCCTCAATGTTTATAGAAGTAAATCGACGAGAAGAAAAAGTCTCTTGCGACAGCCGCGAAGGACTTTCAGAAATCAAGAGACCTCTGTTTATGTAGCGATAGTCTAACGCAAGTCTACATAGATGTATACCTCGGAAAAGAATCGAAATGCGGTGCACGTTGAATGAGCAACAGCGTGCAGCGGATTTCAATAGAGAGCATTGATCCGAATTGGGGACATGCCCGAAGGACTCTCTAGGAAGAGCAGATTTCCGGCATCGGCAAGGATCTCAAAACGCACGAGCCACTTGTCCAAACTATCGTGATGCGTGTCAATGCATATCGCGGAGGGACGTCGCTACCGAGGGGCAGAACGGGGTGAGTTTGCAGATATCGTAAAACGACATCGAAAAGCCGTCCCTCACCGCTGCACCGGCCACCGCACTGGGTCTACCAACGATGATGACGGAGGTTTGCGCCCGTGACGTCACCAGACGCGCGCACGCGCCTCAACACTCTTACGTGTTGATCGTTATAGACCTTCTGCGCTCCCCGCGCGAGACTAAGGCCCCGTCCGCATACGACCCGTCGCAGTTGATTTTTTTTGCACCGGAGAAATTAGCTCACATCAGAGGACCTCGTCATTTTCGAAACTCCGACGCACGCTCGTGCGCAGTCAGTCAGCACTACTGGACTCTAATGCACTCTACGCTCCGCTATCGAGTTGTAAACAACGCACGCGTTACAATCGCAAGTGCACTTTCCTATTTTTCAGCGATAGGGGCTGTTTGAATATGATAAATTGTAGTGGAAGTTTTATTAGGAATTTCTGGTATGCGTGTGGCACTTTCGAGAGATTGGTTGGCACGTTATTGAAGCACAAAACTCTGAGCTTTCGGAAGTAGATATCTAGGGAAGCCGATCAAAAACAAGGTGAAACGGTTTTTTAGATTCTAGACGTTAAAATTCTTCAAGTGCAAATATTTGATAATGATCCTCGTTGAATTAGAGTAGCATTGCCACGAAGATCTCCCGTTAAAGCGAAGTTTCACGTCTGGAGCTTAGGGTAGTGTATACGGTGTTCAAGAGACTTTTCGCAGAACTTTTCGCACAACTTTTCGCATTGCTATCATATAGGAACCCAAGTGCAGAAAGTTCGTGTACATGGTACAAATTCAATCGGATTAGAGCAACTTTCAAGACGATCCGGGTGACCATCTAGCAAATTTGACCACCTAACCGAATGGCTTGAACTCACAGAAATTTATAGGAGTAAAAGCAGCTAAACTTTTCCTAAAGAAAACAGTCGTGAAGCCTAAACGCGAGAATTGGGAAACTTAATTAGCGGCTTTCGGTTGTAAATACGTCTATTTTCGGTGAACAAATTGGAGATCGGCAGTTCTATCGAGGCTTTTCTATGGGAAAATTCGTGGCGGCAGATTCCCGTTGCGACTGAAGAACGCGGGCTGCGCGGTTGATGCAGTTAAATTTGCATCTCGTATACATTATGCAAATTGGTGCCCTTCTCGACCAGATATCTTCGAGCCGCACTTCTGGTTCTCAGACTTAACCCGCTACTCCGATTTTTGCACCTGAAATCTCCTGGGTGTCTGACAATCGGACTCTTCTTCGCCTCGTCCCTCGCTTCTGAAACTGACCATTCGCACCCTATTACAACCGTTGAATCGTCCAATTCGGTTTCGCAAAACTAACATACTTTTCGAAGGAATTTTTAAAGATCTTCCACCATAGAGACGATAAAGAATCTAGACGGTGTTGAAACAAAGTTGTATTAATAAATGTTCATATTGATTCCAGTCACCCCCTTGTGCTACAATTTATTTTTAGTATCCACTTGGATTCTCGTGCCCTGTAAACAAACGGGTGCTATATTGAAACCGCTTTTAATAGAAACTTTCATTATTTTATTTATACATGTATAGAATTCTTCGGGGACGGCTATAGCCTGTGCTGGTAGAATGATACGCTTTTAGAACGGCTACTTGTATCGCGAATGCCCAACGAAAGTGAAGTCTGAACAAGCGTTCGAAAAAATGGGCCGCTCGTTGTTTCTAGTCTTTTGCTTCAAGTTTTACTGCGAGATATGTACTATGCAAATGTCAAGATACTTTCCATTAAATTGTTTTGAAATGTATTCATGTATTCATGCAAATGGATATATGTAGTTCAATTATGCGTAACATTAGAAATGTGATTCGCGTTGACATTCTCCATATACGCAACGCGAATTCTGCGACTGGAACAAATGGGTTATTCTAAATACTTTCCAACCGAAATACTTTCTCAAGTGTTTTCACAAATATTAAATCACAATCGTTTGGAGCAGATTAAAAGAGTGTCGATCGTACCAGGATTTTCAAGTTGAACGAAGAGTGCTTGACGCGTCTGAGCAGTGAAATTCGGTTTAGTTTGGGTATAGTTGAAACAGTGTAATCCAACTGTAAAAGTTGCTTCTGATATTCGGTGCACGTACTCTCTGTTATGGCGGCGAGTTATTGTTGAAAGGGTCAGTGTATCTAGAGTGGCCTATGACTTAAGAATAGCAAACCCTGGCAGAGCATCACGGCTGCAGCACGGAACTTGTGGACTATTTGGCATTGGTTTTTGCACAGGTCGCCCCGAATCACAGTTTTACGGTCGATTAACTTATGACAAGCATTCAGCCCGGTAGGTAGTAAATCTTTAGCCAAAATGTGACAGCAATGAAACATTGAGAATTTTTTCCTCAATTCCTGTAGCCCCATAGAAACAATTCTTCTAATAAAAATAATTTTCATTTCTCTAATTACTTCGAAACCCTTCTTCTCAAATTGCTATTCCGCATTATTTGTCAAACAATAGGTTCCGCCCAAGGAAATTAGAAAGCAGTTAAATCTATGTATAATGGAAGTTGCGGACAAGTGAGAATTATTTCACTCGTGTAGTCTGACACTTCATTTTCTTGGATCCAGTTAAAAAAAAGGTATAATGGTAGCCACCTTTCTCGATATTATCAGTTAATTTTAAGCCAGTGCTCACCCCTCGTACACTTTGCGCGACTTATTAGTCCGCAATTCATTGCCTTACAACCTACGAACTTCTGGTTCGGGTACAATTTACAACCCGCTGGAACTTCCCAATTACCAGAGCAGAGAGGCTAAAATTCTCCGGTGCGAAAAGGTCGAAATCGAAAAGGGGACGAGGGTAAGGAACCACTGGATGTACACCCAGCGTCAACTTCTGTGCCCTTTATGATTCCTTCGTGAGATTCCCGTTAATAATAAAAGCAAACGTAGGCAAGAAATATCCGATATCTCTGTTCACTCGTCCGCGGTTTTTGTTGCAGTAGTAAAAACTGGAAACTTCATAACAAAATTTCACGTACCGGGCTGTATCCGAAGAAGAGGAATGTGCGTGATGTATGAAATAAGTAGAGACAGAGCCGGCGATTAACCAAATGTAGGATTCGGCCAATGACACGACCTCGTTGCTGCCGAACAATTTCGCGGCAAATCGCTCGAACTGACAATGAGAGATGCACCTGACGAGCCTTAAAAACCGACATTTGCGAAGAAAGAACTGCCAAGTATAAGCCGAGAATAGCGTGCGAATTGTACCAGAGGGAAATGGCTTTATTCAGACAGAAAATAGCCAACCGTCCGATGGCCAGTTGGCGTGCCATTTTAAGCTTCCGATTCGTCCGTAAGTTCATTTACTCGGGGATCAACAAACACGTGGAAAAAACTCTTTAAAGAAGCTCCTGGTATTTCGTTTCATTATTCTAGTGTTTAATGGATTAAAACATTTCGAACGATCAAAGATAACCGATACGTTTTAGTAGGAGCACGCGTGTGATTGCTCCATTTGGAACGAGCTCGAGCGTGAAGGTGAGAGCATTGTGCGGAAAGTTCTTTCCATTTTAAATGACACCTCAACACTTTGGTTTCTTGTATTAGCGCCAGTCGGAAAAAGAGTTGAGGCTCTCTTGAAGGAAGACTCGAGTAATTTGTTAATCTTTTTAGCAACTCTGTCGAGAGACTTTTACGTTCGGCGCGATCTCTCTGCAAATTCTCGTCCTTCCGCGCTTGAGCTTCTTACAGTACTTACTAAGCAGACCGTAAAAATACTCGAATTATCAGTTCTCTTCTACCTCGTTCTCGGTCTGTCACGACGTCACGAGAGGAACCTAAACATGACGAAATGCAAATGCTTCATCTTAGGAAACTCGTCAATTTTCGAGTAGCCCTCGGCAAGACCGCGGCCGTGGCACGGCGATGCCACTCTTATGTGGGATTCCTCTAGTGAAAAACGAAATGCCGACAGTTAGGCGGGTTAGGCCTCCCTCGAAGGGCAGAGGCTTCTTCGCTCGACGTACGGGTGATCTATGAGCCAATTTCGAGACGATTTTCGAGATCTTTCATCATCCAGCGTGACGGCCCGGCGCTTCCTCGATAATTTATCGGAATGGCGGCTCGCGTGATCGAGTTCATCGGCTTTCCAGAGGTATGCGTAACCCTTGAGCATATCTACGTCTACTGTACATTCCAAAGTATTATATATCATTCTTATAACTGAATTGTAAGTCTCCCGAAACGGATAAGCAAATATTACGTAGGTTTTAATAATTAGTTAATAAACGTTAGCTAGAAGCGTTAATGACACGGCGCGGCGCCACCGCCGGCGAGTCTGTAACATGTGGCCAAGTCCACCTAACAAGATTCCCATTTCGTTGCCACAATATATGCTTGACACGCGCTTATCAACGCCGTTGACGGCTAGTGAACGCGTTGGAGATAACGCAGTTAGGGCGCAACTAGGCAGCAAGTTGGAACGTCCACGTGCACGTTTGGTCCACGTTACTCCGAGTATCACCGCGTTGACATCCCTAATGGAATTAGCCAGTACTACACTGAAAATGTTTTAAAGTCCATCTGCTAGAAAAGTGCGATTATCCTTTGTTATACGAGGATGGTCAATTGAATAAAAGATCGCTCATAATGGTTAGGTGTAACGATATTTTCCATCGACTTGATTTGCATTCGAGTGCGCTGATAACGTCACTCGTAGGCCGGAATTATTCGGGAATAATAGCGTTTCGCTGTGTTAATCCCTTCGTAATGACAACACGGGGCGATAGTGGTTTCGAACTATTGTTACGCACACCGTCTATACATCTATGTATAGTTGTACGCGAGAGTGAAAAGTTAGGGGATCACGAGTGACTCAGAGAAAGTTAAAGAATATGAGCACGCATGCTACCCTTCGAATCTGGAACACGCCCGTGTCATCGCGGACTCATTTATCGGGGCTTATCCCTTGCTCCTCTTGCTTACTGACTGACTGCCTTCCCCGAAGATAAATAAGGTGCTTCCTCATAAATAATGCGATAACGAAGCACATTCCCTTTTTATGCTTTTCGCGAGAGGGTCAAATCTCGAACGGTAACCCAAAAAAGTTGGGGACTAACAATAAGTATGCGAAAACTTGGATCAATTATTTCCATAAAATGGAATTCTATTATCGCCTGGGGTACCGATGAAAACAAGCTCGACGCAGTCACGTGCCCCACGGGTCACGTCACCCACAATGTGCTGTGTCAGCCGTCCATTTTCAAAAAAATTAATCACAGTCGACAATTAAATTCGGGCAAGCCTTTTTTTTCTTTCCCTGGGGGAGATTGGTAAATAGCGATGCAAATCAGGGCTCGGCACTTTTTCTAATTCGTGGCTGGGTGTCTCTTGGCAAACAAGGCAATCAAGGAAAATCGGGGCTTATCCGAGACGGTTTTTTCTGTCTCTGACGACTGTTTACGTACGATCCCCGAAAGGGCAGTGTACCTTCGAAAAGCGCTTCCCCAAAATAACATTCGAACTTTCGCGTACAAAGACTCGGAGGATGTGCTCGCTAAAATCAAACCACTCTGAGGGGCTGAAAGCTCCGACCCAAACGTGATTCCGGTTTATGAGCCTTTAGCTTTTTGACCGCCACTGACGAGTAACTTTGCAATCGATGCTCTTAACGTTTGGGACATCGAGTAGTAAGAAACGAACGGAAGATGCGTAATGGGCATTTTAATCCCAATTGCACGTTTAACGCGAAAGAGCAGCCGTGGATGAGTCATCCACGTGGGTTCTGGATAATCTGCAGGGTAATTTTGCGCAGCGGATTATACGATATATTTTACGATCTTGTTCGTGCCATTGCTTTTTCGTACTTATGGACTAGAGTTATAAACCAATCGTTATTAATTTCGGCAACTAACAAGGGTTCTGCGTACATACGCGAATACTCTACGCGATGGTCATTGTCTTTGAAAACAAACCTCATATTTACGAGTTATGTTATTCGTGCTGAACGCACAAAAAGCTATCGCATTCTGAAGGCCCTTCTGGAAAATAACAACCTCTCTGTAACACTCGAAGAATGTTATAAGAATACGGACGTTCAGAGAATCCAGTAATCCCAGCTGAGACCTAATTGAAGGGCTCACCGCAAACCTGCCACTTGTCAAAAAATCATGGAAACAGATAATGACACGTGTCAACTCCGACTTGAACACCCTACTTATTTGCCTCATTTGTGCTAAAGGCAGATTTTCTTCGCGGTTGCACTAATCTTGTAACTCCAAATAGCAACATGTCCCCGGTAATTAAGGCGGTTCCTTTGGAGAATTCGGTTTCAACGAGAGTCCCTGACTCACGAATCAGAGTCGAGCGATCGCAGTAGTATCGTCGAGTGCGAGTCAGCCGCGACGCCACGCGCACGCGGTCGCAACCGTGCTCTCTTTCCGTTCTCTTTCTCTTACTCTGCTAGCATTAGCTCATCGCAGCATCAAATTGCATTGCAGTCAATTATCGGCCGGCAGTGGCCGCGGCAAAGATTCGAGCAATCGAATAAGAAATTGGATCTGGAGGTTTGGTCGCTTCGCGGAAGGCGGCTATATCCGCGGCATGGCATGGCGTGGCGTGGCGTGGCGTGGCGTGGCGTAACAACCCCGGCGCTTGCCACGCTGCGAACTTTGCTAACGAGACTGCTTGCTTCTTTTCTTACCTTTCCACGTCACGGCGAGGTGCACGCGAAATCCGACCACGCCATCCTCTCCCTCGTGCACAGCACCGCACTGCACCATACACAGAAATGACACTTGAACACTCCTGCAACCCTGCCGGGAAGATCCCCTCCGCCGGTATATCTCTCTCGCGTTTTTCCCTCGGGCCCGGACCGGGTCCTCCCCGCTTCCTCTCGCGCTACTCTCCTCGTTTTTTACCTTTCTCCCGGTTGTGTTCACCCTCTCTAATCACTGGTTCGATCTGTCTGTCCCTTTCTCAGCCAATCTCTTTCTCCCCCTCGCGCGCCCCCTCCCCCCCTCACTCACTCTCTCTCTCACCTCTCGATCTTTTTCTCTTTCTTTCTTTCTTTCTTTCTTTCTTTCACCGTCACTCTGTCAAACTCTCGTTCGTCCCCTCCGCAGCAGCAGCGACAGCAGTAGCCCTTGCGGCCTGCGTCAAACCGGCAGGAAAAGCCCTCGCTGGCTGAGCCTCCCTTTTCTCCTCCTGCGGCTGCTCTCCTCGTCGAGAGGGGGTTGCTCTTGCGTCGCGAACGCACCAGCGCACGGAGAATGTAACGCGTCGAAGGCTCGTGGTGGCTCTTCTCTCAAAACCTGACGACGTGTTTTTTACCTACGCCGCTTTCCCGGACGATGCGGCGGCGAGCGCCGCTCCGCGAGCTACCGGGGGGTTGATGGTTAAGGGACCGAAGAAAAAGCAGCAGCACCTCCCTGCGGCACGCGTGCGCGCGAGATCGAGAGACTACCCAGCATCCAGCTACGCCCGTGACAGCGTCTGGGCAACTACTGAGGAGGATCTGCGCGGTTCCGGCGCAAGCTCTCGTTCGAATTTTGACCGGCGAGCGGCGCCACCGTGGACATCCATTTTCGTTAATGCAAAGGGTGAGAGAGGCTGTGGGGGTGAAGGGTGCGTACCCCCTCGCTAGGACTGATATCCTGGCCACACGCGCGCGCCGCGTGCCACGCGCCACTTGTCATCGCGTCGCGTCACGTCGCGCCGCACCGCGCCGCACCGCGCCGCACCGCACCGCACCGCACCGCACCGCGCCGCGCCGCCGAAGGACCACTTGGTGCTATCTTGCCAAGCGAGAGGCGCTCGGCTATCCTTTCACCGCTGTGAGAAAAACTTACCCTCCGATGTGTAGACTGAATCGCGCTAATCTTGATGCCACCTGCATCTGCGAGTCACTCAATACTTCGTGTCAGTACCTATAGTAGTATGTACTTCGAAATAGAATCGTTGTTTTCGTTGTAGGTACATATCCCTATTACAATAGTCGAATGAAATGCAATATACTACATATAAAATGCAGAGAAATTGGATGGAAAAACATTAATAAGGGAAAATCGATAAGATTATACGGCTTTGCCAGTGCTAGTCAAATAACAACCCCCGTAGATGGAAATGCTAATTATGTCCCCTTTACATTGAACCTCCTAATTCGCATCGGGTGATTACGAGGCCAATTAATCGTGATGTTGGGTCAGCTTACGAGGGCGTAACACTTTACACCCCCTGGTGAATTAATAATCGGGGAAAAATGGTCCTGTCGATGGAGTGGAGCGAGCAGAGTCAGTTTCGAACAATCGTTCGACAAGAGAATGACGGCGAAAGGCAGCAGCAAATATTGTTTCGGTTACGCGGTCGGATTGAATCGATGGAGCATGAGATTACTCGGTTTGTGGCCGCTCGGCGAACAGTTCTCCATTCTGAAATGGTCCATGGCCCTCATAGCCGCGCTTGTTTTCCTATTCCCGTCGATGGCACGTATGACAACACTAATAGATTGGAGATCGATATTGGAACAGGCGATGCTGACCGTTCCCCTGGCTCTGCTCGTAATGAAGCTCTTGTACATGAAAATGAGAGCGAAGAACTTTAAGATTATTCTCGGGATTATGATTGACGACTGGTCGAAATTTGACTACTCACCGGATTGGAGCAAGGAGATCATGATCGAATATGCTAATATTGGGAGGCGCGTAAACATAATATGCATCACTTGTATGGTGCTTTCGATTATAGGTGAGTAATGTGCGATTAGCAACAGAAGGTTCCGTTTGTTTTGAAATAGTTCAATTACCGATATACACACATCAATGTGTATTAAAGGAGCCAATTAAATGGAAGTAATTGTTACGAAATGGCAATGGCATACGAAATTTCTGACAGGATACATGACCTTACCATCCAGTCATCAATCGGAGGAAGATCAGCTTCAAAATGTTACCTCGAGAAAATTACCCACGGAAGGACTTTATCCATTTGATCCGAAAGCCTCGCCGGCTTACGAGATTCTCTACGCTTCGCAATCAATTGTCTCGTGTTTGTACTGCACCACGACATTCTCAATCGATTGTTTCCTCTCAGTTATTGTTTTTCATGCCTGCGGTCAGTTATCTTTGTTGGCGAGAATCTTGTCGCGCTATGGGAAATATACGAGACACGTGCAAGAGAAAAATGTCTGCGTGTGTGCGTGTTTAAGCTGTATAGTGCGGCGACATGCATTAATAATAGAGTATGAACAAACGAAATATCAAGTTACTACAAAAATTCTGTCCACGATAATCAACCGTTGCGAATCGGCTTGTTGTTATAACAGATTAATTTCTCAGTACAAGTGTGCGGGACACAATTTTGGTAGTACTATAAACGTTTTGTTTGGCCATCGATCGAAACACTGATTCGACTCTCCTATTTTTAGATACATGAATCTCGTGGAAATATCTTTCAATGAGTTCGTCTTACTGCAATTAATAGGCAATTATTTCATCCTTGCGATTGAGGGATATAGTCTCGTTGTGGTAAGAAAAACAATTACACGTGCTAAAGATTATAAGAAATTTCGAAATTACGAGTCATCCGATTCCCATAGCACGCGCAGGAGAACAATAAATTGGGTTTCGTAACGTTCATTGTCTATACCGCCACAGTCACTTACAATATGTTCATATATTGTTACATCGGAGATTGTGTCATAGAAAAGGTAAATAATATGTATGTACTTACTTTAAAAGCTGTAGTTTCTCTACTATTCATTCGTATTAATTGGAAAGTGCAAAAGCCCGTGATTTCTCGTGACGCATTGGCACTCATTGTCAGTCAAATAAAAGAAATTGCAAGTGTATTAAATTTTATTTTCAAACAAAACTTATCAAGTACAGTATACATTTAACTTGTATCTGTTTGAAACAAAGAGCGAAAATATCGCGGATACCGCATATAATTTAAAATGGAATAATTTTCCGCAACGCACGGCGAAGCCTCTAATATTCCTAATGATGCGCTCAAGAAGGTATTGCAAAGTTACTGCCGGAAGATTTGCAATTATGACGCTTTCTTATTATAAAACTGTAAGTTCGTGGTAAATCAACCATGTCAAAAGTATCGCACCGTCGCAGTCACTACAGTTGTTTATTACATGTATTCCAGATATTGGCCACGTCTGCGTCATACATATCGGTTCTCCGAGCAATAAAGTAATTTGTTCTTGTAATGACAATTAAGATAACACTACGAGGTAACGATCGGCCGCAGCTTTATAATTAAATTTAACCGATAATAGAAGCAAATAACAACGTAAGAAAAAACGATTTTTGTAACACGAGTTAAACTTTTTCTGAACAACAATCAAAATCACCAACCCGCCTCGTGTATTTTTAGATGATTTCTGTAAGCTCCCAGTCTAACGTATGTTTTTGAACATTTATCACAAGCAAACCTTTTTCCACGATACGGTGGGTGCTCCCTATTATGCACATTCTGCAGATGTTGCATAAGAGAAGATTTGTACCTAAAATCAATTTGTTAGTTTCTCAACAGCCTGGTATAAAATTTCTACATTTTTCTATCATACCAAAGATTATAAAAAGTTTGATCGAATCGATGTATGTATTTTACCTATATGTTTTCTCACACTCGGCACAGTTGTACGTTATCAGGGGTTCCGTGAAATCACAATGAATAGAGTGCCTGCTGAATGTGTATTGGTTATTAAAGAATCTACCGCAATGGTCGCACGAATAATAGTACAAACCTAAAAATGCAAACGCGTAGGTCAATGCTGTAATACCAGACGTAAATGACATTACTGACTGGGGAATGAAAAAAAATAATAAAAAATAATAAAAAAATAATAAAAAATAATAAAAAAATCATTGATTTTTAGATCATTCTACCTCCGTGAGCTCCAGTCCGATGCAGCGATAGCCCTCGCCGAGACGAAAATATATATAGACATAAGTCGCACTGATATCTGTGGTATACATAATACAATTTGATATCATTCGATATTATGAAGTGTAGGAGTCGCGTCTCCGAAGCACGGTTTCAATTATTTTAAGTGCAAATGGATGTGAGTTAAGATTTAAAGAAAATCAATTTTTAAATCAAGGAAAAAAAATAATATTTAAGCTGAGAATAATTGTAAATGCAAATTTATAATTAAGAATCTAATTGCAGAAGGAGGCTCTTTACACCGCGGTATGAAACTGAAAGTTAACTTACACTCCTCTATCCCTTTTAACTGTCTTACTTCTCATAGGGCACCTGTTAATTTCCTTTTCGTTTAAACAGACGACACAGCTAGTATCGGAATCAGTCCCTTGTACCGAGCTACTAGTTGACATTGTTATCTTATTGTTATCGTGCTCTGATGTTTCTTCGTGGAGAATGTCATTTATTAGGTCGTTATCATTGTTATTATTATGATTAGGAAAAGCTTCATTCAATAAAGCTAACAGCATGGTGTCGGTCGTATCATTTACATTTGCATCGATACCACAGTTAATTAAATTGTCGATATAACGGGAATCAAAATCATTCACTCCAGTATTTGTCTCTGGTATTTCTAGTAAGTCTTCACGCTTAAAATCATCGGTAACCGTTGCCTGCTCTGTCGCCTTTTCTGGCGCCAATTCTTCAGAAATTTCTTTGAACCCACGATCGTCTGTAATTATCTGCATCGCATCTTCAAAGCTTTCAATTCTTGATGAGGTTGTGTCAGAAAGATTTTTATTATTTTCCAGAGAAGTACCATCAACGATACAGTTATTATTATCTTTCGAACAAAAGACGCACTTCTCAGAATAATCATTGCAAAAATCACATTGGAAGATAGATCCAAGATTAATCTCATTTCCAAATTTAATGTTCTTCATCCAATTCGGTTCATTTGGCAAGAATTGATCAGATAAAATTGTATCTTTCTGCTTTTGCAAATCGAATATTGCCTCCTCGGATGTCTCGTTACTAACACTATTGCCATTAATATCACAATTCTTATTGTACGTATTATAGCCGTATGCTGGGTTATCGTACGTTAGCTCATTGGAATGAGCAACAAATTCACCCAAATAATTCACGGGATTATCGCTAAAGCATTCGTAACAGTATTTATTGAATATATCGTTGTTTAAGCAATCGATAGTTTCTTCTAATTTTGGGTCTATTTTTACTTGAGAAAGGCAGAGTTCAGCTTGCGGCAAAGGAGATACATGCTCAGAAGATGCAGATTTGGCAGATTTGTCGTCCGGTTCATCGTTTGTCGTATCAATCGTATTATTAGTATTTTGAGGATCATTATTCTGAACCATGGGCACTGTCGATCCGTCATTTACGGACAATGTTTTCTTCCGCCTGGTACCTCTTCTTCGTGGAAATATAGTCATTTCGGTTGGAACAGTTTCATCGTTCCTGTCGAACGTAATGTTTCTTTGGGAGTCCACTGTGGTATCGTTTGTAACAGTTTCATCATTCCGGTCAGGAGTAACATTTCTTTGAGAGTATATCGTAATGTTAGTTGTAACAGTGTCGTTATTCCAGTCAGACGTATCCTGTCTTATATTATTAGTATTGTAAACTTGTTTCCTTTTATGACTACGCTTTCCATGCCTCGTATTTTTCCCCTGTACGACAATCGCATCCAACGGTATCATACTTTCTGACGTTAACTCAATGCAGCCTAGAGTGTCTTTTGGTTTTGATGTATTAAAATTATTAACTAAAGCATTATGAAATTCGAAGGACGATACCTCAGAGTATGACTGCATTTTAGGTGTGTTGGTTCTCAAAATATTTGGTACTGTACGTGTAGAACTTTGCTGCAAATTTGAGTCTGTCAATCTGTCAATCGCAGAGTCAGGTAGTATGAGAGTTATCGAATTATTGTTAGGCAGTAACAGTGCATTATCCGTTACGAGATCTGTGTCCGATTGCCCGTCCGTTAAGTCTGATGGTTTCAAAGAAGTAATTGGGAGCAATTGTTCGTCCTTATGAATTTCTATTTTCTCAAGATAACGTTGTGCGTTGTTATTTTTCATATTGAGCAAAACAGCTTTCGGGCGACTTTTTTTACGTGATGTCGTGCGAAGTTTCTCAAAGTTGTTGTTATGCCACGTGTGTGACTTATCGAGTTCTTCCAACATTTTAACAGTGTTACGTTTAATGATACTTGTCGTTAAGTTGCGGTCACACAGACTTCCGGTGATTGCCGAGTCTGCAAAATGAAATGTGTAAGAGATAAGGCACCCTGTGCTACCCGGACATTTTTTATCTTAGAATGCATAAAACATGAATGATTCAAAGCAACTATAATGACTAAACTTACTAGACTTGCAATATAAACGGACGAGAATGTACACGTAAAATGAGGTAAAGCATTGTACCGTACGACTTAGCTTTCATTCAAAATTGTTGTCATCAATTAACGCGAAGGTACACGTTAAACGAAGAGAAAACTTTGATGAAGTACTCTTACCTGGCCCTGATGTTCAGAATTGGTCAGACTTTCAATACATCGTACGTTGATGCGTTCGACAATTTCCTGTGATTCCAAACACTGTGCACCGTCGATTCGTATCAGGTCACTCTCTCATCAACACTTTAACATTAAAGAGCCATTCGCGTTCATAAACTGAACGAGAGTGCAAAGTGCACGGGACTATGTGTCTTGGAGACTAGTGTTCGTAGGTAGACACGGTCTGCACGATGCGTTGCACGCGAGTGCACGTAGCAAACTAAGGGACTGATCTACAGTCACGAAGGAACATCCACGCTCTGCACAGCGCCGAAAGAAATATGAGAAGTCCTTGAGCGACAATGTATCAACATCTTGAGGCGATATTCTACGAATGCCGCGTACATTCGAGTAGGGGTAGAGCCATAAACGACGCGCACAATGGTTTGGGACTATTACCTGCGCAAAAAGTTGGAATAACGTCGAACGATTCGGGGAGAACACGCCGAAAATAACGACCTGTTTCGGTGACAAGAATGCGCGACTTTTTTACCGGAAAAAACGATAAACATGTAAAAGAAATAGTTGTCAGGGTGTCTTTTGTGTGTACACTGCAAGATATGGTATGGGTACTCGGAAATTCCTCGCCAGTGTGTTTGTCTGTATGATTAATGGAAAATAATCGTAAATTCGGAACTGTGTAACGTGATCGTAGAAGATTTTATTTGTAGTATTGTGAAATCATTATACGATAACAGAAGAATTTCAGTAACAAAAGACAAGAGCGGATGACAATGATGATTAAGATAAATAAAGAATGGTACTGTGTAATTGCTTAGAGGGCAAGCTTGAATTCAGTGGGTAGCTACCTAAGCTACAAATTTAAGTTACCAATCATTGCTTTCTGCCAGATCGTCGGTTTTCGATTTTAGATTCTCGAATAACACGTCTCTTACTTTAGGTCTTGGGTCTTCCTTGAGCTTGGTTGGGACAGCTTCCGCCTCTCCTAGCATCCACTCGAATTCTGTAAAACAATTAGAAATTTTCGTTTCATTATTGTTTGGGACACAATTCGTAGACGGTGGTCGGTTACCGATACGCACCAGCTTCGGTTAGTTTCATCCCACGTAATTCTATTGGACCAATGATCTGTTTTTGCATATTTCCATTATTGTAGATAAATATGGTAGGCAGATTACTATCTGGCCAGTTGGGAATGCAAGTGGTAGAAATGCTCTTCAAAAATTTTGTAGCTGGAAATCTCCTCGCTAAGCTGACCATATACTGGTTCAAAAGTGAACACAGCGGTATACTGAAAAATGTGCACTGTGTATTTCGACCGAGCTAATGACCAATTGGTTCAAATTTGTATTTTGCTATTCTTGACATACCCAGGTTTATATAAGTGAAGAACCACCCAGATATCCTCTCCTGCGTTATTAACTTCTTGAACATAATCCTCCGCTGAGATTTCCTTAACCTCTCCATATTTAGCTTTACTCGCAAGTTCTTTTAGCTCTGCTATCCTTTTTCGCCGATACTCCAATAGAATCTCTTCGTCTTCGTCATCTTCTAACTCGTCCAGTTCGTCCAAATCTTTGGTGTCCAAATCCTTTTTTGCTATAGTTAGAATAATTTTCATTGTATTTCGCTATACCACAAGATACTAAGGTATAATACACTTATAATAGTTAATCGTATATACCAAGGCCTGTTTTTTCATTTATAGTACTTTCTACTATATCCAATATTTGCTCTTCCGTAACTTCCTTCTCCGTTTCCTTTGGAGGCAGGATACCTTTACTTCTGAGAATATCATTCCACTGGGTGTCTTCGTTTGGATCTTGCTAAAATGAAACAATTATACTGGTATGGTGCGCGATAAAAGATACGTCAATTAAACCAAGTACTTTAGCTAAAACAATTGAACTCGCGAGTAAATATCAATATTTTAAGTTTTCTCTCTAAAGATCATCGTCGCCTTATAAGGAGACTGGAACGAGTATCCTGGCCTAACCTCTTTCCAGGAGATACAGTAGTTCATATTTTTACTTACCATTGTAAAAAAACTATTTCGGAAAAGTTAGGTAGCTATACGATGAATTACAGTGACGCGTAGAACTTTTACGATTCCGATACTGATTGATTAGAATGACTAGAATGAATTAGAACAGCCTGCAATGCGGAGCGCCAGCTGATCGTGTTTCACTACTATGAAATGTAGTACGCGTGTGTACGAGAATCTTATCAATGACGCATCATATTCACAGATACATTATACATTCCATTCTATTCCTGATCCATGGTTGTATAGTATGTAGTAGGTATGTACTTCTGATCCTTGTAGGTATACTATATTGTTTAAATGTTTTTAATTATTATTAATTAATTGCTAGATATGTATTTTAATTTATCTCTAGTTTGCCAGATACGAGTATCGTTAACAATGAAATAGCAATTTTTTTATCTTTCTGAAATTTTAATAACTGGTAGTTTAAGATACACATGTATGTATCTTGATTCACAGATACGAGTTGAACATGCATACATAGTATGTCTAAATCAATGATTATCATAATTCGTAATAAGGTATTCAAAATGTACGAACCTCGAATAGTGGTTTACCAAAATGACGCTAGCTACATACTTATCTATACCGTAGTTATTGACTGCATACTCCAGTTGGCTGCAATCGAATAAACCGGTTAATCGTGCAGCTGTGCTGGACCAAAGCCATGTTTTGTATCTCCCACCAAATACCTCAAACCAGTTTGGGCATCATCTCTACCGCCCCCGATAGTATTTATAGCAACCTGGAGCGATAATTTTGGTTCATAACGGTACTCCAGTAACATTGAGTTATAAACATATGATTAGATCTAGGACGTCCGCACAGCCCCTCTATCTGTTTACTTAAACTGGGTGTACATACTCCGTACATTGGCACCCAGTACATAATCTAAATGCATATTACTTATAGAAGAATTTGAAGATATCAAACCATTTAAAATGAGACCGATTATCCGATCTTGCAATATTAAAGCTATTACCACTGTGCGTCCAGCTTCTCCGAGTCGATGAGGAATCTTATAAGTGCGGACTTACAGAAACCGTTTAAGTTTGTGGAAAAGGAAAGAACTTTGATTAATTTCACTGCGAGTTTATTTAACGTGTGAGCCCCGGAGCATATCTCGAGTACATTGTGGACGGTTCAATCCGTGTTCACGGTACTTTCATGTCGTGTGGACCTTTGTGTATCCCAGGCTTTGTTACAGAACCGCATAAAAGAAACATGTTTCTTTAATAGTCGCAGGCAAATTGCGGAAAATACGTTTCTCCTACTGATGATAGGTGTACAGCTGGACAGGTCAAAATAATTTTTGGCTCAGTGCATTTCTTCAAAGTACCTATAATTAATTTTGTTATCAATTGAAAATCTTACATTTAATTACAGTTTGGGAAGCCTTGACAATTAGGATATTAAAAAACACAGAGAATACTATAAGAACACAGTCTAAGAGATAGTAAGATAGTTAGATTATATGCAATCGCTATTAAACATTCTTCCGGTTAGTAATTAAGTATGAAACTTGTTTTGAAAGAGTGAGCAGAGGGATTGAAATTCGCTGACAGAGGCTTGCTTTGTCTGGCTGTAAACATGTATGGACTCTACGTCGTTTGATATGATTGTTCTCCATTGTTGTGCCCTTTTTTCCAAAGCTTTGTTCGACGGAGTATTCGCTCTTCCGGTCGCGTAGCGAGCATCAGTCCCACTCTGCATTTGGATAGCTAGCAACATACATACAAGTATATTTATACTGTCCGATAAACAGGAATTCCTGCAAACTATACATTGCGAAAGTATGTTTTAAAACATAGTTTAGCAACTTTAGCTCATTTACCGTAGTGTCCGCATCGCTAATGTTTCGAACTCCTGGAACTGCTCTCATGTATTGGATCCGTCCATATTAACATGAAATTCATAATATTGTTAAGATTATTATTGCTACAATTATTAATTTACCAATACCGTTGTGTTTATGACTGATACTATATGGAAAAATGCAGATTCGCGTAAGTGCATTATAAACACTATCGTGAGTGGTCTTCGTCGTTGGGTCCATTTGCCATTGAGCGATGCACCTGCAAGTAACTGCATAAATATCTGTTGTCTATTGTCCACTTTTGTTTCGCCATGCGATTTACCGCAGAGTTGTGGTTTGCTCCTGTAGTCGGGCTCGATATCGCTTTGCGGTCGGCTATCGATGGTTCTCTGACCTTCTTTCATCAAATTACGGTGTGCGGCGAGTGTTGTATCCTGCCAATTCTCACATACAGCATGCGAACAAAGGACTGATTTGCTCAAACCCAGTAATAAGCGTCACCCAATACTTTATTTTTGATTAATCGCATTTCTATGTTACGAGCAAGTCTCATCGAATGCTTTGTTATGCCGTCGAGTTCAGTGGATCTCAATTAAGGTGTGAGATAGATCAGAAAATACTCTTGCATTTGCAAATTACTATGAGCATTGCAATTCAGTCTTTCTCGTATGCTCGTACGCACTGGATCGACACTCTTTCGCAATTTTCCTAACGATCCTCCACGCATACCAGGATCCTTCTACAATACTGTATTTGAAGTTTAAAAAATCACTCTTCACCTTTGAACGTGAGATATTTGCTATACACGTAACATTATAAGAATACACGTTTCGATTACATTTTCACTTTGGCAAATAGCTTCGGTAATCCCGACGAGTAGCAAAACAAGCACATGCTAATTGTGCTTGACACTCGAAAGCAGTTAGAACTCCAGGTAAAGAAGCAATTTTCTGCACCATCATTTTCAAGCAAGTTCGATGGGTCTCCAACAACTGGCAATATTACTTATCATTAGGGTAGTTCTATTACAACATTCTGTTATTAGGACCCGGCTAGACAATTTGACGCTGGCTGCAGGAAACCGGCACAAAGGGAATATTGTGGAGGTACAAATTACGGTGGACACATGTGTGCGACTCCTGCCGACCCATGGGGACCGGAACGACCTTTCTACAAGCTTTTCTGAAAGGTGTAAACGAGGACAACGATTCGGAAGCGAGAACGCTCGAGGCGATCGGGTGCGATCCAGCTGACAGGACGAATCCGAGAGAGAGCACCACGCCCATTTCGCTTAGAATACTGCCTGCCGGAAATTTGCAGTTAGTGGCATTCCTTCGAGGGTCGAGTATCCCCGGGATGCCTTCATTCGCGTGATCGTTAATTGCTCTCCGATAGAAACGGGATTTTCAATTCTGAGATCATTACTGTTGCTGTCCTTTCCAGGTGGACCTCGTCCGAATTGATGCTCATAAAGATGAGCATATTCTTTATTCTTTCGCAGGAAGCGACGATTATTTCGCATCTATTGTACAAGTTGCAACAATAGTGCTCTTTACGAGGCACTATTATGTAATTGTGAGATTTTTCATTTTATAAAACTGTGAAATATACAGGCGGGCTTTTGTATCAAGAGCGGCGAGATGAGAGAATATTTTGTATTTTAGTTTTTTATTTATACGAGTTTAGGAGGCCTGGCTCGCCAATTATAATTAGTGGAGCACTGCGGCGCCCTGCTCGAAATTTCAGGGTTGGTAGAGTGGCACACGACCGGTTATTCTGACTCGAAAGCAGCATTTTTCCATGCATCTACATGGAGTAAGTTCAGGTGGAAGAGAATCGCACTTGGCTTGTTATCGCGTCCGCTTTGACCCGCTAGTGCGTTTATGTGATCTAGGAAGGCGTGCCGATAACGCGCGACCACGATCCCGCATTTTGCTAGAATATTGCCCTTGCTCACATCAGCAGTGAAGCTTTCGTTAAACTTACAGGAATTGGTTTATTTTGGTGTGTTCTGTTCATATTGTATGTATGTATGTATGTATGTATGTATCTGTCCACATGTATGAGCAGATCACTAACGCTATTTACCTACTACATATTTACTAACTAGACCGATAGATTCGTTTAGAATGTTTCATTTGTAAAACAGGTACATCTGTGAGAAACAATTCGTCTCTTCAAAACAGACAACAAACCATCTGGAAGCACTCAACTAATATTTTTGAATCCCCTTGTAATCGTATTTATGGGATTAATTTTTATGACAGCAATAAAAGTAGGTAAAAAGTAATCATAGGATGTTAAATTGGTGAGACGAGTTTATACCTGCTATTTGAAAATCCCCTTACAATTAGTCTAACCCTGAATGAGTACAAACAAGGCACGTACAAGAAGGATCGCATTAGAAGGGTCTTTTGCAGGGTTTAAAATTGGCACAGATTTGGAAAGCCGACATTTGGCGAATTCTATTAGAATTCTATTAGTAGAGTTTTCTTCGTTATCAGTGAGGTGGGTGCCCGCGGCGATAAGCGCGCGTCTAGCACCTAAGTGGTTTGCCAGCCAATGGGCGCATTGCCTCGGCGTCGACCATCTTGCGCGGCTTGGCTTTCGAGCCTGCGGTCGCGTGGCGCCGAGCATCGCACACCAGTCGCCAGTGTACGCCGACTGTCGAGCCGTGACTGACTGTTCGCCGGTGTTCGGCACCGCGTGCCTCCCATCATCTTTCCTCCGGCAACCCTATCATGCTATCGTCTCAAATTAAACCAAAATCACAACCCGACACCTTACTTCACTTATTACACACCCTTCATCCACTCACGATATTCAATGGTAATACGGGCAGAAAGTGATTTCACACTTTTCTTCGCGGCTGATCAATTGAAATTGCCGCGACAGTGATTTTGACATTGACCATCGAGCATTGCGCTCGATTCGCAAAGCAGTTTGGGACTTTGAGGGGAACCCTCTCACAGCCGTAGAGCGGAACTTTAATTTCGCAGTGCGTCGCGCAGTTTTGTGTTATTTTCTCCATCGCGGCGGGTATTTTTGTAGTTGGACGCGTTATTTCGGAGTTGTTACGGAGTTGTGCGTAGTTGGATGCAAAGACTGCTTGGAGTGTCTCGGAGGGCCTTGGAGGAAAACAGTACGACGCTTTGGTCAAGTTGACGGCGTAAGGAGTGCTACCATTGCTGCTTCGACGAAGCTTTTGGAATACAAAAGTAAGGCTGTTATCAGAATTTTATTGCACGTGATTATGTTTGTCCATTGCGTGCTATCGTATTCTCCAGTAATTCCAGTATTTGCTTCCGTCAAAACAAGATCCAGGATGCAATAGTGATACCTCCGATTTCAGTTAGTCAAGTATGAGCGCAATTTCTGTATCTCGTAAAACTCGAATCGTAGATACATGTATTTTTCTAACGAAGTGTGGATATTGTCGTGTATAACCGGTAGAGTATCACGGGAAAGGTCGCAATATTTAAGACCGTACTGTTTACGTTCCTACGACAGGGTAGAAGCCCTTTACGGTGACAGGCCGACCTTCATTAGCCAGGTACATACTCCTCCCGGCATTGACATCCTTGTAGCCAGGGAAACGTGTCGCACAACCGAGGTATAATTGTGTGTCTGGTATTCGGCGCGGGAGGACGATCTTATTCGAATTAACCTTGCACTTTCGCCAAGGTGCACTCGATCACTGGCGCGTACCGTCTCTTTCTCGCCAGAATGCCGCACTTGAACTTTTAATTCAAATTAGTCCTCTTTTCGTATGATCCTTTTGCACGCGATCTTGAGCGATCTTTTCAATAGTTTGCTTCCTTGTTCTAAAAGGTCGAGCAACACTGTTCCTCTTCCTGGATCGAATTCACAAATATGGTAAGATAGTTAGTGTTCTAAAAGTATGACATGTATTGCCCAATTTCTTTTTTATGGACGTTATAGAGAGCCGAATAATATTGTTAATTCGCATGTAAATTATACTATTAGTATGATAGTACTCTCCGTTTTACTCTACCACTTCTGCCTTTCATTATGTTCTTCCAAAATGTCGGGTTTGCTTTATGCGATCAAATTTGTGACTTGACAGATTTTAAAGCGTCCTGCTTATTTGCGCCAGATGTGGAACTGTAGGTAACGGGAATTTTCGTCTGGGTATTTTTATATGCGCAACACCGGTTCTGATTTGCACGTGGTAGACCCGCGGTATGTTTTCGCCTAAAAGAGAATTCGACGCGTCTGTATTCCGAAACACGCATTTTTCCCATTTTTGCGCCATTGTTACGGGACGAATTTCGTCAGCAGAGGACCCGAAAGACCTACACACATCATTGTTTGCCGACCAGAACAATAAACCATTTACTATGTTCGACACTGCATTCTCTTCGTCCCATGCTCGTTGGAGTGGCGCACTCCGGGAAAGATCGCTTCGAGCCGTCTCTAGTGTCAATTTGTCTTTGATACGTTGATTCGTGATTCGACTCAATTACCATAATGCGGAGTTGTCATTGTTTCATTGATTCCACTAGGATCGTATACCGGCACCACAGACATATCGTTAGTCGAATCGTAACTCGAGTACAATTGTAGTTTATGTATTTTAGGGTAAATAAAACGAAGTTGTGTTGTTTTCGTAATGTAGAATACTGTTCGGAAGTCTAAAGAAGTTGAGTAAGCTGTTCGTGCCGTTAGCTCGAAACCTGTCGTACGTATTTCAAATCTATTGAGAAACCAGCTTATAAACGCTGATCGATGCTTACCAAACAATCTGCTGCCGATTGCGACACTTGGAAGAAGGGTATCGCATTTCGCATTCCGAGCGGACACGTTGCGGTCTCGAAAAACGAAGGAAAATTTCACGTTCGCGTCTTACGGTCACTCGCGGTCGACTTCTTATGGCAGCATCTCTCTAACATTTCATCTTGAATTTCATTCTTTCGCCGATACATATCAGACGTTACAGGAGCACTTCTAACGGAGACTCCTCCGTTCTTACTGTACTGTAGTTGCTGATCATCCTTTCACCGTCTTATGCCTTCCGCTTCCTTTATATCGAGATTACACACCTTTCTTTTCGTTTCATTTCGTTTCTCTTCGTTTTAGTTGATACTGCTTCTCGAAGCAGTTCCTCGAGATGAGAGGATTTCAATCTATTGCAATCTTATCTCGATCCCAAGACCATCTTCCACCCTATTTTCTGCTGCTCCCCTTTGTTTTCTATGATTGTGATCCATTGACTGTGCCAAGTCTTATTTAAGTCCGTTCAATTGAGAACAAGCTTGCCACGATTCGGCACCTAGTCTTCAGTTTCATATACCAGATTAGAGAGGAGAAGAATCTCAAAACCGATATTGTACTTTGTCTTTTGATACCCCTTCGAGAAAAAGAAGTATGGCTCATCTCCACGAGACCCTTTAACATCTTTCTCTACATATGTATATTTAGCCCATTGCCATCTACCGTGTTTTACTGCTCTTTCTTTTCTTAATCTTTTTCTCTCGGACTTTACCACCGCACCGGTGTAAATTCCTCATCGTTCTTCTCTCTTTTCGCTTTTCTCCACGACGTTTCATTTCCTCTATTTGGTCGTCTTATCCTCCTCATGTGCATTCTTACCGTCGTTTTTCGTGCGATTTCTTGTTGTCGGCTTCGGAAGCTTTCACAGTCGTGTACACACACAGCACGAACCGTCCATCGGCTCTGGAGAAATGTCTATTCCTCCCATGGTACGTGCGTATTCACGTATGTCTTCACTGTCCGATGTATCTGCCAAAGGCAGAGAGCATCCTCTCATGCTCCAGTGGTCCATGGAACTTGAGATTTCGGAAGTTGATTGCAACATATGCATGTATCATTCGAGAGTCGTTTGCTGGCGTTTGATCTCCAGTGTCCTCGAGTGGTTTGCTTTTTGAAACCTGCATACATACACCGATTTGTCGTACTTCTTTTACCTTTACTACTGTGTGCAGATATTTCAGCAGTTTCCTCCTGTACTGCCTGTTTATCGCGTTCCAGCTTATTCGCTCCGCGTTGCACTTCCGCCCGGAGTTGTATACTGCGACCGCGTGAAACTTTAACGAGCACATAATCCGGCCTCGCGTTGGAGCTATTCATTAAAGTCCGATTAAATTACACGCGTCTGCCAGCACACTTTTATCGGCGTTATCACCGATCAAATGTTTACCGTTAAAGTGGCCGATAAGCTTCATTCGGCTCGACGCCGAATCAACTGCTGTGAATCCACTGCTTAATTTATGACTGGCAAATATTGATAATTGGGGAGGAAAATGGTTAAGGTCGCGAGAGAGCAATCGACCGCGGAAGTAGCTGGTATTTAACTGAATCGAGACGATAAGAGGGTCGTCGGAAATATTTTACGGCAAATCAAGATTACATATGTGTACGTAACATTTACAAATCGACTGTGTGCGCAGATTTTTTTTGCCTTTCGATCGATAAATGATTTTCACGGATCGATCGTTCACTGATCGTAGAATAGGTTCTATTTGAAATTATTATTATTGTTACACGCGTGACAAGCCACATGCAGTTAGCTCATCGTCAATATTGAGATCGCATTTGGTACTCTGAATCGTGATATGAACGGGAATCACGAGCAGACCGCCCACGTCGAACTACAATAATACTCTCATTACGCTACGTACCGTGGCACAAACTTTTGCATTTGAACGCTTAAAGCGGAATCACAGCTTTCGACGAAGCCATGCCGTTTCTTTCCTTCAGCGTAAAGAATGTAATACTTTTTGATTCGCTAGAAGACACAAAATATCATTCAATCCTTTTTACCCATGTAAGGATAATACGAATGTATACAGGAATATTTTACGTGATTTCGTAATGTCTGTATAGGTCTATAGGTCTATACAATATCGGTTGTCCGACTTTTTGCATCTATGAATCCGATATGACCGAGGACCGCTTGAATAATGCAGAAGCTCTCGGAGCAATAAGGCGATCACATCTTCATTCAAATTGGTCATCCCAAGCGCGACTGAACAAAAAATGTTTATTCTCCGCCAGTGGTGCTCCAATTGATCTTCCTCAATTATTCCTAATCCAATCGTTTTGGCGCCGCTTTTATAGAGCCCTTCATTTAATTCGCCAAGAGTAAGATCGAGATCATCAACCTCTTTTATAGCTCGTTCCATTCTTCCCTTGAACCTTATGCCCTTCTAATTGTTTCCCACTAAACGCTTCTTCCAGATATTCATACTACAGTACTGCACCTACCAAGTTCAGTATTGTTTCAGTGGTATTGTGCGGGAACTCGCACTCTTTGTGTTCCTTTTGTACGAACTATTTCGTAACTAAGCCCGTTTGTTCTACTTTCCTAAGACGGTGCTGAGTCAACCGAGGGATTGTTTTTGGGCATCGTATCCGCGGGGTTAGGCCAGGTTCTCGCGTGCGCGCACGACTCTCGGAAAAAAGAAACGTGAGGCCGAGGTCCTGGTGGTACGACGCTGTGCGGCGCGACGCGAGACGCCCACCCACGCATAGCCCCAAGCCAGCTCTCGTTGCACACTGGGTGTCGAGAAAGTCCATCGATCGCGTTGGACGCGAGAAATAACGAAGAGCATGGGCCATGCTCTGACATTATCCGATGCTATCTAGACACCTGACGCGTCTGGTATAAAACGCTCCTGGAACCTTTCAGATTTCCTTCGCGCGCGCAAAAGAAGGGTCCCCTCTATTGGAATTTTGTATCAGCCTCGTGAAATGCCCTTTGCGCCAACATCGCACTTTCAATGAGGCAGTGCACCCGACTCGAGGGTCTTATTAACGTATTCCGGGTTTGCTTGGCTAGGAACACTTGTCTGGGGTTAGCTATTTACACGTAGTACTGGCTAGGGTTACCTATCCGAGAAGTAGCTTGATTTTGTCAGTCTTCGGATAATGGAATGTTAATACAATAGAATTATCTGCGGAGACATGTAGCAGAAGAAATTGAAGAACTTGGCAGACAGTGTTCGGTGTATTATTCAGAGTGCAGGGAGGTGAGCATGAGCTCAAGCCTTCCCCCATCTTTGAGGAGAAGAGCCAAGGCGTTTTTCGGCTCTCGAGCGTCTCATGTGCGGACCATTCACTCCTTTATACAGGTTTCCACCGAATGGTCTGTGCCAACTTCTTCGCCACGAATTTAACAGAGCGTTGGGTGCTTCTCGATTGAATTCAGCGAGGCTGAATTCGGCGCTGCTCCGCAGCCTTGTTTTGTATTGCGCGAAGCCGCTATGATTTATGAGGCCCAGGCTCCGTTTTGCACTGGCATTAACGTTTCCAGCCGATCTGCCTCGTTCATTGCGAAATCGCCATACTTTATCGCAGGAACTTGGGCCAGTTTTATAACCACCAACGCAAATGAAAAGTATTCGCACATATGCGGAATACTTGAGGGCGAACGGATTTAGCGACGGCGAAGAGCCTTAGGCAGCAGCACATGGGGAAATATTTTCTTACCAGACTTTCATCACGCGCCACCCTTGTTTAATAGCGTGGCTATGCAAAATAGAGGAAGGTGTTAATTTACAGGGTAAGAGGATTCATTGCGAATTTACGAGGAACACACTTGACGTTGCGCCCCGTGACTGTAAGCTGAAGCCTATCAATAGAGTTCAAGCTACTTGGCTCCCAACTTTGTCTCGGTTTGCCCTTCATAATTGCTGGTGAAGCTTAAGCATACCACACATTACGACAGTGATGCACGGTTAGAAATTTTGCGCAACATACAGACCGTAAGTGGAAAAAGTTCCTCGCCTTGAGCTTTAATAAAACTCCAGAAACTCACTCGATCTTGTATCGATTTCTTCGATCGATCGGTAGTACGAAACTTTAATAATGTTTGCCCTAACTTCACATCCACTTTTTCACGCGCCAACCCCATATTTATGCATACAGAAAACTGGATGTTGCTCGGTACAGTGGTACTTTCAGAATGTGAATCTGAATAAAACATTAAATTGTGTATCATTTATACGAGCGTGTGAAATTCTCCGCATTCACATGCGTCATTGAATAATATTGGGTGTTCCGGCTGGAAGTGAAGATTGCTTCGAAACAGAGATTCGTTTCGGGAACACAATGGGATATTTGGAGTGGAGGGTTTATACGTTGTATGTATTACATACGCGAGGAAGAACACGGTTTAATTGACCTCTGTTTTCAGTAGTGCTGTTTTGCACCACCATTTCCGGTTGCGTGGACGGTAACTTTCGAACTTTGATGAGCGAGAAAAAATCGCGACAACGATGCGAGTGTTTCGATGCTCTCGTGCGGATCATTCCGATTATAATCTTCGATAGTTTTTCTCGCGCAGGCCGTGAATGAAGTTTCTATACAGTTCGTATACGAGTACATACGAGTGTATACTCTACATAGTACTCTCGTCTTTCATTCACACTTCACTGTTCCCTCGCTTCTACTGTTTCATAAAGAATTTCTCATATCTGTCGGCCGACGGTGGCGCACAATCAGGTATTACCATTCCACTGATCCTTCTTATTCCCCTAATTCACGAGCTTGGCTCAAGACTCCTGGCTCTACTACTGTTTCTCGGAATCTTTGTTTAAGCCGCAATTGGACGGAGGCATAAAATTTAAGCCGGAAACTTTTACAGATTGAAGAATGTAACTTTGAGGGCTAAGCACCGTGGGTACAGCAAAGAAAGCGGTGCATTATGAAAAATGCTTTGTTAAGGAGTCGGCGAAACCGTCTCCGTAATAGTAATACATATTGCCTTCATTCGGACGTTTATACGGATGTAGCTATTCATAGACCTGACGGACAACAAATGTCAATGTCGAGTAGTGGTTTCTCTTCTAGAACACGCGTTCAAAATACAAAACAACGGAATTTCTTGATTTTGCGACAAGAAACAGAAACCTGTTGGACGATGATAAGAACCTTGACACAAGCTGATAAGACGACATTCTGAGGATTCCATGCATAATCGCGTGACTCATCGGATTTGATATTAGACGCGTTAACGTTCGATTCCCGATAGGAAGATGCGCGTTACAGTTTTAAGTGTCGAGAGCGGCTCCCAGGTGTAGGGAAAGTCAAACACTGGCCTATATAACGGACTGCAACTTTCTTTGTGTCGAGTGTCTCACGTTGCGAAGAATTCTTTCCCTTGTCCTCGGTGATTAGTAGTTTGTTAAGCGTAAATATATCATCCGTGAGAGCTTTCCGTTGCTCTCGCAATTGCTTAATAAAATTCTACTCTCCATGAATGATCTTCTCTCTACTCCCACGGACTTGTATTGTTCTCGATCTAACATAATCTTGTAAGTCGCGAACAAGCTCATCCAAAGCAACGGCGAACAAATTGCTAAATGACTCACAGCCCGCGTTTCTACTTTATTTTGTTCTTTGCGAGAAATCCACTAGACGAGTACTACCTATCTTTGGCCAGTGTTCGAAGCTCAGTGACACGAGTCCGTTTTTGGAGGGCGATAAGTTGGCCAAGCACTCCAGCCGGAAGTCCCGTCCGGGCCGATCGCTTTCCGCACCACTGATTTCCGGTTTCTTCGAGGTCTTCCTTTTCTCCTTGCGGTGACGACACGTACCATGGATCTTCCTTTACTCTGATCCCTTCTTAGGTTCGCTGCAATCCTTTCTCCCGAGTTTCTTCGTCGCTTACACTCCTAGCTTTTCTCAACTCTTTGCGCACACCTGGCATCTCAGGTATACGTATATCGGCTTCGTTGATACTGCCAAAGAAATAGGAAAACTGGTCGCGAGTGGAATCCATTCTCGGCGGGGAACCTCCGAGACTCGAATAGCCGCGTCACCGGATTTATCCTCAATTTGACGATAGACCTCCCTGGGTTCAAGCTTTTTACGGCGTTACGCTTAATCGGCTTGGAGTGCGGCTTGATTGCTAGGTGTTTCCCCAAGAAAATTGATGGCTTCGGGCAGGGAAGATGGATAAGTTTTGTTAGAAAGATTTTTTTATTCCCTATACGTTTCTTTTTTTTTCATTTATCTTGTTGAAAATGGTTTTGACACTTCGGAAATGGTGCAAATTGGTGGTAAGCCGTGGGAGAGCACGAGGATGCCGTTTCCTTACCTTAACGGCAAATCAACCTGTGCATCTCGTTTTGCGTTACGTAACAGCGCATAATATTTACTGGCAGCATCAAAGAAATTACAGTAATCCCAGCGCGAGCGGTAGATTCGTCGAGCGGCACTGACCCGATTTTGCGCCGAGGAATCGATTACGATTGTAACGAGTAGCTTCCATCTGAAAATTTTCAACGTTCCACGCGTGTGTAATCTTCCCTGATTAAACTCTTTGCGTGCCACCGTGCCCGCGTAGAACGCTGACACAAAAAGTATTTCCGCCAAAAAGACCTTTTAAATTTCGATCTTAAAAGTCGGATGATTAGAGTATGGCGAAGAATGTGTTTTACCGATAACGAGAATGCCGATAATGCTACGTCGAAATTTATCAATTAGTCAAATTTTCTGTTACGGCAGCGGGCATGATTTGGTTTTAGTGAGATAAGGTATGAGGCGTTCCCGAAGGGACTTGAAGATACATATATTGAGAATCCTATTCATGGATTTTGCTTGGTAATTCCAACGGACTTTATTCAGAAAGGTGTTTTCACTTGGAAACTGCATTTTAATACCGCATCGCAGCTTTTTAGTACGGCAGCGTATTTGTACGGGTAACGGAGTGCACGTGTAACTGCTGGTAAGTGCCGTACGGCATTGACTTATGCGCTTGGGAGACAGGGCCCAAAGGGAAACCAATTTGCATACAGAGAGAGCAATGAATTCACGACTTTGCGACGCGGTGCTTCTCGGCATCTCTTGTTCGGCGCGGGACGCGCGATTCCCTACCGAACCTCCACTCTATGGGCAAAGCCTTCGCATTAAATAATAAATTTAGAGCATCCTCTCTTGCGAATCATTGCCGGGTCATACCACTTTTTGATGTGCTCTGCTTTATTTACGTGTGCCGGGAGCCTCTTTCAATTCTCTTCTTGAACCGTATCTACTGAAAATGCGCAAGTAACTCGCACAACTACCTCATCCGGTAGAATCGAGTCAGACGTCAGCGTTAATCCGTTTCCTTGGCTCTGCGTGCCGACAGCTCACGATCTCCTGCAAAATTCCACATAGCGGAGAACAGGAGTACGCGTAATGGCAATCGACGACAGCGATTCTTCGGTGTCAAGGATGTCAGGTGTTAACAAACCTGAAGAGCTCTGCGGAACGAGGTCGATCCGACAATGAAAATGATTGGAAAAATAATTGGATGCGCTATCATTATGGAATATAGGATCTCTCGGGCTGTCTCGATACAGGATGGTGATTTTGTCATGCCCAATCGAATTGCCTGTACCATTCTATGAGGCACCATCAACAAGAGAAAACTAGCCGTGATAGTGACTGAAAGAAAAACCAAATTCTCGATGCGTTAAATAGTCTTCGCACACATTGGGCGATCTTTGAAACTTGCCTGCTTACCCATTGTGGCGAATTGCCTTAGCTCCTCACTCCGCCAAGTGCCTTCGATAGCCTTGAGCACGGCGAACTCGTAGAGTATCAAAGCGTCGATAATGACAAAGACGATGGAGGGTAGCAGCGTGAACATGAAAGTGCTGCAGATGAAGATCTCCTTCATAGTCACCTCGAAGAAATCGTAGAGGTGTAACTCGATCGCGATGAACATGACGATTATGGTCCAAATCAAAAGTATCCCTTTTATGGCGGTGGTGCTTTTGAGAACAATTTTGCAGAGTCTGGAATCGCGCTGGCACACGCAGATGTATCTCTCGACATGGAGGACGGCGATCGTTACAATGGGCACGTCGAAGGTAATCAGCGAAATGTAATCTACGTCTATCCCCATGTCCACCCCGAAGTACGACCGCAGAACACTTTGCAGCGGCTGCAGGAGAATTACGAAGCTCGTGCAACAAAGGCTCACTATGTAGTAGTGCGAAGATGTGCGCATGGAAGACTTGAGAAGGATCACCAGGATCACCAACAGATTTAATACGCTGCCCAAGATGAGCGATATAACGTCCGCGATATCTCCCGTGGAATATTGTTCGTTTGGTGAAATGTAATTGATCCTAGCGGGACGTTGAGTAGTTGGTCGATACTGCCTGAATTTTGGCGCTGATTGCTCCATCAAGTACAACGCGTAGAACAACGATCCTTTAATGCGAGCTCGACGGAATATGAACACTCTCGCTACTCGCATTGAAGCTCGCGGAGAATACGATGGCGTAAGTCCCGCTTCGGCTGGTGGTTTTTAATGAAATCTTTTTATTCACTGTATCACTGATGGCGCGGTTCAATGCGGAGATGAAATGCGTGTTGTCCAGCCGGTAAACTGGGTTCGTACTGAATAGAAGCAGCGGTAGTTAGAGGGCTTGCTTTTAATTCTATTTACCTCTATTTCCTTTGGGAATTTAACACTTTCGCGTTGGGCGGCTTCTCTTGGATTGTCAGCAGCCTGAGTTGGCACGCGATTCCTTCATTTTGCGGAGTGCTACAGGATCTCACGTGAGATCCTGGACAATGGGGAATACTTTTTTACATTTAAGTTTCCTCAAATAGTATTCAGGCCGCAACTGCTTGAATACTGCTGGAAATCAATTCGTCGGTAGATCTGCTCCGCATTTGAATCGACGATGACCATGCAGCGATATACGTAGTAGGTAAAATCTTAAAGTTCATCAGCGGAAATAGAAAAGGAGTTAAAATAGAAGCGATGCAACTGCGCCGTTAGTCCCTAAATTGCTCGTAGGTGATGCAGTCCAAAATATCGTTCTCGTTAAATAGGGCCTGACTCATTTGCATACCGTTCCGATAGGTTACGATAGCTTAATTACTATCAACTAATTTAAGCTCCAATTAGTATAACTAGCCAATTTAACTTTTGACGGAGTTAGTCGGAAAAGAGATCCACTTTCATTTCTTTTTCGCTCTCAACGATGAGCAGTTTCTTGACCTTGACACTTTGCAGTATGATGGCTTTCGAAGTGGCGGTAAAAATAATCCGTCGCGAATAAATCATGCACAGCCGACATATTTATCTTGGGGGTAGAACCGTGAAGCAAGACATAGAGGCACACACGGATAAATGCAGGTTTGCGACTGCATAATGCAATAAGAGATGCAGGGAGCCTGCGGCTGGCAAATGGCCACGAGCGCAATGTCGGTCACTCTTTGACATTGAGATTCATCTTTCGAATGTAGACATCCCGTTGGAAAAATTTCCAACGTAAGGTATGCCCGCTCGCGTAAAAATGCGGCAGAGCATTCTAATTCATCGGGAGCGCCAATTAAATTATGCAAATTGGAATATTATACTTGGAAGATGAAGGAGTCGTATGGCAAGAGTGTGAAAGAGGCAGAAGGTCATATTCCGAAAGGTTATACCGGGACACCGGGGCGCCCGTAATGTTCGTCCTTCGACCGTAGACTCTAAACTTAAAATAGTGGCCATTAACTTCTCAGACCTCGCTGGTCTTCAACTTCCTACTTTACATGGGGGACAACGACGCGGCAGAAGAAATACTGCTGATTATAGGAGTTAGAGGTTCGTGGCCGATTTCAAGTTTTTTAGCCCGAGGAGCTTGTAGCAGAGAAAGGCTCCTTGAGGTTACGTGGATTCGCAGTTTCGTCCTTCGACCAGGTGTGCGGCTAAGTTTTGCGGGTTCTCTGTCGGTTTTTTTCTACTTATGCCGCCTCTACGCCTGTACAACCCTACCAATATTTCTGGCAAACTTGGAAAACAATTGATCGATAGACTCTCTTCGCGCTGTTGCATGGCCTGGCAAGCAACATTTTCAGAGCCTTGCATCGTGAATACCGAACTGCTTCCTTGTACGATTGAACGATGTCCAAGTTACATACGTGTGTGCTTTGAATACTGAACTTGCAAGGTTCAGCTTGCGATTTCCCCATTCGATCGAGTTACTCGGCGCAAGCACCAAACTATTCCACTTCTCAATATCAGATTTAACATTTGAATTTCGGACGGCCATAAAAAGTAAACGACACCCGGTTTCTGCAAAGTTAAGAGTTTTTCGTATAAAAGATTAGATTTCTTGAGTAAGTAGAATAAAGGCTTTTTACTCCTTACTAGTTAGATTTTTGTAGTAAATGACTAGTAAAGTTTGTGGAGCGTGGAAAGGTCGTTAGTTTCGTCTGGCAGGACCGGGTTAGCCAGTGGAGAGAGGAACCTGGGGCCAAATAAGTGCAGTGGCAGGCCCAAAGGGCCCAGGGCTACAACCGGTTCGCACTCAGCCGTCATTACGACGTAACTCAAGCGACCCTGAACAGTCTTCGGCCAGCAGGATAATCAGGAGACCACATTACTATCAGGAACGCAGTTTGCCACTCACGCCTGCTGAGGTGTAAAGTATTTTGAGCATAAAAACACCTCTCGTATGCTCGTATGATCTCGTAATCTGATTTATTCACGACCAGAAGAATCTGATCTGTTCACGATTGTTCCACAAAAGACACTTTAGCAAAATTCACTCGAAATTTCCAATATTTGAGCTTCGATAATATTTAACAGATCAATGACTCACTGCCGAGTCAATCAGAATGAATCATTAATATTTTTTTGGCGAGATAGGAAGGATCGAAATGATAAGATTTTATATAGTTGATAACACTTATTTTCAATTAGGATACGTATTGGTCGAACGGTCCACAATCTTACACGTATACTAACTTACGAACTTAGGTTCGTGACTTGTTACCGCGTAAAATTAATTGCCCGAGGACCGACCATTACCAGAGCACGGTAATTATCTTAAAGCTCCCATGTTGCGGAGCTAAAAAGCGTTAATCGAATGTGGATGTCATCATCACTTACGCGCCACCATCGATATTTATATGTGCTTCGTAAAAAGACCGGCGTGACGAGAATCGCGGCTACTAGGTGATATAACCGTAGATTGAAAAAATTTTACTGGCAAAACCAAAACCATTTTCGCAGCGAGAGTACAAAGAAGGAATTACCATAATGGAAGATGATTAGATTTATCTACCGCAGCACCTTCGGGCTATAAAGTAATTATAGTAAATAGTAGCAAAGTGAAGTAAATGACCCATAATGAACGCGTGTAAACGAGTCACGAGTCACGAGAAGGGCAGTTTTGCGCCCTTAACGATATATAAAATGTTTATCTACACATCCGATACTGCAAAAGAACGATCAATCGAGAGGCAGAGCGTTACCGCAAAGTCTCGTGCTCCTTGCGGATTGCAGCGTGCTCTTCTTTGGTCTTCTTGTCACGAGACTCGGGGAATATTTTACGCGTGACCGGTTGGACGAGTTTTTCCCGAAGACCGCAATCGCGATGGGGCAACATTCGATACTTTGCCCGCGCAGGTGCATCCCTCGAAAAATAAGCGGGGCTAACCTCGGTCTGCTCTACAATTCGGAGGCCCATCGAACAGTCTGGAATACATACGTGTTCCACGATGCAAACTGCTTAAAGTTTCTTTCTCGATTTCGATCAATATCGCAATATGGAAAAAATTATATTTCGATATTGTTTTCATTCCTGGAATCGTGCGATCGAAGAACAAATCCTTTTTTAATCTAATCGCAGTAGAATTTCGGTTTACGTCAGGAGAACATAATTCCAAACGCCAAAAATACGTAATAGGCGCGAAGAGCGGAAAAAGCGTGAAAAGCGTGAAACGCGGTGGCCGTGCTCCTCATCTGTTCTTTGAAACAAAGTTTAATGAAAGGAACCCTCCGGAATAAGTTGAAAGCACGTTCTCAGAAGTTGGCTAACAGCCTCAGCCGAACTCAGTAATCTTTGAAAAGGGAGTAGCAGGTTAACAAAGGAGCACCTGTGAGGGGAATCGGCCTAATCGATACTTTCGAACCGAAATCGCACAGAATCCGCGAAATCGGAGATAGAAAAATACGGGGCGGTCTCGTTGGTAGTATCCAATTTCTGTAATATGACGGATCAAATACGCAGGGATTCCCGCAGAATTCGGGACGTATCACTTAATTCGGCATATTTAATGTCAAGAAATTTGGTATTCGGATATGTAGGACTCGAGTTGTCAATTACATTCTTCTACTTCGAGCTTTTCAGACATATTCCATTAAATTAAATCAATGTCACAACTGTTATATCATAATATTTAATTATCGAATGTTGGAGTCGCTGTACTCATTTTTAATTCATCCAGGCTTAAACAGTACGTAGGTGTTAATTTTTTATTTGGAATTTCGTTCAAACTGTAACTTTACCTAGAGATCTATTTATTGGTCGCAAGCACATTTTCGCAAGGCAGTCATTTCCTGGGGCTGCTGACGCGCAACATGATTCGCGCGGAACTCCCAGATCGGGCAATTAAACCGTTAAACTTAGCAGTTATTACAGCAGTTTGCGCGCAGTACATCCGCGCCAGAACTCCGAGCTCGGCTCTCGTAAATCATTGCAGCAGTTTTAACAGAGTTATGAACATCGATCCAGAGTTACATGTCCCTAGAAGGGCTCACACGAGCTATGCGCGTATTGTCCTCAGTATTGCCTTCCATTTGAGGTATATACTTTCCTCGGCTCTTTCTAACAGACTGACCCGAAAACGGAATGTGACGAATGCGCAGGCACTTTTTACCCCTTTAAGTAGACACACCGTTCGCGTGACTCGAAAATCGCTGAATCCCTCGGGGAGGAAAAGGAGCGGAAGCAGACATGGAATTATACGCGTCGATCACTCTTCTTGGTCATACATTCCATGGTACGGTTAAATATGTAGTACTTTGCCTATACTCACAGCATATGTCGCATCCTTTCTTTTTTCCTTTCCGTGACGTTAATTTCTTTAGAGCCAGAAGTGCTTTTTTAAACGAATGTACCCTGCCGGTCATGCAAACATTTAAATAGAATTAGTCGACCTTTTCGTGGAAAAATCATTTTAAAGGAATAGATTTTTTAATTTATTTTCAGTTGTACCAACTCTTAGGGTTTTATAATTAATTTCTCCAAGACTAGAAGGATGCATTTTCGATTAATCGAGCAGAGTTTACTCTAGCGTTCCGGAACTTCAATCATCGCATCCCGGACGCGTAAAATCCGGGCTTGCAATTTCGTTTGTTTATCTTCGGCGAGCGATCGCTTTTATCTGGTTTTATCGCCGACGCGTGGCGAGATCGAATGTCGTGAACTGCAGGCACGCATTATTTTTATCAAGTGACTAACACCCAGTCGATCCTTTTTTCAACGGATTGTGGCAAGTCACCTCAGCGTATCGATGGTTTTTCGGACAAATAGTTCTACGTGACCCAATGATCTTTCTTATCTCTGCATATTCTTTCTTCTTCTTTTTTCTGCTGTTTATAAAAGATTTTGGGAAAGAAGTATTTGTACTTAAAGAACAGATTTAATTTTCTTTTTCTCTTAAGAATAATTGTGTTATAGAAATTATTAAGTTCAAAATCGGGCAGAATTTCCCGAATTATGGGTTTGGGAACCTATACCAACTGGTAGAGCGATACGTATGGCGTTTTCTTTTCGATGGGGTGGTCGTTGCGAAGCTTTCTGCGTAACGGAAATAACCTTGCGATAGCTGGAGGTCCGAACTTTGCCCTGCCAATAGTCAACCGTGCCGTTGCTAAGTTCGAAGTAAAAGTTTGCTAAGATTTCAAACTAAAATCCAATCCGCGTTCTAATCTGTTCTCGGGAAACTAAAAAATAAAATAGTATGCGTTAAATTCTCGTTCTTTAGAATTATCGATCAGTTTTGAAGCGCTTCTTTGCCGTGCTTGCAACTACATATCAAGGAGAAACAATGCAGTTTCCTGAGTCCGGCGCAGTTGAGACGTTCCATCGAAGTTCTACACATTCCCTCACACCTCGGGCAATCCGATTGAAGCGAATACAAAATCAAGCACACGTTATAGCGTCCGATATCCTCAAGAGTATCGTTTAATGAGTAGATTGGTGAGAACCCTAGCCCTATCGTACCCTTGAAAAACGAAGCTGGTAGCTTCACATGCGTCTTCGAAAGGAACCAAACCTTGTACAATTAAACCATTATAGCGTTGCACAGATTGCCTTAGCGTTGACACTAAAATCGGGAGGTAAATGTATAACGGAAAGTACAGGCCGAATAATGTACGAGGTAAACACAGCATACAAAAATTAGCGGTGACCGGCAAAAAACTGTTTGCCTACGATTTCTTACGGTGAAGAGTCCCGCAGCGTAGAACTGACCGTGCGTTTACTCAATTTTCCGGTTTATCTTGTTTCCCTTTCCGAAGTGGCTAGCGGCCGCTAGCAGCTAGCTCGGTTCCTATCCGTACCGTTAGCAGTCCTTAGAAGTTTCGGAGGGACTTGGGACTTGGTGGAAAGCCGAGTGACGACGAGGCGAAAAAGAAACTCGCGTGTGGAAGCGCGTCTATAAATACGCCCGCGCGTACATTGTCATTCAGAAGAACCGTGGCTTGTTACTTTAGTATGCGTAACACGTACGCAAGGCTTGTCTCGCACGATGACGTGCCACGGAGAGGACTCGTATTTCTCGGTTTATACGAATCCTTCGGAAACCCTGAAAATATACGAAGATAAGAAGACTTGCGATTCTTCTAGGGAGAAGACACTGTGCTATCAAAATAGATGTAGGTCACGTAAGAAAGATGTCGATTCTAAGAATAAGAAAAAAAAGGAACCAATACGATAATTTATGTTAATTGTAAAGAAAACGATAGAGGACGTGTGATCTGTTGATATTGTTCAAGAGGATTTCGTAATGTAACATCGTAGGCCTGCCTTTTGCCAAGGCCACTTGAGAAACCGATGGGGGAGGTGAGAGTACTGCAATAAAGTACCCAAGGGCCTGCCAACGGACAAGGACACTAGGGTCCGTAGGAACCTCGAAATGTGAAGGAGGGGAAGGGCATTCTTGTTTCGGTCTATGTAGCGAGAATTTCTATGACTTTGATTTTCCAATATAACACAGTGTACGCAATTTTTTATAAATTTTCCAAATTTTTACAGCAAATATGCCATTGCTTGGTCTACAATTTGCACGAACAACAGTGTATAAGATCCGGTATGGTCTAGTGGCTAGGATACCTGGCTCTCACCCAGGAGGCTCGGGTTCGATTCCCGGTACCGGAATTTATTTTTGCCTTATAATTTATTATATCACGAGCTATCGATTGTTATTTTAAATACATACTTTTAGCACGTAAGTCGGTAATGCAATGTTAGGAGTACTAAATCTACGTTTGTTTCAATTATTCGCAATAATATAGTTATATGGCTTGGTGAAATTATAAATTGAACGTCTGACACCTATGATGTTTCGGGACGGAGCAGACTTATTATGTATGGTTGTTCCAAGCTCAATTTCCTCTCGGTCTGCTGATTTTCATTCATCAAAATTCCTCAGGCTCGTCCTACGACGATTCTGTCTTATGGAATAATCTCAAATTAGATCTCGGGGGCACAATATGTACTTTGCCTGGCGAAAGAAGAACCTTGACTAATGCGAGATTCAAAGTAGTTTATTGTCTGCTGCTACCCACGTAAGATTTCATGCAATCCATCCGTACATTTGGTACAAAGATAGTTGAATGCTCTTTTCAGACTCACCGTCAAAGTACAGCGAATAGCCTTTGCAAAATCTATCAGAAACCTAAGTACCATAATTTCATTCCATTCTCTACTCCAATCGTTCTGCTTTGTACGCAGACAGAACAATAGACTTGTGTGACTAGGAAAGTGGTCTAAAAGTCTCACGTGTGTCGTCCAAATTATCACTATTCTGACAGAAATGACTTGAACAAGTACTTTCTTATTGTTAGAACGTTGTGGGTGTCTAGGCACGTTGTCTAGAATTTACCCCTGAGACAATGTCTTTGCGTTCGATAGGATAAGAGAGTGTTTTTGTCTGGAGATATTTTGAAAGTGTAACTAGTGGCACGTTCTGGCTAAAGTTCTCGAAGAGAAGGTAATCGCATCCTCAATTATGCATTTCTTTGCGGACGATTACGCGAGAAGATGTGTGGCTTCGCTTCCGCGAGTTAAGGAAATATCTCTGGTGCATTGTCGCCAAAGTCTAGAGAGGCGGAAAGACCGAAGACCACAGTGACGTCTTGCTCTCAAGCACGTACCTGCTACAACCACTTTTCCCGACCCTCGAAATTAACGCCAACCACTCAGCCATAGCATTTAGCATGTCGGCTATACACTATACTACACTAGCACTAATCCCTCGTCGATCTCTCTTGCTCGCCACGGTAGCTGTGTCGCTCTCTTTTCCAGCTGCGCCACCCTCTTTCGATAATATCGCCTTTTCTCAACGACTTTCCTCGGCCCTCCGTTTTACCCTGTCCCAGGGAGGTGTCGAGGGGAGCGTCGAGACTCCGTCTTGCATTTCCAGCCTGCTGCCCCAGGGGTTTGCTCGCCTACGGAACGAAACTCAAACGTTTCCAGGTAGATTCGTGTTAACCAGTGCGAAATAGGATGCGGATCCGGAATTGCCTCGTATGGATTTGCGCCGATTTTTTTATTCGCTTACATCCAATGTATGGTAAAGCCAATGTATTTTCACATATTCCAATTTAATGTGGTGTATACTATATTTACATATTTTTTTCTTGGGTGTCGGCTTGGACGTATGTATATTCTTTAGACTCAGGCTTTTATTGAAATAGTACTCCGTTATAGTATGTACGATATACAGTTGTACTTACGTATGTCGCCAAAACCGACGCGGCGCCCGAGTGTCGAAGGTAAAGAGTCAAGTTTCAAAGACTCGTCAGTGTTAGAACAGATGTACCGTTAACCCGTTACGATGTAGGTTACGCTAAGCCCTAGCCAATGTAGATCGAACTTAATCGAAATAAACGATGTATTCGAACCGTTTAAACCTTGCTCTTCCGCACGTTATCCGACTACGTGTCTTGCACAATCTCATTATAATAATTTCGCTAATGCTAATCGTAAAAAAGCGTGTTCGCTGTCCATAGAAATTATTGGCTCTACAGACGTATCAATTTAGTATACTTCATGCAAGTTCCGAATATGCCAGTTGGATTCAAGACTCCCATTAGACAATGCCACGAAAATAATTATTATCTTGGTGAAAGTCAATTGAGACCGTCTTTCGCCGAACAAGATCGAACTCTGATTGAATGTCAATTCGATATCCACTGATTCGTCGAATAAAATTTCTCGGTATTACGTACGATTAATGCGGGTCGCGTTGCGCAAACACGTCTCATTGTCAGTTTAAAAATTACGATGTCACCTACGGTTGACACGTGTTTAGCTGTAATTCTCTTCGTGACACTTCATATTAACTTCTCTCGTTGATGTCTCCCGAGCTCCAAAACGATGTTTGCTTTTAATTTAACCCTACATATGTACGTTATGGTATACGATCCGGAATAGAAGTTGTGGATGGTTTAACTATGAAAGTTCCTCTTGAAATTATCCATAATGCAAAAACGTTTCCAGTGTGAGGTATAATCGTTTTCCGAAAATTCTCCAGTTACGCGTTACTTTTCCGTAGAATCCTACCTTTACGAGGTCGTCAAAAGGAGGGTTGTAATTCTCTTTTGCCGTAGCTCAAGGTACAATAATGAATTTCCTCTGTTTGAAGCTACCGATTGCGATCCAAGGTAGTTATACGGATTCGCGGAGTACACGTTCTTAATTTCTCATTCTACGTTTCGCAAGAAAGCTGCTTACGTGACGATTATCGGCTTTTGAAGTGATTGTAAATACGTACGGTTATTTATACGCGAATGTGTTGACAGACAAGACAGTATGGGTCGCGTTATAATGTACATAGAATTCCGAGTGATTGGTAAGCGTATGAGAGCCGAGTTGAGGAAAGCTAATCAACGATCGATTTGTATTCAACGGTGCATTGATTGGTTCCGAGATATTTGCTACTGATTTTACCTTGTACGGCGCAACGTGCTTCTTTCAAGGAAGAATCGTGATCACAAAGAAAATTGTATTCGATTTCATTTCTGTTTCAGATGACTCTGACCTAGATAGTGGAGGATGGCTTCTATCATGGGGTTACAGCAGCAAGCTGCATCCCAAGATACCGTTGACTACGCTGGCTACCTTCAAACATCGCAATGCCATCAAATTAACGAGCAGATTCAGGCTAATCAGAAATCGCCACAGAATGACCACAACAACAGCTTTACCAGTACCAAAGGATTACTCAATGGACCCGGCCAAAATAACTGTTTCCTCAACAGCGCGGTTCAGGTAGGAAATCAATTCAAGTGTCGTCTGACTTCATCAATGCGATATATTGCTAAGTTTGATCGTAAAGTACCGCTAACGATGTCTGCTTGTTTTATAAATCGAAGGCGGAGCTCCAAGAGCATATATTATCATTGGTTCTTTGCGATGTTTATTGTTTTTTAATAATTTCCAATTTGAATCGTAACATTGCTGAAATTCAGGGTTAATGGGAGCATTAAAGCCATATGATTAACGACGCATAAACGAAGTCATAAGAAATGTAGCTACGTTTGCTTCACGCATAATGGAAAAGAGACTTGGCTCGGTTGAATGGCGAGAATAATTGTTTCACGAGGCGGACTCTTCCCACCACCGCACGGGAGAGCTAGCATTTATTATGACGATCGGAGAATGGCTTTCCCAGGTCTTGCAAACACGCTGTCCTATACGTAGCGGTAACTCGTACTTCCGCAGGAAGCAATTACACTCGGCCGCACTCGATTAGAACAATTGATTGAGCCGCTTACAAAACGGGCACTGTTTGAACAAAAGTCTCCAATCGGTCTTTCCGATCGCGGGTTTTATTTTCGAATGAATGGCATTACGTAGATCGCGTGCAGGAGGTGATCGAGAAAACTTTTCAGTTAATTCTGTAAACGTCATGTCCTCGTTCGCAAATCTTTTACATTAACCGTTTAAAACTGTTTCACACTCAAGGTTGCTGTAAGAAGTGTGATTAATTTTTACACCAATCTTGCATCTGCTTTTACTGATGAATTTCAGCGTAATTCTTCAACTATATGCATCACCTCAAAGCCACTTAGCGCCGTGTTGCCTGCAACCAGTTTCTCTGCAGTGTAGTCTGCCTCGCTCGAGATGGCAGAAGCCCGTTGAGAGTAACTCGCTAAGAACAGATAAATAGGAGAAGACTGTTCACCGAATCTCCCTGAAAGTAGTATGCTAAAATAGAGAGTTTCACACGCTAGATTAAAAATCCGTTTAAACATGTTTTTAAAATAATGTAACAGTTTAAAATAATGTGGCTATCTTGTTTGCTATCCGAAACTTCCAAAAAATTGTAAACCTAGTCAGGAGTAGCGTTTGTTCTTTATGACCACGAAATTTCGAATATTTTATCGCGGATGGTCCACGTTGGTCCACGTTGAAACACGTAAATATTCATGACCGTTATACGAGACGGCACGTGGACTGCCGTAGTAAGATCTTCTCCTTCTCCTCTTTATCTTCTCTTCCTCGGAGCCATTCGTATTTCAATCTTTAAGGCGCAGTCAGTTGCGAAACGTCACGCCTCTCCGTAGGCTAATATTATGCCAAATCGGGACGACAGAACACGTAAATTTGTTCCTGGTTGGCATTGCGTACTTAGAGCTTAGCTGATAACTCGTTTCCTTCTTGCTATAGAACTAGAAACTCGTGAAACACGCTGACATCAAGATAAAAATCTGAACCACTTACCTAAAAACTATTCTGTATTCTGTTACCAATTTAATAAGAGTGAAGTAATTTGTACATATGGAATATTCATTTAAGCAAAGTGATCTACTGGCTCTGGTATATGGTAATAAGTTGAATATTATAACACAGACGATAATACAGATTAGAATATTATAATATTATAATCAATCGAATGATCGAATTGATGGAAGGCCAAGAACCAGCATACCTTGAAACAAGTATGCATCCTGATCTAGCGAAATGAGCATTTCATTAGTTGTCGATGTCATACTCGATCAGCATGAATCCCGCGTAGTAGTGTGCGTCTTACGTGACACTCGATACAAGTGTTTTAAGCGTAAAACCCGCACGCAGCTAGGGTGTGGTAACTGCTTTGTCCCATGTCCCGACTGGAAAACAAACCACGCGACCACGTTAATGGCACGTCCGCGACAAGCCAGTCGCGTTTGCAATTTAAAACAATCATTAAAGTGGCCTGAATTTTTTTTCATATTTCACGCGCCCGATTTTTCTTGTATCTTTTATTCCTTTTCTCTGGCTCTCAGTTAGCCTATCGGCTTTTTCTGCATCAACAAGGAAGGAATGTGTAAAACATCGACCAATGTGTTTCTTTCATTTGAAATTCTACACTCGCCCTGGCTTTCAATTAACGCTGCTCACTCAGTGCGGGACAGTTTTTGCAGAAAACGACTAATTCGATCTCATCGAATTCCCCTGATTACCCCTTAATTGCAAAAAGCGACTTTTATCGCCACGACGAAAATAGGTGATTTAATCGGATCGTATATTTGGCAAGCGAATTAATGAAAGTACCAAGTGCATCGCTCGAGGCTCCGCGGTATGGGTTTCATTGCCCAAGGCGCACTAACCAATGAATTACTGACGGAAACCTTGTTTCGCTCACCGGATGCCAAATCATCGGTTTAACGGTGGAGCCAGCATTTAAGTAGCTGATATCTAAAAAAAGTACATGTGGAGATTATCTTTCGAGATCATTATTCTGCTAAGTAGCCATTAGTAAATTTCGGGCTAAAATATTTTATTACAAATTAAAAGTTCAATTTAATTCCGTGAAATAAAAGTTGCGACCTGTATACTGGTTCTTAAACCGCGACAAGGTTTGAGTCGTCGGTTGTGAGCAGAGCAGAATCAGTAAGCCTTACAGTAAGGACTTGGTATCGCTCGGGACACCGATAACCCAAGAATGCATAATGAGAGTGCACGGACCTTCCAGTAATTTGATAATATGCCTGACAGGCTGCGTTCTTTGCATAGCCGGACTCCGATGATGCTCCAAACTCTATCCGAGCTGGTGACCTGCTCCGCTTCGTTCTTCACGTGACCCGAATGGACGATATTCATAACTAAGCACTCAGAAAACCGGCTGCAGTCGCGTGATATGCCGCGATTGGATTTGCATTGTAAATTTCTGTGACTCGAGCAACACTATCTACTATGAGTGCAGCGTAATTAATCAATTAGCGCTTGGCGTATAAACACAGGCGACTTATGGGACAAACAATACAAGATAAGCGACTCGTCTTATGGGAATTTGGATTACAAGTTCTGAAATTTGAAAATCGTAAAAAGCCAGACAGTCGAACGAGAACCGGTGATCAATCTTCTAGGTGCTAGAAAGATTTTACCTAGAGAGTCCAAACCGACTCTAGGACAATAATTACGTATTCATCAAGAGATATTAATCGTCGCCGATGTAGCGATATTGATCGTCAGTGTTAGCTACTCGGGAGCAACGAAGCCTGTAGAGGCAGTTTGACACGGTTGATCGTTCCTCCAGCGATCTTTGGCCTCTCCAAAGATGGGTCTGGCTTCATCCTGGGCATTATGTTTCACTGTCCAGCGATCACGATTTGCTCGGTGAACGGAACGCGCCTTGGTAAATGCGATCCGTGCCACTGGAGGGTACTATAAGAGCTTCTGAGAGAAGTTAGAGCATCGAAGTTCAAGGTTACCATGATACCACATAAGATCCTTTGTCTTCCGAAGTCGAGAGTATACATGTACACGTACTTTGCTCGACAACTTTATCCTCCGAGATTCCTGCGGGACATATAAAGGCATTATGCGTCAACGCAGTCGTAGACTTTTTTTCCCTAAATCTCAAAGTTGCATTATTTTATCGCAATTTAGTACAAAACGTAGAAATTCAGGTTTATCTCGACCTCGCTTTTATTTTATCTATACATGCAAGAACCCGGACGTGCATATTCGTTGCTGCAGTAAGATGGAATTCCCCGGAGAATCAGGAGAGTAAAACTTTAAAAGCAGCCTTCGAGATTATACGACGCGTTGCTTCGGAGGCAAGAAGAGCCGGAGATAAAGTACCAAAAATTCATATTTCTCCTCGAAAATTCAAGATGTCAATACGAGATGAGTGAATTGAAGTGGATGATGGAAGAGGACTTGTATGAGCGTGGTAGCGAAACTATCGCAAAACAAAGAGTACCTGCCCATTCAATCTCTACTTCCTGCGGTAGTTAGCCGTAATGGCAGTGGCCAGTACGAGGACACGTGCATCATTAGGAACCCCTCCATAAAGTTCGTCCCGGTCTAAAATACGGGGGCACTCGAGTATTTTACAGCCGTCACTACGTTTCCGAAACATCCTTTGCTCACGAATAAACCTCAACCTCTTCATGGTAATTTTTATTACCGTTAAAATTCCGCGACATATGCCAAAATGAGTTTTTCGTATAGAAAAGAATTCCAGTGGACGTACTGCAGCCGGTATCTGTTGCACTGACAGCCAAGGACTCATGGGGATGGGTAGCAAACACCTCTCGGTATGACGCATCATAAATTTTCCCTGGCGAGAATGGAGACGGTGACACCGTGGCCCTGTATCCTTCTGTATCCGTGTTTCCTGCACCCACGCCACCATGGCACTTATTGTTGGGGTTCAAGGTTCCTTTCGCGGAGGATTCCCTTTCGGTCTCACCGCTCGAGCTCCAGCGTACCATAAAAAGTTACTCTCTCACACGCACTTTCCTTATCGATCACCCAACCGGACCGCATTAAGCTCTAATCGTCCTGCGCTAAAAACTCATCCTGATGCCGCTGACGGGTTTAATCGGTCCCATTTGTTAATCCGAGACCTCTTTCCTTCCTTTATTGTTCTTCTTGGAGCTACCTGGGCAAAGGCGCTCGATTGATTGCGATTGCCTCGGAATGTTTGCTCTGGTGACACGCGAAGTGTGGGTTGGATTCATAATACAGAATTTTCTACCTCTTTCCTGGGTAACAAAGTACACATAATTAGCAGTGTCTTTTCGTGTGGTAATCGATCCTACGCAGTAAGTTAGGTCACTGTGACCGGACCAACTTCGGCGTTCCCTTTCAGGGATTGTTATTGTGATCATCGTAGCGCGACACCCACGAGATTGGTTCCCATTGGTTCAAGAAGCTCTTTGGAAAATTTTGATAATACACCCACAGTCATATCTCCAAGAAAGGAGCAGCTGTACGGTAAACGTAATTTCGAGAATATTAATTTTCAGCGATATAAATATGCATTAGGAGAAGAGAGAGCTAATATCGATCTCCAGTGTGTCTCTCGAACATAAGTGGATAGTGAAAACGATTCTCGAAGCCGTACAGTTGCCAGTAAAATAATACATCATCCAACAGAGGGAAGATGAAAAAGCAAGATCTAGCCATCTGGTGGCACGTGCTCGGTCTACACCTGACCCGATCTTCCTTCAGGATTTGCTTCTGCGATTGGCCGACCAGCGGTGTAGGGTGGCAGCGCGTGCCATCCTGTACAAAACATCTGCTTCCTGGTGCACTGTGCCAGGCAAACGTAGGTGTACCCCAGAATCGACCTGGATGCAACTGATCCGCTGGAATCTCGATTATGTTTCGCCATCTGGAGTCACGTCTCTCGCATTCATGGTCACTTTACCGATGATGCTTTTTGTTAGAGTAAAAAGTGGAATTTTAATGGAAAACGGCAAGCCAACATTGTCCGCTTGCTAAAAACTTTACTCACCTTGTGCCATCCAGTGCACTGACCTAAGTCTCGAAATGAATTTCTGTTAGAAAAGTGTATAGTGTTTGCCGTAAGAAATCATTGACTAAGCGTCGAGGTCTCGAAGGTCTCGTGATGTCACAAGCCGCTGGCCCATGAATCCGGCACTCGTTTCGGGGACAAAGGTAGAACAAGTAGTACGTTTGCTGCTCCGCTTACTCGTACACAAGTCTTTACGACCCTCGAGGAAAAAGCACACGCATGCTTAATGGCGGATGGAACCTGCTACGCGATTCGAACTTAGGACAGCAGGTGTCTGGGAAGCTACCGCTCTGACTCATCGCCAGGTGATGTCTATCCACCTCGCGAAGGAACCGGAAGCAGCACCGTGCAAGAACCACACTCTTTCCTTCGACTCTTCTTTGAGAAGGAAAGTCAAGCAGTCAAAGACTAGCAGTCTTTTAATCCCATGTTCCACGCTAGAGCTGCTATGCATAGTAATTGATTTCGGCCGAAGGATCTCGTCGAAAAGTGTACTGTCAGAGGAGATGGGCATTCGTATGAAACAGTTCACGCTCGGATGAAGAATTCTATTTCATATTAAATTCTATACACGTGAGCCCGTGAAATCGCGGAAATTTCAGTAGGTGCTACCCATCCATAATGCATTTATGATGCAGTATGCTGATCAAGATTCAGGTAGCACTAGTGCTAACGTAAAACGTACTCCCCGGCAACCTATAAAACGCGAGAGTAGGTAGAGCGTATTGCGCAACGGTTGCCCACTCGAGGGTAGAAGAAGAGGAAGCAGAAGAATACGAAGCAGAGGCAGAAAGGGTAAAGGCGAAACACACACGCAGTGCAAGTGGTATAAGGAGGTTAAGACGGAGTCGAGTCAACCTGGAAGGAGAGGAGCGACCGGGGCCGTGGCTTCGTCTAAGACCCCCGTGTGGGAAAACTCTGCGATGCGAGACTGAGAAACGCGTGCGTTCGATCCTGAATTCGCACGTGCGTGTGTGTGTTCGTCGCGTCTACACACGGCACACACGATGATACAGTTCGAACACCTACGCAGTTGCGTTAAATCCATGTGACTACTGTTCTCGTTATGTTCTCTTTATCTTCCGGTGGGAATCGTTAGATTTGATTAAGTAATCTCAAAGAAAACAATTGATCGAGTGCTTTATGACGAGTAGGTATTCCATTTATGGTAGAATGATAGCAAGCTCTCTAAAGTTCGTTTGCTCATTTACGGGGATGGATGTACAATGTTATCGTCCGAAGGGTAATTCATCAAGTACCAATGGCACTAGACCCTGAATTTACTAGGTCGTGACTCACGCATGGTCTGCCACGGCAGTTCAAGTGTCTCTGGACGGATTCTATCTTACTATCTTTGCGCATCAGCGACTTTTCTTGTACTGATCAGCCTGTGAAATCTAACGCTCTCGACGCTTCGGCGACTCCTGGAACTTTTCCCGTGAGTTCTCGCGCGGTCTGCTCTTCGTCTTAGTGGACCAGAACTGTCTCACTGATCTCATGTTCTGAGAACAGGAGTTACTGCTCCACATACATACACAGTACGCGTATCGGGTGTAATAGCCGCATCTTCCTAAGCCAGATCCCGATCCCAGAATTATAGTTATTACGGGAACACACACGGCGACCAATCCCGTGACTTTCCAACTGCATTCTACTTGGATCGCATCACAATTGACTGTCCTTCGATTACCGCTTCAACACTCGTCTATAATCATTCGTGACGTCAATATGCAGCTGGTAAAATAATTACTGACATTTTCTATTATTTTTTGAATCTTGCGTTGTCCTAACAAGAACTTTTTGACTCAAGGAATATAAGGATCGGAAAATTGAATGCACAGTACAATTTTCGTCCGACAGGTCTTTACACGATCATTGTATTTCCGTAAAACAAAGAATACTCTCGGTATAGTGATTGCAGGGTTCACTGATGCTGGGACCACGTTTCGAAATCGATGCATGAGCTACGAGATTTGCTATCAAGAATTGAAAGGTTAATGTGCTCGAAACACGTTTCGCGTGACCCAGTTGCACGCGTATTTCTCGGCTCGATTGTGACTGATGCCGACCGACAGTCTAACGACAGACTCGAATCGAAATGTGTCGAGGTCAAAATATCCACATAGTCGCTTTCGGGCAATACTGACTGGGTTCCAGTCGCAATGGTGCAGTTCGAAGTATTGCAATTAATGCTATCTTTCGTCTGATCGAAAACCCATTTATTTGGAGCAGCGTATGGCAGGGCTCGTTATGGGGCTCACGTGCAGTGCTACCAGTGACGCTATTGCTCTCGTGTAATCCCACGCCTACTCGATCATTTCAGACCATTAGAGGGCACACGCTGCCCCTTTGCAACAAAACGGCCGATACAACTCTGCAACCGTGAGTCACGTTGTCGTTGAGATGTGATGTCATGGCTAATACGTGTGGAACTTTTACTCTAACAACAGAATTAATAGAAAAAAGACGGATAGAAACGAAATCTATGAAATTGGCTAGTTATTTACTTATATCTCGAGAAGTATAAAAGTAAAGAACTCATTGAGGATTTTTATTTCACTTACCCTCAATTATTAATTCTTGGAACGGACGTACCCCGGTTCAAAGAAGTCGAGAGTTAATATTTCCGTTTCTTTCCGCGGCAGGAGCCGAGGAGAGCCTCCGTTACAAGGGAAGAAGTTCCAAAAAGAAGGATCATCAGTTTTCTAACAGTAATGTTCGCATGCCAGAAGCGAACTTACGCGGAATTTCAAACTGTAAACAGGAGCACTGTGGGTGCGGCCGTGCATTTGCTAGTACTGGCCACTGGTAGTAAGGTCAAAGAAACAAGAAAAACTACAGTGCAGCCAGGAGCTCGCTATTGCCAATAAGTGTCTCTCCTTACTTCACGGTCGTTCAATAAATTCCTGGATGTTAAGGGTGTAAGAATACCGATAATGTCATACTGTGGCAATGTCTCTCTTCAAGTAACGCTCTAGCGTTTTTTCCATTCTTTGAACGAACTACATAGGTATTCGGGGTCGATTAAACTTCCCTATCTCCAAGAAATAAATAAGCTGTGCCTCGTGAATGTAGAGCGCAATTATTGATGCGTGCGAAAGTACTCATCAGAGTTTCGGAGCCTGATCTTACCTCATGCGAACCCGCTTGATATTAATTTCACGTATTTGCCTCCGCCTGTTCCATTTCCGTGGATAACTGTTGCTGGAAATTGCTCGGAAATTGCTTGTACCTCGTCTTTCTCTCATTGCCTTCTAGCCGCCAGGATAATTATCATAGTCACTAATTCCTGTTTACACGTCGGTCATTAACCAATGTCGTAGACACATACATCACTCTTAATGGGCTAGGAATCGCGCACTAAATCCTTTATTAGATTTGTTATTATGGTTCAAGCTTTACCGCAAAGGGCGATCCATGATTACTTTTTGAGTTCTGTAGTAGCTCGCGGCGACAGAGACATGAATTATCAAGAACATCATGCAATATCTCCTAGCTGGTTGCCATGAATCATAAACCTGAATTGGAAAGTGGTTCTAAGATGAGGATGGGCAAAGATTTGAGTTGGTTCTTAGAGCACCTTCGGACTCCTCGTCCAGCTTACGAAAGAATGCGTATTCTGGAAATACGCGTAAGAAACAACTATTTAGAGCTCCCTGGAAAATCACTGTGCACGTTTATCCAGGAAAAAAACAGTGCTTCCGACTCCAGTCAAGAACTTCTGGAATGTTTACCGAAGATTGCAGATGTCCCATTGATGTTTTCCTCGCGCGGAACGCGATGCGCTAATGACAATGATTCGGGGTCCTTTCTTGCCCGAGTAGCCAGCTCGTGCCGCTCATTTTTCTTGGCGAATTGCGGAGGAAGAACGAGAGCCTTATTTTTAATAGGGCCTCGTGAAAGACGTCGCTCGTAAAACCGTAGAGCCTGGAGTTAACGTTCGTAGAGTGCTAGGCTCTCTTCTTTGTGCTACCAGGCCGTGTTTCGTGATACATTTTTTGCGATGGGCTCTTTCTCCCGACTGGGGCGATGCGCGTCTATTCATGAATCTACTGGAATATTTCAAAAGATAAAAGTATTTTTTTAATACAATTCTAAGGAATGTCAGGATCAAAATTTGCAAGTGCAAAAAAGTCAAAGTTCTGAATTAGGACAAAGTAATTATTGGGCTACACGTTCTTGTGGGAATTTTCTTGTCGGGATTCACTGGTGCTTAAATTGACGCGAGACGAGTAATCATCATTGTTGTAATTTTGTAGCTCTCACGACTCGATCGTTTGCGATGCTATAGCTGCTGACGATTCGGTACGGTAACTGCATCGTGATAACGCATTCGATGGTGCCCTCTTTAATGAACACTGGTTCCCAATTTGTATTCAACAAGCTACCGTATGAATTGAGGTTCTATGCAACCTATGCAACAGAGCAGTATAAGTTAATTTGCTGGTTTGATACGAATTTGACCATTTTCGGTAATCTGATCCTTGTGATAATATGTATAATCCTATCTGCGTTACGATTTATGCATATGTTCATCGAGTTAACATTCACTATTCTGTTCACGTGCCTACGGATATTATTTTCCACAATACAAATGTACTGAGCTAGTGGTTAGTAAGAGTTGCTTAGTCATTAATTATTACCATTGCGTGAAAAATCGTAAACCCCGCAGAGAAAACCGCTGACACGTATGATTGGTGTTTCGAGCATTACGCGTAGCGCTGGTCACAGGATAAAGTTCATTGAACGGATTGATGCGGCGGTTTTTATTCCTCCTAGAGCCCAGTCGCTCCTCCGTTGGAAACACACGATTATAAATTAATCGCGGCAAGGAATAACGAGCCCCTGCCGTGGACACGGTAGCTGCCCCACGTGGGAGTCGCCGTCTCCGAGTCGTCTGGCGCCTTCTCAGCCAGATCCTCCTCTTGAGAGTAACAGTTTCGCACCGGGCTAACTCGCACTTTCCTAATTAGCCACTGTCCGTCTCGTTAGATAAGCGTAAATGAAAGAAATAGTGTTATTATGATATACATAATAATGTCGTCTTTATTGTAGCGACCAATTAAGTCACCGACAATAGAGCCAATTATATCCATGTCGGTGTTAAAGTTCGCAATGTTTAAAACATAAGGTAGACCAGGTACGATAAATTCGAGTTCTTCCGATGTTTACCATCTTCGCACGAGAAAAGTGACAATGAGCACAAGTGGATCGTTCTTTGGGAGGAGGTTCGCGCGGAACGCAGCTAGCCTAGTTAAACTTTCGGTGGAAACAAATGCATACGAGGTCAGGAAGTAACTGAGAGAATTACGGGCAGGACTTTTTTTGCGGAAGATGTAAGTGGCACGGCGCGACAGTTACGGAGCTACAAGTTGTATGTATGTACGTAGTTGAGTAAACCTACAAAGCTCACGGTGGGGAAAGTCGTGGGTTAATTGTAAGATTATGTTAATTGCTCGAAATGGAGGCGTAGGAAAAGGGCTCCTGAGGATCTCTCGGATCCCACGTGGTTCAACAGCCGTAATGGCATAGTAAACAACGATATCTGCGGCGGCGGCGGCTAGGTTCCTCTGGGATTGAAGTCGCAGTGAGTCGCGTATGATTTTTAGAAAGAAAATTTCTTGTTTGACGAATCAAGCCGCCTGGAAACCACCGCTCTTCTTATTTTCATTTATCGCTTTCCTTCATCGAACTGCGCCAAGCTATCTCTTAATCGCGCTAGCAAGAAAATCGCCCGGCAATTAGCGACGTATACTTTGTTCTTTCTGTTGAGGGCTCGTCGAAAGAATGGCGGTATGCCCGCGAAGGAAAAACAAGGATGAATTTTCAGGGGCCAAGGAGAGAAGACATGCCGATTACTAGAAATTATATTCCGTCCTGAAATCAGATATATTTAATTAATCATGGCCAGAGGGAACCTGCGTGGTCGTAGAGTGCTGTTTACACGTTCGAGTGTACTAAAAAAGCCGCCGGCAACGGGCTAATTACAATTTCCGCTAGCGGAATTACCATAAGTTCAAATTTTTCATTCAGCCAGCAGAAACTTCCGTCCCGACTACTAGAGTGTAATAATCTTATCGTTTTCGTCAATCATACGCGAGCCGACCGATCGAGATCGAGGGATGGGCGAAGTTCTAACCCCGACAATTAGTGGTTGGCGCACTGTAAAAGCGATAGGAGAGATAGCATCCGGAGACAAGCAGGTCGTTGGCTCTGAGGGGAGAAACGCCACTGCGAGAGATATTGTTCCGGAGTTTATGCTAAAATGCTAAATGCTAAACAAATGGAAGAGAGGGTGGAAGCACTGGTGGGGCCGAATATTGCGAAGACACGCGTAAACGCGGCAGATCCCACGTGGCTCAGCAAGCGTGACCACGTGGTAGGCAATAGTAGAGTGAAATGGGCAAGAGATGCGAACGATGTCGGCTGAATGGAGTGCGCACCAGGAGGAAAGGCGAAGGAGGGCAGAACTTAGACTCAACCGGAAGCCGCCACCGGAACAGAGGCTGAAACCTCTTCGTAGGTTCACATGGACGTCGCTGAACAGTGGGGTCACGACAATTTCCTCGGGGTCAGCGCAGGTGCTCGCATCAGATAAGTCACCGCTTCGCACTCACCCCTTCTCATTTACTCGTCTTTTTTATCTTGACTACTGTCGGGTGTCAATAGTTGGCTTTAATGATGGAAATTGAAGCCCAATTTTTCTACGGTCCTCGTAAGGTATAAGCTCGAATAACAGCAGCCGATAAGCAGCTAACGGCGAATAGATGCTTTTAATGGTGGAAAGAATTTTAGCAATATCCTGTCTTCGTTATAAGAAATATCCGGTATCGAAAGACACACGTGTATTACTAGTATCTCTATCGTAAACTCCAGCATTTTTCCTGCCACACGCGTACAGCCTACCGTGAGAAAGCAGCCCTCCAGAGTTCGCGATTGCGAGGGTAATAGTCCGTGAAAACATGACTGTACAGTGTGTAACGTGCACGAGGGTATCAGAAACCCCGATAAGCCTGATTAATTCCGGTAGGTTTAGCGCAATCGGCTTAAAAATTCAGTTCTGTCGTATTGCGCGCACTCATTTAGCGGATAATTACCGAGGCATCGTCACCTCCGCGCCATTCACAGATTTATTCGCCGGCGAACACCGAGGACAACGATCCGTGGCACGGAATTATTCCATTCAGTCGAGTGTAATAAGCAAAAAGGGAGCCGGCAATCAGCGCACCGACTAATTTTCATAAGAACAGGCTCAGGAGGCATTTCCACGATAAATATGCAAACATGTGAATGAAAGAAGTAGGTCGCGCTGGCGTGTACCGGTGAAACCTACATTACGCGCTGATTTAAATGCCTCGTGGGCTATCGACAGGTGCGTCTATCGATGATTTTGTAACCTGTACCCGCGGGCTCATTCGACTGCGTACAACACACGCGCAAGAGATTCCTTTCGCTTCTACGCTCACTACCGATCACCGTTCGACTCATTAGAACCACTTTCACCCGACTGACACTTTTCAAATTATTACCAAATCCTCGCATTCTCATTTTAATCGGTGTCTCGGTGTCTTTCAACGAGACGCCCTTTACGTTTACGAGTGTACGAGTAAGAAATTGTGAGTAATAATAACATTAATACATTAACGAAGGGAAAATGAAAAAAACCGAGATTTGTGTAGAGATACCGAACGATAGCCGCACCGCTTGCATAATTTCCAAGGTAATGAAGTTAGCGAACTGTTATCTAATCTAGGCGCCTACGGACATTCCCATTAGACAGTGCAGTAATGATAATCCGCGATCGCGAGATTTACTTGCCGTATATTCATTAATTGAGCCCCATGATTTGATGCGGGTTCAATCTCTGCGGCACAATGCAAAGTAGATTGGTGCTGGCACCCAGGGGAAAGCGTATACTCGTATGTACTTGTACAAGCATTGCCATTGTTTTTGTAGGTACATGTGTGTTTCATTGGTATGGAGGTCTTTGCGCTCCCGTTAAAAGTAGGCAGTTGAGTTTCAATGACGATGCACTCGTTAGCATTTTGCATTATTTTTCGTCTGCCAACTATAAGACATCAACACCAACTACGTCTATCTAGATTTCATAATTACGCCACGCGAAAGATATTCCGAGCTTTTGGCCGTTTAAGGATTCCCTGAAATTCGCGACGCTCGTTAAAAATACTCTAACTGAAAAGCGTAGATATGGGTCAAAGCTTTCTCTGCATAGATGTAATTATTCCACGGTACCAACGTTGGAAAATAACCGTGAAAGTCTTACGGCACAATTGTAAGCGTGTCGCAACAATGGACCCGAACGAGATCTATGCGTGATATGGCTTTGAGCGGCAAATGTCGATGGCGATTTGCGCCCACGCAAATGCGAGGTTCGACGCACGTAAACAATGCTTAATAATCGTAAATCAGCTTAATAGACAAACATTTTTAGATGTTATTTCAATTCTCTACTCGGATTCCTGTGCCGCGTTCAATCGAGACGGAAGGATGCACTCTCCATTGTACCCCACGACTTTGTTTGTTGCGAAGCTCTTTGATTGACGATCCTTGTGGATAGTAGAATATCCAATCACTACGTATACTCTCTCCAAACTGAATTACGAACCTCTGAATTTAATAATTATAGCTTTGGCACAAGATTCCTCTACTGTTATATTCATGTAAGGGAAATTGAATCTGGGTTAAAAGCTCACAATCAGTGAATTTTCGAACGAAACCGTGTAACCGTGGATCAAAGTGATAAAAATTCGACTCGGTGAACCAAAGAGATATATTCTGTTTGACAGAATAAACTCCAGCACCTTTGGGCACGTACGCCGCATTATGCTTGACTTCTTTAATGGGTTATGGCGCGGCAGTTCTGTCTCGATTGTACCGAGTAAATCTCGACGAGGATAAAATCGGCTACGTGGCACAGAGCCGCCGATTATCCCTTTCCCCGGTGACGGTTGCACACGTGCGCGGGCACGAGGAGAATCCGTAGGTGCCAGCTGTGAGTAGTACTACGCTCACGTTCGCCGTGCACCAAGATGGCGGGCTCTGGGTCAATATCCTGGCGGGCTGGAGAAGCTTGGAGAACGAGGATCCTGCGGGAGCCTCGGGAAACCACCACCCGAAGGCGCCACAAACAAGATTTTTTCGCGGGAACTGGTTTCAGCCACCGCGGGTCTGGACCACTCGCTAACGTTTCGCTTGACCTCGGATCCAAGGAGAACAAAGGGACACGCTGCTACTGGTTTCTAACTTTGCATCGGCTTCGTCCCCTTTGTTTTTGCCATTTCTGACGATACGCTAACTACAAAACCTCCTTTTAAGATGCATTACGATAAGTTACTACCACTACCCCGCCCTTAGCTATTAAGGAAGCTCCATATGAGTACGCAAAGTACACAGCTAAGTGCTCAGTTCAATTTTCTTTTGTGGGAGGCACTTTGCTCATCGATCATAATTTAACCCCTATGTTGGCGTTTATGGTCCAAGTGTATAACGCTGATATAATTATGGATATGGTTTAGGCTTCTTGCGAGGGGTCTCGAGAGTTACCCTTTTTCTTCGGATCACTGGACCATGTCAGTGATTGCATTCCTATAAAAATGCTCTCCGTAAAGCGAGAATCTTCAGGGAGAAGAAATCCTTTCTCTTTTATTTCTTCGTTTGGACATTCTCGTTTCTCGATCTATTTGAAATATTTAAATGTCATTCGGGCAATTCTTTTACACTGAGCCGAAGAATAATTCGTCGCAGTTGATCCAGCCGCGTTTTCCTTTTTGTATGCTGGTAAGGCTAAAGCCAGCTGTTTGGCGCGCAAGATCCTTGAGGAGGAGATTTTTGCGGGGGTCCATACTGCAGGAACTCGCCGCAGCATGGCGTTCAAGCGTTGTATCGTCGATGCTCGCTTCCCGCCATAGGATCCCCGGCATTGAAATCTCCACGAGAAAGCATCCTTCGAGAAATCGCGGGAAGAGTCGAGCCAATCGTACGCTTTCCCGCGCTGCCATTGTCCTTGAGTGCGACATCCTTTTTTCGCGAAAATCACATTCCAGGCTTGTTGGCAAGCTACATGTTTTGCTCGCGTAACTACCACTTCGGCAACGCGCATCCCGTGTAATTATAATAATGCTGCTTGGCGTGGGCGTGGGCGTGGGACTCTTCCTGAGCGATCTATTTTTGCACGATCTTTTCCGCTGCGGAAGTATCAATCCAGCATCGTAGGTGTGAATGAAGTTTTTATGTGTCTTTGTCTACAGCCATCTTGTTTCCCAGCTTTTTTAATTCTTCGTGCAATAAGATAATAAAGTTGCAATTCCAAGTTACTTTCCGATTCTTATCATGAGGAATAATTGAATCCGGGAGTCATGCTTGTGACGAGTTGCTATTTGTCGTGCCGCGTTATATTTGATTATTGTCGAATAAGCGAAACTTACGATACAATATATGCATTACTGTTTTTGCAACTGCGAGGCAGAGAATTTTAGGTTATCTTTTGTCTTAATTGTGTTGTTCTCAATTTTGTACTATTGTCGGTAGCAACTCTATTTGTGGCTCGGTTCTACAATTAATACCAATCACTACCACCTCCGCCATAAACATGGGGGAGCACGCGATGCAATTTGGCGAATCCAGCGACGATGCAATACACTTTTACTCCAGTTTGAATCGCAAAACCGGTTTTCTCTCTCGTAACACTCCACGCTAGCCTCCTTTAGTAGTACGCGTACGCCTCGGGTACTCTCCGTCTTCGTGCTCCTTGGAGAACCGGTTTCCTCCCCGTGCTCCGTTCCTCGTGTCTCTTTACTGCCGCTCTCTTCGTCTTCCCATTTTTCTCCGGTTGCACGGCCTCCTGCAAGCTACAAAAACAACGCGGCAACGGGTTTTCTTCTCTCGCTGAAGACCGCGCTCTGCTGTATGTATGTACTTTGCTGTGCTGTGCTGTGCTGTGCTGCAACTTGGCCGCATGCCCTTCTTATGCGCGCTTAAAACCCATGACAGCTGCATTAGCCTCCTTCTTTTCTTATCAAGAACACCGCGCTCGCTTTTCGCCGTGTTGCGTTTTGCCAGCTTCCATCGTTTCCTTGGATCACTAATTTTATTCCGCTTCATAAATACTCTGTGATCTCAGCGGCCCCTGAGAGGTTTGCCTGGTTCAATTTTCCTCGGATTTTGGAGCACATAGCTTGACGCGGAAAAATTGCAGGAATGAAGTTGAACGATCAACAGCTAGGGACACTAGGCTCGTGTTTCACTAGCTCGCAATTAACCGCAGCCTCATTACCGAGCATTGCGCTCGAGCAGCCTCTCATTAAATCTGTACGTAGCTGGTCGCATTACCATGTGGCGAAGTCTGGATCGAGCTAGTTGTTTTTTGGTGCACCACGAATTCCATCTTGCAAAATCGTTCGCTGCTACGAACAAGTTCTACAGATCGGTCAGCACTATGAGATCGTATTGGTTTTCCGAGGTCTTCGATGGTGGCGTCCGGGTCCTACGGTAAGGCACTGGGTCCTGCTAGTCCTAATGGACCAACGTTAGCTCAGCATCATTACCGGGAAACCTGTTTTGCCGCTACTGCGTCTTCCCGGCACTTTTTTCGCCTCTGCTTCTTCTTCGTCTTCTTCTTGGCCTTTCGAGGCTTATCGAGCCGAGTGGCGCACGTGCGGGTAGCACCTTGGTAAATGGAGACTCGGCTAGGATCTTCTGTCTGAGTCAGCTTGGCAGAAAGACAAGAGGGAGGAAAACTGCATTGCTCTATACTAGTTCATAAATCTCTGGCAGTGATTAGAGAGGGTGTTCGCGAAGAGTCACGGTTGCATGATCCGGCGACGTTTGGCTTTGATAGTGCTTGTATATTTGACGGAGTTCTAGCTTAACGAATTCACTCGTCGATAGCTCCCCTTTAATGGTACCTCTTTGACGGTTTTCTTGCTCTGCTTTCTTTTCGATTCGTTCTGCATCAAACTCTCAATTAAGAAACGGATCATTCGCTGACCGAATGGTACCGAATTTGTGTACCATGGAAATTGCTCTTAATGCCACTCCTGTATCCGATTTCGAACGGTAAGTGTCGCACGTGCGACGGACGCCTTGGTAAACCGAGATTAAGCTGCAAGATTCGCTGAGATGCACACGAGGAATAGGACAGAGCAAGAAATTGCTTGTGAAGCCTCCGGTGAAAGGACTATGATAAATTCTACGCGATTATGTAATGTGTTTGGTCGCAGCACGGTACGCGCGAGATGTCAGTGATGCAGTACCCAAAGACAAATGTCAGTAGCCTTACTCGTTTTATTATCGAATAAGACGCATTAGTTAGGTACGTCGGATACCTTTCAATTAACTGCCTTCGTTCATAAAATAAATAACCATCATTAATTTCCAACTTTCGGAAAATCAAATTGTATCGATTAGTTCCCTGCAATCAGAAATGTTTTATCGTGCATGTTTTTAAGTAATCTTATCTTACGTATCTTGAAACTCTCAAAACTATGTACCGCGGTAATTGAGGTCCTCGACTGGGTGAATGCTGTTGGATCGATGGTAATCGGTTGCAGACTTTTTTTCCGCGTGGCTATTACGGGCCATGTTCGTTGTCGAAGCGAGTTCACCCAGTTAGCCGCTTGTAGGAAGCGATTCAGGCGCAGGTGCATGTGGACCTAATGATTGCACCTTCTCCTCGCTCTCTTCTTCAGTACGATTGATCCTAGTGAACCATGCTCTTCTCTTACAGTCTTGTTCTGGCCCGCGTCCGTATCGCGGCACGTGCTCTTTGTACGGTGCGATTTATGCAATCACGCTGATTTATCTCGTGGTATAAGTTGCACTCATGAATAATGCCTATTTCCAGTATTGTGATGGTATACATCTTGATTTCAAGAAAAAATTCAAATCTTCCTCGGAAGATTTTGCGATTGGAATCAAAAGTCTTGACGCAGACGACGATCGGATCTCTTCGAACTTAATTATCGTATCAGCCAATGCTAATATCATGGAAAAACGCAAATTCACCTGTGGGAATATTTGACTGAAGCCCTAATAATTAATTCGACAAGTTTATCAGTCTACCGTATGGTTCGTGCAAACTATGATGGTCGATGGATCCGTGGATTTCGTGACTATACTGGAGAACGGGTCAATGAAGCGCACTCCAGATGGTACTTGGGTCATCGAGCCGCGAATAAATGTCAACTCCGGGCAACCGAGGAGCTACGCATTCCTTCTCTTCCCCGTGATCCGATTGCGGTGAAAGGAAAAGGTTTCACGAGTAGCACGTCGTCGTTGCGCATCTTTCTGACTGTGCGACCTCATCAAAGACAATTTATAAAGTTGCGGAAGAGCGACCTATCGCTAATTGCTGGATGGAAAATTCAGAGTGGAGAACCAAGCCGGGGATAGAATAATCGAGGAACAATCCAGACCGATATTTTACTATTGGAAATCGCTGCTCCCAAAATGAGTGTCAATTCGAAAGAGCAGAGTGGTTCAACCGAATGGGAAAGTGGCAAGGATAAGTAAGTCTCGGCAAACCGGTCATTCGTGGTAGTACATCTTCAGCAACCAATATTCCGCAACTCAATAAACACGTTGTGGCAGTGATCGTCGAATGGCGTGTGTCGAAATCAAATAATTTTCTGGATGAAGAAGAAGATTGGTCCTCTCAGAAATTGATCTCGCGATATTTCGCTAGACTACGTAGAAAAATGAAGGATTATGGAAATGATGCGCTCATCGTAAAGCGACGATTTCAACAAGACCGGTTTTCACGGTCACGGTTAAATAACGGCCTATAAGCGACTGATTTTTATGTTTCTAAAATACTCGCTTTTTCCATGAATTTACGACCTCGACCGTGAGGTTTTAATTCGATTTAGTCAACTATTAATGTAATTCTTGAGATACTTGGGCAACGTTTCATTTTACTCACATCAGTATTATCCGCTCATTCCCCTAGGTAACTCGGTTTATTTTATAACTCCCTATGGGTTCCGAGAGTCTCTTGGCGGATCCTTTAATGAGATACCTTCTTTGGTGTTCCGTGTATTATACGTGTGTACGTACTGCAAATGGATCTTCTTATCGTAATCCTCGAGCGATAAACGGAGCGCTTAGGGTCTAGGCTCCAGTAGACTCTCCTCTCAAGTGTCACGAAATCAAACACCCAGACGTAACTGGGCCACTTTTTTGCCCATCGTCATCAGTGGTATCATCTCGAGTATAATTATGCTGGAGGAGGGGTGGGGGCTAATCGAGCTCGTCATAAAGTCACACATCACCGAATACGAATGGAGGATCACGTTTAGGGACGCGCACCTGAGAACCAGTCACGAACCAGTGAGTTCTCAGGTGTTTCATCTCGAAAGCCTGGCTTTTGTTGGGGTGAGCTCCGAAGAGAAGCAGCAGGTAGCACCTCACCGGCGATCCCTCGAAAAACCCTTACCTGTACCTTTGTACCTTAGGGCTGAACCTGCTAGCTTATGCTCCAGACCGAAGGTGCCACCTAAAGCTAAATTCATGTAACACCTGCAGCTTAAAGTCCTTTAACAGGTCCTGCTGAGGAAAGCGGGCTCTCTGGCAATCTTGCTATTACGAACCTCTTAGAACTCAACTTGCTACATATTCTTTCAAGGATTTTGTATTCGTTCGTCCGTATTCCTCCGAAAGACTACTTTTTCGTAAATTCTATGCTGGAGTTAACTTCTTGTGCGGATGGTAATCACGAGGTTGTCGTACCTGTGGTACCACCTGCATCGAATTGAAGGGCGCGACAGATGCATCCGTGAAACCCTGCAAGGGGTGTGAGCTTCGTGGTTCAGTTGAATTACCTTCTGGAACTTGCACACCGCGTTTAAGGACAATATAAAAAGGGCCATTGGCTCGCGTGTGCCAGACGCCAAATGGTCAAAAGTTTGTTCCAAAATGTAGCTCACTTGCACGAAAATGCCTTTGTACTTGGGCACGCGAATGATACTTGTCCATTCAGCATTGAATTGGCACTTCTTATAAATATTATATAGCATTATGCCTGCGAATTTTTTATCGTTTATGAGTCAGTGTTTACGTAACTGAGGATGATACGTCGCATTTCGAACAGCGGACGGGGATAATGATTCGTCGAAATTCCGTCTGCTTTCACTCCATGTATAATGTTATTCCACATGCGGGATAAATAGTCATTTGAATATTGTCATTGTGTAGAATGATCCACAGAATCATTCTTCAACTGCGCTACGATGTCCTACAATTGTATTCATTTATTCCTGCACTTTCAATTGGTATGTTAGCGTTAATATCAGAGTGTTTGCAAGAACGTTATGTGCCCTACTCAATCATGAAATAAAACTTTATTTTGCATTGTCTACTGTAATTTTGCTTTCGATTCACTTTGGTTTTCTCTTCGAAAGTTCTTTACCAATATTGCTGTTCTGGGAACATTAGCGAAGTGGGGCACACTCGATATTAATAGTAATACTTGCACTTATTGAGGCACTTAGCTTGAGGGGCGTCGATAAGTGGGATAATCTATCGGGCACAGCGATCTCGGGCATGCAAAGCCGGGCATTTTCTCAGCGTGACATTACCCCTCTGCACATACATGTATTATGTACATTATGTATTTCTATCTGCAATGCATACCAACTCCCTAAACAAAGAGTCTTGTTCTCGCGTTTTCGCCCACATCGCGATTTTTCTATTGAGAGGATGCGGCCTTACGACGAACTCGAACGCCTCCGCAGTACTATTGAATGTCTAATGAACACAGTTCCGAATCCTTTTCCGTGAGAAAGATCGTTGCTTCGATTCTCCAGTTCTAGAAAGGTGGATGCTCAACATGCTTGGTTATCGATTTTCGGCAATGGTTCTTTTCTCATTGGAGAGATCCAGGGTTACAGACCGAAGTACATACAGCAAACAGAACAAAACAGAAATCTGTCGCAAAGACGATAGGCGGAAATGGACGCGAGAAAATTGTTACACGGAGGTATCAGGGTTGTTTCTTGAGGCCGTGAAAGAGGTCTGCGGAGCGTCAAAGCGACAAGGAGAGCTCGTGAGACTAGCGGACTCTTTGTTATCGTACTTGGCTTCGCTCTTTTCGAAAGAAAGTCCCTCATTGTTGCTGGCCCCGACGAGTGGTGTCTGGAAATCCTCAAATAGTGCCAGACCTACGGAAAACCGGCGACCTCCGTGCTTGAGACCCTACCATGTCCTAATTGAAGGACCGACATCGAAGACGAACCACTCGACATTTATTACTCGCCACGTGTTGCTTATATTTCGGCGAAACCCAAAGTTCAACTTTATCGCGGTGTGTTTTAAAACCACCGGAAATGCTCAATGCAGTAGAGAACGTTACTCGTCTTCCCACGGCGTCGCAAAATTACGGTCCTTTCTGCATCATGACACTTATGGTACTTAATGTTTTTTTTTTTAGTCTTCTTCTTATGCGAACAGGAAAGTGTGCTTCATTCTTCTCCTTCCCATGTGACAATGTATCATAAATTTTTCATAGACGCAAACTTGCGATTCGTTGGTTATTATCTTGTTAGGCTCTGTACAATTAGCGGCAAGGCGAAACAGTAGGCAGAGAATTGCGAAGTCGCCTGTACACGCAGAAGTATCGAGCAACAGTGGAACAGTCTGCCAAGGTACGGCGCGGCGCCATGCAAATAAAGACCGGTTGCGAGGGCGTTAGTTAAATCACCCGCGACTCGTAAAAACGGGCCAAACGGACCAACGCAAAGCCCATGCTATTCGATTTCTAGAGAGTAAGAGCAAAATGAAACCCAAAGTTTGTTCCCTACCGCCACCGTAATTTCCTCCATATGGCTCTAGTTCTTTCCACATTTTTGAGCGGTCAGTTTTCGCCTGCTTATTAGAAGCTTTTGCGTAAAAGGACTTCGCCTTTTATGTGGAGGTATAATTACTGGCATGTACCCCGTACGGTCTGGTGCAATAGCAACCGAGGTAATAACTCCCTGCCTTTCTTTCCATTGTGCGGCTATTCAGAAAAATTCGCAGGCGTCTATCGATTGCTACTCGATAAACGGTGCATAGAGAGGCTCTATGGGGCAAGATTACGTCGCTCGCCCAAGTTCTTTTTCTTCCTTCCTTATTATACTATTTTTCCTCCCGTATGCCGGAGTTTGATAAAAAAAAGGCAAAAAAAGTTAAAGTTTTTTTTAAAGTGGAAGGTAAATTTATTGTCCGAAAGCGGATAGGGTGTAACGTGATTTACGAATAACGAATTGTGTTATTAAAATGAGGATTCTATCGAGCGTGGATCACCGCACCACACCCACGTGTCACGGAGGGAAAAAGGCAGTTCCCAAATTACTCGCCCATTCTTTCCCGAATCAAATTGCGTAACCGTCTCGAAGCTGCGTAGCGTAGCGTAAAACGTTGTCAGTCCCACATACGAGAGAGAAAGAGAGAGAGAGTTCCCTTCCCCTGAAGCGACTGAAAGCGTCAGTTCTCTTCGAGCCGGTTTTACGGATTTAACTCCTTCTCTGTGGGGCCTTGTTTCAAGCGTGTCTTCGACCATTTCAACAACGAACCATGTGCGACAATAATTATATAGAACTATATCCACACATCTGTAATGCTGAGAATATTCTAATACTAACTTTAACTCATTAATCAAGGTCCGTATCAGCTTTCTAATGAAAATGCATAATCGTTGGGCAAAATTTACCGTTGATAAATTGGATTATAAATTATAGTACACAAAGGTTATACTTTATATACATATATAAAGAACTAATGGATGAATAGAATTTGATGCGTGTTATAAATATTGATAGAAGGTGGCTGAATATACATACTAACAATGAGCGTATAGTTTAACTCCAGGCTTTCTTCTCCAGTCTCACAAGCTTCTTCCGCGGGGCCTGCTCGCCACTTCCCCTTTCCGCTCCTTCGAAAACCCGGTTCCCCCTACCAAAGGGCCAGTTACCACCACCATCACCGCAAGGCACAACTGACCCCGGGACTCTCACCCACGCTGGGCCTCGTAGTAAAGATGGCCGACCATCGTGTATACTATAGTAAACACCAGGGCCGCAGATTTACGTACCTATGTATCTAGGTTTCGGGAACAAATCTATGCAATTAGTCTATTTCCTTGAATTTGAAATCAAATACACGTACATAAAGTAGCGAAAAAAATGAACGAATCTTTCTTCAAGCTTATTAATTTTCGAATCGACTCTTACCGTAATATTTTATGTGCTCAAAGAGAAAACAAATTTCCAGGAGAATTTCACAAAGAACTTGGAGAAATGAGTAGTTTAATATTTTAACCATACTTTAAACTTTTACTCCAAGGCCTCTAAAGTAGTGTAGTTATAAGGGTCAGGAGTATTTTCTGCAAAGAGTAAGATTTATCTATGAGCCAGACTATTGTACTTCCTGAAAGAGCTAGCTGCGTTCCTGCGAGACTCGAGGGCATAGTAGTATAGTATAGGGTACGGGCGATAGTAATAAAGCCGCACTACAGCGTGTAGCGTGAGCCTAGCGTCTGTAGGAGTCCGCGTTCGCCGCTAGTTCGTTACCTGTCCGCAGAAGTCCCAAGAGGCGCTGGCATCGCCCTGGAGCGGTCCCAGCCCTATCCAGGCATTGTTGCACTGACGCCCGGCTAAGAGAGTACCCTGCGCGTAGTCCTCGCGTCTTCGTAACGAGTGTCCGCGTTGTGATCAAGCTCTATCATGGACCAGTGCATCATCGTTTAAGAGTTACAAATGTCATTGAGTGAAATGTATCGCGGATGAGCCTAAATTGGCTCGAAAACGCTTTGGCGGGTTTGGTGTTTGGGAGAAGGATCACGGGATACGTGGCGGATCCAGCGGAACCAGAATGAAGCAGGACCAAAGGCCCCGCAGACAGGCCCTCTTCCAAATCGCCAAGGTTTGCACATAAATCGCCCTTTTGTCTCGATCCTTGAAATTCTCTACTCGAACTGGTCGTGAGCGTTAGCTCACATTTCCGAGAGACGGGTAGTTGTGGTCGGACACGCTGGAATACATGCTGGAAACGCATATACATATACCGTTACATCTATCCCGATCCGCGGTCGTACCTGTTGATTCTCCGGCAAGTTGTGCCGTTTAAATCATTCTACAAACATGGAGATCTCTCGGAGAATGGCAAGCTGCATTTTGCATCTCCCGGGATCATTCTAGATTTACGACGTTTATCTCGAAACTGGTATCGATCTTGGTACATCGAGGGTGACTAATATTTATTTTATTACTATGCTACTTCCATTTGAAACGAAACACCGTGGGAATTGCGATACTTGTCTAATATTAATTCATATTATTTCGCAAATGATAATATTCAGTAGTATTGGCATGAAAATTTTACACTGGTTTATTCATCGATAATACTATTCAAGGTAACGTCAATTCAAGATCTCCAGAAAATTGGGCAACGGATTTCTCGTTTTTAGCAAAGAGGACCAGCATACATTTGCCCGCTTCTCCAAAGTCAGCATGTTACGTGAGAATTTATGCGCGAAGCAAACTCGTATCTACATTAAGCCCAAAAACCGGCATCAGACACTTTCGACTAAATGGGGACACCCTCACGCATGAACACAAACACGAGCGCGAGCGCGGGGCGAAATCTCGCCGGGAAAAGGTTTCTCGATTCGAGCAGCACCGGCTTCCTCCATGAGAACTCATAGCCAACGGGCCCAAAGAGCCCTGGAAAGAAGCGGTCCAAAGCGTCGAGACTCGCGATCCTCTCGGAACGGCATACATACGTATTCCTATAATTTATCCTTGGTAACCACGACGCAATCGCATGCCGTTTGATTAATTGGCAAAAACATGCACGCAATGTAGAACTACATACGTTTTTTGCACTCCCGTTACATGCTGACTGTGAATGAACCTTTCTAAATGTTAAGTAATCGGACACTGGAATGTATGGAGCGGCAACTTCTGTCTTACTGCAACAGAACACTTAGATAATTGTTGGCAAAATTGTTTTTTTTTTCTCGTTAAATCAACCGGTTTTCTCACTGACAGATTGTTCTCGTGCAATACTGTAATTGAAGATAGGCCACAAACGATTAATTCTCTGCAGTGGCTGCTATTTGGAATCGACGAATAGCAAATTCAAGCGGTCCGAATAATGAATCATGTACTGCCAATTCTATCTATCTTGATTCCGCTGGAGGAATGCTTCAAATTTCATACAGCATTCCATGAAATGGATCAGGCTAGACGCCCCAACGTCACGCTATGGTAACTAGGTATTTAGAGCGGCCAGGAATGCTAAACCACCAGCACAATTACTCGAGCATTTTTTTTTAACCGGATCTTCCTATGTTCATTCACAATAAAATTCTGCTTGGGGAATTCAGATTGAATCTTTCAATAATAGTGCGCTGGTCGAAAGTTTGCTCTTGATTCGTGGTATTCCGGTGGACAGGCTTGAAACCAAGTGAAAGGTAGAATTTAATTGACAATCGAACTGCTTAATCACGTACTGGGTAAGAAAAGACTCGATATGCTCGGAAAATCGATGAGTGATCGGTGTGCTTAATGAGCGGTCAGAACCGCTAGTTTCGCGGTTTAATACTTTCTTCATTAATTGGTTCGCGTGCGTCATGCAACAACCTAAATGGATGCATCGTGGCATACTAGATGCTAAAATTGCCCATATAATAATAGGCTACAGCGATACGTTCTTAGAACGAATATACCTTCGTAATACAAAAGCAAAACAAAGCGGCTCACATTTTCTCGGCAGTGTGTCCAACGGTACAGCTAAAAAGTTAGGCTCTACGAAATTACACTAAAATCCGGAATTTTTAACTCGCGTTTATTGTTCTTTGCGGAAACTCCGTGTAAGAGGTACGAAAAGCTGTTGCCATGGTTAATAGCGGCGGAAGGTGCGTTAGGAGGGTCCTTGTCACTGCAGGTCGTTCGTGACAACGGGCTGCACGCAATGCTCATTAAGAATTCAGAAGTGACGGACTACGTCGTACCTTCACCGTCAAAATCACTAAAGCAAGGTTTCCGCTTTACTCCGATAAAATCGATAACAACCGCGTTCCTTTCACCATTATGTCCACAGGCACAATGTCTTCGCTGTTACAACTACCTGATCGGTCTATAGCGCTTTTCCATTAGCAAATTGAAGTACCCAAAAGTTTCAGCGAACCTGCAAGGTCTTTAAGAAAGGCCTCGGAAAATGAATAGCCAGAATTTCCGTTTCGGAGCAGACACAGAAAAAGCAGTCGTAGGTCGTGTAGTTTGCTTTTGAAGAAGTTGTAGCAGGCCGAGCTGGGAACAGTATCGATAGTTCCTTTTGCGAGAATCTTCCTCACTCGTCGAGTCCCACGGCTCTTTCAAAACGCATCCATTCAACGAAAACACTTTCCCGCGTGGGCCGCTCCGTTCGTTCAGATCTGCGGCCTGCGATAAACCTCACTGAAGTCGAGATTTGCGTAATCGACGAAAATTAATTCATAACGCTTCTTTAATGGGAATCGTAAAAATTCAGTGTACACCACTTAAAACTTGTATAATAGAGCTTACCTTGTGTTGTTGTGGCGTGTTCTAGTGGAACGCGTTGCACTTTACATTATGTTTATGCACGTATTATGCTAAGATAAAGAAAGCAACGGTACACGCGAGTCTAATGCCATGGCGGAAAATGCGCGAATTCTTATGTGCTCCTCAAATTGTAATTTTGCGGGAAGACTTTAATACGGTTCCTATCGGACTGTTAGATTGGGACTTTGCATAATTTTGCTGGGTGAGCAAATACCACCGGATATTTATCCGCTGGAACCGGAAAGGCGAAAATTATGTTCCGCTATGCGGCGGGTCACGAGCGCGGAAATTGTGATTTACTTTCCCCCGCTGTAATAATGCGTTCACGATACGCTGGGCCAGAATCCGGTGGGTTGTAAGTTCGGTTTATGGGGTATACACTTCCTCGCGCTTGTTGCACACATTGTGCGATGTGTTTCTCTTTGCAGGTGTTTCATGAATATTAAAATGCTCGTCATTGGGAGCATTTGAATATGGTACCAGCACGTTTCGGACGAATTTCCCTTAACGTTTCCTAATGCCAAACAATTGAGTTTTTTTGTACGTTTGTAAAGAAATCGGTTATTTCCCACATGTACGAACGTTTGTAATGTGTGTCTAGTGATCTGCGGTATAGAGCTAGCAGGAATATGATTTTTTCCATAAAACTTGTTCCATTCACAAATACTTGATCATTGAACTATTTTGGGAATTACAAAGCGCATAGGATCTTTAAAATATCTCTTTTATAGTAAGCAAAGCCAGTGGTACTTTTCGGGGTTTTACCCCAATATTTTTGTTTGGGTAATATCTACGTTCCAAGTTCAAAAGAACACGGGACCTGTAATATAGCGGCGCCTCTAAAACTCTCCCTTCTCATTTTAGGTGTTATGGCACCTGGATATCTTCCGGCGAAGCTTCAGGGAGCTCTCGGGCCACGCCTGCATGCGAGAATCCTGCATCTTCTGTGCCCTCAAGGTAAGCGAGCTAAATCACGTGAAAAAGTAAGCAAAACACCATTAGGACCGGTATCGGCAGCCTCGTGGAGATAGCAAATTCGGTCGTTTCGACTCTTTCGTCGAGACGAACAAGCCAATCGGAACTATCTCGTTGCCGGATGTTATGTTATTTACGAAAACCCACGTGTACTCGTGAAAAATATTCTATAAGTCATTCGGTATCCGCATTGGCTGCATACGCGATGAGATCGGCAGCGCGCTCGGTATGCAAGTGATTTCTTGAGGGGTAGCTGTTGCCACCTTGAATTCTTATGTTGCTTCGCTCCGAACGATCCGCGTTTTGTAGTACGCTCTTCCTCGAAACACCGGTTGTATGGCTGTTTTAGTCAAGTGAATCAACGGCATCGTTATTTCGTAGACCGCGATACACGGAGCACAGCCGCTCCAAAATAATTACATCTTAATAATTTATATATCTTTAGTAACTTCATCCTTGTCTGGATGTATGAATAGTACCTTCAATCACTTTCCATACAGTGATCCAACTGTTGGTAGGTTTTATTAAAAGCCGCCTTGACACCTTTACGTATCAGCAGGCTCCGATGGCTTGCCAACGAAACTCGACTGCCTTGGATGGCTCTTGCATACTCGTGATAAAACACTGTTCTGCGTAGTTCTCATCTCGGAGATTATGCGCTCTCTCACGATGATAATAATAGTAACATCAGCCCCCTGAAGCCGGGAAACTGGAGATAAAGGGCCCGAGTGCTTTAAGGCGATGCGACGTAAGCGGCATGAAGATTATTTTACGCCAGAGCGTATTCGGTAGCCCGTTGAAATTACGATTGTAATCTTTCTTTGTGAGAGAGATCCAAGGCATCGAAAAAAATATTTTCAGATTTTAATATATTCTGATTTTCTTGATAAAGTTCAATACGTCGTGCTGATAGAAGTCTGGAAAGTATGATTTCTGAAATTTCGAATTTGAGTTGCTACGATACTGACTGAATGCGAGGGACGCGTCGAGCGTTTGTAACGGGCCCCTCGGTCCATAGGCCTTTCTCGAACGCGTTGCTTTGCTACCTCCGAGTCTGCGAGGATTGGTCAGGAAGACTGTAGAGCCCCACCATCCTCGCTGGATGGGCTCCAAGCCGAAGTGGCGTAGTGAATGTACACTCGAACAACGCGATCTTTGCACGAGAAGGTCAGCTGATTTCGTCTAGATACTTCTCCAAGAACTGATTTCATAAACACTTAGCGTGATCGAAATCACTGTCTTCCATTTTTTTCATAAGTCAGATTGTGTAACGCTAATAAAATTTATATTTTTAAATGATTTTGAGTGAGAAGGATGTTGGGCTTCTGAGTTGGTTAATAAGTGGAACTGCAGATACCTTCTCGACGTTCTCACAGGGCTAATTAGCAATCTTGCGAGATAATTGCCGTGGGCGAAGGATACCGTGTCCTTCTCCAACAAAATCTGTAAGGACCGAGACTTTAGGCTTCAAAGAACCATTCATTTTTTCATCGCAATGTGTTATTTTATAAAAGCTCAGTCAATTATTTTACAGAACAATAATTGTAACATACATGAATCAAGTTCCGAATCTTAACATTGAAACTTTTTAGCCACAAGTCTTGATACACGGACACTTTTCATCCAGTCGCGATAGGAAAGATAAGTAGAGTGTTGTATTACGTTTACGACAATATGAGACAATCTGCAATTATAGCAGAACCATTCTAACTCTTCAAAGAGAATACGTTGTACCCATATGCAAGCGCAGCAAGATAAAAGTTACAACAAGAGCACTCTCGCAATTATAGCTGTAGCTTTGCAAATCACAGTTGAGTAACGTTACGCGAGCTCATTTTCGGTGGTACGTTTCCACGTAATTATTCGTGGGTGCACTCGAAACACGGCTTAAAACGGTTAGAAGCATTGCTCGCTTGTCCCACTAACTGAATCTAATTAACCAGTTGAAGCGTGTAGTCATTGCGCATCCGAATTATTTTTCGTCAAACGGTAACCGCGATACGTGACTGAATTGATTCTGAGTACATACTTGCATCGTGGGAATCGCGAATTTGCTGCAAGTCCTAATCGACACTGTTTCATGAAAAATATCTTTAAATAAGTGCACGAAAGTATTGGAATATTGAATTATTGATCGGTAGGCAGGAAATTGGCACATCATAAAATACTACTAAATATGGCACGGTTCCAAAGGGCTTGTAAAAAAAGAAAAGCATTGCATACCTACGAGAGGGCTGTATATCTTGTGAAGGAATTTGGAGCTAGGTGGTTAGATGATTCACCACAAGCGCATTCAGGGGTCGAGGCTGTGCGGGGTTAAGATGAGTTGAAGAAGCACCTCTCCCATGTATCTCTATGTAGGGACTCCTCTTGGAACTCTTGGAGGTGGCGTGAAATGCATTAATTATACCGAGCACTCTCGTTTCGGAGTATTTTACATACTTTATTCGTGGCGGCCCACGAACCTAACGAGGGGTTTAAATGTGGTTTAGTTAATATCTATTCGTTAAACTAAATTTTTATTCATCAAAGGTAAACAAAAATCACTGAATCACCGAAACAATGGTAGAATCCATTTTTACATTTATAGCAGTAACTATGGTTGTTAGAGCGATACTATCGGAAACTTATGATTTCATCCTACATATGCAGAATACAGTTACACCGCTGATGGCGATGATAATGGTAGGCCATTCGAGTAATTAGAGGACAGCTCAATTAGACGGGTTCGTCGTCGACGTTGCTCGATAAGAACAGTTATTCGCGTAATCTTTCCTCCTAACAGATCTGCTCTATTTTGTTTCCTACCAGACGACTATTCCGCGATGGTGTTTGCGGTTTCGCTCTCCGATCAGCGCGTTCACTGCTAGAACACCCAAGATGCCATTATCGAAGAAGTTCGTTTCCGGTAGCCAATAATCGCGCGGCTTTAACTTCGATTTTCTCCAGTACAGAGGAATTCCTGTAATTCGTAAAACGGTGCAGATGGCAATTGCTTCTTGAAGTTCTCTTAAATCTGTGTTATATCTCGAACCCTTTCCTTAAATTTCGAACACCGTAAAGTGTCGCAATGAACGCTTCGATGGCTTTGGATGTTCTCCGTGAACCACTGTCATTCGAAGGACATGTTTCTTGGACTGAAAATTCTTGAGATGTAGCCAATTATTTTTTAGGGATGGCATTCTTCTCGAAGGTTTCCCAATCTTGCTCGACCTTTCGATCATTGATTTATTCACGAGTATATTCGAACAAATTGGCTATCTATACAGTACTTCCTAGCTCTACAAAAAATGACGGTTTCTTAATTGAGCATCCGAAGCCGCTTTCGAAAGTGTAAATCGACACGAATCTTTGAAATAAATAATAATCCGATGGTATAGCCGGTAATTTCCAAAATAGGTCTCTCTTATTCTGGAGATACCGATACCAGTAGGTGGCAGTGTCTCCAGATTTGCATGGAATTTAGTATCGCGACAAGTAGGAAACCCATCGCGACCCACGTAACGCAACAAGCTACTTCACTTACGCGAAATCGCCCACTCTTTCCAATTAAATAATACTACCGAGTGAATGGCACAAGATACATATGCGGTGTCGCGTAAAATATGAGATCAGAGTTGTGCGACATCAGCCCGCGCACTCTACTTGTATCAGCAAAGAAGGAAACGAAGGTGAAATTAGGCGTACGAGCCATTTGCATGGCGCAACCGTGAACCACTCATTGACCGCAAGAGAGGAAGGAAATTCTAGCGTGGTATCCGAGGCAATTATGCGTTTCGTGCGAAAATAGTCGTGCTATTCCCAATGCAATATACATAGATATACATAGATATACACAGATGTATGTATATGCACACACAATTTTACCTAACTGTACAGTTGAGAGACATTTCCCATAGACGTTTTAAGTTTTAATTTCTAGCGTAGATATCCATCGTGCTGAGGGTATAATGAGTCCTGATAGTTAGCGCAGAGTCGAAAACCCTTGACGATACAGCTCATGGTACTTATGTTATAATTACCGGTTGGATTATTCAATCAGCTGGTAAGCATTGAGCTTATCTCACCATGGGTACAGGTACCGTTATAGTAACCTTTTTTAAACATTGGACGCTTCTGACCCTTTCGCACTTGCCGACTGTACTGGTTGGGTACACTAGTGGGTCCAGCATCCGAGAGACCGGAGCAGCGCATTTCGGGTACAGGTATATTGGGCCTTACCTGCGGCAACTTCTTTCGGGGCCATCGATTCCGTGGGTCCTCCTCGCGCGTCTGTGTTGGTGACAGGGGCCCGAATCGTATCTCGTACGTGGATGCGGCTTTGTCCGAGGCCTGTACCTTGAGTACTATACTACAGCTTCTCGTAGCTCGTAAGTCTGAAACGCGATTCACGTAGAGGTACAATATACCTGGCACGACCACAACCAGGCCGCTCCTCGTGACTCCGGTCTACGAGAGGCGCGGTGGACTTCAGGGACGTAGAAAGGGGCCTCATTGTCTCTGTGAAAAAAGTCTGTCTCACGACAATAAAAATAGTAATGCGTCGAACTCGCCCGTCAACTCGCCCGTCAACTCGCCCGTCAACTCGCACCATAACGATTTGGCTGATTAGGCGACGAGTACGTTCAGTCTCTTTCTTGGAGATCTTGTCCCCATTCCTCTTATGGATTGCATTGTTGTGCGGATATTGTGGATGTGGAATAGAAAATTCATTGCTCGTTGCGTAAAATGTATGCTCCCCGCCTAAATTTTCCTCACTTTCTCCAGTGAGGAATGTATGATATAATCCTATCTTGCTGGGGTGGTTTCGAATCATTTGCGCTGATAGGATTTCTTATGCAACTAGATACTAGGAAGTTTTCAATTCTGAGGATCCAAATCGTACGAAAACTTTCCAACTCTCTATTTATTCGAAATTTCCTCTTTGACAAATTATTGTTGCTCTAATCATCATCATCATCATCATCATCATCATCAGGCTCCAATGACATCTTCTCGTGTCTCTCTATTTGCAATTCAAGTAAAACTTTAGTTGACTACGCGTGATCCATAGATCAGAAATGTAATGGTGACCTTTATTCGATATTCGACAATGAATGACGAGGGTAGAAAAGTGAAAATTAGGAAAGAGGGTCGAAAGACGAACTTGGTTGATACAGACCTGGGGCCCACAGTGGTCGTCCAGGCTGGTGAACGTAGGACAGCTAACCGGATGACGTCATTGGCTTCTCGGATCTATCGAGGGCTTTGGAGGGGTGCAGAGGAGGGAGAGGGGCCTGCTCCGAACGAAAGAAGAGGAAGCCGTGGACTCGTGGAGAGACCAAAGCCAAGGGTGGGGGATGTTCTCCAACGCTCGGCGAGTCGTTGCCTTCAGGTAGGAGCGCACGGTGCCGCGTGCAGGTAGTACTCTGATCGTTCTCCACACGCTGCGTTTTATCGATGCGCTGCTGTGCTCGTTTCCTCCCATCCCACGCGCCAAACAACCCTGTATATTCGTTTTGATCGTTTGTCCGGCCGATTGGGATTCCACCGTTCCAAGAAACTTGCTCTTCGAATACAGTGAGGCAACACAGCCTACAGCATAATGGACCAGATTGGTTTCGTAATGACGCCTTCGAGTGCAGTTTAAAGTGTCTTGGAAAAGTGCAACAAGTGCATCATGCAGACGAAGATTTCCCGCGGTGAATCTACGCTCTTTTGGATTAATTTTCACTCGCCAAGGATGTGTTACAAAAGAGAGTGACATGTTACGCGACATGTAAATAGAATCGCATCCGTGCCACAGTGAAGGATTATCACTTTGAGTTACTACAGTTACTGCACTATATTTACCATTTTGAGATTACCGCTTGAACAAAGCGAGTGAAGCACGTGGTACACCGAAGTGGAACGCAGAAATTGAGGGTAAGATTCAGCGAGTCGTTAACTCCCGGAAGAGCCATTCAAGAAAGTTCTTCACACTAGCAATCAGCTTCCTGGTACGTAGAGCGCGAACGACGGACTTTTACGTAGCCAGCAGAGTCCCAGATTTCTTAGATATCAACGTATTTATTTGGGTGTGCCTTGTACATGCCTTGTGTCGAACCTAGCCGCATCAATACGACAAAAGACGCCTCTCACGCGATCAGCAGCCATTCAGAGGCCACTAGTTCATAGTTCGAAGAGGTGACTCCACTGACCAAACGAGTTTGTGTTTTTCACTGAGTCTACCACTAGTCTGGCAACGGGTTCCATCGACACATCCGGCATGCAATTGCCGAGTATAATTCCTACCGCAGTCTTTATGGGGAATCATCTGCCGCGGCACGGTGCGGGATTTCGCAAGATGCAACAGATGCACTCGCTCGATCCTCGTCGATCTCATTGCTGATAGGTCACCCTTTCTTCCGCAAAAGTCGTGAGCCTACTACCTTTGAGAAAGAACTCGCTATTATTATCTGATCGTTCCGATCATTATCCATGATCACTCTTATCTCAAAGTGTGATATCACTATTTCGATCGCTGGCATTAAACTGATCGTGGAATGAAAATTCTACTGAAAGGGAATCACTAAATATTGGTATTCCAAATTACATATACCATAACAATAGAGGTAGGACGTCTGGAAAAGGGTTCGTAAGAAGACGCTGATCCGAATTTCCGCCGCTTCCAAGCCACTCGAGGGCTTCAAAGACTCAGGAAAGATAATAGCCGTCGTTATCAGGCTCAAAGAGCGACGTAAAAACGACAAAGGGAAACATGGCACACGATTAAGCGGCAAGTGCTCCAGAGAAACTAATGCTGGGTAGCGTAACGAATCGCGCCTTGTGTAGACAGAATAAACAGAGCTATCTACGTCAGGATTTCTACGAGGAGTTTCCGGCAAAGTCGAAACTTCTATTTGTCTTGCACCACGGCAAGAACCGCGCAGACTAGTTGCTCCATTCTTATCTAGAGTTTTCAACGTACCAACGATGTTTCCACGGAGCTGTGCATCCCGTGATCCGAATTTTCGACACGTCAGAGGATCATCGATCTCGATGATTCTTAATCCTTCCGTAAGTTGACGAAGAGAAATCTATGAATCGTGGGAATACGCAGAGAAGAATAGTGGAAAGGAAAAGCTTCATTCGGAGTGTAGGATTAATAAGTGGCGAAAATGTTGAAGTGGATAAGAGTCCGCCAAGATACTTCGGCACCACCGACCTCAGGAACTCATCAGAAGAAAGATGAGAGTGCAAAGGTCGAAGTTGCAGCAACCATGAAGGAAGACGAAGAGGACAGTGGCATGGAAAGGGAAGACACTCCATCCAACATCGGGTTGAACGATCTAAGAAAAGTATGTTAAATTATTCTATGCATCGTTCACTGCAAATCTATAATTTTACTGTCGTTCTTTAAATCGTTAGAAGCTGAATTATAATGCAGTGAATGATGGTGGAACTGTGTTGAGGTTACGACGTTCCTCGAGTAGCGTACTTAGTAAAGTGCACTGTTGCACTAATGTCACCTAATGACCTCTTTATCGAAACTCACGGTAAAGAGGTTCGTTACTGCCGATCTGATGTATATTTCCACTCTTATTCGGCGTACGGTTCCAATCAATTATTGAGAAAAGTATTTTGCAATATGATACACTGTTCGCTCTGTCGAAAATCCATGGGTGAAGGTCTCGATAGGGGGACCATACGTATAACGATCGCGCACCGCACCTGGCCGATTCTCAGCGAAGGGTCGAGTTCATTCATCGATTTCACTCGCTGTGAGTAACGCGGTTTCTGCAAACCGGCTGGTTTTTCATCGGCAGGGCAACCTGCTTCCAACAGGTGCGGCATCCTTCTCCCGATGCACGTCCACGTGCAGTGTACACCCATAGCGTCGTATTTGTAGCGGTCAGTAGGTGCGCTCGTACCACATCTGTCACTACCATCACCGCTACCACTCTCTCAATACCAGACACTCATCGAGTGACTTTCATTGAAAAGTTGCATCCGTCGATTCAAGCTTCCACTGACAAGTTCCACAAGAATGAATAGAACTCGAAGCTCGTCAAATTCGATGGCCCTTGACATCGGCAATTTTATGTAGCGCTCAGAGGGTCAAATAATTGCCATGGATATGATGGTTTACACTTGTGGTGTCTATTATAGACGTTAAACGCGCTAAGAGCGGCTCTCCTGCTATTTGCATAACATCAAATGCCGTGTAGTTAAGTCGAACCCTCGCAGGTGTATGATTTACATCGCGACTTGACCGCAGCTAGTTCTTAGTTAAAGGTGCTCCATTCTGCGAAGGAATGCGTCGAGCCAGAGGTTTTCCTCGACGTTGTGGAAAATTCTGCATTGGGCAAGCACCCTGGAGCACCGACTCTCTACGTGCGTCTGGTGGCAACCGATCGAGGATTCGTTGCGAAATGCAGTTGGTTAGAGCTAATCTTCTCATTTTTTCTCAGCATCATCCTCTTTCTCTCTTTCGCCTTCGTTGACCTCACTACCGCAGAGTTGATATCAGAAAATGATCCTGAAGCAACTGTTCGTCCAAAACCATTTTTACAGGCGTCTCGTCTCTTTAACTTTATTCTCATAGAATTCATTGCCTTTTTCGCTGAAAACTTTATACGACAGGGATTGCAAGAATGGGCATTGGTTTGCTAATGGTGATGCAAGCGTTTGCTGTCTGGGCTTTTGAAATCTGCTGCGAATCGCGAGATTCGCCGTTAGCGATGTGATTATCAGGGAGATATGTTGATTAGAAGTGAGAAACGGAGCGTTTCGCGCACTCGGCGATTTACATAACCGTCGCAATTTGCATAGGTGCTCTGTGCAACGGAAAACTCTTACGGTCTTTACTTTGGATATTTCTGGATAAGCCAGGGCTGGTACCGTTACCTATGCAATTGTTGCTAATAACGTTTTTCGGTTAACCATAAACTGATGGTCTTGATGGTGCAAAATGATGGTTCAGGGATATAAAGGAAGTTTCCGAAGACTTTCGAGTCTCTTGTTAAGTTTTATGCAAGTAGCCTGACTCAGAGGGAAAGGTATACGAGAATTATTCTGCCTCACCACGAGGGTGGTCTAAACCCCAAATTCGTCTTGGTGTCTAGGAATATCATTAAGCCTATTCACTTGACTCACTCACATTTATAACGTTAACCACATGAAATTTCGTCCCGTGAATCATGCCCTACTTATCAATTCCAAGCATCTCCCTTTTGAGAACTCTTCAACAGCATTTTATACCTGATAATTAAGTAAATTATAAATATTTATCTTCAGAGATATTTCTCTTTAATTAGGTCAATAATGAACGTTACGATTGTTTTGTTTCAGGACTTGTTCTCTCAGCTGCAGTTTTCGCAGGAGAGCGCCTTGCCCCCCGATACCTTGCGACGTGCTTTGGCCGAGAGTTTTCTAGATCAGCAGAGGTTTCAACTGGGATTCATGGACGATGCCGCGGAATGTTTCGTAAGCTTCAATTACTCTTCCTCTTTTCGGTCTTCATTATCGGATACCACGTCGATTGAACTAGTTCTAATCTGACAATTACGGCTGCTAAGAACCTTCAAGGCGGTCCAGCCAACTCGGTACACAGAAGGCATGGAGGAAAGTGTGCCGATTGCCAGTTCGGTTCCGAATTAGAGGGTCTCGACCTTCAAAGGATAAATAGCTGCCACGGTATTTACAGAGTCGCATTGTAAAAATGCCAAGAAGGATGATTAGCAATCGCATATACGATACGTCGACTCCAATCGTTGCAACAGCCACCACTTTTTTCCATTGGCAGCGGAAAAATCATTTTATAAGCAAACCGCGTTCCTGCCTGTTTTCTCGCGGCAGCCCGAGCCAGTATCGATATAATGCTTCCTAGCCGACTAGAGTTGCCGTAACGATCCTGAACTAGGAGTCCGCTTTCTCGTTTACACCGAAGTCACGTTTGCCGTTCTGAGCATGCACGCATGTGTGTCGACACTGCTAAGTAAAATGAATGTGGAGTTCGTACAATGGACCTGAGGACATTGGTAACTCTCGCACTCTATGTATTATCTTATGCTCGAGATCCTTCTTAATCAGGCAACTCTAGTTTTTATTATCCAAAAGCCTGTAGACCCATTCTTCGTAATCTACCTTTATTGGGTCGTTTCGATCAGGGTAAATACCGTGGTTTTAATTAGAAACAGAGTGGCGTAGAGGTTGAAATATGTTGATTGCTATGCGAAAAGAAACTGAAGAAGCCCTGATACATTATGGAAAGACTGCAATCTTCATTCCAAGTCTGATTTGCAGCAACGATTGCGCGAGCACGCATCATCCGACTCTTATATTTACTCGCATCACAGAGATTAACCGACTGTTTTTTTTTTATTATAGGAGAACATTCTCTTACGCATCCACCTGCACATCGCCAGCGGCGAGGCCGAGGACATGTGCAGCGCAAGACATTGTGTGCCGCATCAGAAGTTTGCGATGACACTGGTAGAACAAAGCGTTTGCGGAGCTTGCGGTGCCACGTCGGAGCCACTGCCTTTTACACAGGTAAGATCGATTATTGAATTCGGATTCTTCTTAACACAGAAAGTAGTGCCAGTTCATTGTATCTTAATTACTATATAATATACCGAGATGATCTACGCATTTTTCAACTTGAAAATGAATGGGCGAGTTGAAGACTGTTTTTATCGACGAAGTAATATTTTACTTAAACTCGCTTGCAAATTCTATGATTCTTTTCCTGCGCTTATATTCGTGAAATATTCTGCTCACGTCCGGAGAATCTCTTTTTTTCCCACGAACCGCGCCGCAGGCAGATCCTGAAAATGATTTCTAAAGTGTTCCTCTACCTGAATCGCAGGAAACCTTGAGCTAGGGTAAGGTGTCCTTTGTTTGCTGATCTGCCGTTCGCTAAAAGTTCGAAATGTAAAGAAATCGGAGGTGGTGCTTGGCGAGGCAGGGAAAGCGAGATAAGGGCGCGAGACTCCCTTCCCATGAGCTTAGCGACTTAGGAGCCTCGGCTAAGAAGCCTAAGCCTAAATGGATTAGGTGATTAGGATTTGATGGCCGACTAGGCACGATCGAAGAAAAGATACGCATAAGCGTATAAGAATCACCTCTGAAAATCGTAAACGGAGAATCAGTATTTATCGCTTGAGATTGCAGCGAAATTATAAGTTTACTTCAAAGGTTCGCATTTCGCTTTAACACAAGTCTGGGATTCTTACATTAGTGGGATACTTGAGTCAGTTTGCTTGAGACTTATCTACCTATCTGCGAGCTCCAGTGCCACATTAACGGTACTCGCCACTGAAGTAACTCGATCTGCGAAACGAGACGAATAATTTGCGACAAAGGAACTTGAATCAGCAGCACGTGGTAGTAAACGATAAAGCAAAGTTTCGCAGAGCGTAAACTTCTAACAGAGCACTTGGGCTCCAGTTTTAATTCATTTTTTGATACTTCTCTGGGTTCGTAAACCCGGTGGTAAAGTGCAAAATAAGTCACAAAATCCGACGCAGTTTGAATTTATCGCCGTCTACGGCGTGTTATAACTCTGCGGGAAAAACTCAAGATGATTTCCGTCGGCGATTCGCAGGCGGAAACCGTGATTGGCAAGAGTTAAACACCGTAGCTAGCCAGTGGACTTTATTACCTTTCTCGCAATTTCTTTTCGCATTTACCGTTTGCCCTTTATTCGACGGCGAAAGAGAAACCTCTGAAAAGTTTACCATTAGATAACAACGGCGCTGGACAGCTCAACTTTCCTAGTCTTGGAAAAGAGGGTTCGTGTTTTCGGCCGCGATTAGTCGTCATTCAGCCTGGCGTGTTACGCAAACCTCGTGCAAGTCAGTTACCGCAGAAATTAATGAGAGGATCCTGCGGTGGAGATACCTGTGTACGAAAACTCTAGGCACATCGAGAACGCACAAAACTTACAGCCCGTAAAAGAGTTAATTAAATTGCTAGTTAGCAACGCGGAATCGCACGGCTGCAGCTCGGAAAAACCGGCTTACTCCACCGACCTTCCGCGTGCACCAGTCGAAGTTGGATTATTCGCGATGCCGCGCCGCCAACCTTTTCTGGGGAGCGGGATGATTTCATCAAAACTTTGAGATTGCTGTCTTATACTTCATCATACTTTACATGCCGCCTGCCGTATATTGTTCCATCCTAAACCCCATGAAACCAGAGAAACCGGGTCGCTGGACTTTTTCTGCCATTTAATCGGATATACAAAGCTTATGCTTAATAAGATAATGGAATAGGTAAATATATATATTTTGACGGCATTGTTGCTCGTACCGAATTACTATGGAAAGAGGAAAGGGGGAAAGATGGAAAAAGATTGGAACAAGAAGGAGATAATCTTGGTCAACAGTTTTCATCATCCGGTAATAAGTCACCCCGTCCGCAATTCCTACGATTTCATGGCTGTAGAGTCAGAGAGACAGACAGACGAATAGGCGGAAAATTGACTACTTTCTCGATTCGCATACATACGGTTCTAGGCGCTACACTACTTTCAACACATTTGTACTCGGGAACGTATCTTGTGCATAATCGTCGATACCGCGTGGCGTGGCCCGACGCAAGAACTCACGTGGGTGGAGTTGTTTTCTCTTGGCGTATTGGTATAGGTCGCCGTCGAGTTGGCTGTGTATAAAAAACTAGAACTCGTTGCAATCTTGTATCGGTCATGGCCGATCGCTTTTACTGTCTCTCGCCAGCTATTATTCTATTAGAACACGGGACTGCGAGCTACGGAGCAGAATAAATTTAAAACTCTGATCCTATGCCATTCTTCTTGCGTTATCTAAATTAGATGTAGAAAGGGCGAATTAATCTCCTGCATAAAACTTGCAAATTCGAACATTATCGCGTTTCGCGATTAGAAATAGGCTTTGCGTTTGATAAATAATCATTTGTATTAAGTATATGATTTAAAGTGCGTAATTTAAATTTGTTACAGATGGTTCACTATGTGTCAGCATCGGCACTAACATCACAAGCCCGACAAACTCCACCAAATGCTCGAAACAGCCCAGATCTTTTTGGACAGCTTCTCAGAAGAGCTGGAGGCATGGGCGACATAAGGGACTGTCCGGTAAGTAAAAATTTGGATTAACACGGTCGATGAAATATACAACAGTCACCGGTTTGCGTAATTTGCGGATTCGCGGGTCTACCGAAATTTCCTGTTGACCTTAGTTGAGTCAGCAATTTGACGAAATATCCAAATATCCCATGTGTGAAACGTTCTTAATCCGGTTTACCGATGACCTTACGGCGTTTTATCGTTGGGCAGCACGCTGATGCTGACCGTGGATCGAATGAAATTTCCGGTGACTCAAGTTTTATTCATCCGGATGGTAGGATCAGGCAGGTCTACTCTCTTGAGGTCGTTCTGGGAAATACTAACCAGCGAACGCTTACTTTCTCTCGGAAGTACATGGTCCGGTGTGGTAGGTCTCCCCGTACACTTAGGAAATTTCGTTCCGAGTACATAGTTTGTAGTTAGTATCGACACTCGTATGGGACTCAGGTGGGAAAGAAAGTGCACCGAGTCGATAATTGCTTTATAGCGCGGGATCCAATTAAGGGCTGCGTCCGTATCGGAGCTCTAATTTTATTTCGGTTTTAATTGCTGTATTGTTTCGGAGAGCACAAGCACGGAGTCACACTGTACTGAGATTTCTTTATAGGGTCGACACGAATAAGAAAAAAGTATATTTATGGGTACTTCCAATATTAGTGTAAATCCGCCGGGCATTAGGTAGAGAGACGCGTACTTGTTTGATACGTGAAAAATGGTCAGACTTAATCTGAGGGATCGGTTTGGTAAAAATTGTAGAGCTCTTGCGGAGCGAAAATCCAGATCTGCCGGACGCTGATGAATCGGCCAGAAATCGTTTCCGTGGGGGTCGTATGGGATAGCGAGCGGCCGTCCTTGGAACACATCATGGACGTTTTCGCAACCGTGGGAACTTCCCTCCGGCTGAGCGATGTCTTCCACAGCGTAGTCGACTCCCGATGGGGTGTCTCGACCGTGCACAATCTCGTAGGAGTCGTCACGTACTACGGCAAGCACTACTCCACTTTCTTCTTCCACACGAAACTGAAGGTGAGAACATAACGACAATAAAATCTCTTCTCTTAAAGTTGATGGCTGTAATTTTTATATCGCGTTCTATGCTTCACTAAAATAAATTCGCTCAAAAGTAATACTTTAACAAGACAATTGAAATCATATTTCTCTGGGGTTCATTTTGTTACACTCTTTTTTTTATATATCTCAGGTGTGGATTTATTTCGACGACGCAACCGTGAAAGAAATTGGCCCGCGTTGGGAGCAAGTTGTAGACAAGTGCAGGAGAGGTCGATATCAGCCACTACTGCTTCTCTACGCGACACCCGCTGGCACGCCAGTGAACACAGAAAACGCACCAAAAACGGTCACTCCGTTCCCCAATACCAATGGCCTGAAAACGCCGTCGAAGAATAATGTTCGCCGGTCGATCACGCCTAGTCCAGAGAAGCCATCAATAAATAGTACTGCCAGACGTGCTATCACACCTAATCCCGACAGTCCACCGCATATTTACACACAGCGAAGAATTTACAGCGACTACCAAAATCTCACCGACATCCAGAACAACATCTTTGGCAATCAGGTATGTGTAATTCTACATGCATAATTGTTTAAATAATATTGTTCCATGAAATGCAAGTTTTATTCTTTGTATTTGAAGGGCGTGGATGCAGTCGATGGTGAGATAGAGTCGAAATATATCAGTCGTCGTGCCGTCGAGAATGTAATGCAGCAGCAAAAGAAACAACAAATGCAATTAACGCGAAGCTTGAGCGCGGGTTCAACACCTCAGGACGGAATCAGCATTCCAGATCATCTAAATGTACCGCGGCGACGAGATTCGGGAAATTGGTCGGGCGATCGAAATAGTGCGTCCTCGAGTTCCTCGACCACTATGGATAATCCATACTTGTATATCGTGAACAAGATGCAGAGAAATTCGGGTGTGCCTAAGAGTCCAACCAGTAAATCCGGAGAGTTATCGAGCAGCAGTAGTGGTCACTACGACGCTGGATACGATTCCTACTCGTTGTCTTCCACGGATAGCCTCCCGCTTCAGCAAGGCCTGAAGCACAATCTACAGGTAAGCGTACGCAACATTAATTTTCTTATATTTTCAATAGTTGTACGTTAATATTTGTGAATTAATTAGCTTGCCCAGATTCCTGAAGGATATCAGCCTTCCTCGGGAGACGATTGCGAGAGGCTTTGCAAGGAGACTGACGCCTTGTTGGACAAATCTCGTGCGGCAGAAGATGCGGGCGATCTGAGCACTGCCGTGGCTCTCTGCAGTGCGGCAAGTAGTAAAGCGAGAGCTGCCATGGACGCGCCATACAATAATCCACATACAATAACGATAGCAAGAATGAAGCACAACACCTGTGTGATGAGAACAAGAAGTTTACATAGGCGAATGCTGCAAGAACAGGCCGTCGCCAATGGAGAGAAAGAAGGTAATTGTCGATTTTACAAAATACGAGCGTACCTAAAGTTTATAAGGAATTGAATTAAAAGTGTTTAATGGTGCCGAAATTGTGTTTTTCACAGAATGTGCACCCGAAGGCAGGCATTCTCGAGAAAACAGCAAGTCGAGTCAACATTCTCGCCAGAGTTCACGGGACAAAGGCAATCACTCGAGGCAAAACAGCCGAGAACTTCTGGTCAACTCAGCATCCATAGCAACGACGGAAAATAAGCCAGCTACGAAGAGTATCGAAATCTACGCGACGCTACCGAAGAAGAAGACCTTAAGAAGCAAAGCTACCACGGTGAACGTTATCGAGGACGAAGAATATATGTTGTACGACAGGCCAATCCAAAGGACAGGCTTGTTTAGTCGCACGAAACGATGCGAGGACGACAAGAAAGACAAGAAACGTGCGCGGAGCGAGGAAAGAAACAAGAACGTGTCAAAGGATTTTTCAATAGCACCATCCCGATCGTCACCATCGCCCAAAGGCACAAAGGTGGAGAAACCGAAAGAAGGTGGCGTGGACGTAGTCGCAGCGAATCTACGAAATCAGCAACAGATCGGTGCGCCCGAACAGAAGCAGGGTAAGAAGCAACACAAGATACGCAGGAAGCTACTAATGGGCGGATTGATCAAGAGGAAAAATAGAAGTATGCCGGATCTACGCGAAGGGCAGGATGGCCAAACGAACGTGAGCTCGGAGGGGACCTCCAACACCTTGCCGAAGCAGTCACTGGATGATTCGAGTCTTGGCATGAAAGGCAACGAAGTAAGTCAGTCTCTTAGCGGCTATCTATCGGAGGGACATCTGGAATTTGCCGGCAACAACAACGGTAATCCCGGTAATACCAGTAATCCGAATCTGGAGAGAAGTCGTCTGATGAGAAAGAGCTTTCATGGCAGCGCCGGCAAAGTGTTACACGTGGCGAAGGTGCCTCCGCCTCCACCGCTCAGAACCACTTCTCAGCTTAGCAAGTCTAAGTGTTCGGGTGAAGTGCACAACGAGCAACAGTCCGAGAAGACGATGTATCCACTGTCGGAAGGACAGTGCACCGGGAACCCAGCCCAGGACCAAAATGGAGCATATTGGAATCACATGAATACGGCAAATTCCAATAATACGAATAATAGGAACTCCGGGTACAACGATTACTCTTCGGAATCGCATTCATTGCCATTTTTACCGTCTTACGGTATGGAGCAGAAAGCGAATACTAGTGCCACATGCCCGCCAACGTATAACAATAAGCCAAGAATACAGGACGATGTAGTGCAATACGCCAATGGAATTTTGTACGAACCTACTTTCGTCGTTACGCGAGCCGACGTACACAGTGAGCAGAGTCCCGTCAAGCAACAGAGCCAGCTCGATTCCTTACCACCATATCCCGAGAATGCAAATGTATCTCACTCGCGACAAGCCAGTGAAGATTTTCCACCTCCGCCTTATCCGTCGATTCACTCGGTTTCGCACTCGAGACAAGCCAGTGAAGATTTCCCTCCCCCGCCTCCACCGCTCGATGGAAGCAGTCAGACTGAAGAGGGCACACAACAATGCCAGTCGCAACAACCCCAGCATCAGCATCCGCATCAGCATCAACATCAGCATCAGCATCAGCACCAGCACCAACACCAACACCAACACCAACACCAACAACAGCAACTCTCCTGCCAGACGCAGCAGCAGATGGAGAACCAGCAGATCACTACTCTACTGGCACAATTGCAATTGAAACGCGAACAAATACTTACGTCCGACCCAAGGGACGAGAGAAGAACCGAGGAGCAGGAAGAAGAGGAAAAGTCTTCAGGAGAAACTTGGCTGCGAGAATTGCAAGCGAAGCAAGCAGAAAGAAGAATGAAGAAACAAGTCTTGGAACAACCGGATATACCGAAGATTAGAAATTCTGGGCCAACAATTCAAGGACCGACAATCGCGAGAAGAACGAGTGACTTGATGATGAATAGCCTCGGACAAAATTACGATCAACTGGGTCGTGATGTACCAGACTGTCCAAGAGTAGTTTCGTCCGTAAAAGACATGGCGGCAAGATTCGAGCAGCTTCAGCCTCCCACGAAATCTGAGCCTGAACAAAAATTAGTTGCCAAACAACCCTTAAACTGTGCCTCGCCATCCCCTGCATTGGAGGTCCCTCAAGATATTCAACCGGTCGAAGAATCAAGACCATTGAAACTTTCTTCGGAAAACCTCGCAGCTTTTACCAAAACTGAAACACCATCGAGTCAGTCGGTCTTGAATTCAAGTTTTGAGTCAAGTTCGAGTCAAAACACTTTTATTTCTAATGCTCCATCGGCCAATCCTATTACTCCGCAGCAAAGTGGCCTTAACGCTGCGCTCATGTCTATGTCTCTCACATTACCACACGAGAACGGCTTACCGGTTGATTATCCCGAAGACGACATCAGTGAAGTAGCTATGCAAAATACTATTCAAAATACAACTATTCTACCCAGCGAGGATGACATCTCTCCAAGGAAAGTCAAACGACGAATCGGAAAAAAGAAGAGCGTATCCTTCTGTGATCAGGTTGTTTTGGTAGCCACAGCCGAGGACGATGAGAAAGATTCGTACATACCAAATCCTATATTGGAACGCGTTCTGCGTTCAGCGATGAACAAACCAGAGACCGCCCAAGTTCTTCGAGAGATTAGGAGTCTCCAAGAGGCCGAAATGAATCGGGAAAACGGGACAACTACTAAATTCCAACAGCAGACTTTACCGCTTAAGAGCGAAGCGGACAGTGTTCCCGCGACTCCGTTTCAGGATCAGTTACGTAGCGTCAATCCAATACCCATTCCCGATACGATAAAGCCGACATTTGGACGCCAGAATTCCAACGATTCCGTGGGCTCGATTTCCGAGAAGAAAATTCCCAGCCCCTTCGTCAATGGGGGACAAGATGTAGTTCGAGAAACTTATACCGGTATTCCGAGCATATCGAAGCCGCCACCCACGTCGTATTCTCCGCAGCTTCAGCAGCAAATAAGATACTCTCAGAATGGATACATGCCATACTTGCAATCACAGTCACCGTATCCGCAGACTCAAACGTCGCATCCAAGAAATCAGAATATTCCTCTATCGCAGACGCAGAAACCAGCGAGTCCATATCCCACGCAAATGCACGGACAGTACCTTCAAAATAGTATTCCGCCACAGAAGGTCGCTTGTCCCAAAAATAGCTATCAGGCGTATTATCAATTGGAACAGCAGCACAACCAACTCAACAAACAGATGAACGTTCAGCAACATCAACAGCAACCACAGCAGCAGCAGCAGCAGCCGCAGCAGCCACAGCAGCAACAACAACAACAACAACAACAACAACAACAACAACAACAACAACAACATCAACAGCAGCAGCAGCAACCGGCTGGTCTGGCTCAGCGAATACCGAGCCACAATGCTAGCCCGATAACGGTGCCACATTCTCAGCAGCAATTAGCATATCAACCAACCCAGTCGCCGAGTCCTTATCAAGGCCAATATACGCACAGTTCCTATCAGAGCTATCCATACCAATCCGTTCCACAACAGAACAGACTGAACCAGCCGTTACCCCAGTACCATCCACCTCCTAATCCACCAGCCTCCTATCAACAGCAACAGCCACAGCAACAACCACAACAACAGCAGCAACAGATCGTGCAAAATTACCAGCAGCGGCACGATTCCTATCAGAGAGCGCCGCAGAAGGTGGATCAGCAGAACATATTGGCGCCTAATCAAACGTATCCTAATCCTCTGCAGAATGGACAGATACAGTCCAATATGAAGTATCCCACGTATCAGCATCCGCCTGCACCTAAACAGAACAAGCAGATGCACTTTGTGCCAGCTGGTAAGAGCAGTGGGACTCAATCCACGTCTTCCTTGCAAAAACCGATTGGAAATTCGGTGAGAACGGCTCCCTGTCACCTGTGCAGGAAGAAACAGGTGACCGAGCCTGCAATCTACTGCACTGATTGCGATTTTTATATGTCTCGATTCCGACCGAAGAATTAAGGTCGGATCAGCCATTTTTACTTACGATCAACTTATCCGGTTCGTTGCTTCATAATTAAAAACTTGTACGCAGCGTTCCTTAGGTTGATTTTGCGTTTTTTTAGCTAGGCCATAGTTGACGAAGTGGAGCAATTCGCAATTACTTCGCGTTGCTTTGTACAAAATTAATTAGGAACTAGACACATACATAGATTGTATATCGAAGACCTTCATCGAGCAGCTATTCAATTTAACGTTGAACTATTGTGCATAGATCTTTTGTTTTTAAGTTGTATACTATTGTAAGTTACGTACTGAAGATATGTTACTTGTTGATTTTATTTTTCGAATCTAAAGGCAACATTGGTTGAATTGGAATTTTTACTGTGCGCATTTCGAATGCATCCTTCTGGTTTCGTGGAACTGTACTAATACTCATAAGCCTCCACCACGTATTACTTAATTCTAACATGTTCTGTTGTAAATACTAGGCGGTCAATATAGACGGATTAAGTTTCTGTATAAATCGATGTAAGTTTTTAGCGGTTAATTATCATGCGATAGTTATACACATACATATATTCGCGTTAGGTACACTAACGTCTGTTCGATTGCGACCACACGAAGGTCGCAATGTGTTTCATTAAAAGGACAAAACGTCTCAATTGTGATACTAGCCATGCTACGTAGAACTTATCTCGTTAAGCCAGAACGTAAATCGATAGTTACGGCGCTGAGGAAAATGATTGCGATGAATTTTTTTTTAACTAGGAACCAGCAGATGAAACCTGATCTCTCGAAACGCGTGAAGTTTATTTTACGTTAGTGAACATTCGTGTTGCATATTGTGTACTTAAATGTTGCGTTGCGCCGCACTATTGTTCGCGTGCTAGATCGATGTACAAATTCTCGAGTTTTATACTTTTTGTATAAGTATTTTGTTTTAAAAATACTTTGTTTCCACCCATACGATATCAATAAAGCGCCCCTGAATTACAGCCGGGATCGAGATTATTCACCTACATCCCTCGACATAAATTCTGAAGTTTGGGGGACGAAGAAGAGCAAATTAGAGAATAATAACAGCAGGGTACTTTCGGGCACAACTGTATTTTTTAACATTCATTTAAGTATCAAGATCAATTATCGCACAACTCGACAGTGGAGCACATATTTTAATTGACGCAACTATTATTCATATTTACATACGTATCACATAATCACCACAAGCTACACTTGTCTTGTCGATTCATGGGGCTGTTTAGAGGACAATTAAACGTTTGAGCAAATTCTTTCGTATTTGAAAGTGAGCCTATTACGCGATACTTTGCTGGACTATGATCATCGTCAGCCATGGAAGCCTCTAAAAACGTTGGCTTTGCTGTTTCGCACCATGCCTGCAATGAGAAACAAAGAAACTCAGGGCGATTCGTGTGAAAACTGTGTTTGACGAGAAATAGCTTGACAGAATGTTACGGCACTCACGGTAGCAAAGGACAAAAAGAATAATTTATCATCGGAAAGATGTTCAAGGCTTGGTAGTTTCGTAACCTTCCGCCTCCGTTGCTTCGCTTTTTGATATGCAAAAAAGGCAGCTTGAATCCCAGTGGAATCTGCTATATTTTCATCTTCTGTCATCTCTCCGTCAATCTGCTTGTCGATATAGAATAACTTAAAATAAACTGACGTTTTTTATTGTTAATCTCAAGGGAATTGAAGTACGGTACCTGAAGTGGTTCACCCCATTTGTCAGTAGTACCAAGGGAATAGTTACCAAACTGCTCTACGAAGCATGTAGCTCGATTTCCATAAGCTTCTAAGATGTCCTCCGAGATCCAGGAAATCTTATTACCATTTTTATCGTGTTGTATTCCTATAAGTAGCGGGAACCTATTAGAAATGGCGATACGAGCGCAGTAAACAACTTTACAATTCTCTAAAGCAGATTTACCATCGTTATCGAAACAGTGAGACATTTCGTGGCCAACTACAAAGCCGACAGCACCATAATTAACCGCACTAAATAAATACGAAAGAATAGAAAAATTTCATGCATACGCTGGAAAAAAATCAAAAGAAGCTACCTTGATTTTACACTCTCTTACTTACTCAGGTAAGTCTTCCGTAAAATATGGATCTTGCAATTCAGCTGCTGGTATGACTAAACAGAATTTATAAATGAACTTCTGCGTCTATGAGAAAGTTAGTGAACTGCAGAAGAAAAATTTGTATCGTAAATATATTTTGATTTTACTATTGGATAAGTCTTACCGATAGCATTAGCTGTCTCAGAGTAAAATGCATTCACAGTCATTGGATACTCGAGCCATCTGAAGGCACATAATTCAAACATTAAAACTACAGGTATTTTTAGTTATTTATTTAGTTACTTTTTTTATTTTCCAATATATTACTCTGTCTGTCTGTCAGGTTTTGTTGTAAATGCCTCCAAATTTGCTTGAAGATAGTGCTCGAAACTGTTGAGCACGTTAGTGAAGAAGCTTTGACCTATTTTTAGCTGTGGAAAGAACCAGAGAACTAGAGTTTGTTTCTTGATCCCCGAAGAGAATAATCAATGGAAATTACCGACTTACTCCTTTGTAAAGTTCGATTAATTCGGTATCATTTTTATACCAGCTGGGATATCCAATTTGTTTCACCATATTCTTCAATTTTCCTACCATGAAGGTTTTCATTTCGGGTTCTATCCACTTCGATCGCATTATACCAGCTTCTAATTCGTCTTGGATATCATTCATCATTTCCAGAACCTGCTAAATTGCATACGTAATTAAATTACGTAAATGAATTGTTTCAAAAGCAGCACGACACGAGTAAATTGAGACTCACGGGCTCAAAGGTCGAATCTGCAAAGTATTTTTTTACGAAGAGATACGAGAGAGCATCTCTCATTTCTAGTAACGAAACACACGTTTCCCATCGCGATGGTGCCTCGCTGACGTCGTATTGAGAAAAATATATTTCATACTTGAGGTCCTGCATTTCCTTGTTCGCGTAAAAGGCAAGGTTGTGTATCACGTTCCACTGTATATAATTTACTGGAAAGTAATCGATCGATTAGAGTAGCGTCGCGAATATTGATCGTGAGTAAGACTATTACCGAGAAATTTGTTCGCGGTGGACTAATTGCTAGCTGCGAACAATTTCGCGAATCTTTACTGCGCGTGACTGCGCGTGATAAAACGCTAATGACGAACGAGGGAAATAACTATGCCTCGGCGACAGTTTTCGTATAATTGTTTAGTTAATCCTTTACCAATCACGCGGTCCCTGGTTTTTCCTAGGAGCTTCGCCAATTTGCGCAGGCAATTAGGACTGTACACCACGATCGGTTGCGATGGATCGATGTTGATATTTCCTTTTTTGAATATATAACGAATTATTTCCACGAAATCTATCTGCAAATTGAAAATCCTTCCTTGACATAAATCAGACTTTGACGGTGGAAAGAGACGTTGCATTTATACAATGCATGTATAGGAATGTGTTGGTTTCGTAAGATAAATCTTGCATTATCGAGCTTACCTTGGCAATGGGTGAATCAACTCCAGAAGCATCGTACCATTCCTGGAGTTCTTTGATAGTCATCGTTACGTGGTCCATGGTGAGCTTCCGCTTTTGCCTTTCCTCCTCCACTATCTAGAGACATAGAAAAATAGTCTAATCGTCACGAAGGCCTACGAGGACTAATAACGCCGACAAGGACTGTGAAACCCGCAGTTATTACCCCTCCGAGGTCGAGCTCGAAAAGAACCATGTCAATAATATCCTGCGACAAGATACGCTTGTTTAACGCAAAATGCTGCGCCCTCCCAAACATGACGGCGGCCTTTAAAATTGCATTCATGTAACTATCGTTGAAGTCGAAAGGTAGTATTTGTTGCTCCTTTTTGCTGCTCAGTGGATGACTAATGTCCATGTCCAGCTAAGGAAAAGCGATACAAATTAGCGTGTGTCTTACTAATAAATTTGAATAACGAGTGGGTAACTGGATCTGCTGTGTTACAGCGGATCGCGAAAACATGATTATACTTGTACGGGGTTTCATCCGCGATTTCTGCAGATTTATGTAATTAATTGTCTAGGTCGATTACTTACTGACAGGATGTTCTGAGTTGTATCATTCTCATTGTGCTCATACTCGAGATTGAAGAAGGCACTATTGCCGATTATCGTGATATAGTATTTATCGACATCCTGCCAGTGTATATTCTTGGTGTGCCAAGCGTGTAGTGACATGGCCATAGGCCATCCTCCAGTCTTGTTGAGAACACGAAGCAGTGGATTGATACCTTCGCGCTCAATCGCATCTGTCGAACGGCAAAAAAAAGTAGCCTTATGGATAAAAGGATCACACCGTATGCATTCGGATTATTATCAATGAAATATTACACGCACCTACGTCCATACAGGAGCGATAAAACCGCCTGGCCATTTTAATCGGCTCGATGTCGGTCGGCTTGTCCTTCTCTTCCAGCAAATCTGAAGCATTGAGATCAGCGAAGAGATGGCATTTTTGCGATTACCACGGATCATAGTCACTTGAACCGCAATGTGCTGGCCACGTGGGTATGACTTTCGGAGTACGATTCACTCACCCCGAATGCGGCTATACGTCTTGAGCGTTACGAGGTGATCCTCGGACCACTCGATTTCCGTATTTGGTATTGGATTGTGAATCGCCCAAGAGCCACAGGCGTGTTCGTAAAAATCTGTGCAAGGATCGACCGCCATATTTCTGCTCTGGACGATCCTCCTGGCTGCGTCAGAAGGAAATTACTGGCGCGTGCAGTAGTACATAATTAGGTCTCGGTCTTGGAGACTGTCAGGATCAACGACGCGTTGGGAGCGTGTAGTGAGAGCCGCGCAAACGAAAGGCACGAAGCTTTACTTACACATTATCCGATACTTTTACAATTATCTTACGACGGAACTTACATAATGAACTTGTACGCGAAAAATTGTGCGTTACATAAATCTTACGTCATCGAATCGAACGCACCAATTTCGTAACAATGTTTGCTTCGACAAATGCTTGGTTCCTGTCTGGAGTGCTCATCCTCGGAAATCCTGACGGTACTGGACGGTACGATGAAATTTCTCGGTCGCAATGCGCGCCGTACCGGAATTGCACTTGCTACTGTTGTTAAGCAAAAACTGAAAGTGACAGTGTTGTTGTAAAGGACAAAAAGTTTCCGATACGAATAGTGCCGAATCATTTTGCACTATAAAACGATTTAGAGAATAGCTGTTTTATGTAGCTTTTAACGTGCATCGAGAGAAACTTTAGGAAAAGCTGATTGCGCAATGATATACACATCTGTATGGATTTGTAGTGAATTGCAACGAAATAAAATTAACAGGATTAATTATCTGAAAGAGGTTTTACAAGGGATCAAGATACGTAAGCGCGAAATGCGAACCCGATTCGCGTTCGGAATGTGTTAGCCCTGAGCTCGAGATGAGATGAGTTTATTCGAAGAATGAACACCTCGTAAACGTGTGGATGCAGTTGTTAGTGCATTGTAGTGCATTATGAATGCAATGGGAATGTTTGATAAGAGACGTGCAAGCGGAATAAGCATAAGTCGATGATAAAACGCGATTACTCACAGTGTCCACGAGAGATGCATGTTTGTCGGAGGAGCGAAACCTTCTACTGGGATCTGTTGAAGCAGCGTGCAAACCAAAAGTCATACAGGTACCGTCTCTTTCCCGTAGACGCGTCTGGCACGCTCTTTTTAAATCCCGGAAGATCTTTCAGCCAATCAATTGATAACGCGTGTTTGCGAAAGGCTGTGCATTAGAAAGTAGTGTCAATTAGATTATGTGTTTTTCAAATGAATAATTTGGCAGTTTGATAATGGACAAGTTAAAAAGATTGCGGCACACGTACTACATATGTATTTACGTACATGTTCAATGCAATATAACGATACACTGGGGTAGAGTACTTTGGGTTCAACTAGTTTGATCAGCTAATAGTTTTTGCTAAGTTACGTAGAATTTGCGTTAAATTATTCATGCATGTCTACGCTATTTTGCGTCGTCTGTCTTTAGGCGTAGATCTAACTAAGCGATTTCAGCAGTGAAGGATAGTTCAACTTCCGAGGTACATTATGTTCGTAATTGAAAATTTCAGGTAGTTGGTAATAGAAATTATTTAACTCCACTTTTGGTTTTAATTAATTCATATTTCAAACATCGCACTCTTAATTCCTTTATTAGAATCTTACAATATGCAATGAATTTTGCAAAATACAATAATAGTGCTCTTCAGGAGATGAACGACAATATCGAATGATCCTCTTCGCAGAATTCTCCACTTGTTATCTTCATGCGAGGAAGCAGGTATCCAGCAATAAGTTTCCAAGTTTTCCAACAACGGCTTTATCGACCACAAACTCCTGGACGTGTCTTGTACCGACAAGATACGCGAGAGGCTTGGTAGCCTTGGGTAAACGCCGCATCGATGGTTTGGCGCTGCGACTACGAGTATCCGTTAAGGTTATCACTCGCCGGTAGGTGGCAGTCTCCGCGGCAGGGCGCTCGTAATGGCGTGCGACGGCTAGGCAACGGGTAGGCGACGGGTAGGCGACGGGGCAGGAACGCGCACGAGTGCTCGAGTTTTCGTCGATCGTAAGTGGCGGTAAGTGGGTGCGTGCGTGGCCGTGTTGCTGTCCGTAATCGAGGCTTGCATTCGAGCATGACGTCCTCGACGACAAGTATCCTGCCGTCGTATCAGCGGTTCGCGAACGGCGTGCCGGTGGCCCTGTTCTCGAGGCGGTCGTTCCGCCCGCGCGAGAAGTACCTGATCCTACTGGTGTTCCTGACGTTCGGTGTCGTGTGTTTCGGCGCGTTCTTCTTCCTGCCGGAGCTGAGGCCCGGCGGAGCGGTCGGCGCGGTGGACAGCGTGTACCGGGTGTACCAACGGATGCAGAAGGCGGGCCCGGAGTTGTTAATACCGGCGCCACCTCGCGCGGCCAGCGACCACCAGCTGCGAGCGGGCCACGGTCTGGCCCATCCAAACGCCGTGCCACCGGGACACGAGGGCATCGATCATCAAGACGTCCACCTGATCGAGGACAAGCAAAAGTTGCAGGTCCGAAACAACTTCGGGGAGCCCAAGGAACCACCCCAACTGCGCCACCGATCATTCGGAGCTTCTCGAGCCTCTCCCGAGTGTTTGCCCTCGACGACACCCTTTGACCAAAACCAGATTCGACCCCCTTTCAAAACGTGCCACCTGTCACCGCGATATTCTCTCTCTTTCTTTCTCTCGATGCATCGCTCTTTTTCTCGCTTCTCTCGCTTTCTCCTCGTCTTTGGCTTCTTATTTTCTCTCTCTGTCTCTCTCGCTCTCTCTCTCTCTCTCTCTCTTCTCTCTTCTGTCGCTGCTACTGCTTTCAACAGAGTCTCGGCAGAAGGAGCGAGAAGGAGAGACAGGTGAATCGAGGGCCAGATCGAAGGAAGGAGAAAGAGAGAGTCCCCTTGACATTCATTCGAAACACTCCCTAGAAAGTGGCCGCGTTTTTTCGCGCACGCCTCTGTGATACTGGTGGCGTCTCGTGGTGACACCGTGCTGCTTCAGCTGATAGCAGTGGCTCTGCCTGTCGTTTGTTTACATGCAGCCATTGCGCGAGTCCGGCGCACACGTGAGCTCGTTCGCCACTTCTTGGTCGTATCTGTCGCTCAAGGCTTTTCTTCTTCCTCATTGAAGAACGGGTCATTGAGCAGCACTTTGGTCGCGCGATTACGATTCTCTCGCATGCACCAATTGCTCCGGAGAATTATGTAGGTTAGATGCATCGCGTCGAATGTGGCGGTAAGTTGGTAATTGCCATTCGAAAGTTCCAGTTCAGTCCCGTGACTATGTTTCGCTCGCCGCGTGGGACCTTGGAATGTAATTCATAGTTTTGGTGCTGACCTCGTGAACACACCAAGTCGCCGTGCGATTTCTGGATTGCGTGATCCTGTCAAGCGATTTATTGAGCCACCGCGTGTATCGCCGGTTATATCGAGGGGTGTTGTTGATGTGGCATAGAGGCCAACAACTGCTGCTTCGCACGGTTAGACGCGAGACGCTCGTGTATACAGTTTTTCGCTCGGTCGTTTTCCTAGCCGGTTGTAGGCTGCCGCTGTTAGTTGTTTACCTCGAGTTATCTGTTAGCTGGCTGGGCTGGTTATAGTTTGCTTAAAGCGAGACTGATACTCAAACAAGGATAGTTTAATCCAACGAATCCATCGAGTTGCCATATCCATCGAGTTGCGAACTTCCTCTATTTTCTCATTGCACACTCGATTCTGTTTCGAAATCTTCTTGCTTTTCCTCATATCGTATTTATACTTATTGCAATATTTCTTATCTAATGTAAGTTACAATAACCTTTTGAAGCATGGGATTCATTTGCTGCTGAGCACGGCAATATCTCGATTGCCAAGAAAACTAGACTGTGGAAAGGATAATTCATCTCGATTTAGACCAGGCCATATTAGTTAAATACTTCGATTTCTATCAGGTATTACTTTTTATTACCAAGTATTAATTTCAGTTGTACTAATGGGTTCATAGATGTTTCACTCCCAGGCCGCGATGGTATTCGTTTTACCGGCGCCACTCACTTTCTATTCCGAGAGAAACGTTGCTATTACGTTTAGCCGCGTAATTACCTTTCTTACTGGTTTGACGTCGCATTTCGATCTCGATATTGAATTATCGAATTTTTGAAGAGCGGCCGGGTGGGTGTCGTTCGCATGAACAGCTTTTATGCTGGCTAATGGGTTTGTCCTAAAATTTGAGAGGACAATTTCCGACGCGTTGACGCGGCATCTGTTTCCCCTTATCCTCTTGAACCGATCGTTCGTGTCAACGCGTAGAGTGAGACTCGGTTCGTGACCTTTTTTCACCTTCGATTCAACGTTCTTGTTTCCGTACACACGTTAACCTCGACATTTCCATACTACATACATACGTATAATATACGTACATACACGTATATTGCTCTCACAATCAGAATCGTTCGAATCAGTTTTATCACTCTTGTTGGCTGTTTATAAGTTGCCTCGCGGTTTCTCATCGTGCATTTTCCCTAATTTATCCAAATTTTAAATGCGAAAGCAATGTAGCGATTGGTATTTTAACCGAGCGGAGGATTCTCTCATCGTTTTTCGCGCGCGAGTAAGGAATATAATTATTTTTTGGCTGAGGACCATTATCGGAATTTAAAAAGTTCACGATTTGGCATAATCGAAACTTGTTACGAGGCAGCATACTGTCCTAAATTATTAATCGCGAATTGAGTATCAATTATTCGCAGCAATTTTGCAAGAGCTGCCGATCAATCATAAAAGGATAATTAGAATGATGCAAATGCCGCACGGGTTCGATTGGACAAGGGTTCTGCTAATTAAGTGGGCCAAAGTTGAAGCGAAACCGGATTTACAGGTGGATCACCGACGCGTGTAAATGGCACGATTGCATTTGTTTGATATTTCTCGCTCTTCCCTTTGTTGGAAACAATAGAATTTATATATAATTTACATTCAATTACGCGGTACCAGGGCTTTGTTGCCGACAGTCACGTTATATGTACCCTGTTTCGCTGGCAAATGAATTCGGCGCGGCGTTATCGCTAATTTGATCCACCACCAGCAGACTCGCTCGTAATTAGGACCGAATCGGCGAAAGGCATTCAAGCAGTTTTCTCGAATCACCCTCATAAAAGAGCGTGTACCTTTCGCTTCTGTTACTGGCGGGAGCATTACTCTACTTACGCAATCAGTAAATGATTTATACAACGCAACATTCGAATCTGTTTTCTACTAATTGAATATTTTAACTCGCTCAAATAAGGCCATATGTTGAACATGTATGAGAATCGTAATGCCATTATCAATAATATTTTCCGAATCACACACACGAATTGTAAACAAACAGAAATTTGTGAAATTAGTTACATTATATCGTACAACGTAAATTTCATTAAATATGTCGAGATTTCATTAACTCGTACAATTTTCTACACATACGTATGTACAATATATGGTACAGAGATGTATGTGTAACGGACAATGGAATCTAGCACACGCGGTATTAACTGAATTTATTCTGCGATCGATGCATCGTTAACTGTTGCCGTATTTATAGGAATAGTAACGGTATCTTCGCTCCCGATAGGGATCAGCTGCCACGGTAGTTAGGTTCGTTTCGCACATAATATAATCGCGCTGCGAACAGCCATAAACCGCTGTGTTCGAGCTGCGAGATCCATCGAGTGGAAAAATATTTCGGTGCACCGGACGATCGATTGTGGCAGTTAACACGCGACGATTTGCATAATGTGGGTTGTTTCGCGGGCAGGGCGTGCACGAATTAAATGTGGAACGCGGGGCTATCAGATTCTCCCCGCTGGCGTCGACAGATATTCTCCCCTCTGATACGCGATCCCATCCGATATTTTATCCGGCTTAACGTCATTGCTGCGCGCTTTTATCGAGTCCACCGGAAATTCGGCATCCCGATGCCAAATTTCGCGGCAGTGATTCCTCGAGCATAATTAGTTTGTAATTCACTGGCTCTAATGGATTTAAATCGTTTTTTCCCCTGAGAGAATTTTACTTGTCGTTCACTCGAAATTGGTTTTTTTTTACCGTCCGGATTAAATCTTGTCACTGGTGGTATATTCTGATTGGGTGACTTTCAGTAGTACTTGGATTTTATGAAGGAACGCAAATCGTGATTGCAGTCGCCGTTGATGCATTTCGTATATTTAATTCCGGAGAAACTTATTCTGATATTGAAGGAGCATGGGGGCAATTTTAATTGGAAACCAGACGGTTAGGTAATTCGGATTTCGCTTTGAATTTCAAGTTAGTCGTGTGGGAATTACGTGGGATTAATAATTTTATGACTCGGAAGGATATTACGTAGCTCGTGTGCCAACTCTTGCAATTTTATTTGAGCTTTGCCTCTGACCGCTCACTGCTGACTGACCAATTTCGAAATGAGTAATTCAGCATAGTTGTGTCGAGTCTCAAAGTTCCTAATGATTACCGATATGAATTGGATGTTAACGAACGATCTACGATCTGCAGTTCTTTTTCAAAGTGAGTTCTGGTATCGGAACAATGCGAAAGTAGTACATACATGTATGTAGCTTGCGTGACATCTCATTTTTCTCCTCGTCGATCACGAGACGATGGTCGAGGGTGGACCCGAGGTGATAGGGCTAACGAGGCGAGAGAAGAGGCGAATCTTCTTTTCATCGGGCTACGATTGCATTCGGATAGCAACCAGACACAGATGCACTCGAAACGCAGATAAATACACTGGTCTTTCGACGCCCTAATTGTTTTTGCCACAATGATATATGTTATTCTTATGGCTATCGTTAGTTTAAGGAAGTTATCAGGGCACAGAATGGGTATCTGTCGAGAGTAAGGAGCGATGCTGAAGAATGTAATTGTACACTATGTGGAAATAATAAAGGTTGGAAATAAATGGTGTGAATATTCAAGTCTCGAGTAACTTGTGTCGCTGATTACTGACCTTTCCAGCTCAAGAATCCCGAAATCCGTGTTTGTCATGCTTTAACGCTGCGCGCCTGATAACGAGTTGCCTTGATCTTACGCTACCCAGTTTGGCTCCTTTTTCTCTAATGCTGGAATTAAATTCGATTACATTCTTGCCGCTGCTGCGAAATTCCTGCAGATACCCATAGCCCCACTTCCGGCCAAGCGTCACTGGCATACGCTTCTCACATACTGTACAGTTGGTACAATTCGTATTACTTGTGCAAAATTGTGCGATTCGAACGAAAGACCAGAGTATTCCGCCTGCATTGATTTCCTCTTGCTTCTCGCAATTGATATTCGCATCGGGAAACGGAGAATTCGAGTTAAATTTTGCCGTCCGAAACAATCTTGAGCCGCGATTCGATTCTTGCGAGGCTTTCAGGCGAAAATCGACGAGGAGTACCAGCAGCAAAAGACCCTGGAAAAACCGGAAGTGGGTAGTGATACGCGAGTGCGTGCGAGTAGTTCGTCTCCCGTAGTTGTTCAGCAGAAGAATGAAGTTTTCGAGACTGTGCCGCCAGCTCCTGCGGACAAACTGCCGTTAACCGTTGGCGGAGAGGATAAGGACCCCATCGCCAGAGAACGAAGGGACAAAGTGAAAGAGGTAGGACCGACCAATTAAACATGTGTAGTATACGTATGTAATTCTCGTAAGACTCGGTCATCAAAACGAGTCGAAAATGCAGCTGGTGACAGGGGTAGCACCTTTGCGCATCTCCTTTCCCGCGGATGCAAACGAGAAAACTTCTCCGGAGAAAGTTCTTCGGCAGTAGTTCCCCATCTGTTTGGCGACGATCACCCGTCGAGTTGCGTTAAATAATGAAACAGGCTTTTCGAATTGACTCGGAGTAGTTCAATCTCGCGCGTACAATGTGCAGGCCCGTTCTATATGCAAATCGCTCCCTGTAAAACCATAGGTTCGAGCGAAGTGCCGACTGTTGCCCCGAGCTACCGGGGTTTCCTCAAGTTCCAGCGATACAGGGCGTTGCACTTGAGCAATTCGCGTTGTCGAGGCTACGGAATTGGGTTTCGGAGATAAGACCCTCTTGGATCATCTTCCACATGTATGTATGCCTACACGTATGTGGGCGTGGTACCGATTCAAAGTCACTTCCGAATGTGTATAATTTTTTTGCACGACTGAAAAGTACTAAAACATTCGTAAACCATCGACATATAGAACGATATGTACGATCGAGGCGCATAGAAGAACGACGCGTATCGTGTTTATTTGCTGATATTCCATGGCCGGCCATCGGACTGTAAATAGAAAAAGAATGTAAATGAAAAACCGATTGACGGTCATGGATGAGTAGTAGCGAGTGTGTTGAGCAACTATCCTGTTTGGTGCATTTTTTCCGGATATTTATCTGGATATTCATCTGGAAATTTCGTCGAGATTTATTGGGATTTATTAAAGTCCGTCCACGCACAGAATTTCAACGTATCGTCGTTCAACGGGTGCCGATGCCTTTGTAATTCAGCCGTAAAGCATATCGACTTTATGTTTGTCGCCAATTGTTCCCAACGAGTAATTTCGCAATTCTGCAAGCCTATGGCAATTCGCAAAATGCGATTTGCGATTTGCGAGCAAAAATACCGCTGAAACTATTCGTATTCGTAGCAGAAATCAGTCTTGTAAATCAGTCGCGCTTTGAAAGCGTGTGTATCGTGAAAATCCAGAGTTCCAGGCAGGCGCTTCCATTGGCGCCATAAATGAGAGACGAGACCTGGGACCTGGGTATTTCGATTAATGGCAATTCGCCCAGTACTCGATAATGCGCCGTTACTAAGCAATAGCGAAATCAGGGAAACTCATTTCGAGTGCGTGTCTAATAAATATGAAAAATGAGAGGGCAAAATAAAATGCCGAAGTACATCCGTAAATATTCATTTCATTTGCGATTATTCAATTATTTAATATTGATTTATACTTTGTTGGTATATTTCGCATTTACGCAATATGTATTTCACGTTTCACGTGTCTTCCCGAGTTAGAGGCAAGCTGATTGTTCTACTTGGGTATTTGTTTTGTAAGGTTTCAATTGATTCGAGAAAAGGCTCACAATCAGTCGTGGTCATAGTCGTGCGGTCCAACCGTTAGACCAGTTCAATAAGCTGTGCCAGCGTAGATTGATACCCCCGGCACTTACGCCCGCATAGACAGATAAGCCCGTGATTCGCACAAGTGATAATAACCACTTACGCAGTCTGGCCAAGGTTGCTACCAGCGCACTATGCTGGATTAAGATGTTCCTCTTGGGAATCGCGGCGAATCCTATTCGCCACGCGGTATCCACGCGAGTCTCATTGTAATAGTATAATATAAACTACTAGTTACACCGGTGTCACGTTACTACTAGAATTCCCAACATATTGCTAATTACTAAATAAAATTGTGAAGAAACTCCTTTCAAGGAGTGCACATAATTGCATCAATCTAGCCGCTTGGTAGACCAGATTGACGCAATTAGAAGGGCAAGCGTTGTTCGTTCTAGTTTCTACAAAATTCGAGTCTGCTCAATTCCATCAGTGCGAGGCCAGCAATCGGCCATTGAATAGTAGGTCGCGCTCAGCGCTACGATTGTCTCTAATTACAGAAATAAATTCACGGGATACGCGCGCGGCAATAACAAATTAACGCGGCTGGTCGTCCGAATGGTCGACCTTTTTGAGAAAGGTCTTTGCGCAATTAGTATGTACATAGAGCGCGGTGCTCGGTTCGATGCTCGATTTCTTGGGTTCGCGGTCAAGGCGAGTAGCAAAACAATGTTGCTCGTAGTAATGCAACCTCTTTGATGACTTAATCGACGCAACGACGTCATTACGAGTTTTAATTGCCGACCCACGAGTATTTTCCCTTTGAATCGCCAAGCGTCATTTCTGGGTTCACTGACTTGGAGAGAAACCATTGCGATTTTCGAAGGCGAGTTTGCCTTTCGTCGCGGCCGTGTTATCTATGTACATATGCACTCTACATGCTCTTATTGTACTATGCATTGACTCGTTCGTAGCGCGCCTCCACGCGAAATAAGGTTGACTGACTCAGACGTTCCAACTGACAGCGGCTTTTATCGATTTAGCGCCGTTTGCGAGCAAACTGAAACTTTAATCTCGCGATCTCAATTCGTATTTTCAGTTTTATTCTTCCCCGTTAGCTTCCAGTCGCGTGCTCGTTAGAGTAAGTTGAATGTTTCTTCAATAATTATTGAGACTAGACGAATTTTATTTGATTTTGATTTTTGAGACCCGGTTAGTCGTGGTTGAAACAATTATTCGGGAAACCGCTTTCGCAACGAGTTTACCGCGCAAGGCCAATTTCGGAATCAACTCCCTCGTTTATGACGGCATTCTACATTCATTATTTCCACGCCGCGTTTATCGTATTATGCATTTCCTGGTATCGTATTAGCTTCACGGTCACGTTCGTGTAATTGCCGCCAATTACAATTTTCCCCTGCATGACAAATTTTTGTTTTGCTTCATTCGGCGAATCCATTCGATGATCGTGTTTCGGTGTTTCTTTAACTAACTACAATAACTTTGGTCGTGTCAAATTCAAGGAGATATTACATTTCCAGCTTATATCGATCATGCTTATATTCGTATGTTATGTTTGCTTTACTCGCATCTCCGACGAGTGCAATTGCACAAGCTGCAAGTAAATTTTGAACTTGAAAAAATCGTAAACGGCTTGCAGCGCAAACTGTTTAATTTGGTATTTCATTTGCGGCCCGATTATTTCGTTTCGCCGTAAATTATTAATTGCCCCAGTACAACAAACAAACTTGGCGTTTGTGGCACCATATAGGAAGATCTATTTCACCGAGCTGTTTGATCCTATTTCCATCCGATCGTGCACTACTGCCTCGCTGCAAATCGAGAGCAAATCCTTTTTTCATTGAAATTCTGCTTCCTTCTGCGAGCGAGGATCCCCGGGTGAAATAATTCGGTAAACGCGGCAAGATATTTCGCAGCGCAAATGTCGCATGCACGCTAGACACAATATTCGCGTAAACAGCAGTAGAATGCATTTTACATTTCGGTCAACAGCCGCAGAAAATTCGCGTTACATTTTGCGCGAAGCTACATACTAAACTGCGAACGAGATCGTCGCATTTATTCGAGTGTTCCCAGGCGAAACAATCGAATTCTCACGTTTGGATTATGCGAGAGATTCACGAGATTTTTTAGAGTCCTAGTTTCCTGTGAATTATCATCAATTTATGGCCTCGCTAAGGGATCGCGAACCAGTTGAGCGGTGTTTTTTTTTCCAATTTTCGATATTTGTCCACCGCGAATTGTCATTGATCCGGCCTACTGCAGCGACGCAGCGCGTGGAGTGCGATTTTTTTTTCGCTCCCATCGACTGCGCTCGTTTTGTACTCACTTCGCGAAATTGATGGCACGCTTCCAATTCATCCAATTCCATCACAGTTCGACAGCCGCTGGAAAGAAGGACCCTGGAGTAGGGAGGCGGTCGGGATGCAAGAAATAAAATTGCTTTTTCATGTTTTCCAGTTCTCCATGAACTTTATGCTCCGAGTAGCGCCGAAACAAATTAATCACTGGTTTTCCACCCGCGCCAAGGCATCGATGCAACTCAAATCTTGTTTCGCGATGAGCTTAATGCAATTCTAGTAATCATTCTTTTATACCCCTTGTATCCGCAATTTTCTTTTTCTTCGAAACCTCATTGGTAAGGAGGTCTCGAGAGATTTCTCGTTGTGCGTGACTGTCGGAGACAACGATAACATTATCGTCTGCAAACTGATTACACGGGTTGATCGGTGCGCTTGCAATTTGTCCGGTTGCGGCCTTGCATCGATAAGCGAATCTAATCGGTTGTCGATAGAAAGTCACACTCAGGTTTCGCTTTGTTCCTGGCGCGGCGCGGTGTGACGCAGTTCTGTTGATTGCGGGCGCTTGTTCGTCTGCTTAGCTAGTGTTAGCATGTGTTAATGAACGATTCTGTACCCTGCAGGCGCATTAGAAATTCGTCGAGTGCTCTACTCGCAGCGTAGAATCATTCTGAGTTAGTACTCCACTTATTAGAAATTGCCAATTGGAAATTGTCTTTCTAGCAATTCTCCTATTCTCAAACAGCCGAGATTATCCCAGTTTCATTCCGATAAGTTTTAATTATTATATCGTTGTACTTATTATATTTGGTATTCAGTTGAAAAGCTGGAAGATTTTTGGGGATAATATCCACTCCAGGATGTCCTGTTTCGCGACTGGCAGTTAAATTCGAAAAGGAATGCTTGGTCAAAGATAGCTCTCACGGTTTAAATTGATTAACACACGGGAATACTAGAGATCCAGTCACACTCGTAAAAACCATTAGGATAATTACGTAAATTTTGCATGGAAAGGTACGCGAAAAGCAGACGCTTTTCAGTGTTGTAAATTAGAGAGTACAGTTCTGACGCTGCGTGTCTTCGCGAAAGAAGAAACTTTTAGTGGAACATTACAGAGTGGCATCGAGATAGTTACATTATGTACCTGCAAAACAGAGAGTTGCGCGATATTATATTTATGCATTGCCTCTCGAAAAGTTGGAACATCCAGACACGAAAATACGCAACCTCTGACAACAAGTTTTCAGACCTTCTTCCTTTATGTCAGTTCTCTTCGGACTGTCAGCAGTCACCGTACCAGCAGAACGAAGGTTTCGGGACTTTTTCAAATTTCGCAAAAGTTTCGATGAATCAGTGCATTAGTACCGATAAGAATAATCAAAAATTATTTCATAGAGCCTTCAAGGTTTTAAAAGTTTTTTCCAACGAAGAAAGTACTGCGAGGCTATATAATTTGTTTATATTTTCTGAAAAATAGAAAATTCGAAATCTATCCCCATGAATTGCATACCTAAAAGAAGGCTAGAATAATTCCAACTTAGTCGCTGACGAGGAACAAGAAGCCGATAAGGGCTAAGAGAGTGGGAATGAGTTTTAAGAGCGTAGAAGGAGTGCTGGATGACAGAGTTTGCCAGGTTGGACGGTAGTCAGGAGCATTCACTACGTGCGATTCGTTTGCCAACTATTGTGGCGATCTGCCGGTACCTGCAACTACGAAATCCACGTCCATTTCCATTTGAAGCCCGCTGCAACGGCAGCGGAATCCTCCAAAGAGACACATCCGGCTTTCAGGCCGGATGGCTGGCGGCCACTATAGTTTAATCGGTTACGCGTAAACTGCAGAATCGGTACTATCGGGTTCACACCATAATTCTCATTTCCATTTTGCCGTTTGTGCCACCAATTGTCAGCCGGCGAAAAGTAGTAATCGAACGTCGTTGTTCAAGCACCGAGACCTTGTACACTTTTCTCCCGAAGAAAATTATACTTGTAAATGTGTTTATTTGTTTTTCACTCCGTAAGCGAGCGACCTCTCCACCAACTCGCAATCCTATTAAAATGAAAAATCGATCTATTATCGTTGCAGAACTGAATTTTATTTAGAAATTACTGTATTGCTGACTACATACGTGTATAGGCTGTTCCCCGGTATACATACATAAATACAGTATGGAGTGGTAGAAAGCAGAAGAGAGAGAAAACGGTATATTTATACAATACGGTGTATGGAGAGGAAGCCGCAACGTTTGCAGCAGTGTTGCGATAGCACTACACCATAGGGTGAAAAAATAAAAGTGGGTTTGCTCCGCGTTGCAAAGGTAAATATCCAGGGCCCAGGGCAGAGACGTAGCGATCAGCTGCGACCGCATTTATTACCGGCCGTTTAACAAATAAACAAAATGTGTACGAATGGTACCTGCAGTGTTACGAGCACGCTGGAAATATGTACATGTATCTTCTTTGCCTCTGGCCACTGGTTTGATAGCAAAAAAACCAACATGCCTTTGTGCTTCTTTCTATTCTATTTCATTCTTTTCGTTGATTCTGTATTTTCAGTCATCGAGAACAATTTTCCTACGCTCGGTGTTTATCTTTGGTTAAAGTTGATATTTGTATTACCAGGATTCGGCGTATGCTTCTCGTTACGTCAACCGGAGAATGTTTATTTTACAGCACGAAGAAAACTCTTTGCGTTTAATACTTTAATCGTACGAGATCTTCTTTGTGAAAAATTGCAGCAAGAATTCCATTAGATTTCCCAAAGTGTTAATTAGTCTAGTACGGAAAAAGTAGTCTGAGGCTGTACTCGAGAAGACCGTCCCGCGGAATGCAGCACGGTGGTGCCCAGCGCGATGGGAAGGGCAAAGTTACGGTTTGTTCAGCAGCCAAAATATTTGAGAGTGGCTTTCGTGCGGTAACGGAGCGCGAGTGCATGCAGAGTCGGAGAACGGCTCGCATGAAATTAGATTGCACTCACGTTACTCTCGCGGCAAAAGTTCACGGCATTGCACCGCCGCGGCGCCGTGGACTGTGCGCCGTCGCCGCACCGTGTGGTTAACGGTTCCTCCGTGTTTCTGGGTAGGTCAGGCATACATACGTATGTAGTTGTACACAGTATGTATGTAGTACGTACTACCGCATGCTCGCATCGATGTCGAACTGAGAGTTTGCGTGCCACGCATCGCGAATGGTCTCACTTACTCTCTGCATAGTTTCCACCATGTCCTCCTTGCCTTTCGGCTGCTCTCCAGTCTCTTAGCCTCGCGGCAATTTCTTCCTAGCTTTCCAGTTGTGTAACTTTGAGTAGCGATTCCCGTTCTATCCGCTCTAGCTGGCGATCCGTTTGTAATTCGATATCAAGAGAAAGATATCTGGATAAACTGGATAAACTTGAGTATTGTACACTTTACGAGCAGATCGCAAAGGAGAAATCTGAACACCGTCCAATCTCGATTTTCTATATTTTGGAAATGGACATTTTTCGATGTGGGGAGGTTGGGTATAAAAAGATTGACTATTCTTGGTAGCAGGTGTTAATTGATTTCCTCTTCTGACCGGTAGAACCTTCCGCGTAAAGTAGCGGCTGGGCTAACGAGCGGGAGTGGATGAGAAGTGCGCACAGATAAGTACATACATGTATGTAGCCATCATCGCTCATCACGCAAGAGAGTGCGATGGGCAATTGTCGAGAGATTTCAGAGAATTTCGGCTCTCGCTAATGGTGTACTTTAAGACACATAATGCAAGGGCTCAAGAGACCCCCTCGTTGATTTAAGCTCATATTTGCGCCTCGCGAGACGCGCTTCCGGCGATTATGCGATCATGGGATACGCTTCGCGAAATTATCACACACCACTCTCTGCCCTTTTTCTATCTGCCCGAGCACGCCCGTGTCGAGGAAACCCTGTGCGAATCGAGGCCAGTCACGCTATGGGGGATTGTTTTGTGGTTTAGAGATGAGAGTTAATTTTCACTTTGTATGCACGGGGCCTCGACTGCCTCGTTTCCGTGGACTATGATAGATCATGATGGATGTAATCTCGTAGAATCGTTTGCGACTCGCGGAAATACACTCGTTTTCAGGGAACACGAGTATTTTGAATTTTGTAAAAATTTTTTTCAAGATTAAAATAACATTTCTCAACCGTGTAACATAATGTAGATTCGTATACAGCGTCACAGAGAAATGTCATAATTCGTAGAAATTTGATAGAAATGGGATTCGGATGCGACTCACTTCCAATGCTTCTTCGTTCAAAGAGTTTCGTTCAAGTTTCCTTATCCTGTAGACTCTTCACATATTTGCTCACACTCTTAAAAGGACACGTTGTTCACCGTATCACAGGCACTTGGAACTATCCGAGAAATTGCACTTTTAACATTATCGCTCGGGAACTCGTGTACCTATTGAGTAGCAAACAGAAATTCATGGACGTATCGATGACCAATGAAAAGGCACATGGTTGCACTGATACGCACTCTTTTATCTAATTCGCCGACCAAACTATGCCAATTTTCGCCGAATTTCACGGTGAACGATGACCCACAGTGATCGAATATAATTTTTGCTTTTTCCTTGCAACGAAGATCATGGAATATTCTGGTAAAAGCTTGGATCTCAAGGCACTTATCCCAATGACGATGATTAGTAAAATTATGTTTTATCACGATTGCGTCTTCGTAGCTCTGCAAATTTCGGGTAACACGGTAGAAGCAAGAAAACCACGAGCGAAAGCTCTTCGACACTTGGAAAGAAGTGAGGTCAGTTTTGCGATATCTTTTACGGCAGAGAGTATGAATATAAAAACGTGAAATGTACGTACCTGATGGTTTATTGAGCTATTAATCCCACGATAGTGCCTTACTTTGACTCTCGACAGCTATAACTTTGTTATCGTGGCACAATCTATAATGCGATCGGAAATCGTAACGTTCCGGTATATTGAGTTCTATCGCGATTTGTGGTTGCACCAAGGCACAACGAAATTTTGGTTTCGATCAAACTAGATCAAAGTGAAGAAAAATTCACTGTCCCTGTAAGCTTCCAAATGAGAGGAATGCAGGATAGAAAGTTACTTTTATTCATTTGCGAGATACTCAAAATCAGAAACGATTTGACAGAGGATGTAAAGGACCGTCCAAGTTTCCAATATCGACTGAAATACCCGATTTTCCGTGTATCGCCCGTACGTGTAGCGAGTTGCGAAGTCGAAACGACGTTTTATTGGCAGTTACTCTTGCTCGTTTGTAATCATTTCGCGGGTTCGTGGATTTGAAAAAAAGAGCAAAATAGCAAGCAGGTCAAAGAAAAGACTCGCAGTTGAATTCCGGGATAGACCGCGTTTATCTCGAGTTTTACGGGACGAATGCTCGTTAGAGCTGCGGTCGCTCCTCCTCGTTACCTCCTTAGTCATATCCTGCCTGCTGCATTATGTTCGCGAACCTTTTATTTTGCTCCTGCAGGTTGCGCTAATGATATTGGAAGTTCAGATAACAAAACGAGATATTCTCGTTCCGAAGCGAACGAAAACTTCTCTGATTCGCGGAACAACACTTAACAACATTTCAATTCGATTTCATCGTTTATCATTTATATCTTTTATCGCTCTCTTCAGTTTACAATTCAATAAGGAAATCGCCTTGCAGCCTCTGATAGCAGGTTTGTAGCGATATGATGGTACAAATCGCACAGAAAGTAAGCCAGACAATTTCGAACCCGTGCAATTCCAAAGCAAAGCCATGTTTTTGGGATTGTCGAGAAGGCAAATAGTCGAAGCAATAGTAGCAGTAGTGGCAGTGGGGTGCAGAGGATGGATCCCATTCTTTTGTTGGCCTTTGCCACGAGTGGAGAGTCGATATAAAGGCGACGTCGCCGCTGGTAGCACGACGCATTACGGAAGACCGATAAATCCGCAAACAAAAGTGGATTATGACTGTTTTGCGCGGGCGCCGTTCGCGCCTTTTATTACACTCGATATGCATGCATGCATGCATGCATAGATTTTAGCAGGAACTGGCAGCCGGACGCGGGCATTCGAGGAATTTGAATATCGAACGGTCTCTCTCCCCTGGTCTCTCCGCTGGCTTTTCAACCCTCTGACTGAAATCGATACTGGCCGCTTCTGCGTTATTTTTCTCGGCTTAATGCACGACCACCCAAGCCGGACAAATAATCGAGGCTCTGCTCCGGAATGAAAAACGATTGTGCGGGTGGCAATTCGACGTTGACGCACGTGGTGAATGCGTGCTTCGATATAATGCATCGCGCTCTAATCGCCGTTAATTGCTATGTCGATGCTGTGTCAATGATTTTCGTCGCACCCGTGGACTCGAGGCTGCCAACACAATGATTTTGCAATAGTTACGCTAAATTATTTTCAATAGTTATAAGGTATAAGATCCGATTGACGCACAGTCTCATTATTGTTTATTTGGCCGTTGGCAAAAAGCCCGGGGACTTTCGTACGATGGATGTTGAAGAAACAATTGGCGACAATGCTATTTAATTTTCCGTGCGATCGTCGATGTTGCTCACATTCATCCCGACGCGACGCGACGTCGACGTTCCGCCAATGTTTCCGGACGGGCGCTCAGAATCGTCGATCCGCACTGTCGGTGTGACCGCAATGAAAGAGCAGCGGTGATCAATGTTAACTGGTCAAGAGAGATCCCATTGAATCCCATTGAAACAAGGGAAGGGCATTGAATTCTCCTCGATTCTCTGAGATCTCTTAAATGCGCTCATATATTTAGGATATTAATTAGGGAAATAATTATCCAGGAAACACTCGATTTGTTATTGAATCCGAAAAAATTGTGTTAATCTCTATTAGGACTAATTGAAAGTGAACGATATCGTTCAACGATGAATTCCATAAAGGATTGGAAAAAGTGCGAATTGTAGTATAATTAAGTTGGCAACTTGGGTGCTGAAGCTCGAGGATAAATGCACGGTTATTATGATAATACCATTGCGGAGAGTGGAGAATAATTCCGCTAGAAAAACATGAAAAACATGCGCAGTGGGGTGAGCCGTGAATCGAATGGGTGCGAATCGTGTTTCCCCATCGGGCAACCGCACTGCGAACCGCAATGGGAGTAATTAAATTGCGCCCGGTTTACGAACGCTGGGGCTATAGGAAAACTGGCGGCTAGTTGTCTTGCCGCATTTCGGCTCGGTTTCCCTGGATCGGCGGGATCAATTTATTAAATTGATTAATGGCACGTTTAACTTCATTTCCTCGGTTAATGGGCTACGCCCGCGGCATTGGTAATATTATTCGGGTAATGCACCCAAATTACTAAATCGCCTAATTAGATCGGCTCAACCGGCCGTATTAGTGCATCGCGACGCCAACAATTCGAATGAGATTATCACTACAACTGTACCGGATGGTTTGACGGGCTCGTGCGATGAGAAAACAAGTTCTAATTGTTAAACAATAATCGGGAGTTTAGAAAAATCCCGAACGATAGGTTCCAGTGGCGTTGTTAGAAGTGCTCGTTGATCAATTATACGAATAGTTCTGCTTCGTAGATTTGCTAGCTTGCCGCTCCGATCTGCAATTATCGGTCAATCAAAGTTGCTATCCGGATGAGGATACAATTTTCGTATTTGCGCGTCATGTAGCAGTCCGTGGCCATCCAACAGGGACTCGGCGCATTGCGGCACATCCGATACATACTCAAAGCCAAGTGTAGAATGTAGAATCGACGACGTTGGAATCCGTCCCACGTGCTGGAGCATTCAGCACTGTCTCCGCTTCGTGATTCATTACGCGCGACCTTTCCGAGCGAAACAGATGAGCAGTACGTACCGCGAGGTTACCGCGGTTGCGGTCGCGCTTGCGGCTGCGGTGAACTGATCAGCGGTAGATAGGCCGCGTCTTCGAGTGCGCGCTTACTTTCTTGGATACCGGTCGAGAAGGAATTCCGCATTCTTTTGGTTTCGCCGACAGTGGGAATCTTCTTTGCTGCGCTAGGTATTCCGCGATTGAGTATCTCCTTCTCCTACACCTCTCCGCACATGGAGAGTAGACAAAACGAGAGGAACGGAATAGAACAGATTTGGAATCTGGAGCATCGCGCTACCCAAGATTACGGTTTCGAAAGACGAATATACATACATATGTATGTATAATATGCAGCAGTAGAGGGACGGTATTCGTGCTAGTGGCCTCATTCTTAATTGAGTTTACTACAGGAAATATGGTACAACTTCTCAAGAATGAAAATATCTCCAGATCAGTTTGAGAAGGTTCTTGCCAGTGAAGTAAAAATAATACGTTAAGGAAACACACGTAGGAAAATATTTCTTACCAACGCAATGGATACATTTTTAGATATCGCGTATATCGTATCGGTATCCTACTTAACACTTTTCGCCAGAATTTCCGCCAAAATCAACCCGATCGCGTTCATACTGTTCAGCCATCCATTTAGCAGGAACTGCTAATCTCGCAGACGGCGCATACCTCGGAGTATCGCTGCTCCAATATGCATTAGTGCGTGTATTCCGGCTTTAACAGTTACTTTATGCCTGTTGGGTCGATAGCGAAAATTACCCTGAGATTAACTGTTGTTAAATCATATTACGCCAGCATAATTAGGACGAAGAGCCGCGTGCTCCGGATCCATGCAGCGAAAATAATCCGCGGATTCTGCCAAGTCCATTCAGTCGCGCCGATCATTACGCCCGATGTTGGAATATCGTGCAAAGCGAAACGTTAGCCACGTTTACGCGATGCCATGCCATTCATATACATGCATGTACACGTATGTATTTTCCATAGAGCGCGTTGCCCGGGGGCGTGAGAGCGCACTTCCGCCTACTTTGCAAAGACTGAATTGCCTGGTCGAGCCATTGTTCCCGACGATTGTCTCGGCTTTTTCGCACCTTGACATCCATTTTTAGCCGGTTAAGTCGGCGCGGAATACTGGCTGCTTCCTAACGCGTGTGACAAATAGTAATGAACAAAGTTTGTATACGGTGTACGATGCGTTCGGTTACCGGTGATGAAAACGGAAACAGGATGGAGTACAGTATACAATTTACTCTAACTCCGAAATAAACCCATATCAACTGTACATATGATACGATTGCCGAATATGATTGCTAGTTTGTAAATTTTTCTTTATTAGGAATCACCCTGTACATTGGAATCCTGGAGTAATGCCTTCTCCTTCTTCGCGCTTTATTTTCCCGAGCACTAACAACTTAGCGAAGTTTGCTGTTTGCTCGCGAGGAAGAGCGAGGCTTGATTACAGTTTGCCGACGAACGATTGCTGCGAAAAAGCGAGCAGTACTTTTGCCGGCGGAAGTAACGAAAGAGAAAAAACGAGAGAAAAAAGAGAGAGAACGTAAGGTGGGTTTTGGATCAAAGGGGATCTGATTTTAATTTTCAACGGGAGGATGAGCCAAATGATCCGTGGTAGATAGTAGCCGAGTGTGTTGCGAATGCACGGTCAATTACTGGGTCATCCGCGCTGATGGGCCGAACGAGGAGTGTAAACGAGGAGTGTAAACGAGGAGTGTAAACGAGGAGAAAAGAGCGACCGCGCGCTCGGAGAACGGGTGTGACGTGAGCGACTCAATGGACACTTTCTTCATTGAGCTGGCTGCACGAGTGTCCGATGATCTTGCGTACGGCGACTCAATTCCCTCGTGAGTCGGCAGGAAGTTTCGCTCTGCGTACTTTCCCTCTCTAAGGAGAGTACGAGTAACTAGTACACTACAGTAGTATGTACAGTATGTAGGATCCAGCACCTACTCTCACTCCTCTATCGCCTTGGGGTCACGTTGCACTGGTTCCGCAACGGTGAAATCGATCTGAGGAGATGGCGCCTTGTACCAAGAGTTCTTGCCTTTAGAATTCCTGTCGTCGTTAACTCCTTTGACTACGGCTCCTTTGACTATGCACTTTAGGTGCTGAGTCAGACTCGATTCTTCGAATAGCAGTCCTTTCCATTTACCAATTTACAGCAACCTTTAATCGACTTTTATGGGCCTGAACAAAACCGTGGGAATTTACGGTCTTTGTAATTAGCAGCCGGAATCAATTACTCGCAGTGGACACTGTTAGTTTCTTATAGTTTCTCAGGATCGTCTTGAACCTCCTTTCCACAGGCTCTTTTCCTCCCAGCTGCGGGACCTTACCGACAGTCGGTGGCGCGAGTACGGTTCCTTCCGAGGAGATTACGCTGCCAGGCCACGGTAGAAAGCAGGAAGAGAGCACGTCCTTTATTCGATGGTCGGTTCCAACGGGACCGTGGATTTTCCAGAGATGGCATCGGGGGGATGCCCTTTGGGTTGCGACCGGTGTCTCCGGTTGGCACGCAAGTTCTCGCTCTTCCCGCGAATACTAATGCCCTCCTGGCTGGGCTAGACAAGTTTGCCAACTCGAAACTTTTCGCGTTTCTAAACTCTTTCGCCTCGGAGAGTTCCTAACGCACTGCTGTCTGGCATCTGGCTAGAGGGAAGAGGAACGAGAGCTTGGAAGCACCCTTGCTCGCAGGCTCTACAATGTATTAGCGGCGAAATGCGGCCAGTTAGAGCTTGACGTATAGTGCTCCACGTGAGTTTCGTATACGCTACAGTGCTACGTGTGTGGTATGCCATGCTAGAAACCTCGTCTTCTAGGTGCTTATTATTTGCCTCGATGGCCGCTAATTGTCGGCACAAGCCTCACGAAATATTGTCGACATACGCGTAATTGATATTCCACGGGCTTTCTCAGTACATCGGGCAATCAAACACGATCCGATTCCACCGCGATTAATTCCAGGCCGGAATGCGACTCATTGTCAGACACGAGTTTCCGCGTTTAACCGAGTTAATTATTATCTACGATATTCTGGGTTGTCGTGTGCGGTTAATATTTAGCTTGCCGTATTGCAAAGAGGAATCAAGATACTGCCCATCGTGAGATTCATAAAACAGTATACATACAGCCTTTCTACCGTGCGGAATGCATTAATCATTGTACGCGCTGCGCGCACTACCTGCATCCTACCTTGGAGTGTAACATATGCATAGACTCATTGTCGGACCATAGCCGGCACGAACGTAGATTATTTCAACACTCGGTACACACAGGTTTAAAGCACAGGGCAATTGGTATTTCCGAGTGATTCAAGGCCACGATCGCGACCACGACCTAATCTTGCAACTGTTTCGTAAATCAGACTTTTGAAGACTGATTTAGTTGCGGCGGGTGCGAAGCCTCGTTAGTATTGATAATTTGTGGTCCTTTTGCGGCAAAGGGACTTGGAAACGAAGGAAGACATCGACTATTCCGGGTTGGTTCGTTCCACAGGGAAAACGGATATTCGAAAGATGGCACCGACACTGCTGCAGCACTGTGCTGGGTAGTGGCTCGATGGCACGCGAGCTTTCGTCTTTGACTGGAATATTAATATCCTCCGGCTGCAAGTGCTCCATGGGGAGGCATAAACCCCGTGGCCAGGAAGGACAACGCAGAACCGGCCTGCATTATCCTCTCCCGCAAGCAGGAGGCAAGCAGGAGGCAAGCGGGAGTGTGCACGTTGACGTTTTACGGCACACTTACGATTTAACGATAATTAGCTCCCTTCGCTTGGAATGGCTCGACTGGACGAGTCTCAGAACTGCGACTGCCAGTACTTCTATGAATTTCGAAGTCCTGAATGAGTGTGACGATCACCGTTAACTTGGCTGTGACTTGGCTACGTGGGCGGTAGTAGTTCACTGAGAAAGAAAGTTTTGCTGATTTTATTAATTGTTTTGCTTCGACTTCGAGCAAGAGAATGGTTGCCGACTCGATTGGTGTATGCCAGTCAGTTTTAACGAGTGTATTTCTCAACTCTTTCTTGTCATTTCTGTGTGCACATTCTATCAAACGGTTTAATAGAACATGTAAATTGAACTGTGGAAATCAAGCTATTCCTCGACGCGATATCGCCCCGTTGGCTTATGCAAATGGTTCGCGTTTAATTACTTACATCATCTCGCAGAGTATAATTAAACTCCAAATCGATTATGTAAACCCATTGATCAAGGATCAAGTGTGTGGTTCGAGCAATGTAAGTTCCTTCTCATTGATAATCAATGAATCGTACTTTACTGCAGGAAAAATAGCAAATAACAGTTTGCACTGTTGCAAAGAAATAATAGTGCCGAAAGTTTCTTATTGATACCATAATACAAAATATGTATTTCACCGGGTGGTGAAGAAAGAAATGGTCAGAGTAAATTATAGACAATAAGGTACCATTAGGTTGATCCGACCAGGGGTTATCGAGTTTGGAACTGCGAAAGGCAAATCCAATGGGTGGTGCAAGAGCACGCGAACTGGTCCAGACGAAGCAGTGGATTTGCTGCAGTACTGTGGAGCTCGATAACCCGTGATTAAGTGCCTATTCGTAATGATACTTTATGAGCTATCGCCTCGAATCGATTCCATTTTCTGCGTCAGTTAGTTGAGCACCAATCGAACCAATTTCAGTCTCTCTACGTGCTAATCATCCTTGCACGGTGCATTCTCGGTTGCCATTTGATTGCTGCCCGAAGACTTCTTCCGGTATCGGAAACTTGTACATACATCGTTTTACTCAGGCTAACCTGCAGACACTAATTCGTTCTTTCTACCGAATAGCGACAAAACTACGATACGTAGGTGAAAAATCTGAAATTTGGTTTGCTTAGTAAAAAATGTCGATCGTTACTTAGTTTTCCAAAGAAAAAGAAGAAAGTGAATGCTGTCAGACTCTGCATTCGTCTGGGATATGCGGAATAGCGCCGAAATAAGGACGGCTGAATTATTTACGAGAGAACGTATCGACACTCTTCTATCGGATGGAGGAATATCGAGATACTGCCATGCCATTAAATCCATCCAAGTGAAGCTCGACGTTTTACCGCTCATTAAAAAACCAGGAGCGATTATGGGCCTTGCGAGGTCGAGGACGAGGGAAGAAGCGGGCGAGGGCGAAGGTATGAATTACAGTGGAGGAGAATTCGCGAATTAACGCCCGGGCGAAAAGCGTTCTCGAAATCGAGGAGACAACAAAGCCGAGTGGAGAGAGAGATAGAGAGGAAAAAAGAGGTAAATGTCGTCAATGGGAAGAGAGAGTAAGAAGGCAAGTGCGGATTATGAGGAGAATGAAGAGTCCAGCACAAACAGCATAGGAGGATTGAGGGTGGTGAACGGAGGGTGGAGAGTCTCGAATCAGCAGAGGTCCGCCTTGATGCCCGCTAAGGGAAGAAAGGGCGACTATTATTGGATTACGGGGCTCCAGCACGTTTCGCCACGTAATCCGAGAGTCTCGTAAGGGTTACCGCGCTACAGAGGCAAGGCGTACTGCTCGGCCTTTGCTCTTTCACTCAGCCCCTTGGTAAACCGCTTGCCCGGCGCACGGGCTTGCGGGAATACCGGTGGTGACCATCCGTAGCTACCCCTCCGGTGGTCCTTTCGCTCGGACTTTTCCCTCCGCAACTATCGGGGGCTTCCTGCCGTTGAGTGGCATGCAACCCGCTGGAATAATTGTGAATGCAATTATTTCGAAAGCACTGTGTAGTGACTTTGGTGGTTCGGTGATTAGGTTGGCTGGTCGACGCGGTTTGATTTCGTGATGCCGAGTGAGATTAATGGTCAGTGATGCATGGGTAAGCATTTGGAGGCTGTACTTTGTGCCAGCGACTTTCGGTCTATCCACCACTGGCTATCACGGCAAACTTGTACAACTTGTATGTACGTTTCGAAGACTCAAATGACAGGTTATTCTAGTTTCTTCTGTCAAAGTTGGTAGAGGTCCCAGTGCCAAAATCCCAATACGACTAGCTTCCCATGATTTATCGCGAGTCTTCAATCAAGCCCGGTGTGTCTGGATTTACGCTAAAAGCCACGCCGCAAAGAAACTCGTGACAGTCCGAAATCACGCAACCGTGGTTCGAGATGTACGATGGATTCTTGAGTTAGGTAACCCATACCACACTCGCTTTTTCCGGCAGCGGTGATCCATGGAGCAGGCACGAAACATCGTGTCTTTCGGTGACGCAGAAGAACCGAGCGCGTGTTCGGCTCGTTTCTCAATGTCGAACGATCGCCGGAGGATTTCCAGCAGGGGTAGCTGTAAGGGCTGGGGGTGGGGGTTGCGATCGAGTTGACGAAGAATACAAGAAATTACAAGATGCCTATCCAGCGGTATAAGGCTAATGGTGACAGTGTGGGCCCAATAAGAGGGCACTAAGAGTTGCTCTGAATCACGACTCGTCTGACAGTGCGGACGGTCGGTGCCTCTGTCGAACTGACCGGAACATTCCTGCACGTATAGGGCGGTTGTCTCTTTCTCCAAAATCGTTGGCCGCCAGCCGCCAGCCACCAGCCTCTGCCCGATCGAACGCTTCCTCCGCGCCAGGATGCTCTCTACCTTTCTCGCAGCGACTGCTCCCGCGAGAGTCTCAAGACATCTGCTCCTCGTCAGCATTTTTCTTGATTACTCAATTTTCTCGGCGACCTCCCGATAAATCCTCTCTCTCTCCCCGCTTTTCTCTCTTCCTATCCAATCGAACATTTTTCGGGAATCACTCCTTTCGACGGTGAATATTGATTTTCTTGCGTCTCGCGAATGGCGACGTTTCCTCCTCGTCCAGGATTTATCGCGACGATTCCCGCGAGTGAAAATTTCCCCGGAGCTAGATTTTCTCCAAATAGCTTTCGTCAGAGATATCTCTTTTGATATAGGACGAATACATTGTTAAGAGGTGTGCAGTGAAAATTGGATGTAACGCATGGCTTGTCGCGAGTCTTTAGCCTTATTTATTCAGAGTTCTATCGATAACGAATCCGACTGGCATTCGAGGATTTTCTACGCGAATTTTCGGAGCCTGACGAATGCGCTTTACATCTTCTCGCGCGATTACTCCGCACGTACCGCGAGGAGATGCGCTTGCAAACGTCTCCATGACAAATGGGGACCGAAAGCGGACGGCTCAGTCCGCGAAGCGACGCGACTCGTTCCGACGTGACCCCGGTAACTCTGTCAAGGAGTGGCCGGGATTTTCCGCGCGGAATGCCTTTGTACTCTGTGAGACAACGCTCTTGAAAAATTCTCGAGAGCTTCTCTGCTATGATATTAATACATACCCAGATACTATGCGCTGTGGGATGCGCTGTGCAATGCCCTGCACAATTGTTCGTTAGATGTGCGGGACTTGGGTACACGTATTGTATTCTGGTCCTTAGCGCGCAGCTTCCTTTCGACGTACGGAAACACACCTTTGGTCTGAGGAAATTGTTTTCCCAAATGTTGTGTTCTTCTTTCAGCTCTTTGCAACGTCTTATACTATAGGAAGTTAAACGATTTCAATCGATATTTCGAAAGATATTTCATTCCCTTGACAAAGGGCAAACCTAGAGAAAAGCTACCGTTTCCCTTAGAAGTTGGTGTTTTGCGGCGACAGCCGGTAGACGGGACTCTTTTAAATCGTTTGGCGAATGTCAGGGGTCAGGGGGCAAGGGGGTGGAGCGAGTCGGCCGCAAGGCTCGGAGGGTGGTCGTAATAAGATCTACTCAACAATTGGCTTAATTTGGGTAAACTCGATGGGTGAATTGAGTGCTTTCCTCGTCTGGTCTCGATTACCGGGTGGCTGCTCAGAAATCCTCGGCGATAATAACGCGAGCCACTGGCGCTGATTCCGGGGAAATGCAATTACTAAAACCCGTCTCCGGTTCTCGGACGAAAGAAATCCGCCACGAAGGATCTCTTCAGTCGCGAAAGGGAGAGAAAGCGTCGGGAGCAAGGAGACAAATTGCCGCGCTACCCTGGATTGCGTGCTGATATAACTCGAGAGTGTTTTTCGGACGGCTAGTACGGCTAGATATGCAAGTTCGTCTGGAGCGGTGGACTTTTACTCCTCGCGGAATTCCGTTTAACGCGCTTCTCCCTCTTTCTCTTTTAATTCCTGCGATTATAATGACTTTTCCCCTTACAGTTTGATCGCTAAAAATATCTGCGAAATTACGTACCAAAGTGTGCTTTTCATATTACGTAACACATTGTTTCAGAGTGGATTATTCCTACAAATGCTTTATAATTGGGCCACTGGTCCTCCCGTTTCCATGACGAATTTTAACGTTTCTTAGCTTCCTGAATATTCGGCTACTTATTGGGGCATAATAATTACTTTCGTATAGGATAAAAATCAAAAGATTAGACAGTGCTCCACTTTGCCAAATATTCCACCCCAATTGAACCCTTGGATTAAATTTTCTCTCAATATTATTCCACAGGAAAAGAAAAAGGAAAAAGGAAAAAGGAAAAAGGAAAAATTCAAGTATATCGAAAATATTATTATTGCGACGACAATACATTTTTACAAAAAATGGTCATTGCCAGGTCCTCGGCCCCGTTTTACGACAGTTATTCAGTCCGATAATACAATATTTCACTGACACCGAAGTCCTTGGCAAGATCTTCTTCCCAAGTATGAAGCTTTTATGGGTGGTTTCGCGGGAGGTAAAAATTTTGCAGCGCGCACACATTTTCTGCCGGCCTGAGTAGACGCACATTATCAGGCCGGAAATAACGTCACCGTAAAATTTATTGTAATCGAGTAATAAGCCGAGGACATCGCCATCCTGAGAAATATGTTGAGCTTGGCGTGAAAACGAGCCACGGCGGGGCCAAGGAGTGTAGCAGTGCGGCGCGAGGTTCCTTCTTGATCCGAGCGCAGAGTCACGTACCGGAAAAATGGCTTAATCCCAGAAGTCCTCTCACCTAATTTCCCGAGCCTTCCGCTTTCTCCTCTACGTCCTGGTCCTTTGCATGCTTCTACAGCCGACGGGTACCTCCAACGTTACCTCCGACGTTACCTCCGACCCTTATCCCTTGGCCTGACTTTGAATTTCATCGACCCGTTTTCTACGCTAGTTAAGTTAAAAGCGAGCTTCGGTCGAATCAGCTTGTGCCGGATCTTGCTTCGCTCGACTTGCCCCGTAGTATTCTCGTTCTAGGGTTCACTGGATCGCTCGGTGGTTCGATAATAGATTACTCAGTTTCGTCCGATTGAGGCTTCCAGCATCAAGAGCGTTTAACGGAGTAATTGAACCTTAGACGATGGGAAATTAATTATTGGAGATTAAAATGAAATGGGAAAATTATTCTACTGTAATGTATTGAGTAGAATAACACAAGTTTTCTCGCGATCGGTATTCTTACAATTTCTTATGAGCATTTCGTTATAACTGTTTGAAAATGTTTGCCAATTTTTATAGGATCCCCTCGTCGAGACTTTTGAGCAACCTTTCGCTGAAACCGAAGTTCTTCAATTTCTTCCTTCTCGAGTCTCAATAACGTGTGGACATACGCGTCGAAATTGCCTACCTTGAGCATTATCGTACAAAGGTGCCGGCATGTGCTCTTCTCTTGATGCCGGTGTTCATTGTGCCCGCGCCTGAGATTGATAGCATTACTGATTTCACGCGGGCCTGGGCGTAATTTTGTTAGGGAGTTAGCCTTCTTGGAAGCCACATCGCGAAAACGTGACAGTGCCTTCTGGCGGTGGACCGATTCTGTATTTGCTTTCGGTGATGGGACCGCAAGCGAAACAACCAAATTTTCATTTATCACCGGGTCTTGCGAGGCTCATTATATTCTGGAGACGGCGTCGGTACGACTGTAGTGGGTGAAAATCGCCGTGGTAATGAGATGTTGAGAGAAAAAAAGCAATGTTTCTTTCCGAACAGCATTGCCGGTATGTATTTGCAATCATTCTTGAAAGATGACTTCTACCTCCAATTTCATCTACTCCACTGAGATGCTTGGAATAACCCAGCGAAAAATTGCCTTTTCCTTAGAAAAGTTATAATCAAAATTGGGAATATTGCTTATCGCACATTTAAAGTTCTGCTTCGCCTTAACGAGTAGCAGAAAGTATGTAAGTACTTACGTTGGCAAGTTTTCCCCGTGCAATCGGAATTAGCCCGCGGGCATCGCTGAGACGGAGGAGGTTTCCTTATTATCAGCAGCGGTAGCTACCTTTAGTGGGGCGTCTTTTAGGCTGTGAGATCAGCAGGCAAAGTGTGTTCCTTCGTTTGGTGGATGCATAGAGTAAACGAAGAAGGACTTCGAAGGGGTCGGGAATGGTCGACGGTGGAACTTGTTAAGCCAAGTAGTACCTCGAGTACTTCATGACTCGAGTGTGTGCACCACCAACGTCGGGGTCTCGACGCATTCTCCCTGGAATTGTGACGGTTCTAAAGGGCATCCATTAGGTTCTAACAACGTGCGTGCATCGTTGCTTCCTCAGGCAAGTATGTAGATTCGGAGTCTTCCTCTGCGCTCTCAGTTTTCAGAAGAAAGATTCACATTTTTTATAGACGTAACGGAGATACGCAAATCAGGTTATCTCTTTAGAGGGAGGAATCGAAGTCGTTAATAAGCGAGCAGTGGCGCGAATTCAAAAGGCTGCGCTCGTTATTGGCAATGTGTTGGCGATGATGAGAGTGCAGGAGGGACTCGGTGCCAGGACTCGATCGCAGAAAAGGATATGGAGCAGCCGAGAGTGCTCGGGGACAATGAGGGACGGCACATTAATATTCGCGGCACGCCGTTCTATCTCTCGGTGCCGCACGAACCCACGGAGCCTGAGGCGGCTCGTGCGCCAGATTGCGATCACAACAGCTTCGTTAATTACTGGAGCCTCCGCTGCGGCCACCTCCCACCCTACGACCCTGTCGCGTCCTGTCGCGTCTGCCACCATGAGGATCCGCGCGTGATCCTTCCCTTGGGAACCGCGTGACGAACGTCCGTCGCGTCCCGATCCTCGCCACGATCATTTGGAACCTGGTTTGCAGTTCTTCTCCCTTTGCTTTGCCTTCGCTTTCGGGCTGCATCTTTCTTGGATCATGCTTTCGGCCACTTGGAATTCTTGATTTATGGAATGGAAGACAGTCACATTGGGTCACTCATTTATAGTTGCATAATGTATGTAGGACTTGACTCGGGTTTTTCTATGTTTATCCAAGTTGAAATTTTCTAAATTCCATGGGTTATTGAAATTCTCATTTGAAGTGATTCATTTCAGCATTCAGTTTCTCATAAGAGTAGAGGACAAATTGGTATACCCCAGCGGCTTCTTACTCCGTGATTTATCAAGACCTCGGGAACGAGGATATTCGCGGAGAATCCCGTTCTTCCCATTTACGCAATCGTCACTGTTGCGCTTTGTTTGGCTCCCCAAGCGACGCGACGCGACGCGACGCGACGCAGCGTCAAGCCAACGGCGTGGAATTTCAAATATCTGCTTTGCATTCCCGCGGGTTCCTTTTCCGCGGGCAGGAAATTTATACTTAGCCATTCAAGCCGCGGTGACGGCAGAGTATCGTTCCGAATGGGCCATTGCTCTCGGTTTTCCCCGGCTCATCTTCCCCGGTTCTCCCTCGCACATCACTAGACAGCCAGTCAGTATTCCGCGCTTCTTATCGCGCGTTTTCTCCTCTGATTTCGCTTGGCATTCGCATTCCCATTCGCATTCGCTACCGCGTAAACCCACCGCGTAAACCCATCGCGTAAACCCACCGCTTTTTCTCCTGTCTATCGGGTCTATCTCCTGCCTACAGAACGGTCTGTCCTGATTCGCAGCGAGAGAGCGAATCCGCCATTTGAATAGAAACGTTCTGATGTGGCTAGATCGAATTCTCTTTTGGCAAAAATCTCTCTTATTGCGCCCGGCAGATGCAGTGGAATTTAATGCACAACGCACATGCGGCGCAACGGAGATCGCTGGAGATTAAGGGCCCCGGCGATATATTGTCAAGCTTAATGGGAAATATTTCCCTGGTAGGCTAGCTATAGCAATCCGTTTTGTTGCATTGTTGACTAGGAAATTTATCCTTAGCCATTCAGTCGCACTGACGGCAATATCGTCTCGAATGAGCCATTCCTCTTGGTTTACCTTCCTTACGAAGGTGTCCATAACGTTCCCGTTAGGGCATAGCCTCAGGGGCTGTGTTTTACTCTGCCAAACGTTAAGAGAGCATTGTTCTTTATCGTCCCCTTTACTCAGCTATTGTCGCGGGATTCGCTATCGCGCGCCCACCGGAAACCAGTTCCTGTTCCTCCTTAAAAGGATCAGCATTCTCGCGCTACCAATGGAAAAGAGAGATAGAGAGAGAGAGAGAGAGAGTGAGTGAGGGAGAGAAGGATTCTCGCATCGTTTTCCGCCAAAGAATCTCTCCGGATTGAAGCAGCAATCGAATCCGCTGCTTCGCGTCAAGTATTGAAGTTACGGAGCCGGGTAACTGAGACATTCTGACCGGGCGGGGCCGTTGACCTCGGGAGGTTCTTGCAGGATGCAGCAGTGATTGCCCATAACTGTCCATGCTGTTAAAATTCCAATAACAGAGCTCTCTCCTTGCATCGGTGGCATCCTCTCGCTGGCGTTTGGCAAGCGGGACCTTCTTATGGGGCCTTTGTCTCAAGAGCGTTTTTCCCAGGACCGCGGCTGGCCACGGCTGGCCGCGGTCGCATGCTTCGCTCCGGATAGCTCGAGAGAAGTTCGCGACGCGCCGAGCGCATATTGTCGGCCCTCGTCTCGTGCGGTCACAATAATAAATGTCTTTCTCTTCCTGGCAGCTTTGGACCTCTTTGCTTGCGCTCTTTCGTTTGTCGGGGTAGATTCGCCGCGCTGCTCGACCGCTCGCATCAAATTTTTACCAGGATACACGTACGCGTATGCAGATTCGGAGTTGCGGGACGTCCTTCTTCTTCCTGGCAATGAAATCAATTGCAATCCATGCCGCTATATTATGAACATAGTGCGTCAGAAAAAATTTACAAACAAGGCACTTTTTGCTTTTCTTTTTGTACAAAAACTTTATCAATACAGGTGTGTATGTTAGCGAGCGATCAACCATGCTGCGACGTGGTTGATACGATTTGCGCCAGTAGCACGGAGCAGTCTTCCTTGAACGCGACCGCCCAGTCGAAGGAAGGGTGAAAGCGAGTCAGATAATTCCGTGCGAGCAATTTGAGGTCTGAACGGCAGAGGTAGCAGTGGTGGCAGTGGTGGCAGTGGTGGCAGTGGTGGCAGTGGCGGCACGACGATATAAATTCAGTAAACGCCGTCATTAGGGCCAATCCGAAATACCGGGCGTCTATTAAACCTGGAACCAAGATAATTATCTGTACTGGCTAGTCCCCTCCCTATTCTCGGGTTCGCCAGGGCCCAGACGACCGTGGTTCACAGCTGCATTGTTGCACTTCTTGCTTCGACCAACTCTTCCTTTCGTCCCTTTCGCACTCGCCAAGGCCAATGCTCTTTGAAGGAGGACAGCAGTATTTGGTCGTTCTGCGAATGCCTCGCATTTTGCGCGGCGTGCTAGACTCGTCTCTAAAGAGCCGGAGACACGGGGCCTGTTGAGAAAGTTGCACCGGTTCGTCCCCTCTCGCCTTGGGACATTGAAACTTGCGGCTTTTTAGGCCTTGTCGTGCTGAAAGTGTCGCCGCGCTTTGTATGGACTCTTCCTACTCTCCATTGAGAATTCTCGAAGCGTGCATCACCCCTATACGAATTTAAACGCGTCTACATCCGCACAGGAAGAAGTTGACGGGTGTATCTATATTTAATTAATTAGCGGTACACCTGTTGACCGAATCATCTTCCCTTCCTTTCCACGGACCCTTACCCGCGGCCTGTCGGTAGCAGAATTTACTCGGCCAAAAGAAAGTCTCATGAAGTTCTTTACTCTGACGAATGGATGGCGCAGTGGCGAATAAAAGAAACATACCCTGGCAAGAGGCCATATTTGCCTAAGTGGTAGCGTCGCATCGTGAGAGCCCACTGGACGGGAGCGTTGTAAATCGGAGGGGAATTCGCAAAAGCGAGCCGATGGAATCTCGGCACAGCTGTAGAGGCACCGCCGAGAAGTCGCGGAGTCGAGGGCACCCGACAAAAAGTGCTAAACTACGTTTTTAGCTGGGTGTTACATTTGTCGGATACCGGGGGAGCCGAAACCGCGGTTCTTCCCCCACTCGCGAGAATGCTCGCGGGAATGCACGTGGAATGCCGCGCGGCCCTTTAACATGTGGCGCTGGAATTGCCTGCCTTGGAACCGCGCTGTTCGCGGATCAAACTCCTCGTCAACACTACTTTAAGGAACTTCCTTTATTCTTCAATCAAATAACTGAGGGCAAATATTGCGACCGCTATTTGGTCTGCTAATTAATCAACCGGTTAATCTACATGACAGGTCATGGAGGTAAAATCTTTTTGATTCCGAATTAAACGGTTACACCGAAAGCTAATTTTCATTGCAAATACTCTGTGACATTAATTGATCAATAAAGGATTGATTAGATTAGATACAGGTGAATGATTGTTTTTTATATTTAAACAGCATTTCAAAAGGGTATCCTTTCGGGTTCGTCTGGTCGGACGGGCCAAAAAGTACATATCCCCAATTTTCGGCAATGCTGCATTGAGATCTGATAATTCGATATTCGATAATTGCGGGTGAATTAGCTCGTGTGATTAACTGCGGACTCATGCAAATTTTATAGACTGGTCTATATTTCAGCCAATTCGGAAGTATCGTAATGATACATGGTTTACGACTGCGTCAGGATTACCCGATACTTAAAACTCGCAATAATTAACGCCGGTGACAATTTATTTCAGCGCAGGAAAACTTACAATTGTGTTTAATAAATTTGCAAGTTGATCATTCCTATAGTCGGAATCTCATTATCGTTTTAGGATACCTGTAGTTTTACATTAATAACTGTTCGCCAGATCTCTTTCTACCCAATTTGGTAGAAAAAGTTGGCGAAGCCAGTCTACGATAATCTGCGCGAATTATCTGTACGTTACGGTTTGAGAATGATCTCACAGTAATCATCGGTTGTAAACCGTCGCGTCGCCAGAATCGGAGGACCGTAGGATCGTAGGATCGCGTTTATCGATTCGAGACGCTCGCGTGCCATGCGTGTCCCCCCTCCATGGACGTACTAATCGTGATTCTAAGCGACCGATAATGCGGCGGATGCTCACACCGAAGAATAATCGTTCGAGTTGAACGACTGCGAAATGGACTGCTAGGAAATACGCAATAGTGATGTTACAAGGAATTCTGCATTAAGAAGCATTTTTGTGAATTCGATTAGGGAGGAATTTTTATATGAAGTAAAGAATTTGTTTAGTGTTGCATACAAGATGAAGACTATTTGCAGAATTGGACGAGGATTATATTAAATACAATGTAATTTGAATATTAAGAGTACGATTAATAAGATTTATTTTAATAACATCAATGGTAACTTTGTAGAGACACAAAAGCAGTGGGTTCAGAGAAGAGAATATAAATCGAATAGGAAGTATCCTTTTTGTTTCTAGAAGAAATTAGTTTGATCGAAGCTCGAAGTAGTTGAGCAAGGAAGAAGAGACCTCTCGTACAATTGACTTGCCCGGACAACCAGTATTAATCCCCAATACAGCCTTCCCAAGATAATTTCGAATTCTCACTGATCTTTTCCGCACGTCGTCACTTTTAATCCCGAATTTCCGTCGCGTACTCACGGCGAAACTTGGACTATTTATTCGGAAAGTTCGTTCGAAGACCGGCCAGACGTCGCATCGTCCGCGTGGAGGCGCACACTCAATACACATTCCCCCAAGAAAAGTTCGGATTTGATGCTCGTGCGCGGAATGAACAAGTTCCGCCTTAACTATACCGTAAAGCAAGTTAATGTCACGTGGGAAATCTTAGGGCCACTATCAGCCGAGTCTCCGGTGAACCTGGGCTACAGTCTAATTTTACGCATCGTCGCTCTGTCTTGGCTGCAACTCGACGACTAAAACCTATTACGACGAGCTACATCGTCATCTTCTCACGTTCGATGCTTCTGCCGGATTCTTATACCGCTACGTCGTGCGTCTTGCACGAAACGAATATTGTCTGAATCATCAGGGGAAGTTCTTCCACCGAACGAAAACTTTTGACCATGAATATTTAATGGTATCTTTCAATTTGATACCAGTTGAAACTGTAATTTATTGGAATAATTAGCTTGTTCTCGATTTATTTCTATTTAACGGAGAAGTTTCGAAGTCATTAGTTCTCTAGAAAAGACTGGTAGCATTATTGAATAGTCGAGTCGACAGGCGCGGCGCGGCGCGGCGCGGAACTCGCGGAAGTCGCGGTAGTTTTTAATTAATGCGTTAATATTCGCCGTGCACAGAGTTCCATTTATCTTTGGCTTGTCGTGTAAGTACTCTTAACCACTTTAACCAAGTGGTTGCATGTCACGTACTTAATTAAGAACTGCTTGAAGACTAATATCATAAGCTAATATTGAACGTGCCGCGGCTTTAAAGCCCGACACGCGATAAGCTCGAAAAGCACCATTTCCCAAGATCGATCAAGAAACTTCCGTTCCGTCTTGCGAGAATAATAATCTGATTATCGTGGGAATAATACCGTTTACCAGAATCGGTGCGACTGCACTCGCATTCCAGATGCGTCTGTCGCGTCAGGCCCAACTCTCTCCGACCTCTACGTCCAACTGTAAATTTCCACGTGACTGTGCCTGCCACCGGACTATAATTGATGCTAAAAGCATTGATCGGAATCCGGTCCTTCAATAAACACCCGTCAAATGAAACAGGATATGACACTGATGCAACTGCATTCCGTTAGTTGCGTGTGTGTGACGCGTTGTCTGTGTATTTTTACGAGTTACATTGGGATCAGAGAATCTTATTTGAAATTAAATCTATCTTGAAATTAAAATTGCAACGACGAATAAAGAAAATCGCGGATTCACTTTAATGATAGATTTGACGTCGTCGGATGAAGGCCGCGTTCCATTATTTATTTGCATTGCTCGCGAAACGGATCGAGTCGGGGCAAGGCGAGGGAGCGTCCAGAGCGGTATGTAATCTGCATGGATTCGCGATGCGAAACTTAATACTGTCTTCCGAGACTCGTGTACATCCTATTGTGCTGATGCCACACGATTCTTCGTGCTCCGCGCTCGGGCAACTTTAAATGTCACTTATACCGACACTCTCCTGGCAAATTGTCGACTACGATCCACCGTTGTCGGTCGGCGGTCTTTAATAAAGCTTTGTATTGTGCGCATACAAGTTTTACTAACGAATGTTCGTTGCTCAAAGAGACGTTGCTTCGGTTAACATCTCCATAAAGTAGTATGTGTCATTGTAATTCCCTATGTTTCACGTATGTTAATATGCTGGATTCTGCATTAATAATTGTGTATTATTTTACTATAGAAATCAGAGGGTAACAAATTGGAGAACTGTTGGTCTTTTTTTCTAACAATAAGACACTTGTGTTGTATAGAGCACGTTATAGAGACTTTTGGTTTTTGCTCGTACGTGGAGGGAAGCGAGTAGTCCTTCGACGAGTAAACACAAGGTAAACAGGTTTCTTGAATTAATCGACAGGGATTGTTTTTGTTCTTGTCCGTTTCACTCGATTGGCCCGTGTTAATTGAGTCTTCTGTTTGGGTCGAGAGTGTCGGCTGGTCCATTAATTAATTTCGGATAGGATTCCTTTCCATACTAATGAGGTTCCGGAATCATTTTGCGGGAAAGGCCGTCTCTCTTGATTTTCCCTTTTCTTTCTGAATTTGTCGGATTTTTGTTTATCCGACAATATAGAATTCCATAATTGCTCTGAAAGAAAAACAATAAACAATTAATTATTCTGAAAAACCCCTGTGAGATCTGAGAAACGATTGGATAAACATTCTTTTGAACAATCCGAAAAGTTTTCAATAAATTTCTGCTCCGTGATCCACACTGATCTGCGCCGCGACTCAATTTCCTCAGTACCGTTTCCGATGGCAGGAGCATTTATTTCTGAATAGCAGCCTGTGCTGAATTGAGTCAGGGTCCGAGTCCGGAGAATTTCTCTGGCGTGATTGTCGGGACGAATTCGGACAGGGGGTAGGTAAGTACGGGTCGAGGGATGGACAAGTCTACTGGGAGCTCTTTCGGTAAACGACCAAATGAAACGAACGGTGGCTTATGTGTTTTTCGTTTATTGGACGAAAACAAATAAGGGAAAACTCATCATCCGAGCCGATTCAACGGCGACGATAAAAGTAGTCGGACGAAATAAGGAAGCACGCCAGTGTCGTCTTTTCTTTCTCTTGACTTTCTGTAACTCCTGTGCACGCGACTCTCACAATCCTAGTCTCCTGTACATACATGTCGACTGTCTTTCTTCGAAAAATCGAATTTTCAAACTGATTGTCCGATAAAACACCGTTTACCAGTTGCCGATACGAAATTGTTCTGTACATCTACTGCGAGTAAGATATTGAACTTGATTTCTATACATTTTGCAATACTTTTCGTACGAAAGGTTTCAATTAGATTTTTGCATTAAAATATTTTTTTACGATTCATCTACAATATTATGCGAAATGCAACGCGTGCACTGTTTCTCTCGGAGTATTTCCATTGTAACTCGCAACTTTCGGGAATCTTAAAAGTGATTGTAATAGCGCAAAGGGTGGTACTTGGCCCGTGGCTTGTCTCGAGAGGTACTTTGCACTGAATAAAGTCAACCCTCGTATCCACGTACCACAGACTTGCGACTGTTGCGCTTGCTTCATGAATCATGACTGTCGCTTCGAGTTACTTGGTAAAAAAAAAAAACCCCCTGAAAATCCTCTTGACGCGCAATCTCGAAACTTTCCTGTTTTCGCTCATTAAATTTTCTTAGAAGTATCAGAATTATTCTAAATTCTAATAAGTATAAAACAATGCACATAAAGTACTGATGAATTTTTGGTGAACAGTCTTCGCACATCTTTTTTATTAGATTTCCCGATAGCATTATGCAATAATCGTGGTTTCGATTTTCGGTCAGTGCAATTCACCTTTCGGAGAGAATTGTTCCAGGCGAACATTTCGGGTCGTAGAAATTCCATGGGTGTAATCCACCGTTGCTCTCTCTGATCGCAGAGTTTCTCCATTGACAAAATGTTGACTACATATCTGTGCGAAGTGGATAATAAAGATGCGATGAACGCGTACGCGCGCTACGCCTTGTACTCAAAGTAACGAGGTCTGGTGCTTCTACCGTGGTTACGTCCGAAACCAGCGCATTTTGGTTTCCTTTGATCTTTCAGTAAAACACACTCGTGCTTTGAGTGTTTTCCCTGGAACGCCACGGCATGGATAATTACAAATGATAATTATGCTCTCTTAGGATTTGCAAATCTGGGCGAAAGCAGTAACCGAGCTGATGTGTGGATACAAAGCTGGATCCTTAACCCATACGAGATCCTTCACGATTCCCTTTTGTCGCGCATATACCACTCATAATGTTAAAGTGCGATTCCAGCATTTCCAATTATTATTCTCTAATGTTAAAGCTTTTGAAGAGTATTGTGGATGTTGCAACTCAAGTACCCAACACTTGCGTATTATGAAAGCAATTTTATTTTACTTGTCGCCGCTGAAATGTACCAAGCCAATGTCAAGCGCGGACTGCACGATGAGTTGCGCGGGTCAATTCCGTCCAGGCGCTTGCCATTTGACATTTTATGGAGGGGGTCTCGAGCACCTGACTGTGAGACCGGCACGGTTCTGGCGGCTCGGCAGAATAGACCGATGCTACGTATTCAGGTTGAAAGATGCCGCGGTTGAGGAGTCGCGGACTCGCGAGTTGCCAAGTGGATTACGGAGTTACGGGCTTGGTGAGTGGGCTAGGTCGATGAGGACGGTACGAGCCCCGCGCACATGTGGCGCACGTTGTACATGAGTTGTATGTATCGTTATTGTTCCTAACTCACGTACAGCAGCCTGCATAAATGCCGTTCGTGCCTCTCGGTGCGCGCGTGCCTCTTACGGTACTGTTGCTCCAGCTATGCAATAGGTTCAAGTGTTTCCATAAGCTCTTTCACGCCCGCCGCCACTGTGCGACGCGGATGCGGTGTTACCTTACTTCGAGTATGTAGTATCTACTAGCAACACTCCAGCCATACCGACATCGAACTTTGACTGATACGTATTAGGCTTCCGTTTCGCGAAGGCTTTCGCTCAAATACGCTGTTGACTCTGTTCAACTCTGTGGTACTGATCCTCTCTGACACTTATTGCAGATCCTTTTTATCGAACTTACTTAGGGTCTTACCCAAAGTTCCAATCTCGTTCCGGAAAATTCAACGTAATTTTTAAATTTCTATAGACAAGCATAAAAAGAACAGAGGAGAGTCTTTCAAATTCACTCAACCAAAGTACATATTTGGTTAGGTAAAAGTTTTCAACAGTGGAGCAGAGTATAAAGAAATTGATAGCAAAAGATAGATTAGAAAGCTACCCACAGCCATGAAAGAGACAATTATGATACTGTGTGTTCGCCCTCTAACCGAGTTTTGGCGTGGGCTCGGGCGGCGGTATAATTCCTGGATCTTGGCGATCGCGATCGTTGCTCGTGTTGTTGTAGCGCGACACCTCCTGCGAACAATCTTATTTCGTTCCACTTGATTTAAGCGGGGCAAGAGGACCGCCGTGTCGTTTCTCTGGAAGATTGACCGATATACCTATGTGTATACATATGTATAGGTGTAGGACATGGAGAGTCAGGTGGACGCGATTGATAGCGCACTTTTCCGCAAGCGCTGCTCGGTGGATAAACTTTACGAGTGGAGCTTGCCCGTTAGCGGACCGCGATCGGCAGTCTCTCCTGTACAAAGCCAGTCGGAGTTTGCCATTCACCACAGAATCTTGTTAAACGGTCGAGACTTACGCAACGCTTTTCCACGCCCACGGTATCTCGATCCGTTGCGCAGGGGATTAATCGTTCGAATCACCACGTGTTTGACCGACGCCCTGATTTATTTTACGCAGCCTCGGTGCTCTGGGAAAATGGAATCTCGTTTCGTGCTGGGATCAAAGAGGCGAAAGCTTAGTTTTTTTTTCGCAAAAACTTTTGCTAGAAAAATTGGAAGACTCCCGACGGATACTTCGTCGAGTGGATTTTTATAGTTTGGATTGGAGGCAGTGGGAATTGCTATTGAAACATTCGCTTGCATTATTGATCTCTCGACGCGAAGGAGATTATGTAGGAATTTCGGTGGGAATGGTCATTTCATTATTAAACTCTATTGAAACGCAATGTATTATACTGCGAGTAATAATAGAATTATTAATTTTCCTATTTCAACAGAATTTCTAAAGTTGCGTTTAGCCTTGACTCCGTCAAATTATTTGAAGCTGGAAGATACGACGCGTTAGGAAAATTGCATAATACCTAGCAATTTTGTGAATTTAATCAGAACTTCAATTTCATTCACGACAACATTTTATTGAAAAATCGCAGGGGTTTCGGCCGAATCGCAAGCACGCATTGATTGCTTTAATGCATCTCGCATGATGCTCTTAATGATTTTGCTTTGCTGTTTGCCAAAAGCGAGAGAGAGAGAGAGAGAGACTTCGTCCGGACGCAAATTTACCGAAGCAATTCGCAGATGCTGCGCTCTACGAATAATGGTGCAAGGGCGGCGTGAGTGCATGCGAGTGAGTACATGCCACGTATGCACATACCTACATGTTTTATGAATGAACAGGGCCGCGGCAGATGGTTAGTTACTCGGCCATGCGAACCCAAGCTTGATTGGGATCACGGGCTCCATTAGCAGTTATTACGCGATATTAATTTACCAAATGTGAACGCCGCGTATGCAGTTTGAGCGCGAGTTCTCTGGATAGAGACATTTTTCGATGGTACCCGTCTCTCTCATCGCTCTCTAAGACTTTCAATAGAAGCCTCGTCGAAATTGAACCGAAACGAGAAAACGAGCGTATCGTAAGCTACCGAACAAATTTCACGCATAATTCCGGAACAACTATCCAAACTCGCAAACTCGAGTTGGCAGCGCGGTACCTTTGATAGTCGGACTTTTTCGATGTTCACTGTTCATTTTCCACATTTTCCGCGATACGGAAAATGTATATTCGAGAAAATATAAAACAGGAAAGAAGAAAATTTTTCAATACTAAGGTATTCAAATTCACTGGAGGATCTTGCTTCTTGAGAAAATAATACCGTACTTTTTCTATATTCGCTCTTCTCCCATCTTGATATTTTTTCCCCGTACTCGCCAGTTTATATCAGTTCGAGTTTATCAACGAAACGGAGTGCAGTTGCCTGGCACTGTGCGGGAGATAAACCTTGACCGATTTCGATTTGCCGATCGTACGGTTTTCCGCACAGTAGATACATACGTGTACTGTATGTAGATATGTGTATACAATAGATACATACGTGTATAGGGGGTTTCGATCGTGGAGGTCTTCTCGAGAAGCCACGCGATGCCACGCGATGCCACGAGATACCTCACCGTAATTGGCCGATAGTTGCAGGTGGATTAGCTCTCAAGCCAGGATTTACCTGGTAGACCAGCCGATCGATCGATCGATCGGCTGTGAGACTCGCGCTATCGATAAGTCTGTTTACATGCTGACACTATCGCGTGTCGTTAACTCTGCGCTCCGCGCTCGTTAACGCCAACGGAGTTACTACCTTCCTACCACTTCTCCGTACGCTCTTATGCTCGCGTAATTAAGCGACGAGGAGCTGGCTACTTTGAATATCTGATCTATCATTGCTGCGAGATTAATTGCTCCAATTGGATCCTGCTATTTGCGTGGTCGAATCTCTGGACAGCTTTCGTTGTGAGAAATAGCTTTAGCTGAATATGCAATGCAGTTTCTCATTATACTAACGATAATCAAATTAATTTCGGATATCCGATGCTATTCGGGATCTGGTCATGAATTTTCAACGTGTACAATTTAAATTAGGTACTCGGAGTTTAAGGTAAATACTTGTTGCCGTTGTTTTAGTGTCTAGTGGTTTCCTAAACATTCGAACAATGCTACATATGCGAACAATACGATACGCTCCTACTCCGAAAGCTAGGCGTGTAGTTTCAATCGTAGCAAAGCTCTCAGGTTCCCCGAGTTTCTGTGTCTCGTCTTATGTTAGCTCCCACCACCTCCGCTATTCATGAGTTATAATAATTCCATAATAACACGCGGAGGATGTAGAGTTTGCGGATGGGGAGGGGGGGGGGGGGGGGGGGCATTGTTAGCCTAATTACAAGTCGCAAGTTGTGTCAAGGGGTAGCACACGGAACGAAGTGGATGGCCTCTGAAACGAGGAAGCCGTTCGCGAAAGTTGAAATCCTCCCTGGCGTAAACGCCCGTTATCTCTGATCTCGCATCGCCAGACGAGGGAGATACCCTCGATGAAAGTTATCAGGACACACACCCCGGAACGCTTACAAGACACGTTACGCGTTACGCGTTACAAGATAAGTGCAAAGGGCGGTAGCGTAGAATCGCATTCGACTCGTATTCGTAATATCTAGATTATTAAAATTTTATCTCGAAAATCAGTGAATGGCAGTAATTGAACAACGTAAAGGATTAAAATTCATATTGAGATATTTAATGTGATTTATTTTATACAAAATATACATTTCGCTATTTCTCCTTCATATATTTTTCTTTATTTTCCTTGTCAAGTGAATTTCTCGGATACATACGAGTATGGATTGGTTTTCTCGATTCCCGGCGATTATTGGATTCGCTCAGCGATTGCAGAGATAGGGCACGGTGTATTTTCAATAAGTGCAATTTTCCTCGATGGCCTCATAATGCATTGATGCGCCGATAAGTTTTTAGCGGATTTCTCCCGGATCGATAAAGCACCTCGTGAGTACCGATGAGATCCTCCGCAGATTACCATCCCTGTCGTGCAGTCGTGACCCATGTAATTCGTGGTTTTCGAGTATTTATTTCTACGTGCTCTGGAAATCGTATTCGAGCATATTCGACAGAGTCGGTCGAACGCTTTCTCGTCATGGTGGAGTTTCGTCTATCCGGGCTTTCTAAAGTTCCAGTAAAAGCAATTTAGAAATTTGACGATGCACGTGTCGCTGCTCTATTACTCTCCAGCAATGCTGGGATCACCTTCCTATCGTTTTAATTTAACTTACCTTAACTTAACTTAAATTTAGTAAGACGAGCCAATTTTGACATCCTTCGGTTACCGTAGTAAAATTCTTCGTCTCACCGTTCGAACGAAGGTGATCGGCGATGAACCATCAAACGAGGAAAGAAAAAATGAAGATTCAGGGCCAGCTAATGCGCGCGAACGAGCATGTTGATCGTCACTCTGCTTGTCCCGCTAACTTGCACGTCAATCAGCCTAAGCTTCTTTTCGTGGGGGACTTAAGATCCTGACTTGGGATCCACGCAGAGGAAAAAGAAGATCGAACGAAATGTGCCTCGTAAGTCTGGTCGGGACACTCTTTAGAAGTATGTATGAGGAAACCCTGAACGTCTCGAGAGCAATGGATCGTCCACTCTAAAGATACGCGAATCGCGAATCGATCGTGTATCGCGATAGAAAAATTCACTCGGAATAATTCGTAGTTATTGAGCGAACGCTTCTAATTTCTTGAACGATACGCGTAACAGGTGAAACGTTTTGCTGGCAGTAGAGAAATATCTCGGAAAATAAAGCGTGCTTTATCGAATGTAATTCTATAGCTGTCGATACGTTAATGTTGCAGTTAAATTATTCGACGGTAGCAATGAAAGTTAAAAGAATGCAGGAGTTTAGTAAAATTTTTTACGATCGCGAAAGGAGAGAGCGATGAGAATACATATTAGGATAAGGGTCGATATGTCGATACTGCCATCAAACTAGACGTATTGCTATTGGCGGGAAAACGGTTTTGGTTAATGAGATTTTTTGATCACCAATACGAAGTATTTGCGCTACGTTGGAAATCGGCAGAATTGTTGTAAATAGTGTCGTGTTAAATGCCTTAGCAAACAGTTGGTATTTGCCGTGGCAGCGAATCCTTTGACTAATTAGCGACTTGGCAAGTCCGGAACGGAAATACGACCGCACTCGATGTGTCTTCCCCTTCTTCTCCGAACCGTTTGTCTTACTCTTTCCCACGCAACAAATTCACGGGGTGGTGCAGAATTCCAGGAATGGAAAATTTCCTGGTTGTCGGGGAATCCCGGTGGATTTTCAGGAGCCGCGGAAGAATCCTGGTAAGGCAATAGGGTTGTCGCGTCGATAGGAAGGCTCCCTGGGCTATAATTTGTCGCAGGTGGTTCGTCTCTAGGAAATCTCGGTCTTACATCGAGATCCGTTCCAGCTCGTAGTTGCGTCGTTTTGCCCTCTTCCGCCTCCACAAATCCATTCTCCTTTCTTCGGATAACTGTGGCTAATGGAGATGTCATATCATCCGTGAAATTTCAGTGTGCCTCTTGGCTCTGATCCCCTTTGACTAATTTCACAAACGCGATTATTTGTCCTCTCTAACAATTCTCGGAGGAATAATCGATTCTCCGCTATTAATGCTCACTTGATTCGACCCACACTTTATTAGAGGATTCGATAAATTTGAATTCGATTGACGTGGCTCTTTGACGATCACTCTCCGAGGCAAATTGAACGTTAATAAATTTCATTCTAATTAACTTACGCGAACGTGCGTTAGAATCGTTACATTAAATAATTGCGAGCGGGAAAATCTACAGAAGCTTGGCCCAATTACGTTGTAATTTGTCAAAGTTTCAAAGGTTGGAAATAATGGTCGAGCGGTAAATTCGCTAAAGGGAATTTGGAATTTTATGAAAAATAGCTCTTAATAGAAGTGCTGCTTTTACTGCGCTGTGGAGCAATTGTAATTAAATACATTCCAGTTGAAGAACCCTCGAACTTTGCTCGAACGCCTCGCAGACGCTGGGAGCCACATTCGCATAAAGTCAACTTTTCCAGTGCCGTTTTCTCGTTATTACCCGATAAAATTGGCAAAATTAATGGAGTCCCCGGTAGCTCGTTCGAGCGAATAGCTGCAAGAAACAGTGATCGCTCTTTGTCACTGTCAGGGTATCGCGGCGGTACTCGCAAACAACAATTAAAAAGGAGACCGCTGGATTGCAGTTGGCGAGGATCGTGTGAGCAGGGACATTCGTGGGAAGGAGCCGAGGAGACAAACATTCTGCGCGTTCTCTCGAAACGTAAACTCGTCGCGTCGGCTCGGCGTTTTCCTTGCAATTACTGCCGATCTCGGATGTAGCCTGTTATTATCCTCGGTCGTCTTAGGAGGCGCATAACAGCCTTAAACGTAGATCGATATTGCTTCGTCGAAATTGGCTCGACACGCGGGCTCGACAGTCGACACTAACGAGCCCCTCTGACTGAACTAATTACAGCCACGTCCAAATCTCGCTTCCTCCTGCTGTGTTTCCTTCCGATCAATTTCTTACTCGACGCGTTACCTTTCACTGGAATTCTCGCCACTCGCACACACAATTATATAATTTCCCTCCCTAACAATTACTTACTTTACTTACCCATATTCGAGTCAACCGATCGAACTCCAAAAGTCGAACTCCGAAATCCCAGTCTCGTGGGATTTTCTCAGTTTTGAGTAGTCAGTGTCGTGAGTACCGTTTTCTTGATGTTCGATCTTCGAGTCAAGTCGATAAGGCTATCGCGACATGCACCAACCTAGCCACTCTAGGCAGCAGTCTTCCTCGAGACTCTAAACTTTTATTGATGGTGTTACGCGGCGCGGTTTCGCGTCGCTATCGCGCGAACAGAATTATCTCCTCTCTCGGATAATCGATTCCCAGGCAGACACATCCTGGATTTCCGCGATTCCTGTCGTGGCCCATAAACCGAACGAGGGCGAGGTGAATTCGTGGCGAACGGGGGCGAATCGCCGCGCGGCGATAACGCGACACTCGATCGACATTTGAGAGTGTTGGGTCACAGGGCACCGACACCTGATAAGGAGGAACGACTCCCCGCGTAAATGGAAATAAAAGGATAGAAGCTTTTGGTTCGTGGACGTGCAGAGAATTCCAAAACGGCGCGGCGGTAAGATGGCTAGTATTTGCTCGAATATGATCGTACTGTTTATTAATGAACCGAAATGCTAGGTTTACGGAGAATCCTCAAACTCCTCTAAACCTCCTCTAAATGTTGGATACCTTTGAACAACCTGAGTTTCTTGCCAAGTTAGCATGCATTTGGATCGTACCAAAACCCTCAACGTAACACTTTGCCAACACTTTCAGTCCGTTTGAGGTAGTCGAGAAGTTCCTTACTGTTCGAACGTACTTCTGTCGTCTCACTGTGTCTGCACTTATCGTGACTACGTTGCATAGTAAGCCCTGTCCAACAAGATTTTCGTTTTCATTTTTATCAATAAAACATGCAACACTACCATCACCGACAAATTTCAGAATTTCATTTTCTATCAAAACAGTGCAACCCCTCGTGTAATCTTTGGTAAAAATATGCTAGAGAGTTGGCGGATCCTCTTGCTTTATAGTGGATGAAATTTTCGTTAAATTCACAGAACTCTCAGCGCCGTTAGCGACCAAGTATTGGATTATTCCCAAGGGATTACGGGCACGCCGCGAGTGGCGAGTTGTCCGCGTGACCATACGCGCAATCATATGCGCGATCATACGCGCTCTTTCCAGCGGCTTGGATCTTTTTCACTTTTTCTTGCTTATATCCCCGACGAAATACTCCGAAACTCCATTGAGGAAGTTGCCCGCTCCTCGAGGCTTCAGGCTCGAGGCTCACAGCATGTATCCATGCGATAAAAGTCGGCCGCAGCCTGCACTTCCGTGAATTTACGCTTCTACTAAATAGGCAAAACTTGAAGAGAACTATATGAGACGCGCGGTTTTGCGCTACTGGTCCTTTCGTTGGAAGGGATTATCCATGTAGAATGTAATGGCGATTTTTGCACTTGCTTTTGAAATATCGCATTTCGATCCGATCGAAAGCGTAGTTCTGTGTTATCAAAGTTTTCCTGTCGATAGCCTTTTAGTTCCTGTGTTGAATCTTGGTTCGCCGGACGTCTCTGCGGAATTCTTCGCAGATCTTACAATTAGATACCACATTCATCCATTTTAATGAGGCAAGCGACGGCGTAGTATAATGAATATAAATCGATCTAATACACTACGTGTGTAAGGATAATGTTGACGAAAAGCAATTTTATTAAACACGGTCCATGTAGTCTCATGTACTTTGCGGAACTTGTTCGATAAGGAGATTTGCGAGGCTTTGTCCTCTGCATAAATGAGGGGGCCACAGTATCGTTTAATATTAATACAATACACTCTTGTTCGGATTTCCTTATTACGTGCAAACTCGGCGGGAACTTACCGTGGAAAATGCTAAAACTGTTGCCGTTTAAACTTACCAGCGTTTCCTTTGCGTTCTTACTAACAATTAGCCTAATAATTATTATCCAGAGCCACAATTGCCGTGTCGATATTTGTACAACGTAGGGTCTTTGTACAATATAGATTTGAAATTTCTTACCAATTTACCATCATGGCAGACACATTGGAGATCTACGATGTTTAATGGTACAGCTGTGTCAAGTTTTATATAGCTACAGAATCAACTGACAATCCAATTTCTGGAGCGTCTTCAGGGGGATCGCAATCGTCCTTTCATATCCTGTCAGCAGCATATCCGTTGTCGCAGTTAAGATCCAAAATTAAAGTCGAACATAATGACCGCTATATTGCGGCAATCTCATTGCGAAAGAGACAGCGAGAGAAGGCGAGAGAAGGCGAGAGAGCAATATCCTGGCCAAGAGGTTCTTGGATTCGCGGTTCCTTGCGAACAATCAACGTTTCTGTCCCTCGTGATTTAATATCGTGCACTGCAAACCAACCGGATGGGTCGATGCCGGTAGCTCGCGAAAGATACGGAAACTGGAGCAAGGCGAAGCAACACATAATACCGTTTCAAACCAGATCGTACTACGGAGAAGTTGAATTTTAAATTTATCTGCATTACACGAGTGTATACTTCAATCAGATTCTGAACTTTGCGCATTCAACGAACGGTGAAGCTACTATACTAGATATTATACATAGTCTAGATTTCCAGCGAATCCGGTAGCAGTTAATATTGGAAAGAATTATTAACTGTTAATAACTAGTGCAACTGTAATTATGAGTTGCTTCCTCTGCAGCTGCACCATTTAACTAGTTTTCCCGAGAAGAATTTTCTTGGACGGTAGTAGAAGCAAAGTAATTGAAAACGTTTGCAGAGTTTGCCCAAATATTTCCGACGAAATGGAGGTAAGTTCGTCCTGGAAAGAGGCACAATTCCTCGGGTGTCTAGTTGGAAGGGGGTGAGCCCGACAACATCCTTTGGAGTCGTGATTATGGAAAGTCTGCTCGGGAAATGGTTTGCCGATCGAAAGAAGTCGCGGAGCCAGTGGTTTGAAAGGGAGAAATGGATGGCGCGGGGACCTAAATCGACCTTCGCTCGAAGACGCGCGAAAAGGAGAGTAAAAACTTTTATGGAACCCGATTTCTCGCGTGCACGATGGTCACTCGGCTGATCACAAACGTTCTACAAAGTCGATTCGCGGTGCGACATCCTTCGTTTCTCTCTTCTTTTCCGGATGAATAATAGCACGGATTCCTATCAACTTGTGGCAAATTCTTCCCGCACAATGCTGACCAACAAAATCTTGTCGTGGCGTTATTGTCTTGGCTGTCGTTTCAAGGCATACACAGGATGAAGTAGCGGTGGAAGTGTGCAAAGGTAGCGCAGACTCGTTAAGCGACGAATATCAAGGGACTGCAACTTCCGATCAACAAAATCGAGCTATCCGTCGAATCAAAGCGAAAACGTCGCGCCACGTCTTTGGCGCGTGTATACATATGTATATACACTCGCTTTGGGATTAATCTCTTCGAATTGAGCAATTCTCCGTGGCTGCTCCTTTGGGAGAAACTGCAACGAAGTGTTGCTTTAGCGGAAAATGCGCTTTCGCAAACCTTTGACGTTCTCTGCTAAAGTCTCATCTTTCGCGGTAACCGAACTCACCCTACCATTTACAATGAATTTCTGCTTGAATGGATAAATCAGCGGATTACCGACACGATAATAAACAGTGAGAACCAACAGTGGATAAGAAATAATAAGAAACGACAGTAACGAATAACCGCGAAAAAACAAATCACGCATGCGATTCGTCGAATATTTAATCAATGCGAGATTTATAGATTGCACGGTGTGCAAATATCGTCGTAGTCGAAGCGTTTTCCATCAGGTTTATCAACTCGAAACATTTCGTCCTATGGACTGAGTTTGATTAAATGGAGCTGGATAAAAATATTCAGGATCAAGTAGTAGATGGCTGTCTCGCTCTGAAATATCTCTTTTGGTAAAAAATATACAATGTATGTTCGCCCGAAGAGCTGGTTCGCAAAAGCGGGCCAGAGAGAAATGAAATAAAAATGGAAAAAGAGTCGAAGTATATGTGAAAATGCGTGCAACTGCAATGGTGTCTTCGATGTTAAAAGGAATCGATCCCGCGAGAAATCCGAAAGTCTCGAGATATGCGAAATTGGAGGGTATTGATTTCCCAACGGTACTCACGCTTATCGAGAAAAAAACAATGGACAGAAGGAGGGAACGAAGTGGTAGGAATATTTCATGACATCGACAAAGTTCAACTCGAAATGAATATTAAAAAAAAGCGGGCAACTCTGTACACGCAAGAGCCAGGAGATTTCTTCGGATCTCCTAATGCATTCGAGCTTGCTTTTACCAGTCAGCAAACTTCCCATCGTGTTTCGCACTTATCGGAAACTTTTTTTTCATAACTTTAATGTATTCGACACGGGGGACCAGGATAAACACGACGGGGTAAATCGCATTTTCTCCGTGAGCCGAATTCGATTATTTTATAATCGCGATTAAATCGCGTCCCGCTTAATCCGATTTGCTCGTGAAAGAAAAACGTGTTGCCCGAACGTTTTAATCGTGGATTATGTATATTCAAATCGTAGCCACTGGCGGATCGCGAACGCAGTCACTTATAATAATACTCTGCGAGAGACCTGTGCCAAAATTCATTTTTTCCCATTGAGTTAGCACCAGTAATAATTCGAATAGATTTTAAGCGTTGTATAATAATTAAAGTCAATCATTGATTGTACGTAAAATAATATAGAAACTTTTATATTTCGACAAGTTTCTCTTTTGTGAGATACAGTAGACAAAGAACAAAATGATTCCAAAAGAATTTACCTACGCTGGACCTGACGGACTGTCTTTGACGCATTACGCATTCGTTGCTTATGCCGAAGCGTCACAACAGCGTGGGCAAAATTTTAATGATTCTCACTCTACCGTGAAACTTGTCCTTTGGAGATATATCTTTGTTTTATTTCGGGCTTCGGATGGACAGTTCTTTTTTTGTCAGAGAGTAACGCGTGTCGTTGAAAGACCTATTTTCCACTGTGGTTTCAGATAATCGCTTTACTTCGCGAAAGTAGAAACGCTGCCTGCGGCATTCGATTTAATTCTGTCTTCCGTTTCATTTGCGTTGTAAACCTCTATCGTGTAAACTGGAAGCGCGTTCGCAAACACGCGTTCCTTTTAACTCCTTTCCAAACAATAGAATAGCTTGTAAAGTTGTCTTTTCCACTGTTTTATCCGGGACAGCACCAATCTGGCCAATCAAATATTGGAACAGAATAGTTCTTCAAGTACCGGATCAACAGAAGTCTGGTTGAGATTAATGATCCAACGTTTAACTGGTTCTTAAATTAGTATCGAGCAACGCGTTCAATAAATCCACGACAGACAATTCGCCAGAAAGTCCATTTCCGAATCAATGAATAAAGATATTCCTCGAGAGTGGAGCTCGTATGTGGCTTCCTCTTGTAGCGAAGTTCTCAGCGGGTGACGGCTGACTGTAGTGTCGGATATTATTGATCTTTCTCCCAGTCTATTTGTTATCATCCAATATCTTGAGTTTCTTTATCCTGAAATTCTAAAAGACTTGTTTTATTAACTTATAGATGGTAAGATAACTCTGCTTGGATAATTGAACAAGAGTATCCTGTCGTTATTCTCAATTCCATTCATTTTCACGTATAGGTATTATAGTTAATCGGATACTTAAGTCGTGAACTCACAAACATAAAATGATATATAATTATCTGTAAAGGTATCTTATTATTACACCGTATAATTTTCATATTTAAGAGTAAATTCTCTTTACTCGCATGGCTGAGAATTAATTATCCGGAATCGCCTTTAGCGTAGTTCCGCGGATCAGTAGCTTGATCTCCGACTTCCGAGCGCAGGATTCTCTAATAAACACATAAACGATGAATAATGGCATCGCCTGGGGCATTATCCTTCCCAGATTCGATGGAGGTTCTCCGCGACGAATCATAGAGAACAATTTGGGTGGCAGTGTATCGAGTAGATGGTGGACGATGGCCGGTTCTTAAGCTCGGATCACGGTGGTTGGTGGCTAATACAGGGTTTCTCTCGGTTTTTCCTTCTAATGGAGGAGCATACGGTGCGGCGCTACGAAGGACCGATCGGGAGGGGTTCCAGCCTTCCAGCACGCGATTTGCATCGGGAGGATGTCCGTTTCACGTGCGCCACGGCTGTTCCTCGATGCAGCTCCAGCCAGTTCCTGCCGTGTAACTTGTTACGGTTCGGAATAATAGCCGCTTCGTCCTGGAAAATATAACCCTCGTAACCGCTCGCGAACGTAATCGGAAGATGCTAGCTCCCTCCTCGCTTTGTAATTTCGGTGGTGAACCCCTGGATTGTTGCGATATGGAATGTGGGTGGCAAGAAAGTCACGCCAATTTATCTTCCGATCTTGCGGACTCGAAACAACAACTCGAAATAATATACAGTAAACTGTGTATAAAATTTATAAGTGAATATAATTAGTGGGAGCAAAAACCGTTGCAACCGAAATGATTCTTTGATCTTTGGTCGACGCGTGAGCACGCCCATCATAAACATTCGTTATTCTCATACCACTGTACATTAAGCTGTAGAAACTAGACACCACGCAACAGCATTCAACACCTAACTCTCAATGGCAGGATTGGAGTTTGTTGCCTGTTAGCGAAACATGTGCATTCGCACTGTTCCATTAGCTCGTATCATTACGTTTAGTCTACTCTCTGTACGATTAGGATTCGGACTGAAACGAATCTGTGTCTCGAAGTAAGGCGATAAACTGTATCAGAAGTCGTATTTGCTGCGTGTCGCTTACCCACGGTCGTACTCGAGTAAACTGACACGACGCGAGAGGTAAAATAGCGTTAGGTTGGAAGTTAGACAGAGGCCAAATGGCTAATCTTACCCAGGCCACATTAATTTCCGCTTCTGCCGGGCGAGAAGCGGCTGGCCTTAAAACCCGTGCTCGTTTAATAGTTCATTAGCTTGGCCGCGCTGCTCCTTGTGAATCGTGAATTTTGTGAAAATTTCGAAGAGAACCTCTTTCTCTTATCGCGCAACTCGCGAATAAATCCAGGCTAAATGTGTGCTGCGGTTCACGGTTGTAAGTCAACTTATACTGGCCACCGTTCTATTTGCTCAAATAATAGCACACTCTTTTGGAATCCGGATGTGGAATCGTATCTTTTATTCCAATACTTTCGAGTGGATGACTGTATTTCTCAACTTGTCCTTGTGGCAATGAACTGCAAATTTGGTCACAAAACTTTTCCTCGCCAACTCGACATTTCAAATGTTTACTTTTGCTCATGATTCTGCGTGGTGTAAGAATCTCGTCATAATGAAATAGGAGATTAAATAATTGAATTTATATACTTCTTTTACAACGTATCCATAGTCTGAGGTTGTAAGGATCTCATGGTGGATTCAATTGCAATGCGTTTCGACTTGCAACCTTTTCCGAAGAACAGTCGCGTGACTTGACGTTTAGCCATCGATTTCCTTGGGGATAAGAAGCTTCGAGTATAGTACCGCGAAAGGTCTGCCTATCGGACACATATCGTTATCTCGTATTTATGGCGAAACAGTAAGGTAGAGGCGAGTCGGCACCCGTAACAGCAGCGCAGCGGAAGGAAATGAGATTTCAGAAATTGATGAGACTCCTCGGGATTTGTGACTGTAGCATGCGGAGCGCGTTGAAATTAGGAGGACTGCTAATGGATCTCAGGCTTGATGCTTGTTGCTTATGACTACATTTTCGCTGCTCCGCCGAGCGGAGTGCATTTTCCCTCGTACAGTCTTTCGGTGTAGCGTAAATGGAATCCGGACTGCAATTTAAATTTTCCTTTGAAGCAATTTTTTCGCTGTCTCGCGCCAGTTTAACCTGTCTCGAGATTGCGTTAACATTGACCGTGGAAGCACAAAACGACGTTTCATCCATTCTTACTCGACTTTAACGATGAGTTGCTATAGATTGTATCATACAATGTAAATTTTTCCAACACTTTTACCTGACGAACTAGTTCCTGAAAGTTTTATTAGTATGCGCAACCCAACCCCGTTATCCGATGAATCTCTGGAGGTTCCCCAGCGCCACGCTATTGCGTGGATCCTCCGGTAATCAGAGGAAGCGAGGCAGGGCCACGAAAATAAAATCGTCAAATAAATGTCGGGGCGCGTGACTGCAATATACTCGAGTCGGGCGTCTCGAGTCTTGAGTCGCGCGCTTGGCTTCGCAAACAAGCCGAAATTCAGCGACGCTGTCGTGTGTCGGGCCACTCAATTTGCCAGAGAAATTACGTTTACCCTTCGTGTGTCGCGAACGCTGAGCGAAGGAGGAAACTAGACGCTGAGAAGGATAAAGAAGCGAAAAGGCAACCGGAAGAAGAGACAAGCTTGCCGGAGAAGGGCTGCTGACCAGGAAGACAGCTGGCAAGCATGATGCATCGTTTACACTTGCGACTCGAGCGATATTTATTATTGTCTTTCGGCGTCTCGACATATTTATTATGATTGGTCGTCGAGTATGTAGAGAGTATACAACGTAACCGGTTGGCAGCCGCGCCGCGGTGCCTGCGACCCCCTTGAGCTTTTAATTTAACCACTGTCAGGAGAACGCCCACTCCCTAATGGACTGCGATTTTTGGCACGATAGTTGATACATGAGTCTTTCGGATGAAATCCGTAGGAACTTCTACTGGCAAAGTCAATTTACAATTAGTGGTTAATATTGTCGACTTTGAAATGTTGCGTAATCGTTGAGGGGCTCCCTACGAAGGTAGTCCTCCTTCTCGCCAGATGCGAGAAGGAAACACGGGTAATGGCATAGGGTCAACAGCAGCCGTGTGTTCGTCCTGCCACTCGAGCAAAACACTTGGTAATTTATGCTCGCGCAGGGAAACATAATTAAAACTTGTCACCGGGGAACTGTAAGCTGAAATCGCCAGCATCTGTTTCTCCAGGAAAGCGGATCGCGAAGGGTACACTTGAGAAATTGTTCCCTGCCACTTGACGCGCCGAGAGTTAGCATAATTTCTGGGCCAACCACCTGCGGAAAATTTGATACGTGATACGATAATGAACCTCATACTCTACCCTTGGAAATTAATGTTTATGGCGGGATTCAAGAGCCGTGGCTCGTTCCACAAAGCCGAGGAGCCTTGACTCTCGTCTAAACGTACCTATACATTCACCGGCACACGTATGCATTGTACACATGCAGATCGGTGGTATGGACGGTGAAGTCGAAAATTCCGCGCACGATTTGTTAAGGGCTAAGGGGTCTTGGCACCCTGTACGTCGTTCCGCACGTCGTTCCGCAGCTGCAGCCAGCAGTGAACTTACCTTGATATGCAGAGTGCGGATGCCAATAAACTTGCGGCACGTAGAAATGACTAGGACCCACCGACGAAACGCAACTCTGCTAACTGCGCGCCGCGGCCACGAAATACGGCCAGATTTAAGCGGCCCACTACCCTCTTACTCCTTACCAACCTGCCTCACTGCCTTGCCTCCGGATAATTAACCTGTCTAATATCCGACGACGCGCTAATTGCCGTACTCGCGCCACTTCAACTGGGGAAATAAGAAATTTTCGATCCTGCTGCGTCTAAAAGTGCTTCCTCAACAAAATTGCCATTTTTATTTGACGCTGATCGGTAATATTAACGCGTTTACTCATAACTTATTATCAATTGCCTCTTCAGCCTTGAAACTTGTTCCGTCTTAAGCGGACTTAAACTTCTTAAGGAGTGAATAATCTGTCGGTCGCTCGTCGTTTAACAATTTCGACAGTATCTATATTTCAAAGAACGGTTTTATAAATTCTAATTAGGATAAACAACATTTTAAAGTGTATTGAATAGTCGTGCGCTTTTGATGTGGTATCCAACTGTAGGATACCACAGGATTCCGAGTCACGCATGGGACATTTAATGATAGCCGCGGTTGATGGATAATTAATTAGCATAACGTCACATTATAGCGACGCGACGTGACGGTAGGCGCACCTATCGCATCGTTGATTGTCAGGTGAGCCGTCAATTTGGTGCCTCAGCTTCCGTTCGTTATAGGTGAGCGCTATCACGCTGGTCACGTTTGCTCTCTTGTTCTCTTTGTTTCGATCACGAAATGAGAAAACACTCGGTCGCCTTACGGTTGGTTCCCTTCTTCTATTTCAATCGCTTTATGCCCTGTTTGTGCTCATTTAACTCGCTCCTGCACTCGTCTGGTATTCTCGATGCTCTCCAGTTAACTCTCTGATTGTTCGCTAGCTTTGCTACCGGAACAGAAATGGCTAATCGCTTTAGAACTAGATTTCCGTGTTACTAAATATTTGGAGTGTGTATCTTTACTTCCCGAAGAACGTTCTAGTGCACTCGATTCTGAGTTTTGTACAAATTTGTAAAAGTTTCGTTCGTAAAGGGGATTGGGTGAAACACGGCTCTTAAAGAGCACCTGAGTGTTAACGCAATATTTGAATTTTATTTAAAGCATTCATCAGAAACCCCGTTGCACTGAAATGTTTTTAAGTCGGTCTAATTAATTAGTCAAACTGCACTTCACAGCCTTTCTTGTTGCAGTAAAACCCATAGCGGTTGCCAAGTAATTTCTTCCAGTAATTAAACCGTATAAAGTACAGACGTAACGCGAACAAAAAGAATGCATATCAAAGTGAGTCTAACGGAGACCGTCAAAGTGCAGAGTTCCATGTGCTTCGCTCCAAACGGAGTACATACATAGTTTCGTTAATACGGTAGGTGGATTACGAAGGAAAGACACGTATATAGCAACACGCGCTTAACAAGTCCTTCGCTCGCCCTCATTACGAAATTATGAGATAGCCCAGTTTCGCCAAGCAAAAACGTTCCTTCATTTCCTTCCGCATTTTTGGAAGAAAAAATATTTCTTTACGGTCCTACTCACCTCCGGAGCTTTCTTTTTCAGGGTTTAAAAATTCCCAAGCTCTCGTATAAGCTTAATTTCTCTGGACGAGCGGCTCTTCTTTCTGCTTTCTTTGCAATTTCTTGATAATTTCTTCATAATTTCTTGATCATTTCTTGACAATTTCTTGGCTCGCAAAACTTTGAGTTCCCCGATGTTTGGTCGGCACAGCCGGCTTTGAAAGTTCTCTCGTAAGGTTGGGAATTTGTCACCGCGATTAATGCGACGAAATAAATCAAATGGTAATCTCTCGATGGCTTTCGATTACTCGCGAGGGTTGTCGGCTTTAACTTAAGCTGCAATATTATGATTTAATCTGATGGGGGGGATTTTGCGATAGTGACTCCTGATTGCGGATTAAAGGATCGGGTTTATGAATCAAGTAAAACATCCTCGAGGTTCATCCTTTTTAAGATTTCCTTTTTTCTACTCGAGATCAGTGAAATTAAGTACCGTAAGATGGAGGCTTAATTAACTGTTACGAGAAAAATATGCCCAGCTAATTACAGGATTAAATTTTATATCCACGATTGCGAGCTTTTTATGAGTACTCGAGGAGTGATTTTTTGGTCGAATCAAAAGTAAGCGTGATCTACTCGCTAAGTATGCTGCCAGTATTTTATTGGCACCATAAATTATTCCAGTGTTCATGAGCGGCGCGTAAAACGGTCAGTCGCAGGGAAAATCAATTGGCAGTTTCGATAATCTGCCGGGAAAATTTCTTCGCGGCCAATTAGCCGCGCGCTGCACCCCGACGAAACTCGTTTGTTAATTATCGTCGGATTGGATGGTGCACGATGCAGTTACCCGTAAATGCCGCACGCTCACCAGTAGGCTCGAACGAAACGACATCGTGCTAAACCCATCGCCATTTTGCAATATTTCAATTACTGTCATCTGAAAAATCCCTTTTTCATGAAAATTCAATCTTGCGACCCGATTCGTTTAAACACATTTTTTTTTTAATTTCGAAACATTTCTGCAATTGTTCAATCATTTCACCCTTTTAATACCTTTAACAATTTTTATGGATTTCGTGCTGCCGATGAGTTGTTCCTTTCGTTTAATTAATTCTATTGTTTTCGTCGAGCTAACTATTAACAATCGTATTCGAGGAATAAAGAGTTTAGAACAGATTGAGACTGGCACTTGGTAGTCTGGCTCTATGAAAGACATTCACATTAGCGGAAGAAATTAAGGAAGGCGGAACGCGGAGCGGAAGGAGAAGCGGATAATATTCGGGGCATGATGCCCCGACAATTACACAATAAATCAAACAGTTATGACTGCTCGCAACGCGCGGCAATTGCAGGCCAACCAGTGATAGACTACACCGACTGTACGTATACTGAAATAGTCGGCCTTCCGCGGCTGGCGCGGTGTGGCCTTCTCCAGGGACGTGCATCGCGTCCTACCCAGTAATTGAAACGTGTCTCCACGGCATTATTTATTGCCGGTCATAAATTGAATTTACCTATCTATGCACCTTGTATCGGAATCCGATTTATTACACTCGTAAACGCGACCCCTCTAAACCTCCCTGTTGTCGCCATCCTTCGCGAGACCTTTTCTTGGTTTTCCAGTGCGACCTTAGTAGTTCATTCGTTTGATTGTATTTAACTATCTGCTAAATTCATGATTCAAGTGGGTGGTTAATGAATTCGGCTTAATTACCATAGTGCGGTTATAAATGATAGCAAAATGGATAATTAATCGTGACTACCGTGGGGATTCTCATCGATGGGGCCATCAGTGTATTTCTAATTATTATCCAAAACAATTCAAGTAATTAATTCTTTTTACTCCGATGAAACACCGGCATGACATATATTCAATATTAATTAGATAGGAATACATCAGTCTCGCAATAGTAATATGGACCATTCGCAAAGGATTGGTGAAATTTAGACAGTGCTGCGACCTACCAATATTTATCTAGTATCCCTGGTCTAATGAATTCCCCACAATCACGAGCAATTGCCACGAGAAATGATCCACGTCGTTAATTGCCCATTACATACACGGTACTTGGAGAAAAAGCTTATCTGCATTGCATAGACCTTGATAAGCTTGGTTGGAACTGTTGGTTTTATTTCAACTTTTCCTATTTCCATCCTTGGAAAGCAGTGAGCTTTTTTATCTCGCAGTTTACGGTGTTCTCGAGCGTTTACGATGCGCCGATAGAGAAGAATTTTACTACCTCTATATTTTTTCGCCGATTATAAATATTCGATACTGCAACCAAAAAATTGATTGCTCTCTCGCCTAAATCAAGGTATCTGATGAAAACGTTGAAGAATTTTCCTTGGACAGGACTCGGAAGATGGATCGATGCGCAAAGTTGGAAGACAGTGAGATAAAAATATCTGCCGTCTGAGCTGGTGTTAGGGTGTTCTATTCGTTTCTCGGATTTGCCTCACGGTTTCATTTTCTTCTCGCTTTTGCGCATGCGGTGGATATATCACTCGCGGAAGCGGTTTCACGTGGAATTGAACCCCGACGAGCGCTGCATTGCCCAGAGTCTAGATGCGTTTCTTTCTTGATATCCTGTACAAATACACTCACCATTTTTCTACTTGTATTTTTCTTCTATTCATGTAGCATTTTGAAAATATTTTAAGTTACTAATCTAATTTTGCATCATCTTTCTTAAAGTCAGGGAATTACACCGGTGGTACACGCTGTTTGGTTTGATCGTTCATTGAGATCCTTGAAAGCAGCTTCGAGTCGGGATTTGTGATTCGGAGAGTGTGTTGCTTATTTATCTAGAAAAGTCAGTGCGACTTGAGTCGGCTGGTGTGAAAGTGTCTCGAGACAGGCACTCGTTTCTTCAACATACGTAGAGTCGCATAGAGTCGCAGAGGGTCTGAATTGTCGTAGATTTTCTATGGGGACGCGGGCCATCGAGAAAATTCGCTTGGGGAACCTGTTTATATTCGTGGTTGCGGGAACCACACCGAGAGGAAAAATCGTGGAACTTTATCTCGTTGGTTGCGGACCGCAACGAGCACCCTGAATCATGTGGTTTTCCTCCAACGTTCCTTTTTATCGCCACCCTCTCGTTTTCTCTTTGCTCCATTGTATTTCCTACTTTTCCTCCGCTTTCGATGACGTGCAAAACCAAGGCGAAGGAAGGGTCTGATTGCCTTGTTATATTTTATTTTTAAAATTAGATTTTTTTTATTCAAATGGTCTAAGGATAAAGCATTGATTTGTGAAATTCAAATTATGATCTCTTTCGAAGGACCCAGCGCGGGTCTTCTGTTTACACGATAATTTTATTATCTGGAGTGCCAAATCAGTAGTTCGTCCGGCACCCAACCTGTTACGTCGCTCGACGCGGCGCGGCGCGACGTGGGCGTGGTAGCGTGCAAATGAGTCCAGTGTTCAGTGTTTAATAGCGAAAGAGTGTGGTGTGGCCCCTTCAAACTCACCTCTACAGTTTCTCTACACCTTTCCTTTTCGGTATGCATCATCATTATCACTTTTTTGCCGGTGGTTTTATCTTTGACGCGAGCACATCCTTTTGGGTGGTCTTTTTGGCGGTCTTTTTGGCGGTCTTTTTGGCTCAAGAGCGAGCACTGGCGAACCGTGTATCATCGTTCTTTTGCGGTTCTTGTGTTTCCGCTGTCGTTAAGCGCCTTTCACCGAGCCCCTTTTTCCTCGTGGTTTTTCCTCCGTACTCTGCCTGATCCTGAGCGCCTTACTTCGCTACCCTCGATGGATTTCTCTCGTGCACCGCCCTTTTTCCGTGTTTATCTTCCGTCGCGTGTCTACATATTCCCTGCGTAAGTAGTCTGAGAGCTGACGCAATAAAATTGGATGCTGCGCGCATCGCGAATTGCGAATCCCGAAGGTTTCCATGCCGTTTGGAACAATAGCTACGGGCGGAATTTTATTCGATACAATGGAGTTTTATATTTACCAATTTAGTTAAAGTAATTACCGCTCGATATGGCACAATTAATCTGTCATTTTTAATTGGATTTCGATTCGAGTTCGATTTTTTATTAGCGATTTATACGACTCTAATGTATTATATTGTAACAAAGCGCAGGATTTTGTCGCAAATTGCAATTATACATGGATATGTATAATGAATCTATCGAGATCTATCTTGATAAATGAAGTTTTTTATTATACAATTAACTACGTCAAATTCAGACTCCTCTGATCTTTTTACGGATTTATTGTGTTCTGTGTAATATTTCAAGTATAGTTGAGCAAATTTTAGACACTCTGACACTGACCTATTTTTCAAGCGAGCCTTTTTATCTATGTTCCAGGTAAGTGTCCTGGCAGGAGTCCAGCTTCACAGGTGGCCATCCCCAAGAAGGATTTATGGAATTTGACACGCCGGGCGGTTTGGCGCTTTAACGCGAGTCAGAGAGTGGGTAGGGGGTGGCACGGCGCTTCGGGTAAGTGTTAAGCGAAATCCAACGGAGGCTTATCGATGCCGCTGCATATCGCGATCTCTGGATGCATGGCCGATAATGCATCACCATTAAACCGTACGAGAGTGAGTTATTACGGGCATCAGGCACAGCTGGGAAAAATTCGTCGAGGTTCGCGAGAGCCCAGTTTCGCAATCGTGCGCCGCTGGTTCCTAAACCGCTGCCGGTTATTTATAAAAATTTATCGCTCTATCCGAGTTGCACGCCGCACCCCGATTAATTTCGCCTCCTTATTTATTTTTCCTCTACATTATGCTGTATTTATTGTCGGTCAGGGTAGTTTATTATCTCGCGCACTTTATCCACCAACTTCGACACCGTGGTCCAAGAGAACTTTGTCCTTATGAGTTGATTTATTGCTTCGTCTCATGTTTCTTCAACTTCCTTTGCTAACGTAAGCGCCTTGGTATTTTTGGGCTCTGCAGCAATAATGATTTACGATGCGATTGGCATTTACCACTCGAATTACCGAATGCCTTAGAAAATAATTCGTACGAGTGGGAAAATTTAATCGGCTTAATTGCCGATGGAATTAGAGACACCTTAATCGTCGGTACTTCCAGTGTTAAAAACAATTGCTAGCTAAGTACATAAGACAGCTCCAGTGAGCGAGCTTGGTATTACGGTATTTTCAGTATTCAGTTACTGTAAACAATTACGCATGAGACCATAATTGCACAATTAATTCTTTGCGGTCTTGAGTCGAGGTGAATTCGGGACTGCTTCTGACATATTCATTAATACTTGCATTCCTACAACGATTAAATCTTTATTACAAAATGTTTTTAATATTAATGCCTTAAATACATTTGTTTACACGCAACTCTGATATATTGATTGCCTGCCGGTGCACTTAAAATACTACGTTTTATATTGTGGCACATCCCTTAAATTCAATAATTACGTAAGCGACATGAATTACGGAAAAGGATCTCGGCGCGTCTTTCTCGTTCCGTGCGAGCCAGCAAATCTAATTTCTGAAAAATTAAAAAAATCCATTCGATGTTTCATTGAGGTCTGTAAGTTGGTTAATGAAGTATCATGGTTAACGTGCTCGGTAGAGGGGAATGATTACGGGCTAGGCGGAAGTAGCGGTCTCATAACTGCACCTGAATAAAAAAAAAGTAGCGTGGCGACGCGAGTGGATTCGCTCGGGATCGCGTCAGACTCTTCTGTAAAAAGAGAAAGAAAAAGAGTGGGAATGAGAAGGATGAGGCTCCTAATTTTGCTTTCTTTCCAGTATCGTATCGAATCTGTCATGTTCGACGGTATGAAGAAAAATTGTCGTGTGCGAAATAATAGCATATATCAATGTAAAATGGTGTTGATGCTATTGTTTCTCGAATTCGATAGGTTTCTCCAGAGGCTTAAAATAATAGTAATTTTAAATTATACAAAGTTGGAACGATGAAAGATAAAGTACCTCATAAAATAATTGATAAACCAGATCGTAAGGAAAGATAGAAGTTTCAAACTGTTGTTGTGATATTAAAACAATTTGAAGCACCACTTGCAAGTTTACAACTAAATTACCTTGTTTAAATTCTCAATCTAATCGAGTAACCGGTTTAATTTTGCTCTAGTTTCAAAGATGCGGCTTACTGCTTCCAAGCAATTAAAATTCAATGCAGGTTCATTGAATTCGCAAAATTCATTCTTGACAGCTATGTATATTTTATTCAAGCTTGCAGATAATCGCGACAAAATCTGCATTTGTGTAGTCCACCTGCAAAATTTATGGTCGAATGTTCACTTTATCCTGGCCGTGCGTACTATCATTATGCTTTTCAGTATTTTTCGATTCTGCGAGTTGTATTTATCTATTCGAATAGTGGTAAGCGCGTTCGCAGCGGTGCAATTACAACCTGTTCCACGGGGGCTGCGTTTCGAGTACTCACCACGAGTTCAAAGAGCGATTAATTATTCGGAGTACATCATTACTGAGACTTTTTGCTCGTACCTTTTCCTTTTCAGTTCCAGGCGCCAGGGTAACATTAATAGTTCCCATAGAAACTTAGAACCTGGAATTAATTCGAATATTAATCAAGAGCCGTTTTGCGTGTTGTATACTTGCAACTGTATCTTGTTGGTCTTCCCCACTGGATAAATAATCGCCACATACTCTCTACATACTCGCTACATCAATTATCGCTAAGTGATCTAAACGTAGAACGTAATCATAAAGAACACAACACCCTTTCGCATTTTTTGTCAAATGGAAAAATTTCAGTGGAAAAGAGACAGGATCAAAAATGACAAAAATGAGATGAGCCGCCGAGTCTTTTTTATTCCGTGACCATCACGCGGGGAACGGGACTCGGGGTCTAGCTGTAAATCTGTCCTCACGGTGAACCTAGGTATCCTTTTCATATTTAGCCCACGCACCGCGACATAAATATCGGTCCGGCATGACCGAGCGACAGGATCCGCGATATTGCTGGTAGAACGAATGCGGCGAACGCGTGACCTGAGTCAGGAATCGCTCCAAATGACGTCACTTCCCATCACCCTGGTCATTTGCCATCCATCTTCGCGTTGGCACTGCGTACGTGCGCGAGGGCATCGCAATGATGACAGGAGAAAAGAGGAACCTCTTCTCTTTTGCAACGTGCCATCTCGCTCGAATGGATTGTCCCTCTTTACCGCGTCATTAAACCTTCCCATTTGGCAGCCTCTCAAATACCGCTCCTAGCTGCGAACTTGAACATTTACTCTTTTACTATTGCAAAGGATAGGTGGATTGAAGTGGTATGTTATTAAAAGATTGCAGTAATAATAATGCTTAGATTTAATTCAAGATTATCCGAAGGGCTTTCGAAGTAGGTCGGAGGGTTATCGGGGGTTTTCAGATTTCTGGAGCGACTCATAATAAGAGGGTTGTATTTGCGGGAACTAATTATAATTAGAGGGTTTCTTACGTAGGGTGATAACAGAAAGTTTTAATATACGGGCATCAACTATGCTCGCGTGCAAGAAAAATAGGTATATCTTATTAATATTGATTGCACGCAACGCTACCGAGGGCAAAGTAACGATGACACCTTTCCGTGGCAGTTATTAACCAAAGCCCATTAATATTTTAACGACCGCGTCAAGAAGAAGCATAGCAAACTCAGAAATAATTTCCTCGTAATTGCTTGTATTTTCTTTCTGATTAAATAGGAGAGGCTTTCGTGCGAAACTGTGTTCCATGGGTGTTCGTATTCGTCCTCCGGAATGACGGTAATAATGTTGTCAAAAAGCAATAATGCTTGGAGAGGGATGCTACTAGACATTATATTAAGACCAGCATTAATAATGCGACCTGCTTTATTACCGCTGTTACCTCATTTGTCATCCGCTTCTGGACAGTGAAGGTATACTTAAAAAGACAACATCTCGCTTTTCGTAAAGTAATTCGCAAAGTAATTCGCGTAATTTACCGTAGCAATAAAGTACTACTTGGCTCGATGATATATCGGATAAGATATGTAAAGCAAAAATTTAATTGACGAAAGAAGATTAAATTTTAATTATATTTCAAGTGTCATTCTCAGGCATTTTCCTGGCAGAAAATGATAAATAAATTAATATGTTTACCGAACGGTTATTGTTTTCTTACTCTATTGTCCGAGTATTGTGCTGTTGAAATTCGTATTTTGGCATTCACTTGCTGGCTGAGTAGTGAGAAAATTAATTACGTGACGAAAGTGCGGTGAATTCATAAATTTGACTTATGATTCCTGTTTCATACTCTGCTGTGACAATATTGCGGTACGTGTGGGGTTACTTGCCACGTATCGATTACCGGGTTTTAGTAGTCCGATTTAATTGCAGATTACCGCCGTTTAATATTTCAGTACTTCGAATATGATATCACGATCAGCAGTTCACCATCATAACTGCTTTTAAAGGAGATCAATTTGTAAGGGGTTCAAAGTTTTAGAATTCAGAGCCCTTCTAAATTGTCTCACGTAGAATCTCGGCACTGCAGTTGAAATGAAAAAAAAGCTACATTCCTAAAAATCAGATTCTGCTCGTGGCAAAACATCGTCGAAACGATGAGAATAATCGAGAAACCACAACAACAGTAAATTTCAGAGCGTTGCTCATACAGGATTTAAATTATTTGTGTCAACAGTAGCGACACTCACGCTACCTGGTTATGTCCATGGAACGTTAATACTGCAGGGTAATATCCAGCGTGATTCGCGCGAAAACGCATTTTTTAATTCACTCGAGGTCGAACAATGCTCGCCAACCGTGCGGACCAGAAACAAGCTCGACAAAGATAAAACAAAAGGATAGTTGGGAGAGAGATGCCGGGGGTGGCAGTCGACAGGGTGGGTTTCGCATAACGCTCCCGAGTGGGATCTTGTGGAGGCAAGCCCAGGTCGGCGAGAAAGGATAACGGAATCCGCGATAGGATACGGTTCAATTATCCCCGTTCCTCTCTTCCGGAGAGCGAGAGAAGAAATAACAATGCGCCGTAACATAAACACACGATAAGCGAGTACCATTGCGAGAACGCAATGAAACTGCAGTGGCCGTCCGCCACTCGCGCTTGCGTACACTTACCTTCTCTCCTCCATCTCTCATTTCTTTCTCTATTCTCAATTTATAATTAGTAACTTGTCAGCTGGTCGATTCTTCTCTGTCTTACCTCGTTTTGCAGTCGGTATTTTGCAGCGTTTTCATAGTTTTCACTGTTTTTTTAGTACTCCCTTGTTAATTCTGCGAGTAATTCTTCTCAATCCTTAATAGTCGTGAGCGTTATTACATCGAGAACAGTGGAATCGATAGTTTTGCCGTGGTTCTGTTGTTCCTTTGACCCGGAGCTTTTCCTACTTCCAACTAGCATCGACTTTATTCCGGTAGCACCTGATACCGACTCTCCCATTTTCCTCCGCAGGTTGATTTTCCCTCGTCGAGTCCGTTACTTTTAGATCGTTACTTTTATGTCTCTCCACCGTGTCTCTTCCCACGAGTGCCTTTTTCCTCTGTTGCTCCTCTGTTGCTCCTACGCTGTTCCTACGCTGTTCCTACGCTGCTCCTACGCTGCTCCTTCGCAGCTCCTCTCCTGCACGCTGATACCCTTTTTGGTGTCCCGTCGCCCTGTCTTTCCGCTCCTTGTCTTTCGCTCGCGTTAATCGCCTTTCGCCTGTGAGATCCTTTCTTCCATGGTTAGCCCTCTACTTAATCCTGAGGGCTTTTCCTCTCGCCTTCTTTTCTTTCTACTTTATTTTTTCCCTCCGCTCGCTAAGCAGGGTCTCCTCCGCGTTCACACGTCCTTGGCTTAGTGGAATAATGCGTCTATCGCAACATTCAATTATCCGTTGAATTAACGACACCGTTCTTCGTCAACGATTATATTATATTGTATTGTATGATATTAATAATCGACCTCAAATTCTTAATCTCTCGTAAACAACCAAGAGGTTTAGTCTACTCTCCAATCATAGGTTTCTTAATTGGTTTGTTTCAATTTTGCCGTTCTTTCGCCGCACAGTCTGGCCTTTGAGTCGTCGTTTCTTTTATTGGTACTTTGCCTTCGGAAAGACGATCTCATATGCGACTCGCCTTTGTACAATACGTATTCGTATGCAGCCGTGTGTTGCTGCCCGGACATCGGGTTCCATTTGTCTTGCATTATTGCTGATATCGGTTTAATATCAATCGGAGGCGAGTCTGCCGGTGTTCGAGAGAGTGGGACAATCCGAGGTAGCGGGTAAGCCAAGGGCGGCTGGCCGAAAGCCAGCCGTGACAGCAAAGCCACCAATGCATTTCTGGGAGATGCTCAAACAACGATTCCGGATTCCCACCGTTAGGATGAGCGTTCGAGTGTTTCGCTGATCGAGACTAATTGCTATTTCGCTTCTCACCTTCGAAGATTGATTTGGTACTCTTGAGTGGCGAAAGTTCAATTTCTCACTCGCTCACAATTGATTTCCCGTGTAGATTTTCCACTTTGCTCGTAGTGATCCTAGAGTACCCTTTTTATACCGACGTTTGTACGTGTCCTGCGCATTTGGAAGATGGAATCTGATTTATGGCAAATTTCTCTTGGATGAGTTCTACTGTTTAATGACGGATCAACTGCAAGAAAATCGATTGTCATAAAGACTTAAAGAGTGGTCATCAATCTTGGGCAGTGATCTGGTCTACCTTCCTCGCTTTCTATGTTGAGCTACGAGTAACATTTGCATCAACTTCCGGTGTTCTGTTCACCCGCGAGATTAACGTCTACGGTGCAAAGGTACCCTTGTTATCGCGCTATCGCGATTCCAAGCCGATAAGGTCCATCGCAAAGTGGCTGAACAAATTGAACGCGAATCTCGCCCATGAATTCACTTGCTGCTCGTCCAAACGATCGCATTAGCTTTCCATTGTGTCTGAATATCGGACAGTGTAGACACTGTAGACTGTAGAGTAATGCGAAAGCTCGTCCACCAAAGCGCGTTCGCGACACAATGCGGATAATGACTGCAAACATCGTACTCGTGAGATAGGACTCTGCAACGAACAGTTTTCGTTTGCATAAGAAGATGATCGTATTATTAACTATACTGCATTTAATTTTTGTTCGTTCAGGTTAGATCGCGACAGGCTAAAGCCAAAAACTCATTTCAACATCATTTAAGCTAGTACTATCTACAAGTTGAATTAATTTTCTGTTTTCGACCAATTAAGTTTATCAATTCGTTCTATCATTTGGCTGGAGTTACCGGTTGAGAGTTCTAAAGTTTCTACCGTACAAAATCCGCCTCTGACCCCGATACATGTACAAATATTCTGCCACCAACCGACTATCCTCAAACACTGCTTAACTCGGCAGTTCATTCTCAAGCGTGCTATACGTTCGAAGTGAAATACTTGGAAGCATCTTCAATTTTTTCCCGAGCGACGCAGCGAAAAATCGAGCATTTCCATCGGCTGATCAGCCACGAGAGAGAGAGAGAGAGAGAGAGAGATCCGCTGAAAGGTGAAAGCCAAACATCGAGGGGAGAGCGAGCGCAAGCAGAATCGCAAGGTTGCGTCGCGGGTAATTTGCCCTGCACTCGGAAATGAACGGGGGGATAATGCGGTGCGCGGTGACGAGCAGGAAGTGAACGAGGGAGCGGGCGAGCCGCTCGGCCCGATTCAAATTAGCCGGAACTAACGAGCAGCTGGAATGTGCTTGCAGAGACAGCGAATGAAAGAGAAAATGAGAGCAAAAAAGAAATGGTGGAAAGAGAGAAGATTGGGACGGTGCAGATGCATCATTTCGGTCGGTGGGCACATTATAAAGAAGGATCACCCGTCGACCTGTTCGCGGCTAACAGCGGCCCCGACTACCGGCCTTATTCTTTAATTGGCCTCGTGGAATATACTTTGACCGATCCTCAGATCTGTCGATCGGCCAGCCAGTTTTAGCGTCATTAACGTCAAGCAACGGCGAGGCGGACCCAAAGGAAAAACACCCTGGGCGAAGATAATCGATCTAGCGAGCGTCATAACAGTGAGCCGTCTGCCGCGCAATATAATACAATGTATATTTTGATGCAGAAGCTCGGTACATGTTATGAATGCACAGATACGGTGAGAAGAGTCGATTTTTTTAGTGATCAAAATTTAGAATTCAGTGGAATTATTATCTAAATTGCACTGTTGGGGATTTCCAAGTGTGGAAGGAACTGACAGTTAGTTTCATCCTGCAATTGGATTAAATAATAACTCTACATGAAACTGGGTCGACTCAGGTGGAAAGGAAATGGAGATCGATATGAAAAATTAATCAAACTAAAGGATGGTATTTCCATAGTCTCGCTAGAGCTATTGCCCTGATGATTTATTACGCTTCTAGCCGGATTTGGTTACTCTCGCCTGATATTGACACGTTCCCTTGGATTTCAGTTTTCATCCAGGAGTATTCTTCGTAACGAAAGTAATGGGGCTCGAATGGGGCTCGAATGGGGCTCGAATGGGGCTCCAAATCGGTTTTCCAATGATATTTTTGGCCAACTGGGCACCACTGATTAAGATATCGATTGTCCAGCTGTTCGTTTATTCGAGATTCGCGGTTTGGATGAACTGTTACCTTCAACAATATTGCCGAACGGTTTTCGAAATTTTCTATCGTTCGCCGCGAACTCGCAAACAGTGGCATCCAACAGGGAGAGATATTTTGTTACGCGGATTGATTAAAACACCCATGACGAAATTGGGCTATTTGCGCGATGCCAGCTGTTTATTTACTTTTCCCGTTTTAATTCCAGCCGCCACTTCGCGCTGCGCCGCACCGTAACGAAAGCAGCTGAACGTGGCTAAAAGTGGCAGCTTTGCCAATGCTTGGTGTGGCCGGAATTCATATATACCGCCGCAATAATTTGATCGCTCGGATTAGACTAAAGATTAAACGGGGTTCTATGTAACGTATGTACAGTGATCAAAAGGCAGAAAATGGCCAACAGAATGCATGGAAGATAGAGGAGGCATCGGAGAGGCAAACATCAGAGAATTGAGTCGCATGGAATTCGGTTCGATCGAATCCGAGGGAGTCCAGGCCCGTTTCCGATGGAGACGCTGCAGCGCACTGGGAAGGTCTCGCGGCGCGGATGGGCTCAGACAACCATCCATTCGGTGGCATCTCATACCATCAGCATCCAACCAACCCATTTCCCATTCCTCGAGGAGCGTGCTGTACATTTCCCAGACGTGCTCCCTCCGTTCTGCAGTCAAATGCCAATATGCGCCACTTATCCTCGAACTAAAGCTTCTGCCGGTCTACGACGCCTCTCCTCGAAAGCTTTTAAACCATTATGGAGAATGATGCATCGGTGACTATCGTGCGATTCGCTCGTGCGTACCTACCTACCTACATACATGTATATTCTTCGAGCCTTTCTACTTCGACGATGCCCTGGTTCTCTGTTTATAGAGATGGATACGTTGCTCCGCAGGTGAAATTGACTCTCCAATATGTATAGGACTGTTCCTCGATCGTGGTTTGTGGACCCATTACGTTTTAGGAACAGTCAGACGTACTGCTAGTGATATTTGACTGGAGTTTTATGGTGTTCGGTGCCTAGTTCCGGTAGAGTCTGGTAGACTTTCGCGAAACGTACAAGTCGATCTGCTATCCATTTCGATATTCAATTTCGGAAGTTTAGTACGGTACCGTTAGTAACTTGAAACTCACTCTACTTTGTTTTGCTTTCAGTAAAACAGTTTATTATACATTTAAAGGAGGAATTTGAAGTTTCCGCGAAATTGACGTGCAACAAAATTTCACAGAGCCTTTCGTGGAATCTGATAATTTCCTGTGCAGTTAGTCACTGTGTTTTTTTCGGGCACCCCTTTCATTTGTATGGAAATCGAAGATTTCTGCTTTATATGGATATTAGTGTCTACTTCAAAGCATAAATTCCTATTGTCCTTTAATATGGAACAGCGATATTGAAATTCTGCATTTATATTCCCGTGCATTGAATAGCTTCCGTACTGGCATATAGTGCTGGCATAGTGTTGGCATGGATGCACCGTGTCTCGAGGAATCCTTTTCCGGATATTCGCCATTCATCTTCTCTCCGGACAGTATTTCGGCAGTGTTTATGGAGATGAATGCAGCTTTATGAAAACAAGATCGATTCAACGAAACGGCGAATCGTTTCATCGCTTCCTTTCAAAGGAAGTCCCAATTAGACTGTCCATTGTCACAAGGTTGCCAAGAAATTCTCACTCATTCGTTCACTTAGGAAAAAGTGCTAAAACGGCATTGTCGTTTCCTCTTTTCGCTTAATTTTCGTATACATACATATCGCGCATCCTTCGTGGCATGGCAAATTCAGACCTTTGGAGTTGATAAAAAAAGTTCGTAACTCGAAAGGTGCGTCTAACCATCAGTGGACATTGGTTAATTGAACAGGGGGTGTTTCCGCAACATTATTGTTTTAGTACAAGGTACCAGGGTGCGGTCAGTGCCAACAAAACGACGCCCAGGTGAAACCGGTTTACTTTGCGGTTACACATTAACTTCCTTCTCGATAAATCAATCGGAGAGTTCTGTCTCATTGTAACCGGGTTACGAGTTGTGCGTGCACGCAACATGATTTAGATGGCAAAGTGGTACCATGCCGTACACAGTGGATGAGTCGACAAATTTTTTCTTCCCAAAAGGAACGAAGAATGAAAAGTCTCAAAGACAAGTTTATTGCGCTTAAGCAAAATTGGGTAGACGTAATTCATTACAAATAGATGTAAAGGAAGCGTCGTTTCGAAGGATAATTACTTCCGGACAGTTTTCCCGATAACGAGTCAATAGCGGTATACTTCCGAGGCGAAATTGAAGATTTATTTGTTGGGCGGAATGTAAAAGGAGCCTAAAGTGGTGTGCCGTCACCGGAAATCAAGTGGAAAGTGGAAATCGAACGACGGGGATCAGACAATTTCCTTTGGCGTTGAAGTAACCCCGATGAAACTTCCCGTCGCGAGTTTGCTTTAAGAACGAGTTGTCTCTCGGCTTTATACTTAAATACAATACGGAACTTACAGCCAACTCTCGGGGATAAGGTAGCCCCTCAGGGGTTGGTTCTTCTTTTATTCCCGCCGCATGGGATCTCTAACGAATCCGTAATTTTGGTAAACTTTGCTTCGCCGCTTGTCAGACATGCGGCGAGAACGTGCAACTTTCGAAACTTGTTTCGACCGCAAATATTACCGTCACCAATAAGTTTGCCGAGGAAACACGTTTTTAAATCGAATTTCTTCGGTTCGAAATATTTCCCACCATGTTTTTTTACTTTCAAAGTGAGACTTGTGTCACACCGTTTCTTTATTCTCACAAGACAATGAATAATAATTATTTCCTGAATTTTATTCATTGGTCCAATACAATAATCAGGGCTGAAATTCTTCGTTGAATCAGTGACACTTTTGGCAAGTGACAAGAAACGTCATTGATCAAAAAGCATTGAAAACGGTGACAATTGGGGCAAACAGTATTACGGAGGATGGACTTCCAAAAGGAAACGTATCAATACGGAGGAATCTATGTCCACAGCCAGTTGTAAAAATATTGCTGTCGCAAAAATCGTGGTGATTGGCCTGTAAGCCTATTAATTGGTCAGCATTGTCTCTCCGCTTGTTATTGCCATTTTTCTCGCAATTGCTTCTCGCACAATAGCCCGATGAAACGGTTGAATGGCAAGCTCGGCCGCGCTCGAATGAGATCCCGAGCTATCGTGCAATCCACATTTCTCTCGGCCTGGGCCCGTTCCTCTCATAGAAATCCAGGACACGTATCGGCCACGTATCCAGCCGGAATAATCGAGCGAACGATTCCGTTCGGAGCCGATCGCAGCAGAAGGTCTCCCCAGTTCGCCAGCGAAACATGATTTCGAGCTGGGCAACAGTTTGTCATCGAATCTACCACCCTTCTCTCCCTTCGCTCGACGAGTGCCTCCTCCAGCCAATAAAGCTTCTTCCGTCCCTGTGGAAATTCTTCTGCACTCGCCACCCCTTTTTAATTTCTTCTTCTTCTTCCTCCTCTTGTCTTAAGGCCATGACCTCTTTCCAGACGGAAAATTCGCTAGGCTCCTTTAGAATCGGTGGCAGTACTAAAATTGTACTAATAATAATTGAATCATTTTCAATGATTACCCTATTGGTTAGTGAGTGAACGATAATTCCACTTGTTCTATTCCGCCCAAGTCTCGCAATCAGTGGCAAGGATAAAGATTGGAGAAAATCAATCGTTGTTGGAATAGGTATCGGGTTCCAACTCGGTGATTCGTTTTCGAGAAAATCGTAGTTTCCTCGACGACAAGAGATTCCGAGCGATTCCTTACGTTCGAATTAAAGAAACGGTATTACTTGGGTGCGTCCGCCCCTTCGCTGTTTCGCCATGACTCGAGGACCCCTGGGCCTTTGGTATTCCGATTTTTTCACCCGACGAACCTGAATTGCTCTTCGCGAGCCGTCCGCTAGTCTGGAGGACCCTCGGGATGCGCCGCGCCGGCATCCAGACTCTTCAGGACCCTTTGAAGTAGAGATTAAAGGCAGACACGTTCTAAAGCGATAGATTCCAATTTCACGGGACTCGAGAAGCGCGTGCCGCGCCCGGCTTTTCCCACTGCATTATTCGCCGTAGATCCGGCTGTTCGTCAGCGACAATCGCAGCAGTCTTAATCTCGCGGAGGGGATCAAACGATTCCTCTGTGTATGTCCAGAGTAGTATTGAGCTCAGCCAGTGTGCTGTTGATCTTGACTCGTTAACGTGCCGATAAGTAGCTTCTTTCTTCGACTTAACTCGATTTCGACTGTCTTCCAAAGAAGAGTGCAGAGGAGAAAGAGTCGTAGAGAAGATTGTTGGAATAGGCACGCAGACGAGCAGTGCTTTTAACGCTCGTTTTTAACGCTAAAGTGCCAATTTCATCGTGAGTTCGTTAATTTATTGACGGGAGATCGCCGTTATGGAAAATCGAGCCTGCGATTGCGGTATAACGGTAGTTGGATATGGCGATCAAACAGTAACCCGTATGCACTGGGAATGCACACATACCCTTATGGCACTGATAGTAATAGGGGATATATTCAGATTACGATCGCATACTGGTGCAGCCGTGTATCCGCGCTACGAGCAGTTGCATATCTCGCGATAGCTAAGGTATGTATTAAGGAAATGAAGGTTCCTCAGGCTAGTGGTGAAGAATATCATGGGCCGCGCGATCTATAAACAGCGGTGCCGTGATAAATCAGCCCTGGTCGCACCCACGGCTTATCAGTCACGCTATATTCATAATGGCTCCCTCTCGGGTGGTGGTTTCGACAGTGCCGTATTCAATGCAATGCGCTCCTCTGGAAGCATCAACCCTATTGGCAACTCTTAAGTAAATCAAAATCGATCGCAGTGTCCTTACGATTTTGTCATAACGAATCTTGATTGAACGAGAACGACTCATGAAATAATTTCCTGGCTTATTCTCATTAACACAATATAGTTCTTTGCTCGAGCGTTCACTCGTCAGCCCGGATAAGAGAATTGTCATCCTACTGCAGCATTAACGCGATCGCGTTATTGTGCATTCGAAGAGAAGAACAAAGGAGCAATGGCTTCGAAGAAAAGTTCCAGTGAGCCAAAGAATATCACGAGAACCATTCGACGGGTTATAAAATCTTTTGTCGTCGAGTATTCCCTAGCCCATTCCGCAAATAAAACGAGTCTGCCCTACCCGGCACGATGATTGATTTTCTTCGACGTCGAACGATCAATTTTTCACACGCGTCGCGAGCCTCGACTTGTCTCGTGTCCGTGAGTTTTTCGTTGAGGGACGACCATTCATCCGCGTCCTGGGATGCGTTTAAGCGCAGGGACAGAGGAACGCATGCGCGCCGCGTGCATTGTCTTACCCGAGAGTGACCCCGCGAGGTCATAGATTACGGGCTTCCTGGAGTGGTCTCCTGTGGTCTCCGGTATAAATCATCGAGCGTTAGTCGGCATTGGCGAATTTATCGTCCGCGTCCGCGGCACTTAATTTATCAGCGTACATACTAGGAGCGGCGTGTCGCGTTGCGTCGCGGAACCGCGACTGCTCGCGGCATATCCTGCCAAGGACTGAAACTCACTTGGCGGATGCTCTGGTAAATTCGTTTGTCGTTTCACCGAAACCCTGTCGCCCGTGGTCTATTACTCTGAAACCATTAAAACGGACTGTCGAGACACGATGTGTCGTATCTAATCTGACCGCATCAGTTTGCGGAAAACGCGCGAGATTAATTATTCACTCAAGTTGCATTTTGGTAATTGTGTCATTGTGGTCATGCCTACGCGTTACGGTAAACACTACAACCATACCATTCGTACTGTTAGAACGGATCATAGAGTCGTTGCAATAATTTCATAACTTTCGACGAAATCTATCACTGGTTTGTGCTAGTACCGATTAATGCGGTATACGTATGCCTTTACCGCGGTAGGATACTTTTCAAATATTCAAGATTAGATAAATTGCGGGATGCGGTTTTAGTTACGCTAATCGGATTGTACTAGTGCACATCGCATTAGCACGGCGTTATTCGCCGCGTATCGGGCAACTGCGTCGGTATACACTCGGCGTAAACGCAAAAGCCAATCTCGTCAATTTTGCAAATCTGAAACACGATACATTAATAGCTGCGCGATCGGAGTATCGCCAATACGGATTGAACGCGGTCCTCGTTTCTTGCTCACATCGGTAGAATGAGTAAATTATAGCACAGGGCCTTCTGGCCCATCGGTGTAATTACAAATTACATTTCTAATTAGCAATTAAACGGCAACAAAACCTGACTAATTAAGTAAATGCGATTCATGATTAAACGCCCGATGAATTATCTCTGCTTTGACGTTTGCATACTAAATTATCGCGTTGCGCGATCGGCTCTTCTGTTCTACATGGAAAATGTGTATCTTCTAGAGTTCTTGTGTTTTTTCTAGGCGCGAATGATCCTCTTCCCTTCGGAAGTGTAACTTGATGCGATCCAATCCATTTTCAACATTACAATTGAATTCTTAATGGTAATAATTTTCATGTAAATTATTGATTGAAACTTTCTTGAGAGTCTTAGGAAGTTTCTTGTGCGACCACCGCGTTATGTTCTTCGGAATTGCGAGAGCAATTATTAGTAGCGTCCGCAATAAAGTTTCCTTCGATTTAGTTGGCAAGTGGTGCAAACATAGCAGAGCCACTTCGCAAGACTGGTCCACCAAGTTTCGTTGTTCCTTTCATTCCCATCGGTCTTTTACTTTCTGTCTATCGTGGGTCCTTACGTTTCGACCGCTTCTTTCTCCCTAGCCTGCGAGTGTTTCTGGGAGATAAAGAAGCCGGCTTGGTCGGACGAAATCCAGAATTGAAATTCAAAGTTACGACTGCTGAAATCCTCGGAATCCTTTTTCACGTGCGTGCCTTTCTTGCTACGTGGAGTAGAAGTATCTTCCCCTTCTTGGGACAGAGCGTAATCCAAAAGTTGCGTTTCTTCACTGTTGCAGGAAGTCGTAGCGAATAATCGTATCGTACCACTTGTCTCCCCTAATAACTTGATTTCGCCTCAAGTAATACAGATGTAAAAAATCCAGGGACTGAACTCGCCTCTCGGAAACTACATGGAACGGTGTAAGTTTCAAAGAAATTTCTTCGCGCACTCTCGCGGCAAGGCGTAATCACTGTGCAAAGAATACGTATTTCTCGGAAGTAGCTTGACGGCGTTGGCGCTTCCACGTCTCGCGCATTGTGTGGCCACGATGGTGTCAATTAGTTAATGGTACCACCCGTTCGCTCGGTCTAAGCTGACCCTGTCAGGAAATCGAAGCCACCGAGCGTGCTGTGCGAATGCCGAAGAGGATCCATTAAGCATATTGCGCTGTTCGCCGCGTGAAAAATCCAAAAACTGGGCCAGTTTTGCCGCTACTGGATGAATGCAAGTCGCGCGCTCGCACGCGTTGATAAACGCTGACGAATAATCTTACGAATCTTATGGATGATCACTGGCTCGAACCGATGGCAATTGGCCGTGATACTTAAGTTAAAGCCCTTAATCCGGCAGATCTCAGTCGAGACGAGGGTTGGCTTGGCGAGAGATCGCGTCAACTCCTTGCTCTGCCAAATGGATTTCGGAGAATGTTTAACCCGTAGTCTGGCATCGAGCCCTGCCGACACTTTTTCTCTGCTTTGTCCACTGACTTTTAATTGCTGCGACTACGGTCCTAACAATTTTGAACTGAAGATTTTTTCGTCGAGTACTATTTTGACTTGAAACATTTTAATTGATTTAACGGATGATGTATGGAATGTTTGAGTAACTACGGAAGTTGGGTTCATAATCTCATAGTCACAAGTAGTCCAACACTTTGATTACTCGGCCCTTTGGATTTAGATCGGGCCGCTAGATCTAGCGACAGTTCCAGTGATTATTCGCGATAACAGTGCTCCTCCAGTTTTATCGGTGCTCTCATCTATTTCGGTTCGAAAGCCATTTGGTATTCGACAGCAAAATCTCTCTCACTCCTTGGGAGTATTAATTAAATGCTTCAGCTGGTGCTGTCTCGAAGATCCCATTCGACCGAATTCGAGGTTCCTTATGCGCCGCGGTACTCTGGGATTTCACGAGCGAGACATTTGTTTTGCGCCCTACTGTCGAGAACTAAGGAAAGCCGAAGGGAAAGGAGAAATTTCGCGGCTTGAGAGTCCTAAACTTGGAGGGATGCTCGATTAATCAAGGGGATGCGCCAGGGAAGAATTTGCGATGAGAGGAGAAGAGCTCTTTGCCCTCGGAGTGATTAGACCTGGGAATCTCGTGGAAGGAGTGATTCGAGATTTATCGTTATCCCTGGATATTTCTCTCTACTAGGGTCCTCGAGCCTCTTGATCCTCTGTTGATAATAATTGATCTTCCGGAATCATTTACTTTCAACGATGCCACAAAATTCCTCTAGATTTTCGTCGCAAACCAGACAATTCCGAATTGGGTTTTTTTATGCTTCGATCAATTTCCCAATAAAATTCACCGAGGACGTACATTTCTATTAGGAAAGTCAAGGGTGCGTCAATGCAATCGTGTTATTCGAGACAATCAACAGTTTAGCAAGCTGACTCGAGACATTACTGCTGATTTATATTTCATTACGAGAGGGATTATCTGCTGGAGAAATACGAGTTCATTAATCGCTTTGAATTACACCCTAAATAATCGCTCCATATGCTGTTACATGACGCTCCACCGGTGCGGTGCGATGCGGTGCAGCGAGCGAGTGGTAGAATCGCGCTGCTAATTTACATCGAGTCAGAATTGCTCTCCCAGCGTAGCGGAGTTCGCGACATTAAAGTCGCGTGTATAATACGCAGCCGAGGAGGTAAAGTGCGCGATTTCAATCCTCCCAAACGAGGATTCATAACGTTGCAATGCGCCGCGCACTTTCGGATTTACGCTCGGTTGCCGTGAAAGAGAGAGGGGCGGGAAGCGAGCGAGATGGGAGGATTCCTTTGCCTCCTGTAAATGACGAGATTATGACTGCTTGCGAGATAAGACCACTGTGGGCAAATAAAGCTGCTTGGCTGTATACATTATGGGATCCTGGGAAGTTTGTCGTACCGTGGAATCTTTCGCTTCGTGTGAACCAAGAAAAGACAGTTGCTGGCATGTTGGCTTTTTAATAATATTGCCATTGTGCAAGTGAGTGTATCACTTTGCCGCCTCTTTATTCTTAACGGCTGTTAGATCGTTCGAAGAATGATGCTTCAAATCGGAACGTTACGTACAATTATTTATTTATGATTTAATCGTGCTCCGAACTTGGAAGACTTAAATTGAGTTTTTCGAATAACCCATGCAAACAATGGTAATCATAATCTACGTCCTACGAGGTACAAAACTTTTGTTCTTAAAGTTCTAACAAGTGGAAATAAGATGCTTGGCAATTAGTAAGAGAGTAGAGATCCATATCGGATTCACAGTAGCGCGTGGAGCTTCCGTTGAATATGAGCTCAATTTTCACCGACTCGCAATTTCGATAAACTCCTTTATTGGAAAATGGAAAGAAGATCCTCGGGGGACGTTCTAGCAGAGCCATAAATAATCCGACTGAAAATGAACGTTACTGGTTACACACGTTCTTCCAACACCAGAACGTAACTCACCTCACGTGGCCCCCGTAAAAAGCTAAAGGTTCCTCGTACATCACGGCCTGTCTATGCGTAACCGAGAGTGCGTGGACCTCACTGTCCTGTGCAGTCGAATCGATATCTTGCTTTCAGTTTTGCGATCATTTTTAACCCATACCTCGAATCGTTAACAAGTTTCTATCATTTATTTCTGCCACTTTATAATGCGAGCTTCACCCGGTTCGTTCGAAACGCACGATTAAGGTACGACTGGCAAACACAAGAATATTTATGCCGAGTTGAATTTTATTGCAGCTCGTTTGCTCTTACCCTCGGGCAATTCATGAATAACCAGAACATGTTAATCCCCATACAGTCATCTCGACTTCTCGTTCTTTTGCACTGGGAACACATTCCTGAAATTATCGGATTCTTCCAGCAACTGACCCCGTGGTTTTTGCCAGGTGCACTTTATGATGTAATACGAGGAAGTTCGCGGAACGATGTAAAACACCTTGGAGTGGTATTGGGAGGTAGTAAAAACCCTCTCGTATCTGGCAGAAGACAGCGTACGCAAAGTTACTTATTTACCAATTGGAAACGAGTGACACGGCTCCTGTCAACGAAGTACACTATAATTCTCCCACTTGTTATCGAGGCAAGGCAAGATAGTGTCGGCACGGTAAGCTGTCTCTTTCGACGAACGCAAGGACTTGTGCGAGAACGGTGGCTCAACTTGCCCAATGACGATCGACGAAAAGTTTCGAGGATGGCGAGTCCGTCTCGTGGCTCATTAAAAATTCCCCGCGAGTCCCTTTTATCGAAGAAAGGACATTCTCGAGTCTAATGAGAACCAGCCTCTTGTGCACCCTACAAATTGGGCGGCTCGCACAATATTTTTATAACGGTTTCGGTCGAGGCATCTTGAGGTGGCTAATAGGCTATTGTCGGACGTAAGGTGGATATTCATTGCCGGTTGAAAGGAGGATCTTGGAGAAAGGACGAGACGTCCTTCGAAATTAGCTGAATGTGCTGCAACGAATCAGGAAAAAACTTTTCGCGACTCGTTGTCATTCAAATTCCTCTTTTTTGTCGCGGTGGCTTTGTTACTGCGGACTATCGAGATTCTTGAGGTTTTACACAATATTTCATGCCTTAGTAGTATAAGTTCTCTTGAATCCTCAATATTTCTTCTTTTTATTCAATTTTGCAAGTTTGAATCTCATTGCGCGTGATTGTGAGGAGTCTGTTTGAAGCGCTATACTACGTTCAATGTATAATGTATAATGAGTGTCGGTGAATCGTTTGTGTAATGTATAGTGGAAAATTTGCTTTATAGGGATTTGACGAAACTTTTCTAAATGAAACCACTTTTTATCGTCGTAATTTAAAATTTGATTCTTTCGCCATCCATAGAGTGAGTCTCTAAAGTTGAGCCACTTTCCAAAGTAATCGACGTTCGACTCAATAATCTCCTAAAATTGTTAATTTAACCTTCTCGGATCCCCTTAAAATACTCATTTTCAGGGCCAAGCGGCCCGTCGATATAATTAAACGACTTGGCTTGAGCTGTAGCTAAAGGAACGTATCGTAAAACTCGGGGAGAAACTTGCTCCCTAAGCCAGTTTCGAGCTCTCACTCGCAAAAAGTTGGCAGTGGCGAAATTTCAATTAGGCTGCGGCCCGGAAGACGTCACCGCGCGTGATGCACAGTGGAAATTTAAGAGGGCAAGCGTAAAACTTAAATTAGTTTTAAATTATCCAAAGTGGAGCCGCGCTCCAAAGTGAAGCCGGCGCGGCGCCGGCAGGCTTCGCAGTTTCCTTGGATTGCCTACTGCCCTACTGTATTTTCATGCATATGCCTCTCTTGCACTATTCCCTCAACTCAACATTTGACTCAGCGCGGTAGCCCAACTGTGCTCGTAAAACACCACCGGGAACTACGAAAAAGCTGAAAGCCCGAGTTTCGAAAGCTCCCTGGCTTTTTCTTCCTCGAATAATTTGCTTCCGAGCCACCGTGGATTTTTTCCCTGTTTTTTTTTTTTCCTCTATGTTAATGAACGAGGACAAGGGCGAATCTCAAGTACAAGCATCCTCGGAGTGTAGACTCTCTGGGATGAACATGCTGCAAATGAATAGAACTATAAAAGTCAAATTTTTTACTCGGCTTTCATGGTTTTTGTAAGTTACGAAAATTTATTTGCTTCGTTATGAGTGTACTCTATGAGTGGTGACTTTTCGTTACTTATACATATTCTAGTCAGTATCTTGGAATTGGTATAGAAGTATTTATTTATTAGTAATTTAGTAATCCAGTATAATTATCGTGTTTTGCGAGTAATAGGAAATAGCGTACATATTTCTCAAACTATTTCAGTTGCCGCAGATTGGGTTTGCCATCTTTTCCGTGGAATTTTAGCTATTTCCTTGGTCTATAATGGAACCGGCCAGTAGTTAACGCGGGTATGCCACGCTTGGCTGCACTTTTAATTTCAGTACCTTCGATTATCGTGTTCTGAATATGCATATACAATATATAGATTCCTTCTAATATATTTCTCGGTACATACTTTCATGGAGTTTCTCGGTACCGGAGCGGGCGACCAAGTGCAAAATCTTTGGGGTTTCGACCCGGTAATAGCTAGAGGCACCACTTAGCACGATATTTATGGCGGTAATTGTACACTCCCTCCGCTGGTTCACGCTTCGTAACGTCCAAAGTTTCGTTAGGATGCCACGCTTGATTCTCCTCTTCTTGCTTATTCGCGATTCGTGTTGATATAATTTACATTAAAAAATTTCCTAAGAGTCGATATCTGTAGAATGAGCTAATGCAAAGTATTATGTAGGTTGAATTAGCTGTATTAGAGCTTTCTATTGAAAAGAATTAAGTAAGTAAGGCGGAAAATGCGGACCCGGATATACCGTTTGAAGGAAAGAAAAAAACAATAGATGTCCGAATTAAAGGGAATATTCGTGCCATAATGAGTTGCCGAGTGACTGGAGTTCGCCATCAATTGAATTTTGTCGCTGCTGAGGCGAGGCTAATTACCAAGCTAGCCTCTCCTTCCTCTCGATGTCCGAGCAGTCGAGACGTCAAATTTCGGATTGCAGGTATTTTCCAGTGAATTCGACTGCAGCACTCACTATCGTCGAAACGACCTATCGGAGGATCCTCGTTCCGGGAGAGGGCGCGGGGCCTTAGCGAGTCAATTATCGAATTCAGCCACGCCGCTCGACTCCGTTCCGGCGAGCGGTCCAGGCTGTTGCTGAAAATATCCCTCTGCGCGCTCTTGGACGAGCATTTCTGACCCAGTTCCCCCGGCTGACCTCGTTTCCGCGTAATGGAGTTGCAGCACGAGCGCGGAATAATTTTCTTCTAATGCCAGGTAACCATTGCTCGATCGATTTCTCGGGCTTTTTGGTCCCCGATGACATTGGCGCCCTCCTTGGCGTTGAAATCTTCCCAAAAAATTAATCTGCATCACTAAATTTCTCGAATGATTTCGAAGAACTGTGTAAAATCTTTTTTTTACCAATTTTTTCATGGGCTTTCAAGGTTTACGGGGTTTTAAGAGGCATTAGCCGAAGGATATTGAGGCTGTTGTTTTGTTATTAGCCTCGCGGTAATTTTCGGCTCGTCGTCAGGCGAGGCGCGAGCGAGGATGAGTAAAGGGTTGCAGTAAGGAAGTTAACGACTGGTGTTAAGTCGAGGGCTGTAAAAATATCGGATGTCTGCGTAATCTTGCTGAGCAAGGAAGCCCGCCTTAACTCGGTTAAGGTGCTTTCCTGCGGGCTACACTCTCTTCTCCGCTTGGCCGGCGCACTTTTCTTTATTACAATAATGCGGACATCCAATAATTTACCAACAAACTTACCCTCGGGCATATTCATTTAATTTTTCGACGGGGAACCTATTTTTATCCCCGACCCAACCTTTCTCGCTCGCGCAAGAGCGTGCCATTTCGCGATGACTTTTAGTGTCGCATCCTTAAAGGGCTCGACGAACGCGTCGACCCTCCGACACCTTCGATATTTCCATCCGATATGCGAAACGGGCCTAGATGATTTACGAATCATTTATCCTTCTGTCATTCTTTATTCAACTTTTAAGTTTAAAGAAACTTTCCGCTTACTTTCTCCAACTTAAAATTACGGGAACGTATTCAAGTTGTATGTATGTATTATGCTCCTACGTAATAATACTAGAGCAATCCAATGTTTTCATTGTCGGCACTATGTGGTTTTGAGTTTCCTCGTACGCGCTCAGTGGGTGCCGCATTTTCTTGCCTCTTCACGATAGACTTGCCCAGGATCTCACCGAGTTAATCTTCCTCGCGAAGGTTTCGTGAAATGTAGGTCGCGCGGATGAAGACTGGCAGCGATGCGTGTTGCTCGAGATGAAATCCGCCCTCGTTCCGTAGCTTATTATTTCCTCATGGCGGGCTTGTTAAGCATTGAGGGACGTTATTCTCCCTGACACAAGAATATTTCTGCTATTTAACTCCAAGGAACTTCGTTGACCTAATAGAGTTCGCGTGATCATTACGGCAACCTGACTTCGAAAAATCTCTGCTCTTTCATAGTTATCTTTATCCATTGTTTTTTTTCGCTTATCACTTTTCGGCACTCGCATGGATTTTCTATTTGGTTCTGGAAGTTGAAGATTCGAGACTCTTGTTCCCCAGTTCGAAATCCTCGGTATGTGGATCACTGGGTGTACACAGGCTTATCTATTAATTCGAATGGAGAGTACCTTTAGAAAACAGCATCCACCTGGAATCTAGAGAATCTAGCGTCACATTTCTTCGTTAGTCGGTCGGTGCTCGGGACTGTCCTTTGGTTTCGGTTCTCCCCGAGGAGACGAACTGCAAAAATTAGGATTAACAGATGCCACGTCAGGTGCTACTCCATCATTGTCAACGCTACGGAAGAAAGATTGCCTAGCAGAATGCGGTGTACTCCCAAAAGAAATTGATGCCAACGAGTCGTGCCATCTGCTCTACGGATTTCCCTCGACATACCCGACACTCGATTAATGAATAATAATGACGCGAGGACACGCGAATTCTATCTTATCTCTGCTTGCTGACATCCTCCCAATAGATAGATCGATCCATAACAGCAAATTCTACATATATGCATGCATGTATGCGTTTGATTCGCGATATACAATAAACTATGAATTGTCTTATGGTAGGCGAACAATATTTTTTTCACGATTGTACATAGAACGATTAATACCAGTTATTTCTTCCATTCCCAGAGTGGCATTTTAATTCAGAGCAAGTACATATTCAGATTTCTGTGTATACACCAACAGAATTTATGTTCTATTGATTTTCACCGCTGTAACAGATTTTTATTTGTACGTAAGAAATCATGCTTTCGAGATCACAATTTGGGTGCGGTTGTTTTCAGTGCAATGCGGATACCCTTGTTGGGTTTATTTAGAAAACAGCATGGATAATGAAATCGGGGCAAAGCATCCAGGGTTGCTGCGGCCAAAGGGCAGCAAACCATGTAAAATAATTTCCCTTGCCGCGTGTTTACCGCCGCAAAATTCTCTTTACAACGCATGCTATTAAATAATTCGTTCGGCACGCGTGTACCCCGAAATTCGAGCGGTTGCCGAATTACGAGTGTTACTCGAATACGAATCGGAACAGTTTCTCTCTGTTCGGTGGTCGCAACTCGAACATTTCGCACGACCGCGAAAACTCGTTCGCTAAGCGAAACTATCTACATTCGATGATGCAGGTTGCAAACGTTTTGCAAAACATAGTCTGAATATTTGGAACCTCGTGATCTCGTACATTTTGGATGCATTTTTGGACGAGTCGACAGAACTCGATTCTCCTTTTAAGTATGGTTAAATTGGATACTATAGTATTGCATCAGTATCATTGCGATGAGTAGAAATTCCATGAAAGTATACATATGGATAACGGAAGCTTTTGATTACTTTCACTGAATCCGAAATATCGGCTAAAAATCCTGACCCACTTCGACAGATTCCGAGAAAATTAATTGCGAGATTCCGTTCTACGGTTTACCGTAACGCCGCAATAGATAATTAAAGTTTCCAATAATCAATCTTTGCGTAACGTGAACAGAGGGATCTCTCTACATATTTCGATTGGCTCTTAGGAGCCATTCCCGACTTAAAATGAAATTCGGCATATTTATGCGTTTCCAACAAACTCGAAATTAGGTGGGTAGAGTTAGGAATCACGAAAAACAAAGAAAACTTTTCGAAATCACTGATCAATCTGTGGGAATTGATATTCCGACCAAATCGCGGCAAAACTCGATACAAAACTTTTCGAAGCTACCAACGCGAGTGGTTTGGCGAACGCGCGGAAAAGGCAGGCCATGCTGGGAACCGGGTTGTTCAGGTAGGAAGTGTGGAATTTATTGAAACACATTAAACTCCTGGAGTTGGTCTTATTGGGCCGAGTGGTGTAGCTGGCCCCGAGGTTAAAGGTGGGCTGATTTATGCGAGCTTGAAAACTTTATTAACTTTCCGTCAAGAAACGTGTTGCCTGGACGAAGTAGTTGCCGTGGTCACGGCTACCAGGAGGAAGAACTCGCCCAGGGTTTTGAGGGTACAGAGGGTATTAGATTTTTTTCCTATGAAAAATTACGACTGTAAATTTTCTATAATACGTCGGGGATACAGAATGTACTTTTTTTCTGTTCTCACAATCAGGAATAATAGAGCGTTAGAATATAGTTTTTTTTCCTAACCACTCGTCAGCCGCAGGTTTTTATCACGCGCATTATTTTTTGTTATAAAATAAAACCCACGGCTTCTTCGATCGCCCTATTACTTTTATCATTATCCTTTATCAAAGAACCAGAAAAACTCGTTAAAGCCGTGCTTGTAATGTGTGTCGCAAAATGTTGAAGGATCGGAGATTAACCCGTAATGAGACTTCGCAGTGGCGCAGTTTTTACACGTGGTCGTAAGGTATCACGTAAAACCACTGGAACATATTTATTTCACTGGATTGTCAAATTAATGAAGATCGTACCGTGACCCAACCCTATATTAAAAATCCCGAGTTCACTCGAAACCATCCGAGCACCATTCGTCGCGCTCATAAATTCACTACTATCGGGGATCACTATCGTTACGATTATAGCTTCGTCACGCATCAGAACTACCACGGGAAAGCATAAAGTACCCATTAAATTAACTTTCACGGGTGCATAAATTGTTTTATTAGAATTTAAACTGTCCAAGCTTCCCGAGATATCATAAATGGCCAAACCATTTCGTTAGTTTTCGAGTTTAAGTATCTTCATTTCCTTTTTTATTTTTGACTTTAGATTCGTATAAGAGTTCTCGGTTTTAACGAAATACGCATATAATATATTGTATTAGACCCGTTTCGCGAAGGATACAGTGTCAGGCTTCTCAGGCTGCTAGTAATCCTGAAAAACTGCCAAACTTTTTTAACGCACTGCATTCACGCGGAAACGGATCCTTTTCACGAAGGGTACAACGACCGGAAAGGATAAGAACTTTACATGGTTTCATTAACTCTGTTATCCCTGGGCTGTTCGCTCCCGTACTTTTTTCAAAGCTCTCTCTACCAACTTAATCGTCAGCAATTATCCTTTCGATTATTCTAATACCTCTAAAAAATGTTTTGTTTTAATTGCCACGGTTTCCGAATAGTTGTCCAATCATTTTTCTTGATAATTTTTCGATACTTTTTAGTCTCAAGACTGTCAGTGGTTTCTTGAGCCACTAGTCGAGGAATCGAGACTTTTCGCGATCTCGGTGTAGACTCGTTACCGAGTACAAGTTCATCCTTCCAGGAGGGGAAAAAAGAGAAATGAACAAACACCTGCGTTAGGCAGGAAATGGGACAGAGAAAAAGTAGAATCGTGAAATTCCACGAACTCGTGCAAAAACCGCTCATCAGGATGCGTTTGTGCTGTGAGTCCCTTCGCCCTAGCTGATTTCTATTTGCCGAGACGAGGTGTGCGGAGACTCGGAGCCCGAGAGTTCCAGACCGCAGACGGGAAAAATCGTCTTTCTGGGCGCTTCTTTGTGTTTCTTCGCCAGCTATTTCGATTTACCTCTTGGAAGGTGGGCCCCGATATTGCCGTACTGCTGGATCGGCACGTACCGGTTCGTAACTCCCCGTACTCGAAACGTCTTCGCCCGGCTAACATAATATTTAACTTAAGGACGCTTCCTGCAGCCCGGCTGTATGGAGTTGTTTTTGCTCGGATGAGTAAAGACCGAGTCCGAGACACGGAAGATATAGCAATATATAGAAACTTCCAATGAGTATTTTCATTCATTTATTATATTCGATAAAAGTGTTTGTAGATACAATTCCAAACTAACGTAGCGTATCTCCAATAGATATATTTGATTTCCAAATGATGCAAGGTGCCAAATTCGCTCATCTTGGATCGTTATGTAGCTTCTATTCGCATGGTACATATTTTTATTTGCTTTTGACGTTAGGCGGTGTAGCTTATTTGACGAACTGATTATTCGGTGTTAATGACGAGAGCTGCAGCCGCCTCTGAACTCAAGATGTTCCGCTGTTTGCAGAATCCTTAGCGTGTCGGTCGTTCGTGGCTTTTGACTTCTATCCACTTTGGTAAATACGCAGCAATCTTTCTTTTGTGTTCCAGACACACTCGAGTGCGCCGAGTGTGGCGACTTAACGCCACGCTGCACCACAGTGAGTGTCGACGTTGGTTCAGTTGTAAGCGAATTCTGCTTCGGTGAAGCAGTAGCTATTGTTTCGCGTAGTTGTCTAGCCATAAATACGAAAGAAATAAAAGTAACGCTTCGAGGTTCTCGTAACTCTTTATCCACCTGACTCCTAAAATACTAAAGAAAATCTTGACGCGAGTGGTACGATCTCGTTGAATATTTGATTGGTCGGTTCGGGACAGCTCGTGAAAACAGTCCATTCAAGAATCCAAAAACATCGGGTGTAGTCCGGAGCGCTAGAAACTTTGAAACAACACGCCCCGCGTGTCCTTCCGCCGCGACGGAGAGTGTGTGTCGATAAAAAGCCGACTGGGGATAGTCGAAAGGTGCTGGTCACCGTCGACGAAATGATTCCTGTGGTGGCTGAGGTGCCGAGGCAGTACAAACACCTCCCGGTGCTGCGAGACGAAGTCAAACAGAGCGAGCTGGCCCAAGAGCCTCCTTCAAGTTGCCAACTCACTTGCTTATACGCGGGCCTCTTCATCCGTCATTCTGACCCTCTTCGCTGTACCTTCCATGAGCCTCCCTCCATGCGCCTCCATGCGCCTCCACGAGACTCCAGTCAGTTACGCTGGCTGCTCTTCTCCTCTCCTGTTTATCCACCGATGGACTTACGACCGCGAGTGAAGGATTGTTTTTCGACGGGCTTCCATCCGAGCACTGTTTCTCTCTCAGCGCAGCTTTCAGGATGAACGTTGAACACCGAGACCGATGGTTTTTTGTTTGATCAGCCCCGAGCTGTTGGTTTGGTTCCATTGTCAAGTGTCGGATAAGACTTCGGTAACGACGCTGATGATTTCGTGAGAGCCGCCTTACTCAAGTCCGAAGTGGAGATACGTATGAGGGTCGTTGAAGTGGGTAGATAAATCTAGGTACAAAGTAGAACTTCTCGAGGACGATTATTTTCTCGGCAGGCTATGCGCAGGTTTATTGTTTCTCGCGTTACGTCGGGGTAAATGAAAAATTGATTGCAGATTACGCGGAGGTACATACATGAATGCATAAATCATGAGAGGTTCGTGCGTTTCCCATGAAATTATTGTCACTAGCCGAAAGAGATCAATCGTTTGAGTGGCAGGAATTGATCGAACGAGATTGTAACACGATTTCCGTGGTAGTCGAGTAACACGGCTATCCAGCAGCGTGCGCCATACGTAACATCGACACTTTAATCTGTATTAACACCTCGCGAAATGGGGCCATAAGTCCTAGGAAAAGTAGACAGTTTGCAGATAATTGAATGCTATTAAGGCCACGTTTATAAACGCATTATCACCCGCAACGTGGCGTTACAGCAGACTGGCGAGCGCGTAACGTAATAGGAGAGGGAACCGGTTCCCGGAATATATTACAATCGAGGGAGGCACTTACCGTATTGATTGTAAATCCCACCGAAGGAGACCGGCTAGGTCCACCAGGACGTGTACTAGTAACGGTAAAAGGGGTGGCTAAGAATAAGCTGCTTGGTCGGTCATTGAAATTCATGTGGGCCGACAGTCAACACGCAATTAGCTGTCGTAAACTGCGCCTGGGCAAGCGCTAATGGCCGTGCTTGTTGGTGTCATCTGCATCCTGGCTGACGTGGCGGACGATTAAGATGAAATATTCCCCAAGTTCGGCCGCGAACCCGCGAACCTCGGATCTCATTTGCCGGGAGGAGTTAAAGGGCGATCATTGGGCGGGCAAAGTCGGCCGCGCGCAGCTGCGAGCTCTTAATTGCTGTTTGACTTGCACCACCCTTCTCGGATTCTGTGGGGTGTGCCGCGTAAGCTTCCTGGTTAAACTGACGACACTTTGCTCGATGGTTTACCGAGCGCCCCGTTCGCTTTGCCTTGCTAAAGGCAAAAGCTCCTTCTGCATTCGAATCCTCATTCGAGTCGATTGGCTTCGTCGTTCAATTTGTTTCAACAATGTTCAAGTTGAATTACGTTCGGAAAAATGGTTAGGTCAAATTCTCACGCGCTCTTGTTTTTAGTCAAGATCCGATTACACAGTCAACGGGTGGAAGTTGAAATATAGAATGTATTAGAATCGCGAGGAAAGTGAAATTAGCTCGTACGCGAGTGTAAATTAGATCGAGGTGTAATTGCGAGCATATTTTATGGCCATATTTTATGGTCAACGTCAAGTTCTATGTCCAACCCTTTTTATTTGGGATTTGTAATCCCACGCGAGGAGTCAAAGGTGTAATCGGTTCGATCAATAGAGTTATGCAGATACAATCGTAGCTATTTCACACGCCAACTAAATCATGACCAGTTATCTACTGGTGCGACCAAACCTTTCTCTTTAACGCGTCAGATGTAATTTAAATATAATTTCAAGTTGCACAACAGCTCAATACAGCGTATTGCTCTGCGATTAAGTTCACTGTAGAATACTACTACAGCTGCTCCGAGGGTGAATTTGATCTTAATGTAGAAGCCAAAAGAAGAAAGAAGCCGGAGGATCCGGATCGGCGATCTGGGTGGTGGTCGGCATGGTACAGGAAACGGCAGAGGCCGGTGCGGTGGGGTGGTGAGAGCCCGGTGCTGTGAGTCCGGTGCTGTGAGTCCGGTGCAGAGGCCGATGTTTAGACCGCTTAAGTCACTCGGGGCCCGGACATATTTATTCATGTTGCCGCGTGGGTACCGGTATGTAAATGGGAGTTACGGTTACCTGGAGCTGCAGGAAGCAGCCGGCCACCTGAGCCGAGCCGTTTCGTGGCTGGTCGCGCGCCTCTACCTATTAGCCCTCGCCACGGCCACGAATCAAGTCCTTCTTCTCTCCTTCCTCTCTTTCTCATTCGTCCGCGGAGCCGAAGAGAACCTTCTTCGGTATATGCCGCATCGAACACCTCTTCCTCCCCATTTCTAATTCTAATTTCTGTTAGTTCTCCAACCGTTATCTATCGAGCACCGCGTTCTTCCAGATCCTCCGATAAATTATGCGCTCTCTTCGCGCATGGGACTAGTCGCCCGCTTTAGAGTCCTCTTCCGAATCGAATGAACCAGCGTTCGAAGTGGGGATCGTTGTCGACGAGTTTCTGCACGTATTTTAGCATGCAGGAAACGATATCCATCCAAGTCAACGGAATTTACCCGGACGGACTGGTTAGCTTTGGTTACTGGTTTAACCCAGTTTGTGTGCTCCGATCGCAGTTTTATTGGATCTTCCTTCATTGCGGTTTTGTTTTCTATATTATCCGTGACACGCTTCTGACTCTCTATTTAAAGAGTGCGCGGATTTAGAACGCGCACGGGGATAAAGAATGGCTTCTGCGGAGTTAAAAATTGTTTCTCCTGGCTGTATACGCGCGGAATACGCGATTTCCCCGTGGTCACTGGACTTGAGGAAGATTAATCATTGTGTACGGTGCTGGACGGTGGTTCGTCGGAATAAGAGGGCCGTCCATCATCTCCCCTTTGGTAATCATGAGAAGTTTTAATTAATGCACACCCAGCGCCTATCGAATCTTCGCACGTCGGAGATTTCCGTTTTGGAAAACGACGCTTTTCATGAGAAAAATATTTCATCAAATTCTTTACGTGGAACCCCTCTTAGCGAATCTCGAGACTGACGCAGTCGAAACTTTTACTGCTCAATTGTGCATCGCTAGGAAAACAAGGGCACCATATTTCTTAATCAACCAACTCGTTTCCGTGGAGAGTAGCGCCGGGGTTCGTAAATAATGCGGAAATTTCTCCTAAGGAACTTGCCGGCACCAAGTGGCCTGTCTCGTTTTCGTTTTTTTCCCACGTATACGCGTACATGCACACCGTCATTTTCTTGAGTTTTTCGACTGGAACTTACTTACCCCCTCGTATTTTACGCTGTATATTTTCCCCGCTATCCTGCGGCGCCGCCGAGGGCCGCTCGATATAACGGAGCCGATTTATTGGAAATGAGACTTAACTCGTTGCCCGTCCCTGATATCGCGTCACGTGAAATATTAATCTCACCCTCGAGCCTCGATTACAAAAGAGTCACCCTCAATTTTGCGAGTATCCCCCGGAGCCAGGACGATCAAATATTCCGATTGCGGGTTTTCCTTCCAAATATGCATTTTGCGGAAATATCGAACAGTAGAGGAATTATTTTTAATTTTCCGTTCAATCGCAAGTTCATATTCAAGCAAAACAATAAATTCGAGCTCTCGGTCTCCGGTCGTTTATTGACTCGTCCTCTCATAGGGAATCGTAAACTCTAAAGTGCGGCTTGTAGCACTCTCGAAAGTTGCGCTAGTGGCGAATTATCCTGGGGCTGAGTTAAATATTCCGTTGGAGCCAGAAAATACACAGCGAGGGATATTGAGAAGACTGGAAAGTCGTGGCGGCGTTATCGGTAACATTGAAAAATTCGCCGATTGCCGAACTAATTGCGGCACGAAGTTAATATGTACGCGGTCGTTTGGCGATAAGTCGCGAGACGGGACTCGAGATTCCACTTTGTTCGAAGGGCCGAAAATAATATTATCGCGGGTACCTCCAGGTGACAAAGAGCAACGAGCACTATCTTCAAGATGACCCCACAGTTCGGCAGAGTTAAGATCCTTCTTCGAAGGACTCGCCCCTTTCCCTTTGCTGGCTATTCACCCGCAGCGGAGCCGCGCTATCGTATACCCTGCTGAGAGAGATAACCCACTCGAATGAGAATGCCTTAAGGGACGGGGCATACACCTTTGGAATTCGCCCTCAAAAACTTACGAGGCTCTTTCGCCTTGGAGAAGGAACTTAGAGAGTACCTATAAGATTGTTACAAGATTCTTACTTCTGTAAGACTGCAGGACCATTACATCTCGAACATAGATTCTTTCTCACACTTGGAAGGAAGATTCAAGGGACTTCGATAACTGCTACTTTCGTGAGTTTCGCCAAAAACTTTCCAAGTTTTTCTAAAGCAAATTTCTTAAATCAATATCATAATATTGTTACATTTTGTGCTATTGCTGACCAAGAAGAAAAAACAATTTTTTTTTGTCTTAATCAGGATTTCATGCAACAACACGTAAAGCGTTTAAATCGATTTAGAATGAATCTGGGAGCTCAGGACCGTAAGAGCGATCTTGTGTTCACTTCCAATTTAGGGAGCAGTCAGTGATTTCAATATTGCAAATCTCTTCCGCAAGTTTCGCGGCATCGAAATAAAATCGTAGAACTCGCGATGCGGTGTCATGCATTATCCAAAGGCCGGAGTTTTCCGCGTTAAAGACGGCGATGTTTCGGGTTCAGGGGTAGCCGGGTGAGGGGCAGGAGCATCGAGGAAGCAACTCGGATGTGTGCATCGGCCCTTAACGCCGGTTTACCATAATGGAGCCACGTTTTCTCCGGCGCGGAGTGGCGCTGGGAATTATTTACTCACGCGGAGAATGCGGCAAGCAGCGTTGTAAGAGCAGCCCCAGGTCTCACCTACCGACAACACCGTAATCCGCGGCGCGGCGTCGAGATTCGCTGAAGCAGGAGCGAGAGCGAGAGCGGGAACGGGAGACGCGAAACCCTCCGCCTCCGGCGATTCTTCTCATTCTACAGGCCGTAGCATCCTTTCCGTTGCGGCAACCATTCTCCCTGCCTCTCGTCCTCACTGCTCGCGGAGATATCATTACGCAGATAAAACCGCATTACTGAAAGCCGGCCGCGCTAATCGGATCCCTCTTTCCATCCACGAGACTCGTGCTTCTTCCTCGAAAGCTTAGGACACGGACTGAATGCCGATTCTGTTGATCGAGACGACTTGCCGATAAGAATGATTGGCTGCTTTGCGATGGAGTCTCGCAGATTGACTCTTGGGCTGGTATCAGACAATTGGATTAGGATTTGCTCAACGAATTCCTTGCCGCAATAATTCATTTTAGATTATTTTTTTTTTTACGGAATTAATCGTTCAAGTTATTGGGCTTGTTACACAAGAATAGCGATTGATATTTTGGCAAAACATTGATTCAAGAAAGTGATCGATGCATAAGAAGAAATAGGAAAAAGCATCGTCGTGTCAGACATTCATAGGTATCACTTGAGGCAAAGCGAATGTTGGAAGTCGAGGGAGGTTTGATTACGGGGATATAAATGGAACTTTAAAAGCAGCACCAACCCGAAGTCTTATTTAACCGTGAGACTTAGTCATTGAATACCGAGCAGGAATTTTCAACGGTCGTAAATATCGTATTGGAAATCGCCTTCCGAGGAGTACCAGTAGCATGGTAACAGCCGAACAAGACCACATTCGTAAAAGGCTCTCGAGTTAAGAGGCCATTCCATGGGAATTACATTACCGTCTCAACTATTTCCCTTCGAATCTCCTAAATCCCCGATGCGCGTTTTGCCCCGGCGACTACCAAAATAATCCAGAAAAATCGCTCGTAACTTTCATTTAACACCCGGCGATGCTTGTGAAGCCGAGTTAACCGATACCTTCTATTCGACAGAAGGATTACCGCCATGGTGTAAATCCACCAAATTCATTTATCATTTTTGAAAATTCAGAACCATCAAGCTGCCCACAATCGATAGAAAGTCACCGGTATACGTTCTCAAAAACAAGCCGCACGAGTGACATTCCTCAATAAAAGTCCCAAAAAAGCCGTGGCCCAACGAGCAATAAATTCCAACGAAACGCAGTGTCTATCTCGGCCGAGCATCAGCTGGACATCGGTACACGCGCACGCGGACGCGCATGGACTTCCAGATGCAAAGAAGACGCGAAAAGCTTGCAAGGACAAAGAAGAGCGAAGGAAGTCCCGTACTCTCGTGGTGGAAGGTAGTGACCGTGCGTATAATGCTTGGGTAGACAGGTTGGCCGAGAGAGCCAGCCAGCCAGCCAAGAGCAGTCCTGGAGGCAGACTTGATGAACGCGCACGTTTATATCTACCGGCTGGAACCACCGAGAAACGAGCAGCAGCAACAGCAGGAGCAACAGCATCCGAGACGAGAGACGCCGAATTCCGCCAAATTCTCCTGGTTTCCAATAATTTTATTTTTGCTTTTAGTGCGCACGCGGTGCGATGGGATCACGCAAACGCTGCTCCTGCTGCTCGCCGATGGCGCTTCTCGATACTAGATAAACCCTTCGAACCAGGAGCGCAAGGTCTCCAAGAGCCTTTCTGTCTCCTTCTTTCCTTGATCCTTCTGCTCGGAGCCTCTCCGATCAATTTCGTTCTTCTCGAGCATTGGCAACACGAATATTTGGAACATTTTTCGATTAGATGTGCAATTGCTGTCTTACTGAAAAATGTTTTATCGTGGAGCTTGCAAACAATGGACCCGTATTTTTTTAAGCCTATTACCTTCGCTAATAGGTTTCCCTATAATTCAAGGACGAGGGATTTAATTGCCCTCGACTGCCCTTTTGAAATCGCGCTTGATCGATCGTCTCTCCCCATCCACGGCTGGTGATCCCTTACTCGAAGGAAGAACCACTTGATGCTCGGCAGAATTTTCCGGAAACACTTAAAAATTCTGAGAGCACGAATGCTACTTGCGATTACTCTCGGTTATGTTTTTTGACAATTGAGTTGATCGATCAACTATGTTATTAATTTCATTGATTCGCTAACTGCATTCCACACCAGAAGGTAGTTGGTGCTTCGACTACATAATAAAGTGTTCTTCCTGATATAGGAAGAAAGATGTAGCTAGTGTTCTTATCTTACTGTATTACCCCGACAATCCTCTTGGGAATGATACCAAGAATTCACAGCAATCGATACTGAATTACGAGTATCGATCTTGTTTAAAATTATTTATGAATAGCAAATACTGCTCCAGTGGTTATTTCTCGTATCCAGAACTGTTTTCAGAAGCGCGAAATTCCATCCTGTCCTACTCTTTCTCTCTTTATCGCGATACATTTGGGGTAGCCAGCTTGTGCCGTGTTGTTGTTGTTAGTGGTAGTAGTGTGCGAGGGGGCAGCAGTAAATAATATCCGTGCGTATATATCGCCAGCGATAAATCATGGTCCAGGCATGACGGGAAATTGAACTTTCGAGAATACTTATGCCCTCGTGATTATTCATGTCGATAGGATGTATATTCGTGCTAAGTGAAAAGAGTGACGCGTGGCGAAAAAAAGGGAGAAAACAGGATAGGTAACGCTGACATCATATTTCAGCAGACGTCTCTGATAATGACTAGCAGGGTCTTCTGTACCCATAATAGCAACAAGGTGCAACAACGTGTGATCCGTGAAAAATCAGAGATCACGTTAGTAATTCTTGATGATCGTGTCAATAAACCTGATTAAATTGAATACAATAAGACAAAGTGGAAATGTCAAGAGGTAATATAAGAGTTAAATACTAATTATTTCAATACCGAGCAAGAATGTAATTAGTCGAAAGTTGACTATTCGTAGGGGTTAATCCACCAAGTGGAAAAAAGTAGCACCGCATTTAAGAATTTAAATCCTCTGTCTTCATAATTTCAACTCTTTTGAAATTGTATAATGGGCCGTATGGTAGTTTCGTACTAGCTTCTACAACTTTAAACTGCCCTGCAGCCACAGTGTTTTATAGAAAATGAGGAGAGAGGTTTTTCGTCCCTACCGCAAAGAGACACTGTAACTGCTTTAATTAACTACTGCATTAAGTATGCGGAGCAGGGTTTAATTACATTGTCATTGTCGAATTTAAAATCACGGCAGGTGTACTCTTTTCGCGAGGAGAATTCTTAAGCGTGAGCTCGACTTCTCCGCTTTAGTTAAAGGCATTAACATATAATCTGATATTTTAAATGGAAATCAGTGCAAATCGCACCTAAAAAATGTGAATTTCAATCATCGTACTTCTCGACAAATTTTAAATTGATATTCGCTCAATAGCATCGAAATTATCATATCGACAATAGGACGCTAATAAATTGACAATGCAGATTTATATAAAATTACCAGCGCCTTCTTAAATTATTTCGGCACAAAATTGCATGTAGTGGAGAAGTGTATTCCAAAGAAATTGATAATTCTCGTAGAGTTGTAAATTTGAATGTCATAATTTCTAATGCAACTGATACGGTTTGCAATTTTTCGGGCAGCAATTCGATGCCACGGACAATTCCAGTCGAAATTCCCGGATAAAATATGGGCGAACATGCTGACGACCATGGTTACCACGCAGCTCGCAAGATACAAAGTTAGCTCAACAAGTACACCTTGTGCTCGGGGACGGAGGATAGAACCGCGACTTCGCATGGTTAATTACGCTCCGCGAAACTTCCTTGCTCTCGGCTTATTACATCTCTAGGTGACGAGGGATGTGAAAGCAAGATGGTTCTTTGCACTGTAGATACGCGGGGGTGCGAAACTCCTCAGAGCCGTAAGAACTATTGTTCGTCATAGTTCTATCCTCGAGATAGCAATATTCTCCAAACGTCAGTTATCAAAAATCTCCGTTGAGTTAATTCAGTGAACAGTTTCCCTTATAAATTATTGCATTGAATTTTGCACTAACAACATTTTCCATTTATTACAAGGAGAGGTGCTTCTCGGCGGAGTAAATCTGAGCCGCGCCTTGTCAAGAGTGAAACGCGTAAATTGGATGCACCGTAAGACTTTTGCAAAAGAGCGAAGCTCGTCATTAAAGTCCGTCGACTTGCCAGTTGACAAGTTGGACAACGGGAGAACAAGATCCTTTTCTCCATTGGACCGATAGGATCTCGAGGGCGAAAGCGAAAGGCAAAGTTAGCCTCGTAAAGTGTGCCTTTTTTAACGGACTGTCAAAAATGTTAATGGGGCAGTGAAAGGAAGAGGCAAGAAATAATCAGTGCGTGCAGGTCGATGGAGGATGCCGAGGATGATGGAAGCGTGGTGTATTATCTAGAAGCGGAGTGGCTGTAAACCGTCTTGTCAAGTTGGACGTTACGTGTTGCGAGCTTGGCACTCTTGTCACCGTAGTCTTATTACATACATCGTATAAGCTGGCTGCCGCTCTAAAATGATAGGACGACAGCACCGGCTCCCAGCCAGCGTAGCGGCCAGCCAGTGGCCCTGCGCTCCTCCTTTGTCGCCCCTTATGCCTTGTTATGTGTGTCACGTAGCGCACCTTGTACTCTTATCAGCACTCTTTGCCGATACGTTTCTCCCCCGTATTTATAACCCTTAAGGCTCGCGCACTGCTCCTCGCGCGATACCTTAGATACGGCCTGGCATCTACTCGAACCATTACAAACTTTTTTCGCTCTTAGCATCGACCGTTATCGCCGTACAAAATGCACGCAAGGAAACACCGAGGATATTTTATTAATGTGCCCGGTAAGTCTTTGCGAAAAAAAGAATCTTTACTGCAACTGGAATCGAAATTATAATCATCGCTAGACTCAGACATTTTCGTTCATCGCGGATTAAAGTACACATTTGGAAGTTGTATGAAGTCAGTGAGAAATGTTACTCTTAATTTAATCGTGCGTTCAGCTGCTCCGCTAGAATTCACACAAAGCTCATTGAAAAGCAAATCCGAATGCCTCGAGGGCATTGGCTGCTGCGAGACCAGGGAAAGGGCAAAAGAAAGAGCAAGAGAGACAGAGAAAGTCAGAGCACCAGGCGCCGCGCCGGCAGAGGTGATAAAGTGCTTAACTTTCCAATTTCCGAAAAATTTCCGCAACCTATTCGATGATTACGGTCGAGTAATGGCGCAATTATTTCGTGTGCTCGTATTGCAGCGTAGCTATTTTTTAATTACACGAACTCACGAAGGGAGAGGAAGAGAAAGAGAGAGCAGCGCATCGAGATGCGCATGGAATATAATTTTGCCGTCAAAAAAGAACGAGCCCGATATTTCGGTGGTGTATTAACCCTATCGATGATGATGCCGCGCTCCCTCGGTAGGTACTGTAATTACGGTAATGTTATGCGAGCTAATTGGAGGACTTTGCGAGAGACCCGATAAAAACGAGATTGCTCTGTGGCAAGGCTCCCAGTATTATACATGTATGTGTCGGGTATCCAAGAAATTGGCTATCGGCGTAGCCCCGGTATCTCTGGGCCGATTACACCGCGCAAAAAGTCGGTAAATCAACCGTGATATGATTTCCTCCGGCAGATTTCGGCGGGCGTAGCGTAATAAGAAAAACGGCCGGATTACTTCCTAATGTTGAAGCTCAATGTTGTTAATCCACGGACGTGATTAATAGCGGTTACGTCGTTAACAGATAACGTCGAAATTCTTCGGGCAAACCTGGCCGAGACTACTACCTCCGCGGGCCGGCCCGTAATCGCTCTCTCGAGATTTATCAGCTTCGCTTTCCTGCTAATCAATTCTGCATTCTCCTCGAAAATCAAATCCTTCGCTCCGAATGTCGAGCTTCCGACGGACGACATTCGTGGGAAATAATTCAAGTGCCTTTGACTCGCTGCAATTGAATCTACCAGTTTGCCAAAAGAAAGAGTCTTATCAGTTTTTCCATCGGAGAGAAAAGGTAATGAAGCAAAGCAGATTACTACTCGGGGAAGAGTCTCGATGTCAATCGTTAACTCGTATGTAGGAGCCTAATAATAATTAGACTATTAGACGAAGAGGCGGTACTCGTGATTCTCGCGATGGCACCTCACACCCGAAGAATGGGAGCCACGCGATCAAATTGCAAAAGAAGCAAGTTTCTCGGCAATCGGCTAACTTGGAGTAAAGTTTTTGCTGCTGTGGCCGCGGCGTGGTTTCACGTTTATTCAGCTTTCATAAAAATAATTGTTCGCCGTCTGAATGTTCAAGCCGCCTCGTGAACAAACAATGAGCCACTTCGGCTCGCAAACTTTGTTCCGACAACTAGTTAGAGGTTCGGCTTGTTTCCGCGATCGTCCAACCTCACCTTTTTCTCCGTGAGTCCACTTTAAAACTGGCAGTTAAGGAACGATAGTGGCTTCGCGAGAACGCGCAGCTAAGGAAATCGAGTGGCGAAGCGCGAGAAAGAGGTGAAATCGGGATTTTGGCCTGACATTTAATGATTTTTTTTTTAATGCAGTCGAATGAAGCTGAATTGAATTGAGGGGAGAAAAAAGTTCCTTAAAATTGGAAGGAAATTTGTGCACTCTTACCGACTATAAAGTTTGTAGTATTTTTCAAGCTGTAATGCGGTGAAGCCCGAATCACTTGACGATAGTGATCTACAAAATCTTATTGTGAGTGTATAGAAGCTATTAATAGCAGAGCTCATCACCGCTTTTTGCTGTGTTTTGTTTGGAATATAAGGATAAGTCGAGCGTCGTTACCCCATTTTTCGCGCGCTGTCTCCTAGACAGAGGAACGTTCATCAGAACTTGTTTGCTCAGCCGCGATGGTAATAATGCAGCAAGCGGCCCGAGAGAGAAGCGCGAGCTAAGTGGGAGGGTAGATGCAATACCATCGACAAAGAAAAGCAGCCGGGAAAGGTAACCGGTGCGCGAAGTGTGAAATTAAGTCTGCTAGACCCTGTCTGACACGTTACATTACCGTAATTTAGAGTTAGACTTCCCTCTTCTTACGAATAATCCCGCCATTTTCATAATCGTTCCATTTAGTCGCCGTACGCATATTAAAGGTACATCTGGTCATTGCAGTATGACTTCTAAATTTTCAACGTCTATGGTCACTCTGACAACAGGCTACATCCGAATAAGAATTGTGTAGGATGCCAAAAGTTCTCTTTGGTTATCGTACATGTAGATGCAGGAAAAAGGGCAACACTCTGCAGAAAAAGAGGCTCGGCTATCTTCATTAAGGTGTTTCGGGGTGTAACCAATTCCTTAAAAATATTTGCCGAGAACGAGTCAGAGAAGAGCCAGAGAGAATAAACCGTGGCAGAGAGGTTGGCGAGGAAGACGGGAGGCTTTGGCGTGAAATACGGCGGTCGCACTTGGCGGCACAATGCGCGAATATGGGCGGCCGTAAGTAATGTATGCTCACATTGTTTACCGTCGCCTTGGCGTGTCCCTGTGGGGCATTGCGCACGCCAAACAAGCGGCCTGCACCCTCCGAGCCTCCTCCGAACCTCCTCTTACTCTCTCACTCTCGACTCTCCACCCACACGGTGAATCCAGGTGCAGGTAGAGTGCAGAGAACCCATAGAATGCCGTGGTGCTCGCACATCGGCAAAAAGAGAATCGATTCACCATCGATTCTCCCAACCTCTTTTTTCCACCAGAACTCCCAATATCCACCTACGATTTTGCCGGTCTACGTCTATGTTAGGCGACGATAAACTTTTTCTCCATGCTCGTTTTGCGAAACAAGGATAATTAGGACAGCTCAGTCTCCCTCTCTTTTCACCCGTTTTATTTGTCGCATATCGAGCTGAACTTGGGTTTTTCCTGGTTGCCGTGATTGAAGCGCTATACTGGTCAGACAACGAAGCGGCTCTAAATTCTACGTGTTGTTTTTACTTCACTAGTTGTTCGATTTCGAGCTTTTTCGCCCGGGTTCACTGCGGCCACGCTGTGCAGTCGCGTCTGTGGAAAATGGGAAAAGTATTCCGGGATACGGAGGGAAAGAGAGGGTTGTCTGGAACAAGGGTAATTACAGATACTGGCGGAACAAGAGTTATCTTTTGCCTGGGTTTAAACTGGGTTAAATTGTGAGCTCTTTAAGGGGGTAGACCCGTTTCCTCGCTTCTCAATTTTTTTCGTTGGTACGACAGTCCCTGTGGCTCGGAAAAATGGTATTATCTTGAGAGGTAGTGCTTGCACAACGAAAACCAGATGGTATTAGTGTCGTTTTCCATAGGTCTAAGATAGGCCTACAAACTCGCCTGCTACGATAGGTGTGACGTCACGCGGTCAGGGGTCCGGGGCCGCTGTTTATGTATCCACTTGACTGCTCCTTTCCATTGTGGGCCTCTTCTTGCCTTTTCTACCTTCGTTCTCTCCTTGTCGAAATCTTGAGATGCGGTGAATGAGAAAACCAAGTTTTCTTAGCGTGGAACGTTTCGACTCACGAGTCTGGAGCCCTCGCCATCTTATTAATCAAAGATTTCTAAGTTGAAAATTACAAATTGCTAATGAGCAGGAAGAAGCAGCGCGACAATTTTATGCAGTAGTTTACAGAATAATATCGAAAAAATAAGAATAAGATTATCTAATCGGAAATATATACTGCTCAAAAGAATTATGGCATAGAAAAATTTTGCTCAAAAATAGGTCAAATTCGATTGACGATAACTTTAAATAGAAACTTCAAGCGTCAATTTAAAAAAAAAATCATAATGTTTCGATTAATTTTGACCAAGTTATCGTCAATACAATTTGGCCTATTTTTGAGCAAAATTTTTCTATGCTATAATTCTTTTGAGCAGTGTAGTTCTAAATAATCATAATCATTATAAGCTGATGAGGGCTCCGGATTCGTGAGTCGAAACGTTCCACACTACAAAAACTTGGTTTTCTCATTCGCCGCATCTCAAGATTTCGACAAGGAAAGAACGAGGGTAGAAAAGGCAAGAAGAGGTCCACAATGGAAGGAAGGCCCACGTTCCCTGAACCTTTACCCTAAGGGAAGGATAGCTATGTTAGAAAGACAAGGAGGGCCTGAAAACAACCTTGCTTTCTGCGAGGTTCTTTCCATGCTTTCTTCGATGTCAACGCAGGTCAATGCTACCGGCCAACCGACCCCCCAACGTGCTCACACCTAAAGCCCTATTTTGACCAGAAACGCTCGGTTCTCGCTGGCAGCATAGCGCGATCTTTTTCTTTCGCATACACTATGCAGAGAGGGAGATAGCTGCGATACCCACGGGCATTGCCGTACCGGAGACGCTGCTAATTCGGGCCAGATACCCCTGAGCCAGGAAGGCAGGGTCTGATGCTCCCCGCTCCCCGCGAACCTTCCCCGCACCATTCGGCCCTCAGCCGAATACCGACAGTGGCCGTTCTCTCGAGGCTCCACCTCATAAAATGTAGCCGAACTAAATTTGACGTTCTTCGGGTAATTCGTCTACAAAAGGACTAAAATCTGTAGTCTACCGCGTGCTTTTTTTCCCGCGGTCCTATTTTCTTATATGACAAGATATTGAGCTCGGCAAGGGCTCATTGGAAAGCTAAAGGTTCAATCTACAGTCGTCTGGAAGTAGATTTTTGAAAATTTGTCTCAGATTGGCGTAAATCGGCTTGAAATACACGACTCAGGATCACGAATTTACCCCTCCTTTAGACACTAATATTTCCGAATAGCGACAAAATTTCAAAAATCCACTTCCAGACGACTGTAGATTAAACCTTTAGCTTTCCAATGAGCCCTTGCCGAGCTCAATATCTTGTCATATAAGAAAATAGGACCGCGGGAAAAAAAGCCCGTTTTCGGTCTCGAAGTGGCGCTGCTGTCGCTGCGTGTCTACCCCCTTAAGCGAGCAGTGGATTTTACAAAGGTCCGAGGAACGAGTTTATCGCGACAAAGGTGGGCTAGAAAAAAATGTACAGATGTACTGGGAGAAAGAGTGAAAAAGGAGGGGAAGGGAGGGGAAGGGAGGGGAATTCGCTCTTTCGGACTAAAAGCAGAAAGGGCCACCAAAACCGCGAGAAACGCGCCCGGGGATGGGTTGCTTAATTCGACGTTGTGTCATGCAAATCGCGGACACGAGAGAGAAAAAAAAGCAAGAGCCACTCGAGAATCATTGTCGCATCCAGTTTTTAGCCTGAGGGCGGACCTGCTTCATAACTCTTGCCAAGAAGGTGTTTTATCGTCCTCGGCATCGTAATTAAATCGGAGGAGACACTTGCCAGAAGAGGATCCGTTTGCGAATACTTTCACTCGCCTTTTTTTTGCCGAGTGTTTTTCATCCAATTATCAAATTGAATCTGGCGATTTGCTTCGCTAAATAATGATATTCGCTGATTGTTCTGGCATCATAACGTCTTCATTTCGTGGATGCAATTTTGGTGATACGTACGGATCAGATCTTTTTGCTTGAATAACAGCACAAACGTAGCCCGCAGGGTAGAAATTGCACTACCCAAGTCAGCATGGCGACTGGAATAGTTAATTCGGTGTTGTGTCATGCAAATCGTGGTAATGAAAGAAGAGGAAACGTGACTGGTCGAGAATCATTGTCAGTCCAGTTTCGTTCGAGAAGAGAGAAAAGGGGAAGGGAGGCGTTGCGGGACTTATATTATTCAAGCTTTGTTGTAACAACTTTTCCTTTGTTTCTTTTTGCAGTAAAATTCAGCATGCTGTGGCATCTTGGCCAATAATCATTTACGCAAAGTTTGTTACAAAGTAGAATTGGTGACTAAACATATTGTAAAGTGGTGGTTGCATCAATTTAACTTTTGATCAAATGATAACTTCTTAAAAATTCTGTTGAATCCAATTTCATAGTTGCTTCGGGTTCCTTAACTATTACAGCGATATCGCACTTAGGAACTGGTTTCTGGAGACCGATAAGCTGTATCTTGGCCCTCCAAGGTCAAATCTTTAAATAGATGCGCTTCCTCGGGTCGAATGTAGATGGCCAAGAAGCTATTGCCATACCTATTGCTAAAGTAGCTGTCGGCAGTCCATATCTAGTAGCGAAGAAGTTGAGGAAATTAAGATCATACTTCACAGGATCATTTCTGTAGTGTGATTTTGGAAATCTCTACCCAAAAGTAGAGTTGATGCAACCTCGATGATGAGGCAAAACTCCTTTCCTTGAGCGTGAGGCTGACTCGAAGATCTGACTTTGTCAAGTCTTCAGTCATCGATGACCGTTCACCCTTTGCACTCCGTGTGAAGGGGATGGGAATTGGAGTTTTCTGAGTGGTTGCTTATTTTTTTACTTAAACCAAACATAATTTTTTAGATTCTAACCCGATTTTCATTTTAAGCAATATTTAAAAAAAATGAATTTTGATATTTAATTTGAATTGTTGCTGACACAATTTGTGTAGGTAGGATATTCATTACATACTTTTGTTATTTTATCGAGACCGTGCAAAAAGTTGCTATCTTCGCAGTCGGTAGGACTCGAACCTACGCTCCCAGAGGGAATCTGATTTCTAGTCAGACGCCTTAACCACTCGGCCACGACTGCTCGTTGGTAAGCTTCTGACTTTGCTACAATGCCAGATGTGAATTCTACCCCTGTACTATTGTACATTATCCAAAACCAACTTAACGACGACAATATCGTTGGTCTCTCAATACGCTCGGAATATATTCTGCATTTTTGACCTTAAATTAACAGTTCACTCCGTTCAACACTTTTCCCCAGCTTCTGGAACAGCATTTCCACCGCTAATATCCAACGATATAACAGCCACGGTTCTTGAGGTAACAGCGGATTAATGTCTCTTCGAAAACAGAGCACGCAGACGAAGCGAAGGTAGAGCGGCATTAGGACAACGCCGTCAGGTAATTCAGATGCATTCGGGTGTTAAGCAGATAGCTCCTCCGCGGCAACACGCAAATGAGAGCCTCTGCAAAAGACGTTCTCGCCAGGTAGAATGGGGGATTCGCACGATCGCACGGATAATACGGGGAAGGTACAATGCCGGTGTCATCCGCATTCCTCGTTTGTCAAGCGCACCTAGAGGTGAGATTAGGAGGAGAGTGTGTGTGTGAGAAAGAGAAAGAGAGAGTAGAGACCACCCTCTCCCATTTCGCAGCCTTTACCCTGTCCTCTGGATCTTCCTGCCAGTTTTCCTTCCTCCATCACCTCTCTCGTTCGTTCTCCTTCGTTCTCCTTCGATCCTCTATGGCTCTTTCACCTCTAGGATATCTTCGGCCGGCAAATTCTTTTTGCACGTTTAATCACTGCTTCTCCTGGGTATCTTGACTCGGCGTCTTCTCCTCTTTCGGAGTTGCGACTCTGCCGTAATCTGCGAGTTCGGCTCTATCGTGCTCCATCTTCGATGGAGAGTCTCTCTTCTTTCTCTCTCTCTGTTTCACGCTGAACCTATAGATACCCCGGCCCTGACGGTTACAAACGATACTGGCGTGCTAGGGGGTTACAATGGATTTAAGTCACGTTCGTTCCACTTAATCCGCTCGCGTTCTTTCTCGTCTTCCTCTCTCTACCCCTTGATGCGGATGTGGGGGCTGGGATTCTCGGATTCGCAGCCGACGACACGGACGTAATTAAGACGTAACACGGAGCTCACAGGCTCGAGTGCATTTGCCCGCTGCTAGACTCCTGTAATCGCGGGATTTTCGCAATGGTGTGATAGCTGCATTTGTTCTTTCTTTGCGAGAATGAGTCGTTATTATCTTACAATTGGAGACAAAGTCGAATCCCTTGGAGAAGACTGCTCGCATTTGGATCAGACACGAGTCTGCGTTTAATTTTGGACTCACCGAAACTCTATTGTAGAATGTCTCTGTTAAATAGCTATATTTCTCTTGATGAACACTCGTTCACAGTACGCTAGAAATAGATACCGACAATCCCTGGTAATTCTGGTTTTACTACAATCGTATACTCATAACGGTAGCACTAATGCTAAATTACCTTCTGGGGAAAGGTTGATATGTAAATAATATTCAGTCTAGGGTCTCTAGGGGATTGGTTCGCGATTATTACGGTCCGTGGACTTCCATAATACCGAAGCAACGAACTTGCGACCTGCAATCAAAGTTAAGAATCGTATTGCGGTACTTCCGCGCACGTGGAAAACTAAAGCGCACCTCAAGGGACCGGTGGTGATTCGAAGCGTTCATGAGTAGAGTCTGGGTGCGCCGGGCTAAAAACTCGTTTGACCATAACAATTTCTAGCCAGCGCGGCGCGGCGCGGCGTGGCGGATGAGGTGAGTGCGAGAGCTGAAATTACGTACAAATGGGTGGCGTTATCCACTCGCGAGCCATCCATAAATCGTTTTATCCGGGCGAACGCGGGTGGAGGCTGTGCTACCTACGAGTAGAACGTTTATTTAAGTTCGGCCAGGTTGGTCATTTTTTACCCATTCCAGTTGGGACTATTAGAGAGAGTAGGCATGGCGAGCGAGACGTTAGACCGGCGAGTGGCTTCTGTGCTGGCCGATACCATGCTACTTTTGTCCTTTGTCGCTGCTCTCTACTCTTAAATGGGATTAAGCTACCAGACTCGCTGCGATCCTTTGCATTCCTACGCCCAATTCCACGCGATAACGCGTTTTTGTACTTGCAGTTGCGCCCGTCGATGTCCAAAGACAAAATCCCGAGAACTTTATTAACTTCCGTGGATGTTCCAGGAATTTTTTGGGTTTAAAAATTTTTCCTAATTTTTCCCGCTTGCGTGATAATTTCCAAAAAATTATATAGATGTTGTAGGAACTAGTAATTATGTTGGAATAAGCTACGTTCCAATTGTGCAATTTCCAAGTTGCCCGCGGACTCTTCTTCGTGGATATTTCGGCTGGCCGCGCGGAAAGCGATTTACAGTTCCAAATTAGCGGGCGCGAATGTCGCGAGATTCGGTATTTTAGTGCGGGAATTTACGTCCCACCGGAAAAGGAGAACAAACGGTAGCGCTGGAGAGCATAAACCGGGCGCACCGGTGCGAATGCAGAAACTAATATACAGTGTTAGAATTGGCGCAATATCATGGCTACGAAAATTCCCTCTTATGAAGAAGCCGCTGTGAGAGAGCGTACGAGAAAAAGTGCGCGAAAAGGAGATAGAAAAAATGATGCTGTATCTCTAACAATTTCGAGCGAAAGAGGAATTGCTGGTACTTTTATCTCGCGAGTGGGCGTCACTCTTTTTAATACAGAATGAATGGCTCACACCAGACTGCATTTCTTTTTCTGGTCCACGCGTCCCCTCGAATTTTTAATGTTGCAACCTTTCTGGCCACTTCTCATCTCAAATGCTTTTCATCTAAGCACTTGAAATATTTTGTTGTGCACTTCAGGAAGCTACCGAAAACGAGTTTGCGTTGCTGCTGCAAATTTTTCCAGCGAAATATTCCAAACTCCTTATGTTAAAGCTTTCACTGTTTTCTCGTATCTCATCTCACGTGTTAATTTCGTAGAATAAACGTACCTTTTTTACCGTTCAAGATCACGCAGCACTGCAAGAACCTCAGTTTTCAAATGTTTGTCGTAGTGTTTTGCGAGACCAGGTTGGTAATGAACTTGTTCTTTCGAAGCAATGTTTCTCATTAAAAGGAGCAGGAGCACGATGCGAAATCTTCTGTGGCAAAGGAGGAATTAAGATTTCTTGGTAGAAACTAACTTGCCAACCAAGCGACTTCAATTCGCTTTTCCAGTCGCCCAACTTTCCAAGGATCTGGGACGGCTTATCGCGAAAAGGAACTGGCCAAAGGAGTCACTCGTGGTCCTCGACTTTTTAGAATTCCTTGGTGTCGTGTACAAAGCCTTGACGTCCCATTCCAACTAGAACCTCTGTTCCTTTGAATGTAGAAAGTAATTCTTTTTGTTATACCCCTTGACGAGAAGTAATTATTTCAAAGTATTCAATATAACTGACCAGTAATTATCTTCGCACGGTGTGAGGAAATAATAATAATAAAACAACCAGTTCAGAAGTTCTGACGCCATTGTATCATCCACGGTCGCCTTTATTGGGGATGCGAGCAAGACCCGGGCTCTCAGAGCTGTTTTATGACGAGTCATAAACTCTCATGCAAGTCGTTGCCAGTGTGCTCCGTTCTTGGTCACAGTTGAACTGGCCGTCTGGAATTCCTTGACCTAATGCCACGGGCAGCTACTCAGCCACTACATATATTTCGCCAAACCAGGAACTAAATCTTCGTTCGACCAGAGCCTCGTGAGAATACTCAACCAATACTTCCACTTTGGAATATTGCCGAAAAATTAACATTGAGTTCACCAGTAACTTCTCGACGAATATCGATAAATCAGCATCGAGGGTAGAAAAATGTCCCATTTAAACATTTCCTTTTGATAATGTATGAAAATGAGTAGCAGCATAAAGAAAAAATTCTGCTCGCTTGGGTACGACCACCAGATCCAGGTTTTCCACTACGCTCTGACATAAACCCGGGTATAAACACCTGCGCGAGGATTCGCGTATCACGGACTCGCATTGTCTCTGGAGGACGCAAAACTCAGGGATAAAAAGAGTGAGAATACGAGACGTAACGCGGAGGACCAGGAGAAATAGAGAAAAAAAGGAAAAGACTTGCGGGAGGTGGTATTTGTGAGAATGTCGCGGGCACAATGCACTGTGCTTGACCGTTCTCGAGCTACACCAATGTAACCATCGTTATTGCTACTTTATTGCTCGTAAATCCTGCGGCGGGCGTGCACGTATCCTGCTGTAGGGGGATGGGCTACGTGTACGAGGGTATCCTTTAACGGGTGTCTCGTCGCGTCTCTGCCATCCCGTCATCCTGGTTTCATCGCGACGCGTCAGCTTTTGGCTTGACCCTACCCCGGTGGTCCCCATTTACCCTCTCTTCGATGGAACATTTTTTACCACCTGCCTGTTACCAACTAGAAATTATTTATTTTTGGTAAACTCTGCCACCTTGCTGCGTGGCAGTTATCCCTCCCGGAAAGAAAATTGTTTCTGTCGCTCTTGTCTGTCGAAAGTATTCGCTCCAAGTCTGAACATGACAATAGTCAATAGTCCAGGTCACCCCGCGTGTGAGAGCAATTGCAGGGCGCAGATCGATAGATCGGGGGCGTCGATCATGAAATTCAAAGCCGATAAAGCGAGAATGACCGGGCGCACTGTTCGTGATACAAATTAATATTCGACGTGTATCGTGGAGTGGGTTGCCGCCGCTTTTTTCCTCCACGCGTTTACGACAAATTTGCCTGCAGCTTGCTATTTTTTCGCCATCCGGTCTCGCCCGTTGAATCCCGACTGCGATTAAACTCGGTCCCGATGCAAACGCAAACGCAAACGCAAACGCCCATGCCCATACACACTTCAATCGGTACCGCCATCATTGATATTCAGTTCTTCTGCTCTACACACTCGCACACCTTCCACTAAACCCAAACACCACCACCCTCCGCTGCCACTGCCTCCAACCCTTCGTTTGCCGTCGCGGAACAACAAAAATACATTCTCGTTAAGCCTCGATAAATTGCGCGGCGTGCGCCGATTAAATTGCGTGTCCGAATTCGCCGGCAAAACAAACCTTTTGGTGCTCTCCTTCCTTCCTTCCTTCCTTCCCCCCGGGTTTGGCCGTTCCGCTGACGCGTATTTGCCTGAAAATGATTTTCGCCAAGATTGATTATTGTGTGACCTCTACATCTGCATTTTCTTTGTCGCTCTTTCGGTGCGTTTGCACCCGCATGCTCCGAGTGGTTCGGTCTCTTGAATCAACTGGCTTTTATTGGCGACAAACTTGTGAAACTAATTTGTTCAGTCACTCACGACCGATTTTTACATCGAATCCATGAATGTCTATTGGAAATTTATGGATATTTTTTAATTATATGATTTTTGTTTCAGGTAAGGTTTCAAAGACTCTCGGTGTCGCATTTCCGCCCGAGGAACGAAAATTGACGATACAAGGTTTCAGTGAGTTAAGCTTTATTTATCATTTTCATATTATAATCCACCCGTATCTCACGATTTTATCACGAAAACGATTTTAAGCTAATAACTCAAGTGCATCGACACAAGAATAATTATTCTAACTTAATACAGTTCAGAAATAGTTTCGGTGTTCGATCGGCATGTCTATTCAGCCTGTTACGCGCACAATGGCATCAAACTTTGGCTTACCGTGTGCAAATGACGGTGCAACTTGGCTTAATTACAACTTGAGAATTGAGAGCTTGCCTAGCACCGTGCAATTCCAATCCCTTAATCATTGCAACCAGCAAATTTTCCTTCGCTGACGTTGGTTCGCGAATTTTCCGCGTCTTTCATATTTTTTCCACGCGATTGAAGCGAGTTCATCCATCAAAGTTCAATTTGCCGAAGCGTTCAGGCTCATTAGTTTTTCCAGTTTCACCGATCCTTTGACTCGTAGCAAGCTTGGTGTTCGGTTACTTCTTCAAAGTCTCCGTACGGCGTACGCGGTTTCGATCCCTGGCAAGAACTTCGAATAAACATTCGCTCGCGGAAAGTCGCCGTTCCAACTTTCGCCAATCATGGTCCACGGTGTTTTTTTTTTTACTCTTTCGGTTAGATGCAGTTCGCAGGTTGAGTACATACTCGAATGTTCTTGAGTTATTTGTACATTCATATCGAAATTAAAGCCAAGTTGAATGCTGACATTTGAAAATTCCAAATGTCTGGAAATTATAACTACCCTTCGATCGATAACTCCGATTGCTGATGTATGTCCAATTTAATATAATTCCTTAGCAATTTACCTAGGATTTTTCTTGAAATAGCGAAAATAATTACTCTTTTTGCGGCACCGTATAAAGGAAATTTGCTAAAAACGATTAAAATCCCTGTGGATTAGAATTTTGCGAGTAATTCGTAAACTTACGTAATCGGATTTTGCGGATCAATTAAGCGATTCTGTTCCGCTTTCTCGCCTGAATAGTCTCTTTACAATGGCGAACAGCCTCGAATTCCCAACGGACATGTATTCACGTCAGTGATTACGTGTATCACCTTCACACGAGAAATTCATTAGTATCCATTAGAGGGGCACTCTCGTAGGCAGTGGCCTACGGGGAAGCCTCCATGGAGCCAGTGAAAGCACCACTTCCTCTCCCAAATTAACAGTCACGAAACGTCTTCCTACAGTGGTATGTACAAGAACACGTTAAACTCCATTATACCGCCCGGAGACCTTCCAAAAAACCAGCCTAGCTAAAACCCACTGACAATGAGTAAATTAATAACCAAGCATCCAATTAGTAGTTAAACGATGCATTAAAGTGTGAATAATTCGATTTATTTCATAATATATGTAGCTGTGGGCTTTAAAAGTTCCTCCCACTCAAGTTTTTATTATTTTTCCGGATGAACCAGTTTCTAAAATCACTACTACTTTAGAACTCACTAACAAGTCAATAATAATTTTCGTTTGATCGTTAATTCTAAAAATCTCTACTCGCTTAAAATTCCGAAACAAAGCGTTGCTGTCGCCCCTTTATCAGTTAACGTTAAGCTTGGCATATCGCGACTGTACCGAGCACATTCTTTCAACTCGGTTCGATCATATAGGGAGTCTTTACGAGACACCAGCGGCTATCGGGCATTTTTCCACCCTCCATTGGAGAGTACATACTGTAGATTTAGCGATGCACGAGTGAGCAGGGCTCATTAGGAAAGTCGTGGCCGGAGCTGTTCGCGTTAGCTGGATCGGTAGCTCGCGGTCACCCATCGATCCTGAGAGCATCAGGTATGCAAAGAGAACCGGAACGAGAGAGTGAGCGAAACTCGGCGATAAGGGGTACGAGAGAGGGGCTGTAGTGCAGAAAACAGGCTTAATTTGATCTTATCTAGCCAGTCGCCAGAGCACTGGAGAACGAGGCGCGATAGAGCGAGAGAAGGAGAGAACGACTCGGTTGGGCAGGCATATAAATTACGTCCGGGACGTCGCCCAATGTAAATGCAATACAAATTGGACCGGGCCACTTATTATTATTCATTGGAGACATTTGTTAGCTTATCTGACGGGCCCGCGGCCGCTCGCTCTCTTCTTCGGTCAACTTTTTCCGTCTTCGGATCGCTCTGGCTGCCATTCGATCGGATCGGCTAATATGCCGCTCGCCGCGTCACTTTATCGATTATCGTTTGAAGATTCGTGCCCGATGGTTCAAAGTCGGGATCCAATTTGGATCAAATTTGGATCAAATTTGGACTTATCGGTGGATCATTCGACACGATAGTCTATTGTATGGCTCATATGGCCCTACGAAGTTAAACATCACTTGTACTTTCCAAGCACATAGAGTATAGAGTTATAGACTGTTGCATATGCACACCGTGTCGCGTAACATTCCGTCTTATATCAAGTTATGCTGATCCCACCGTGCCGAGATCCCGAGATAGAAGCTGGAAGTTGGTGGTTTAGGCTGCCGAGGGGTTTCGCCCTAGATCCGCTTGAGTTCCTTATGGCAGTTATTCCAAGCGACTAATCCTGAAACTGGAGCCTTCCGAAAACTTGGATTCCAGCTGCGTTAACCCGGTGCAGGAGTTCATAAACGTTCTCGAATCGCTTGCCAAATTCCTCACCCTTTTTCCGTTAATGTTGTCCCCTACCGACCAATTTTATTCGCTTAAACTCCAATCCAACTCTCGGAGGAAGTTTAAACTGCACGCGCAATAAAAATATACTTTTTCCATTATAATAGAATATTTTCCTTGATAATTGCACGTCGTAATAATCTGTCTGGCTTAATGTGGAAAGCCATGGCAGATAATTAAGCCATGTTTTACCTCGATTCACAGTTTGCGGAATTACGATTTTCCATTATAAGCCAAGTTTACGGTAGCCGAGTCGAACTTTGTGTGGTTATTAAAATCATTCGCATCGCTAGAAAGTAAATACACCGTGTTTGAGAGTAATACGAGACAGATCCGCGGAGGCTCCAGCAGACAGAAGGAAATTTTCTCGTTAACCGGGAGAAACGGGTTTTCCACTATCAGCGTGCACCCGAGGTGGGCTTTAATTTGGGCTCTGACTCAGAGCTCATTGAGCTCGCATCGCATCGTCGCAAGAAACTTGTCGCTTTGGGCGCTTGAAACCGTCTAATAGCGCTGCGCAATCCTGTTAGGGTCATTAAACGAAATTAATTACTGACATAGAATCCGGAGATTGTGCTAGACCACCTTCCTCTCTCAGCACTTCTTCTTATAACACTTGAATCTCCAGACATACTACATGTACATAGTATGATCCGTGCGTACCTATTCTTTGTACATACAGCTTTTTAATGGTATCGTTATCGTTCGAGTACTAACGATATTCAACAATGACTATTCTAATTATTATGCTCATGAAATGTAGCGAAGGGTGAGGACCCCAATCTCAGGATTATCAAACTAACAAGGGCAAATGCAAATTGGCATTAACCAGAAGACAAGTGGTGCGAAAGTTGTCAGGATGCCAAAGCATAGAGGCGCGGGGTGTCGTAGAACTGCTATGAAAAGGGGATAATAGTTTGGTATGTCCCATGGACCGAAGAAACCATGGTTGGCAACACCCTCGGAAGCAATCTTCATGCATGGGCGAACTAAATAATTTCCGCTAATGGAACACTTACTATTTTTGTAGCAAGGCTGACTGGGTGAAAATAATATTGGATACCTTCGTTACGTACAATTTTCTAGAAATGCACACTTGATGTCCGAGCAATTCAAACAGTCTAAATAGCAGACCATTCGGGTAATGGAGCCAGTTTCGTTATTGCATTTTGTGCAAGTGAATAAAAACCCCAACCAATTTATCGTGCCTGTTTGAAATTGATTTTATCTTTTTAAACATTTATTACTTACCTATACTTTAGTTTTTATCATTATTTGTTCGACTGTATTTAACATCGATAACATAATCCAAACGAAACCCTGTTCCGAAAAATTCTCGAAAATTTCATAAATCTTTCACGGATCAAAACCTGAATAAAATTTCGTTCTCCCGTTTTCCAAAATAAAGAGAAAGCGGTTGCTAATAACATGAATCTTCATTGAAAAAACGTCCGGTCCAAAATTTCGTAATTCCTTTCGTAATAAAAGTCATTAAATACTCGTTTAGAATTTATATTTTGCCGGAAAACTTTAAATTAAAATTTTCACTATACAACGCCCAATAGCTTGCAGCCATAAAATTGAAAATTAAAATACATACGCACAGAACGTCACGCAATGGCACTTCATATCCGAGCAAAAGCAATATTTCAAAAAAGCAAAATTTCAATACAAGGTCATATTTTTGTTGAAATAAAAAACAGAGCAAACTGTTACCGCGGAATGAACGACCGAATCATTGATCGAGCAAAAACAGATCCAAGGCGAAGTCTGATGTCTCTGACCCAAAACCGGAAGGACCGAAGTTGTTTTAGTTTTATTTCGCTCGTCGGAAGGTATCGAAGCATCGAACGATCGGATGGTGGGATCGTCGCACTCGTGAGAGTGCATACTTTAATCGCATTATCCCTTCCAACCGAGAAGCAAACATGCCAGAGAGGGCAGGGGACCGAGCGATCTTATCTAAGAGGGAACCCTTCACTAATTAAAGTAACCCGAATCCGCTACGTTTGCGCCCGACTCGCCAATTTGAGCTGTGAGTCTTGCTTCTACGGGAGCAAATGCCTTCCCGATGCGGTGGAAAAGCTCAACATAGATCGTAATTAGCTCGACTAATAAGCCATCGCTTTCTACGAAACGATACGTATCGACCTAATTGAGACTTTTCGATACACGCAAATCGGCGAGACTGGAAATCGAAGTGGATCTCATCCTGTTTACGCAATACCTGCTGTATTCAAGTGGTTCTCGCGATGGCTTCGTGACGTCAGCGAGACGAGTGCTAGTGTTCTCTATGATTCACTGAGCTATTTCAAGAAACTTTCTAAGAACGTGTGATCCAAACTGATAGACGTGGCAGAGATGGAAAATATCCAAGAGTATCGATGAATGTAGTATTTGTGATCTACTGGTCTTGACTACTTGGAAAATGTTTGAAAAGCTGTGAGACTCGATCGATTAGGCATTTACTTTCTATAAATGCTCGAGGCCCTAATTGAAGTATACAGGGTATCAGATCTGAATAATTGATCATTGGTTGGCCGGTTCTCTGCTCGACTTGCGAGGATCCGCGGGAGTTTCGCCGCTCGCGGCCGGAATGCCGAGCCAGGAAGGTAGGAGAAATTGTCGGCACTCGATCGACATCGACGTAAACGAAGACGTAGTGAGGCGTGCAATGATCAAGTATATCTGAAGGAAAGATTAACGACTGGCCGGGCCAGCTGAACGCTGAACGCTGAACGCTGAACGCTGAACACTGAACAGTGAACGTCCGCCCGGCAGAGGACCGAGAGATCGAGAATAGAATAAGGGGAATAAGCCGAGCCAAGGAGGGCCAATTACAGAGCTTCTCTACCTTACGTACGATCCGTCTCGCCTCGATTCCGACTCGATTTCGACTCGATTTCGACTCGACTCCCCGATTTAATCGAACCTCAAGCGCGTCGGGCTTCCCAGTCGCGAAAAAAACCCCGAGTGTCCCTACGGATTCAGTGTGCGTACATAAATTTTCAAGTGCCACTCGTCCGCATTCGCTTGAATTAGTCTCCTGCCATTCGCCAACTTTCTTGGGTCCCTGTTCTTTCTCCGAGGTGGTTTCGAGCGTCCTCTTCTTAAATAGCGAAATTCGAGGAAATCAACGCCTGTCGAAGAAGATTAAACAGGCTTTCTCGATCGAACCGACTTCTCAGGAGCCATTCCCACGAGAATGATTCTTCTAGCGAGAGGAGCGCATTGGGAAAATTACAAATTTTAACCATTGGCAATTTATACTATTGTAATCCAAATCTCCTGAGTTTTGCGCTGCTTTTTATTGCGATTTTATCTGATACACGTATGTGCGTTTTATTTCGAAAAAATAGCCACATTGGTTGGCGAGCAGCGTTACACGTTATTACGTTTTGATTATTTTAATTCAGGAATGTCCACGGGCGGAAGATGCTACTTGTAACTTCAACGGGGATGAGAATTTCTTTTCGTTTTTCTATTGGTGGATGCTTGTCGACGGCACAACAGGATATTAGCATGACAGTTTTTATCGCAACAGGATTTTGGTGTTGTTCGATGGTATTGCGGATGATTTTCGATCGTCGACTGTCATAGACACGTAATCCTATTTCCGGTGGGCAACATCGCTTCCTCGTCGACCAACTTGGAATTCCGAAACTGGATATTCGACCGAGTAGAAGTTTCGCAAATCGCGTTTACGTTTTGCACATACTACGGAGCTTATTCCGTGCTTTTTCCCGTATTTTCGCGCTTACCTGTTATCACTGCATTCCATGCAACGATACATTACCGGTGAGATACCCAATAGAACCGGACGTTTATTGCCCTGGCGATGATTAAATATTCATGAAACAGCAACGTGATAAACTTTCGAGATGAAACTTTTAATGCGAAATTTTACCCCGTATATCGTCGTTCGAGTGCCACGGCTCGATAATCAAATATTAATTACGAAATTTAATTTATGGTACTTGCACGATGAGAGAACGTTGTGTGAGATGGAGCCAAACTGCGAAGCTCGGGAATAATAACCCAAGAGTTTTCCATGATTTTCGCTTTTACATTTTCACGATAAATACGTGTAATACGCTGAGTATTTTTTGTATTCCGAAAAGATACGTTACATCGTTATCGAGAAGAACATAAATTATAGATTAAAGTTGTATCGGAGAAACGGTAGAAGAGTATATTCGTGTTAAATTCCCATTACATACATACTGGGTGGCTTTTGAGATTGCGATGATGGGAGATTTCTTCGAAATCTCGGCACACGAAAGGTGCGCCACGAAACCAGAGCTTTTTATCACTCGCGAAATTGATATTCCTCTTCTGTAGCCGCTATTTACGATTATTCCTGGCATCGGAAACGCGCACCCACGAGGCTCTACGCCCCACGCTGCCACTAAATTAAAAATATTTACCGAGAACTTTTTCCTTTTTGCTTTTGGCCTTTATCGGCGGCGTGGCGGACGTTTATCTTTGCGGAGCCGCAGCCAAGGCCCCACCATTATTTCCTGGCGAGGCTCCCTAACGAGCCCGACTTCGCACTGCCAAAGGAGTAGTCTACCTTTCGATGGAGCCACTTCCTTTGACTCCCGGCCCCTTCTCCTTCGCTGGTTAAGAAAGAGCCGAAGAAAAGGAAAAAAATGCCCAGTGAAACGCCGTAAGATCAAACCTGTAGTACCTTTAAGGGACAGACGGTAAAGGGCTGCGAACAAGAGATCTCACAATCAAACCGGGTCGTCTTCTACCAACCACCTGGATTTGCTGTGATATTAGCATATAAACTAGAAAGTGTTTTATCGTGCCTCCGAGAGAACAAAGTGGCCCTTTTGGTGGAGCAACAGTCAAAGAGATATTTATTGCTCCTTAACGATCATTAAGGGTGTCTTGGAACAAATCTACAATTGCCACTTGTTTTGCACTCCTTTCATCTTATTGCAGCAATCTTTTTGTCCTATTCGTTAACTGTTCCGTCTTTCAGATTATGATTTCAAAAAGGTTGGAAGGTCATTCATTAAATTATCAATTTTCTTGAGGAGTTGTTCTTAAAATTCTACAAAAATATATCACTTTAGACGCATTATCCAGATAGAACCTTGATGCTCCTGGAGCACTGCTCCGGACGGTGGGTTCCAGTCGTTAACTACGGGCTTTATTGGTATAGTATTCATCGTGACGGTGAAAAAGAGAATAGCTCCAGCGAAGAAGAGTAGTTGCGTGGAGCGTAGGCTTCGCTCGGAGATGTGTACTACTGCACATGGTAGGGTTTATCGTTCATAAGGTGCCTTTACGATTATACGTCAGTGTTGTAAGCAGGCCGACCCACCGCATCACGTTGCTTTATGACATCAGCTGGTTTTGTGTCGCATCCCCCATAATGCTCGAGCAGACACCTCTGAAAATCAAATTAAAATTCCTATTTCGACTCATTCGACTCACTTTGTTATAGAGTAGAGAAAAGTCTAATACGATTCAAAGTTTTCAACTGCCACTCGAGTATATTTTCCACTGGTGCGAAAGGGTTAAATCGCTGGTGATCCCCTAACTCACGCTCAGGCGGTTTCGCCCGCCGAAAATGGGAGGGTGGAAAAAAGCGGGTCTTTTATGAGAAAGCAGGGTATATCTGTTCGCATAAATCTGTCGCTTAAGTGGCATCTCTTATTTCATTGTCCGGCGAGCTTTCCTCGCAGATGCACGAATAAACCTACCAAGTTTCGCTTCTACCCTTTCCCGCCTCTAATTCATGCCTTCTCCCTTGACACAGTCTGGAGGATAGAGATCCAGGGTGTGTAATGCACCCGGTGTGTTACTCTACCCAACGGTAATGCGAACTTGTATGGATTATGGAGGAACAAGAGAATATTAGATCCATAAGATCCGAGAATAATTCTCACGGAACGTAAAACTGTTATTCGGTGCTCAAGATTAATTGTCGAAAAGAATACGATTCTGGATCTATAATTATTTAACTTGAATTTTCTTGAGGAACTATAAATTTAATATTCCTATTTGTGGATGTGTTTGCAAAGTTTATTGTAACAGATTTAACGTTACGTTTGACGGGATTATTTGAAGAAAATATTTCATAGTCGCCAAGCGCAAGTCGTCAAAGCGGGAGCTAATGAAGTTTGTGTATCAGCGAGGCTTCACGGCTGCTCGCGCGTTTAACTAACATTTACGTAATGAACCCATATGCACCAATATGCCTCAAGAGGTTAATAACGTTGCTGCGCCCACGTTCCTACCGTTCATCCATATTAACCAATATAATTAATTCATTTGCTCGATTGTTATTCATTTTGCCTGGTGGACCGCACCATGGACCGCAGTGCATTGCCAAATACATTCATCCCCGCTAATCCACTATACAAATAGTTCTCATTGATACAATGAAAATTCAGCACGCTTAAATTTCGTCTCACGTGCATTCGGCCTCATAATAATGGTATGCGCGAGTGGGTTACTCGGAAAACCGAAACGATGCGACGCGGGCACACTAGATACACTTTCGTACGCTTTAGTATTCCCAGCAAAACGTACGAGGTTTATTGCAATAATGCTGTATGAATAAATTTGAATTCTATGCATCGTCGAATTTATCATGATTATTATCATGATTATTATCATGATTATTATTCATTTTCTCACAGCTTCTTGCCTGGCGTTTTAATCTTCGGGTGTTGTCCAAGCGATCAAGATGATCGTAAGGCAACATAAATAATATATTATGTAAAAATAGATTTTACGTATTGCACTATGTCATATCGGCGTGATATTCAACCGTTCCAGTGCATAGACTCGATATACAGACTGGGGAAGAGTGGCTGTATCTCGCGCATGCCGCAAATAGAAACGGGCTCGAGCCGCGAATGCTATCTGTCACCAGGGTTAACTATGGCCATTCGTAGTCAGTGTCAGTGTAATCAAAATCGGGAAGTTGAGGCAAGAGTCACGCTTGGTCAGGGTCTGGCATATCGCCAAGCATCGCGCGCAGCGTATTTTCAGGATCGCACCATAAAGCCGAAGATTTAGAGCTGCGATGCGAACCGCTGGCGGGGCACCTCTCGGATCTTCTCGTTCCTTTCAAGCTGGCCACAAGCACTCCCGGGGGCCCCAGGGGCCTCGGGGGTCCCGGGAGGGCTCAAGGGGGCCTGCGACGGATGCGAGGGATGCGAAGGATGCGAAGGCAGCAAAGGCGCGTTCTAAGAGCCACCAGATCGCCCATAAAATTCTGATCTACGACTTGCACCTACCAGACTCCATCTCGCCAAACTTGTACTCCCGGCTCCACTTTCGCTCGTGTCTTCTTTTTTTCTCCCGCGAACATTGTTCGGCAGCCTCCGGTAGGAATCGGACAAAGTGGACTAGCGAATTGGTGGCTGCTATTTATCTATGATTTTTATTTATTTCATAACAAATTTATTATCACTTTTCGATGAGATACAGCTGCCAGAACTATTTTTGATAACGACGGCCAAATACGCGGATGGTTTAATGACAGTGTACTGATTTGTAATTATACACGGGGATACTGATGATAGATAAATATTTGACTGCTCGTGATTAATTGCGTCATGTTAATTTCGATAATAGATACATTATACCTGGTAACGTTGGTTAATAACAATTATAGGGTTGGCTTAGCCGATATGCATATGTATAATATTAGCTTTCAGAAATGTATGCAATATCAGCGCGACTAACATATGCAGACGCATTATTTCCAGAGATGGAAATAGATTTCGGTGAACTATAACCTTCAAGCGAAAGCGCAGACTAATTAAGGATATTCATAGTTTAATCGTTTGTAATAAATTAAGATTTTAATTGTTAGTAACTAGTAGGTTGACATTAGAGATAGATAACGGTTAGATTTTCAACTAGTATCACAACGGCCCATTAGCTCAGTTGGTTAGAGCGTCGTGCTAATAACGCGAAGGTCGTGGGTTCGATCCCCCCATGGGCCAAGTTTTTTTGCAATTTTTCAACCACGATTTTTCAACTAAAATACGAGGTATTCAACAATTTGTACAAAAACGCGCAATAATTATTTTTTCGTTTTCTTCCGCTTTCTATATTTTTCCCAAATATATTGACAGCTCTGTCAACTTCGGCTGCTGCCTGTTTCACAGTTTATCCGTGAGTGAACGTTTTTAAATTTTACGATATAACTGGATTGATAAAAACGCAACTAAAGTATTACAGAAATTCAATTCTTATTTGTTCAATATGGAATCCTTAACACGTTCTACAGAGTGAAAATTCTTGCTTTGATTAATCTCTCGTTAAGTAAAAATTTGATTAGTTTTGATACATCGAACATAACAGATCTAAGTTCTATTAAATAGAAACAAAATAATCACAAAAAATAACCATCGATCCTGCCAGGATTCGAACCTGGAATCTTCTGATCCGTAGTCAGACGCGTTATCCGTTGCGCCACAGGACCATTTGTTCTATGGTGTCTCAATATCAAACGCAGAGGTGCCTTGGTATTGCCTTACCCTTTTAGCACTAATTGTTATCATTTGCATTTGATAATTCTTAAACATTTCTTTATAATATACATCATTAAACCAAGTAGCAATAAATTGAACCAATATTTCGCGACGCTCAATACTCGATTTACCTAGAAAAGAAGCCATCATTTAGTAGTAACGAAAGCTCGTTATCTGTAGAATCGTGATCGGCCCGTATCTTATTGATTTGCATTACAGATGTTATCCCTGTGTTCTTCGCATTGCCGTTTGCCGTGCGCTAACCGCAAGATACATTCAACTTAGCATCGAAGATGAGTCGAGTGTTAAAATAGAACCACCTTTGACCTAGTTTCACATAGCGCGCACACGATCTTCTAACGAGCTCATCTCGCAATATACTTAAACCTTATCAAACTCCTTTTGTACCTCGAAGCAAAATCGTTCGGTCCGATATTAAACTCGCATTAAGGGAAATTATTCTATAGGATCGCATTAGAAGTTAGCAGAAGCAATTAGCGGGCAGCGGGTTTTTTCGCCTTCGCCTTGGCTGTTGAAACGAATGAACGGGTCGAGGCATTACAGGAAGGTGGAATTAGAGGAAAGCGAACAAAAGAGTGGGGATCGCTAGATGGTGCAGGTACTCTCGCAGAAAGGAGTGGCGAGGATTAAGTATCGCATAAATTAATGTCGATATCGAATAATCAGTTAAGGCATCCTGCTGCGAAAATCCTCGGGCAATTAAGCGCAGCTTCGCGAGCTACCGAGCAAATAATTGGATATTTACGAACCCGACGAGAGTATTATACCCCCCCGAAAAGTTGTCGTCGATGGAAACGTGCTTCTGCTTTTCAGCCCCATTCCAACCCCTTTCCAACCCCTTTCGAACCCTCTCCGACTCCTCGTCGCAATTTTCTCTTGGCTGCTTCGGCAGGCTTGGACATCGGGCAATCGGGAGCCGCAGAATATTTTAAGGTTCATTAAAAGCGCAATAATGAAGAAGTCCGAGGGGAAACTTGGCGCAGCCGCCTGCCGTTTCCTTCCGCCTTCATCATAGTTTTCGGAGCTTTTCCTCGCACTCGAAACTTTCCGTCCGCTTTGCTCGGCCAAATTAACCCTTTGCGATCGGGCCTTTTTTCACTTTGTTCGCCTTGGTGAACTTGCCCGTCTACCTTCATCGGTCCTCTTACGGCTTACGGTACGCCAGGTACCAACAAAAAGTGTTGGGTAAACGCGATTGCAAGTTTTCAATTCGAGACGATTTTTCACTTACAGAGATTATTGTATCATCCAAATGATAGGGATAATTCGATAAAATAATAATGCCAATTCTAGAATGAATAGAAGAAAAAAAAGTTGAGGGAGTTTGACGTAAGTCTAGAAACATTTTCAGCCAAATAGGGCGAAAAATAGCAGAAGTTTAGAATAGGGACACCTCGTTCAAGATTAAAGTGAAGTTGAGTTTACAGTGAAATAAACGAGAAATAAATCGAAGGACAGTGATCGAATTCGATCGCGGTTGGATTATCGATTTCAATGCACACGTAGAACGAAGGGTTCGCGCAGATCGTAACCCCATTAAACTTTTACGATTTAAGTTTCCAGGAGCCCGGGTACATCACGATTCCGTCGGCACCGCCCCTACCTCGAGTAAAAAGCTTGCGGTCCAAGCTTCTGCAATCGTGGATGGTGTTACAAGTGTCACGTGTAGGATGTTAGTCTTGTGATTCAATAGGAAACTACAACCCGAGGACGAAGGAAATGTAACTTTAACTTTCGAACGCACCTGACTTACTTTTACCTTTATTGCCAGACGCCGCGTGAATGGGTTTTCCAAAAGTTTTACAAAATATCTAATGATTTTGATACATTCCGGGAAAATTGCTTTCGAATATCATGGAAAATATCAGCTAAACAAACAACAGATTTGATACATTATAAATACGTTTAAAACATTTCTTACATATGTATGTAACGTAATACGTAGACGTACCATATAGACAACGCGAGTATGAGCAGTGCGAATTCTAAGATAAATCTTAGATTCGCACAGTGCTCGTACCACCGAGTATTCTAACTTATTATACCATTGGTCGAAACGACCACTGAAATGTATAAAACGAAGTTCACGCTTGCGGAGTCAAAACTCTCCCCTTTTTCATCGATTTCGTTGGGCGCATGTGGAGCTTGATTTATCCTTACGATTTGCGCTGGCAGAAGGGTATGCCCAAGGTGATCGGTCTATCATAGAAGGCGATAACATAAATCTTCTTTGCCACCACTCTGCGAGGAATATTTATCCAAGCAGCACGGAGTGCTGTGGGATTGGCTGCACCACCCCACGTTTCACTCAGAATTCGACCTTTCTCAACCTGTTAACTGCGAGAGGTTTAAACGCACAGTACCAAAAATTGCAATAATCAATCCACTCCGTTTATACGGCATAACGGAGACAAGATTGGTTGGTGTCTTTCAAGCCGATCGACCAGAGGAAAGATTTATTCACGGTCGTTAGTCTCTGGCTGGGTCGATTCATGAAAATAGTGGCAAGGAATCCTCGTCTACTGAAGCATCTCATCGCTTATTCTTGCCTGATCTTCGTGGTGATTCTTCGCGCTTTTCGGTGGCTTTTCCATAATTTACTTGAATCGCGACGACTAAAGAAACGGAAGGTAAAAAGACAGAGAGAGAAAAATCCGGGGGAAACCAAGTGAGAGGGTTGGCTTATAGAGTTTCGAGTTTACGGCAAGAGTCGTTCTCGCGACGCGTTTGCATACTAAAGAGACCTCCGTGAGGAACTTCCGAGTAGTTGCTGCTTATGTGTGCCATCGCACGGCTCGCCGCATTTTTCGATAGACACGCTCACTCCGCGAGAGATATATTCCGCCTTTTGCATGGCTTCTGCCGCGGGACGCTCAGAGATAAGATCGTAAAGATGAGGTCAGTGGTATGGGTGGAATGTAGGCTCTTTTTTTAAAGGAAAAATTTTAATCTTGTTCAAGAAGGTGCTCGAAAGAACTTTTAAGCATGGCGAAACTCTAGTCTTGCCAGATGGAAACTTCGGAAGAATGACGCGATGAATTATAGATATGAAAATTATTTATTGGTCGCCCGCAATATTTTATTTGGTGAAATTCATAATTCAAAATCATTTTACTCTCGGCCAAAATAGTTGAAAATTTTAACTCAACATACATAATTTGTATTACCCCTGACAATTCCGTGTGTACAAATCCTGTCCAACTTGCTTCATTCGCTTAAAGTCAGTGCGGTAAACGAACTTTTCGCAAGACTCAATACCTAGGAGAAAATAGAGATAGCGTTGGACATTCGAAGTAGAACAGAAGTTTCCACGTCGCATTATATCAGGCGAGCTCGCTATGCCACCCCATTTGAAGATTGCGGTTGGAACGCATAAATATTCCATCTAACTGTTCTTCGGCTGGACGATTTCAATTCTCACTTGATCTTGAAAGCATTGCCTCCCACCGAACGGGATTTTCTCTCTCGGAAGGCATTATTGTCGCTTGGTTTACCGCCAATATTTACCGAGTCTCACGTTCCATGTTTCCATGGATTCGCCATGCCATACCATGCGATCTCTTTCCCTATGAATCCTCGATGAATCCGGAATGATTCCGGAATGATTCCGGAATGATTCCGGAATGAATGCGCACGCGAGCACGAGAACCAAACGTTTTCTTACCGTCTTACCGTCTTCTCTATCTTATGCCCTATGCAAATAATCCTCTCGCGATCTGCGATTCCTTTAATGCGAGGAATCACTCGCATAACCACTCGCAGTGCTCGGAATTTCTTCTACACGCGTCCACCTATCTCCCGGAGGAATTTTCACGGTGTCCGCCGCGGAATATCGATGAGGCGATAGGAAGAAAGCTCGAGGGACGGCGTTTCTACGTTAATCCCCATTCTCTTCTGCGATCTCGTTAAGCGCGCGAGATAAAGTTTTACGGAAGAACGAGCACGAGCCATTAGCGACTCGCCCGGATTTTCATCCTGCGGGAGAGGGAGTAATGCGAAACATTGAAATTCTTCCATTAAGCAACCCGGCCACCCTGATTGAGACTTAATCAAGAATCTAGGTAATAATAAGGATTTCTTTAATATTACCCTCTTGGATTATCATGATTTCGACAAAAATTACATAGATTCGGATATTAGTGTTTGAAAATATTGATAAAGCGATTCGTGGATCGACCGTGAAAATTTTCCTCTTCCGATGGTTCGGTAGTTCACAGCGTGGAAGCCTTTTGTTCGAGGATAAAGCCGTTGAATCGTTTCCGGATAGTAACATTGGATTCCAGGTTCAAGAGTTGGGAGCGATTGTCGTAACGTAAGATATCCATGTGAGAAAAGGTTTTTCCAGACTTCCGCTGAGAGCTCCTGCTGGTCGGGGCCGCGTACGCCTCTCTAGATTCAATGGATTCGGTTGGTCTTCGGAAACTACACCTGGATACACCCGAAGTAGCGTTTCTGTTGTTCCGGACAACATCACGTCCCACGCATTTTTCCAGATTGCTTCTTCACTGGCCGCACGTTATCACTTCTATCTGCATGGATTCTCTATCGTACGTGGTTTCACTGCAATTGGCCTTTTTACTATCGTACTTCGGAGCACTCCTTCTTCAAATTCAATCCGATATCGCGATTTAATTATAAATACGTTGGAATGAAATTGTTCATTGGCCAGTAATTAAAAAGCTCTGCGTGAAAACTTTGAAAATTTATGCGGCTGAGAGCTTCTTCGAGAAAACGTACGAAGTGGGTCCTATAGCAGTCGTATGGTAGTCGTATGGCGCACATCTGGGAATTTGTCCAGGCAGGGAACGAGCGACCGAGAGAAAGAGAGGATCGAGGGTCGAAGGATTCGCCGTACATTTATAAATATCGCCATTGTGCGGGCAGCAAGGGCGGTATTTTTCATTCCTTATTTGTTGTCGCGACAGCACCGCGCCGCGCCAGATGCCGGTGTGCACCGCATCGGGCAGGATCGTACACGCTGGCGGGCGCAATTTGCGAGCAGGGACTCGGCTTCGTCGACCTGGGCCGATCTTGCCTCCTTCGTGACCTCTTGGACAAGCTCTCACGACACAGAGCATCGCTCTTCCCCGATGCTGGACCATATCGATTTAACTGTTCTCACTTGACTACTCGAATCGCCGGGTTCTTCCTCCCCCATTCTCTTCTCAATTGCAGATCACTGCTACGACTATCGAGAACAAGGTTGTAGTTAATCATTTTATTTAGCGTGAGTTTCAAGTAGACCTTGGTTCGCCTCGTTTAACAAGTCCCTTGCTAAAGCCAACTAAATGGGGTGGGTACATAGAAAAATATTACCTCAGTCGTTAATTGTCCGCGAAGCCGATAAGTATTGCGTAGCAGGTATCTCCATGTGTTTGAAGGTGCCAAACCAAGTGAATTGATTCTTGGATATTTCGAACGGGCGTGAGCGCGCAAATAGTACCGCTTCCATGCAGCCGATAAATATTGGAAGGACCGCAACGTGCGCAGCAATAAATCACTTTATTTCAAAACCGGAGAAAATGAAGCGGTCGTGAACAAATGTTGCTGGGCGTTTCCTGCAATGTGCTATCTCGCAGGCGAAATAGCGTGTAAACGAGGACGAATTAATCCGGTGGAGGGTGGGTAGAGGCTCTGCAAACGTGTTCGACATGTCCTCCTCTTCCCTTCACCGCCTACTTGTCAGAGACAAAAAAAATGCTTTCCATAAAGCAACTTGTAAAAGTTCGGAAAGCGTGTAAAATATTATACAGTGAAATTTTAATATTGTATAATCGTGCAAATATCATTATACGTACGTATAGAGTAATCTGAATATACATTAAGAAAGTATTTTTACGTGTACATTTATATTCTCATTAAGAAATTACAATGAATTTAAATATCTTACAAATATTTTTAGATAACGGTTTATCGTAGCTACAATATGTGTGCACCTATAATTCTGTATGGAGTTTGCTGTTATCCAACCCCCCATTAACCAAGGGGTTCACCGTAGTTTCGGAGTTTGCTTCTACATACACGATGGGTTTGGTTCATTGAGCAGCACTTTATCTCAATCGGCAGGGAACGAAGATTTATAATCTCACAAAACGGAATGTATGAAGTTGAACGATCCCCCAAGCAGTGTTGAGCGGCAAGAGTAACTTCTACGTGCGGATCCTTCAGAAACTGTTGCATAAACGGCCGGATCACGTGGTAGAGAAGAGGGTGGTACACGTACAAGTAGTGCAACAACTTCCGTTGCATAAACTGTCCGCTGGTACATGTTGCCCTCGGGGCGTCTCAGGCCACTCGTGCCACTCGTGCCGTAACGCGCTGCCGAGAGCGAAGTGCATTCAATTGAAGACGTCGGTTCGCATGGTCACCCGCGGTAAAAAAGGATTATGCGCCCACCGTGCGCCCACCATGCGCCCACCATGCGCCCTTTTTAATTCCGTCGCGCGCTCGAGTGCGCGACAGAAGACTACATTAAGCGGACTGTCGCGCGGTCGAGTATCCCGCGGACTCCTGCGACCGTCATAAATAATAATGAAGAGGTTTATTGGCAATAATATTTTACGCGCGATCGGCCGTGGTGGCCAGCAGCCTGCACCGATCGGTCATTAGCCCGGGTATTCCCGTGCCCCGTGGCCCGTCGTCCGTGGTCCGTCGTCCGTGGTCCGTGGTCCGTGGCCCGACTCTCTTGTGCCCCGAGAACGGGCTTTAGCCTTCCAAAGCGAGCGCCACAGCGCACTGCGGGAACTCTCAGGGAAAAAGGAGCAAGAGGAACCCCTCCTCTTCTGGTACACTGGACTCTCCGACAATAGCCACCAATAGGAAATACTCGCTTTTTTCAGTACTTTTTCAATGGTGACCCTCGCGTTCGGGCGCAATAAAACTTCTCTGACAGAATGAAAGAGCGACGGGACACAGACACGGCATATTGCTCTGTGGTGTTTATAAAGTGATTATTGAGGACGTTAGAATTATGGCAGTTGTCGGTGTTTATTATGGTTAGGGATTTATTGTCGTAGCCTTCTTCGGAACTGGGGACACACCAAGATTCTCTTGGTAAAGAGTGTTGGTCTTGTAAGTCTATACCATACTTTGAGTTTACCCTTTTCGAGACCCGCGACCTGGATGCACGTGTTTATTTGAGACGTGCGACAATAAAAAATTCTCGATATTCGATACGAGGGTATAGACGTAAAATGTCTTCGTCAAACGTGGTACACGAGGGGAAAATTTCCATTGGAGAAAAATAGAGCATTTCGATTTGGGTTTTCCAGGTGAAGCGCCGAAGCGCCAGCAGTGGCGTTTCAGCATCGTCATTGAATTAAACGAGCGTCGAGCGATCGCAATTTCAGGCGACATTACGTGGTGGCGTCGATTAAAGCTACATTGATGTTAAAGCATTAAATTACAATCTTAAAATTGGACGGGGCTTCCCCACCGCTATGACACACAGGGGTCGGGGCCGACGAGAGGAAATCAATGGAAAGCCCATTTACTATCGCGAGCGTGCAATCAAACGAAAATTTCGACATTGAATGCAAACTACGCAGCTTGCGGTATCCTGATGCGCATGTGAGAATTTCACGGTAAACCTATCTCGCGCCATCAAATGTAAATTCTGAGAGCGATTCATGTTACCGCAGCGCAGCAACTGCGGCGAGAGGCCAGAATCGAATGCAATAATCGAAATAAACTTTCGCGGCACTCGCGCGGTAACAGGAAAGAGTGAGAGAGAGAGAGGAGGGGAATGAGAGAACTTTTGGATCGGCCGATGCGATCCTCAGAAAACACGGTAAACGCAAATGATTCGTGAAAATCGCGGGAACGGAATGAACTGGGAGTGTAAACGCTTCGAGCGAACTCAATGCTCCACTGTACTCTATGTTATGAATGGTGAATCTACGATTTACATGTTGTGGACTTGTACTCTCACGCTCCAGTTTCCTTTTAAAGCTTTCCATACTCGTACTTCATACATACTTCTCTGAGCTTTTAACGCGAATTTTCTGAATCTTGGAATTCTCTTGTTGTCGGTCTCTCTAGCACAGTAATCTCACGTGTATTTTACATACACCGTATATAAATATGGATAGATTTTATAGTTGATGAAATGCTTTGTCGAAATTCGGAATACAATGTAAAGTACCATTATCACAGTATTCCACGTGCACTTTCCTAATGATTATTACTTTCTTCGAGTTGGTTCAAAGAGTTGGGCAGTTGAGTCGAGCTGCAATATCCATCTATCTTTCCCTAATCTGCCCGCCACTTCTTACGATTCGCTTCCTATACATACATACGAGTATACGCGAGCTTGCTAAAGCGCTTCCCACTAAAACCGACCGCATTCGTTTTCCCAAGCGAGCCGAGCAGCACACACTTCTCGCGCGGACTGCTGGACTGCCAAGACCGCGACAAAGTGGCAAAAAGTACCACTCTTGAAATAATGCTCGCAAATCGAAGCGCAGGTTTATCGCGGGGAAATGAAGTGTACTGGGAGGACGTGACCGCGGTTTCTTGTACCAGGCGACAAATGCCTCGACGCGCGTTCTCCGTCTTTTCGCCAAGTTTACAGGGCGTAAACGAGACATAATTCACCATTACCCATCGTCAAAGTGCCATACCATTGCTAAAAGACAGTAACTTATTCATAGAACAATAAACTCCACCCCTTTAGCGGTACATACTTCTTTCTCGGCAACTAGTTATGTACTTGAAAATATAACCAGCCTCTATACCGGAGTATTTATTCCCCCGAGTAGAAAGAATTCTCCGTGGTGCTGTTCAGCACACATTCTTAGCGGGAGGTGAACTGTGAGCACAGTGTTCGCCAATTCGTGGTGCTCGTTTGGTCTCGCTGGTCTTAATAATTTATGGGCTAATAGTGCGGTGCGAGCTTGTTTGGCCAAGTGTGCCAGAGAGTTCATCATGCCGCTGCTTTTCTCGTTCGATGGAAACCTTGCCTCTTAATTTCCAGCATGCTATTCTCTACCTCTATTTGCTCGATTTGTTTTCTTATCGTATTGGCTACAGTAGGTTCGTTCTCTTGGCAGTGGCTGTTCTCAATAGAATAATACCCGGCGAATTTTGCATTGGACATTCTTGTTCCAGAGTATTGCTCCCCCGAGGAAAACTGTTTTCACCGAGCGATTATCTAATCAGGACTTCCTGCGATCGTTGTGATACAGTTATGCCAATTACCGTGGGCAGGACAAACGCCTCCGAATGTTTCACCTTCGCAATGCGCTTTGAGCGCGAATTCCTTTTGAGCCCGTTTAATTAATTACACGAGACTAGAGCGTGCGGTCGTGTGCAAACGATACTCACGGCGAAACAAAACAGCACCGGACCGTTGACCATACTCTCGTTCGGATGCTCAATTACGATCGCAGCTCGGCTTTGTTTGCGCGTTAACGATATTACAACGGTATCAAGCCCGGGCTTCCATTTGGTCACGGGGCATCTATGGCTGAATTGCGCTAAGGCTGATTCACGGGGCACTGTAAAATATGCTACGGAGAAGTGTGGTATTATTTAATTCTCGCTGATGCTCTTGTGCGAGTATTTCATTGATTTTATTCATTTTATGGATTTAGGAAGTGAAGTTGTTTTTAGAGAGGGCTGTCCTGAGATTAAAATTCAGTTCCAAGTTACCCCTACCAAACGACACAAATACCACAATGTGATCTTTCTTAACGATCCGTCGCAACGTCACGACCTGCGGTTTGACAATTGATCGTTAAACGAAAACAGAGATCGTTTGTACCGAGTGTTTTATGGAGGGTGCACTAACGAAGCAATAAACGTGTCATCGGTATTTTTGACGGTTAAATATAGAAATCGTGACCAACGGAAAGTGGGTACAACAATCTTCGTTGGAGAGAGTATTTCACTTATTATTACCACTAGTGCATGAGTTAACAAAAAACTTGAATATTTACCAATTTCCCAAATCTTTGTAAGTTCAAACAAAGTTTTTGCTTCCGAGGTAGTTCTGCGATTCGTTTTCGGCGTTGCACGTTGTAGAAAACGTATTTCGTTGTTCAGCCCCATTCCTCTGTAGATTAAATTGTGGAACGCCTATGTGGGACGCCTATGTTCCTTCAGCTGCTTTGTATCTTGCATTTTCGTCGACTGCAGCCCGCTGAAATTCCTTTTCTTTTCCTCAAATACTGCTGCTCAGCCTTTGTTGTTTTCCTTTCTGCGTTTCGATCAGCTTCAATTTTAGCACCTTTGCTTCCGTTGAATTTTCATTAGCTTATTGAATTCAACGTTGTTTGGGTAGATTCCCACGACGGTATTAATTTATGTCGCGCAATGCGGCGGTCGAAGGAAATGCAGAAGAGGCCGGAGAGGAACGAATCGCAGATATTTATCCGAGCAGTAATTCATCCGCGTCATTTTCGAGTCCGTCGTTACAAATTCGAGATTTAAGGGCTGGCGGTTCGCGGGACCGGTCAGGCCCGTATACAACTCAAATGGTGAATTTATTGAGTCGCGGGACCGATAAATTGTTTCGGGCCTCGGTGGCAGGGTATGCTGCCGGACGTTATTGAGCCATTAAATCGTGATTACCCGCGTGTTATTGGCCCCGCTGACACCGAGACGTATTCGACATTCTTTTCTGTCTCCTCGGCTAACTCCCTTCGATGCTTGCTGCTGCATTTCCATCCATTCGTCCGGACGAGTTCGATTAGCTATGCTCGCAGCGTGCGAACTTCCATTTAATTCCTACCTCTGCTCATTCCCACGTCCCGTCGAATGTAAATTCCCAGGAATATAATTGAATTCGGAAGCATGCGATCTTTAAGCTGTAATTGGGATTTATGCGACTCTCGCGAATTTATTCCCCCGTGTGGATGCAATTCGTAAATATTGAAGTGCATTCGGATTAATTGGCGAGGGATTTTCGAATGTAAGAAAAGTTTCTTATACTACTTGGAATCCGACAATTATGGAGACTGTTGATCAAAGCGATCTTAAAGCTTTCAGAAATTGAGTGTATGAGTAATCAAGTCGTATAATCGGTAAGAGTAATTTAACAGTGCCAGATACGAATAAGTTCAGTGTCGTATAATACAAAATTGTACGTGCGTTTCCTCCGATAATAATCAGGGGAATCAGGTACATACGAGTGACTGTTAATTCTTTATTCAATGTTCATCATTAGGAGAATTAATTGGTCTAATTGGCGGAACAATTAATGAGGCCTCGTTCGTTTAGCCGATAACCATTTTCCCACGGCACTTCTCGACGAGTAGTTATTTTTCAAGATGCTGGTTCGTCCGAACTGCAGAATGCATACTGGAATGTTTCACGATTTTGTCTCCATGTGGCGGACACGACGCGGTGTCGCCTCAACAAAAGGTCCTTTTCAGTACCAGTGATGCATGAATTCTCAAAGTGACCATCGAGATTGCAAACGTGGGAGGATCAACGATCCATTGTTACCTCGCACTGCGGTTCTCGACACTCTCGAGTGGCATTATTTTCGAGAACGAGGGTAAAAAGTACAGTTATATGTACTGTTTCAGTTTTACGCGGACCATTCATGCCACTCGTGTAAAAACAAATAATGCGCATTTGTAATCGCCAGTCTTTATTTATAGAGCGTGTACAGTTGGTCCACTGGGTCCAACGCTTTTGTATTGCTCGTGTATTTTTTATGACAATTGCTTATGAAAATTTCAATTTGCTTATCTATCTAAAAATGAAAATGTTTCGGTTGGAATATTATACTCGTGAAAATAAGAGTTTCAAAATGTTAGACCATTTCCTAAAGAGCAGTGATTTTGACTGGTTTTTGGTAGAGATAGCTCTGTCCTAACTGTTGATAGTTCTAGTGTCAATATTGGCCGTAAGAGTTTGACTATGCACTCCAGTGCACAAAGTAGCGATCAGGCTCGCCTCAGGCGGATCGCAAATGTCGGGGTAAGAAAAAATCAGCGTCCGCAATGGGGAATTTGTAGCGGCACAGCGTGCGTGCCGACAATAGCTAAGGCCCATAATTGCAGTCTAAATATGCATGCTGGATGCGGCTGCCGGGACAGACTGTTCCATATTCAACGATTAAGTGTGATGTACGAGTTTTGAGTGTCGCGGCATATCAAACGGCTCGGACCGCAATCGTACGCAATAAATTTTGCGGAATTAACCAACCGGTACAGCGATAAATCGAACAATTTCAATTGATATTATTAGAATGCAAATTGATTTTAGAGGAATTTCGGATCATTTGCTTTAACGAGATATGTTTATTAATTCCGAGTGTTATGCCTGTGTCGAACAAGTTGGCAGTTATAGAACTTGCAAATTTCTTGAGTGCTTTCCAAAGAAACTTAAGTGGTTCCGATAACAGTACTGAGTACGCGTAAGAAGAGAAGATAATTAGAGCCGGTAGTTGCGTTCATCAGAATTGCTTCTTTCTCCCAAACGAGAGTCCCGTTGGGGTTTCAACTGGTAATAAGCGTTAATCGAGGTTAGATTTAGAGTCACGTGATGTCCGAGATTTTTTGAGTTACCTTCCCATCGCACGCGACCGCCCGAGCAATCCAAGCACACTTTATGCCGAACTCGCGGCCAAAGGACACCTCGTGAATTCACCTTAATTTTAGCTGCCTCCGGCAATGATTTCGCCCGATAAATCATTTATAAATCTCCCTTTATCGTTGGCCCCTTGTCGGCTCAACTTCACGGAATAACTTGATCCTCAAGTCTAAATTATTCTTTCCAATCTGAAACTAATCGATCAATTAGAATTTCATCCAACGATATCATGGATCTGATTCAATCCCTGTGATTTTCAACTGCATCATAATGACCCCGTGAAGCTCAAAAAAATCCTGGCTAACCATGGGAAACTTATTAAGGAAGATACGAGTTCGACTCGACTGCATTAGTTTCTAACAATTTTAAAAATCCCAGAAGTCGAAGTTCATATATCTTCTACGACACTATTCCATAGGATAGCAATCAAGATAGAAATTGAGCGATGGCCCATGCTCTGCTACGTGATATTTATACCGTGATATCGTAACTTAATCGACAATTGAGCGAATCTTGAAGACGTAAATCATATTCAAGCGCATCCGGTTGGTAATGACAGACTCGGATCTAAGATGAAACCGGAAGCCAGCTGCACGATGGGGATCGTCAAGATGAATGAATCGCGAGTAAGCTTTCTGCGAAGTTCATTATGAGGAGGTTGTAACAAGTGGCAATTAGCAACGATTGGTCTTGGGCTTGGGGTAATGAGGATCCGCGTGTATAATTATCAATAAGAAAGGGGCGGTAGTTCCAAACCTGGATTTGGCCTGCACGTAATGTACCCTCGCTGCTGTGGCTGAGTTATGTCGCGGCAACATGCGATGCGATGGGATGCGATGCGATGTGGCTTGCTCTCTCGTCGCGAAAAAAAATCCTCCCTGGTAACCCGCCTTAATTTCGCCCCAGCGATTTTGGATAATAAATTTAACTCGCGCACGGTATGCTCGCGATGACGGCTATTAGCGCACGCCTTGCGGCTAATTTGTTGCCGAGTGAAAATTTCCTCTCCTCTCGTGCAACGCTACACCGCACCGCCGCGCCGCTTCTTCTTTCGACTTTGCACGAATTAAAATGCCAGACGAAATTCCATGGAAATTGCTCCCTGATGGCTTGCGATTACGCATAAGCAAATAGTTCACTTCGCGTGTCAAACCAGTTCTCGAGAGTGTTCCTCGTGGCATTGGGTGGAATCGCCTGTTTTTATGGGTTCATCGTGAAATCCTGAAGGAAAGGGCGGGTTGAGGAAATCAAGTAGGTGTTAGCTGCTCGTTATGCAAATTCCCTTGCTCTTTCACGTGCATACGAGCCTAATTCCATTATTAAGTGAGCTTAAAAGTTTCTGACTAGAACTGCTGAATTAGGCTTAATTATTAATTATGTTAACTTACTATACCAGATTGTGTTGTAACTCATTCTCATTTTCATTTTCAATCATGTCAACCGTTACCTGCGTTAGAATCCAGCGAGGAGCTCAATTATTAAATTTCGTAGATAGTAGTTTTGATTTTTGTAAAAAACACGTAGGAAAAGTTGGAAAAGGTTCAAGATTCGTTAGAAAAAATTTAGTTTATACTGTAATACAGGTTTACTTTATTTTCTGAGTAGCGCGCTTAACAGGTCTTTGTGAATGAGTGCCAATTTGAGCCCATTCAGAGCTAATTTTTCCCCGACAGTCCAAGTTTCATCCAACACCGTCCGGGTTGTTTCTCGAGCAGTGAACTAATTAGACAAAAAGTGTCCTGCGGGAGGATCGTGACACTCGTTTGGGAACGCACGTCGAAACTCGCGAAAAATTCGTCCCACGGTCACAGCACTAATTCCCTCTCGCATACACGGAAACGCTTGGAATGAGCTGGTAAAGCAGAGCCGGGCGAAGGAACAAGGGGAGTCTTGCCACCCAAGTAGCAGCGTACGTTGCTGATTGTTCGGGATCCCTCGTAGAGAACAGGGGTCCGTCTCTCGATCCCACCACGCGACACGCTCATCGCCGTTGGCTTCCCTTGTGCACTTGATTGGCCTGAAGTGACAAAACACGTGAGAACATATCAAACTGAATTACTTTTTTAATTCGTTAATTTCGAAAACGAATCCTACGAAAATGATAGTTCTTTATGTAAATTGAGGAATTTATATGCAGTAATTTATCGTTTTAGTTGTTTAAATATTAGTTGTATAAATGTTTCTCCCAGTCCATTACTATACGAGTGCAAAGCCTGAATTTGACGGCCGACCTTGGCCCTGCCAATCGTCTGGAAATGTACGCATCTGATATTCGATACTGGCTTTGTAACGAAAGGCAGGCCACTACGCACATTTCAGTCGAGTGACACTTGGGGTGCCATAAACATCAGTCAAGAGGCCTGGCGGCGAAGGTTTGAAAAGAAACCTAACTTTCCGAACAGTACTATGTATGTATACCAAACTGCCTATGCCTGTCAGTTCGCTTTTCGACATCGGTTCGTGCAGTGCTTAGCGAAGAACCAACCTTCACGATTTTTTCTGTAAAATTGTGTGTGATCGTGTTTTGCCAACCTCAGTGTCTTTCTCAATTCCTTTTCAATACTTATTACAATCAGTGTGGAACAACCCTCTATTAAACTTATTGCTATCACACACCTGGTGCAGCATAATACAGTGACAATCTTTTTTTGTGTGCTTTCAGGTGAGTCAAAGTCCACCCTGATTAATTCTCTGCGACGATTTCATTCGACGTAAGTACGAATCACTGTGCTGGCAATTTGTACTTTGAGATTTAATTTTTTTGTTTTATTCATCCTAACGCGGGATTTAATCAGCAACTTACGGGTATACAAGCCATGGCCTCCAGAGTGGATAGTCATCCGTTAAATATAAGCTTCATTGATATCGAGCTGAGTTTCCACTAAGAACCTCGGTGTAAATTTATTTTAAAGAAATTGTAATCTTCAAATATTTCGCACTGATGAGTTAAAATTGACTAAACTTATGACAGACACGTGTTTTTTTATGAATTCCATGACGATAAATTTATTAACCAGCAACTGAGAAAGAGAGAAAGGTAGTAAGAAAGGGAAGGAGCTACTGTATCGTCGTCAAAGTCCTTTTGGTCATATCTTTTGCATCTCGCGAATTCCACTTCGTAGGTGGCAGAATGTTATAGCAGAAAGATGCGAGGATGAGCGGATATTCGTGTACTTAGTGTCCACGGTGATGACTTATGGGAGAGCCGCGGTAAGTGCGGTGAACACAGGTATATACATATAAACCAAGTAGGTGGTTTCCTTACATACGTAGAGTCTTACGGGCATTACCGTGTCCTCATACCAAACTCGTTTCTCTTTATTGCTTTTTCACTCGTGCAATCCTTCATGGCGAGTACGTTCTGAGTACACTTGTCATTCTCGTATACCAAATATTGAATTTATTATTGGCTTTATCATTAAACTGCCACCTGATCTTTTACAAGAGACGATACAGAAGTTTTTTTAAAACAAAATCTAATTATCTTTCAATCAATATTGTTATACTAGTCTTGCGAAGTACGATTTACTTACGAGAAAGCTATAGTTATTGAACCAGAATCGCGGTGCAGATAATTATTTCGAAACTGAAGAGATTGCATTGAAAGACGTAATGAAAGGAGTGAACGTGTGTGTATTGACGAGAATGGGGCCAACGTTTAAGACTCCAATTTCGTTCCTGCCTACGTAAATAACTCCGAAAACAATATCGCGGTAAACAATCTCGGTTTGCGGTTTATTTCAGTAACGACATTCATCTCGATGTATATTGTCTTTCTTCGATTCACTTTCGGTTCGTCGATCTCTAAACCACTTAACCCCGGCTGCACACATTTGACTTACCCATACAAAAGAATTCAGGTGGTCTACTTACCGTTTCCTAGGAAAAAATATGCAAAATATGACAATACACATACGCATATGCCACTATATCACATAATTTTTTATTAATCAGAATAACGATATGTTAACAGTTCATCTACCTAGTATTTCGCAGTAAAAAATAAATTCTTAATGTTTTAATAAAATTTCACCGCTATTTGAAGAGAAGTAAGAGTCAAGTTTCCAACTTGGCCCATTAGCTCAGTTGGTTAGAGCGTCGTGCTAATAACGCGAAGGTCGTGGGTTCGATCCCCCCATGGGCCATTCTTTTGTTACTCGCGAAATTTAACAGCATAAAATAATAAATTCGTCGCTTCCTATTTATATATTTTAATAATCACTCTTTTAACTATATTTATTACTATTCCCCAGTCGTAGAACTTGATCACGGAATTGTACTAATTGTAAGTATGCAATATACTGTAGAATATATTTTTAAGTTTAACAAATTGCAATATGAAAATAATACTGGTGGATTGACTAATATTTCTCAATTTTATGTTGTTAATTAGATTGAATGTTGAAGCTGTATTCGAGTTATAAAAGGCAAAAGTAAATTCCGGTACCGGGAATCGAACCCGAGCCTCCTGGGTGAAAGCCAGGTATCCTAGCCACTAGACCATACCGGAGTTGAAAGCTTACAACATAATACCTGTAGATCACAGACCGTATCATTATTTACGACCAAAGTAAACAATAATTTCGAAAAAATAAAATTATAGAATACCGTTAGCTCGTTATCGAGCGTATAATAATTTGAACAATCTATCAAGCTACTCTACGCCTCTGTAATTGAGCGCTATTTCTTGTTTATCGTACTGGCTGTGTAACATGGTATGCAAAATGTTATCAAGAAATTTGACGGTAGTATTATTTTAATTGGTACGTGGAAAACACCATTAGTGATCGTTCGGACCCAATGGTCCTGTGGCGCAACGGATAACGCGTCTGACTACGGATCAGAAGATTCCAGGTTCGAATCCTGGCAGGATCGTGGGATTTTTTTTTGTTATTTTCGTCGATACCTTTCTGACTGCTAATTAAGATTCTCTTGGTTTATTTATTTGGGCACATTCGATTCTATCCTATATGGTTTACATGTTTGGCCCGAAATGACCAGGTCTCAGAGTCTTAAGTAATAAATGAGCCATCTGCTGAACAAACAGTGAAACTCGGAATAACCGATACCGATCACACCTTTGACATACGGATATTCATCAATCTGTTCTATGTAAAATGATAACTTAAGTGACACTTTTTCCACACGCCAGTCATGACAAATGGAAATACGTTACTTTCAATCATGAATAATATTCAAACGATACTGTCGAGCGCATGGGTTATTGGTGTAACAATTGTATATTATTATAATTAAATTTTTATATGTTATTAATAAAAACCCGCAAATACGGCGACTTTCCTGCAATTATTCAGTTCGGAAGTCATCGTTTTACCAAGAATCAATTAGCTCCGCGCTAAAAAGTATATTGAGCGTAGAGACGCTTGGTCGCAGAATTCAATAACCAACGAAACAATTATCAATTATTTCGCGCGGAGAGCGCTGACGAATTACACGGTTATTGCGGTTTCGCTCTAATGAGTTAGTTGATCGAGTGCAGCAGCCAAAAGCTAACTGGCACAAAAGATAACGAAGGCTTTTCCCGATGATCGTTAGCGGATCGATGTCGCGGAATTTGCTTTTAATCCAGCTTAATAACTACAGATCCATATATGATACAGTGGCAAACCCATTGGACCACTCGCTGTTGGCTGTTCTCATCATATTCGTCCGCGGAATATATCTATATTGAAATGTATATTGTTCATCAGAAAAACTTTATTCGTTTCCTTTACTTTATTGGCAAGTCCGGAATGGCCTTTCAGTATTGAATGTAATGGATCTGCTCTGATTTAATTGTTTTCGGTAACAGGCGTCTAAGGGAGTAAATGATAAGGTTCTCTGTTTGATATAATGAAAGGTAATGTAGAAAATTTGTTCCACTCAATAACAGTGTTAGACTCGTCCAAAATGCGTATTGAATGGATGAGCACATTAGAGGGAAGCGAGTTCCTCGAGGGTCGGCCACCCTCGTAAAACAATCATTTCTCGATTTGGCATCGCGTCAGATACCGGGCAACACGTTTAACGTAACACTACACCATAAGGCACGAATTAGTAGAAAAACTGGAGAAACCGGTGCGCCTGACTTCATGTTCAAGACTTTTTAGAGTACATTTGGACACTTGGTGTCTTGATAAGATAATAATATTGACGGACCGCATTGGGAAAATAGGATTAATAAAATACGTGATATTTTTTGGCAGAAGTAGATAAACACCCCCAAATAAATACATGGTAAAGTTCAATGAATCGGATAATGTTTCGGATAATGTATCGGTAGAAGTGATGAAATTGAGTTACGGCCATTACTGTGGAATTGCGTTGTGTCAAAATTGATTGAGAAAGGTAAAAACCTGAAGGAAAGAGTCCGATAAAATAAGGATTGCCTCAGATTCGAAGAATGGCTTGGGTACATTAAATTTACATTAGACGGAAGCCAAGTATCGAGCTATTTTCTGTTGTACATTAGCTCGCGCAGGTCTATCGTAGAAGTTTGCAGGAGGGGATTCGATCGATCATGTTATCGGAAGCGTCAATTTCACGCGTGGCTCCTTAATCGATCCGAAAGCAAGTCCATTATCGGTTAAAATTCGAGTTCAAGATGTTTTTCGATTTAGATACGAATGTAAATCGTTCGAAAAACGCTTCATCAATCACTTACCTTCATGAAAGATTTCCCAATAATCAGAATCAATTCACTTTACTGGTTTTTTGACAGTGTCCCAAAATTGTCGTTGTAGAAAAATCATATAGAGCAACGATAAAGAAAAGTCATTAATCATTTGGGTCTGAGGAAGAATCTGCTCGCAGGATTCAAGCGAATTGCTCGAAGCACAGTAGGAGGACTTAACGAAAAAAATTCTTACACATGATGTAGCTAGGTTCGTGGGAGGATAAACAGGAGGATCCTAACGGGTGTGAGAGTCCTTCGAAGCAAAAGCTTTCGCATCTCATAGCGTGTAGGTGGCAGCTATGCCTGCTCTTTCCGAGAACCCTCGGCCTTGAAACTTTGCTTGACGGTTGGGGCGGTTGGCTGTCCTTTACCTGTCTCTAGAAAACCAGAAGCAAACGCATCCCACACGAACCGTTTTTCCCGTTCGTTCCCGACTGGATCAATCTTCGTCGGGGCCGGTGGCGGACTACTCGCTCCCTTCGTTCCCTCATAACCCGAGATTTTACGGAGACCGCGCACTTAAGCACTTCCCACTTTGTGCCGCCGTTTTTCGCCCGGTTGCCGAAACTTCGGACCCGCCTCGTTTTCTGCTTTTAACGCCAACAGCGGAAAATCGCTAGGTTCTTTGCGCACTAGCCAAATTCTACTGTCGAGCAATTCTACCCTCAAAGTAGCTTTCACCATGGTAATTAGAATTCTCGCTTCTCCTTCGACAAAGCTAGCATTGCGTGGCATCATACTTCAAACACATTCGTGTTGCTTCGCTACGTATACTGTTTTTATTAATCGTACAATCTAATATGAGATGGAGCTATTTTAAATATTATAGAAATCACGTTAATTTGGATGCGAGTGATACGAGTGAAATTCCTATTATGCCGCCGCGCTCTGTGTGCTATTTGCATTTACCAGTAAGAAGCTTCTTTGAGGCGAAACACAGTGAGGCTTTGAGAAGCGAAAAGCAGCGCAGGCGGTTATTGAAAAGATAGTAGGAAAATTGGCACAGCGTGTTACTGCATATTTGCTCAGCATCAAAAGGGGTCTGACATCTTCTTACGGTTAGACGAATTCGCCGAGTTACTTATTTACCGAACTGATTTTCCCATTTTTGTCGATCGGTGAATTACAAGTAAAATCGAGAATGGACTCTAATGGACTCCCTAATAGATCATCGAAATGCTAAATAAAATTCGCGATAGAGCGTCATTGCCGATACCTTTCGTGCCTCTAAATTCAGAACGTCGAGTCCGTATGTTTTCTGTAGATACATCAACGCAAAGAACGAAAGCGTAGAGCGCGAGCAAACAAGGCGAATCGAACACAAACGAGCCAGTGACTCGCAAGATCTAAAAATACCATTGGACGTAGACTCTTGGCAGTGACTTATGTTTTTAGACGATCGGAAATCAGTGTGTGGCTAACACCGACATACAATAGTGGCTTACGAAAGCAAATTAGCGTGTGTATTCGAGCTCGTATCGCGTGGTAACTTCCTATCGCAATAAAAATTACGCGTTTTTCTGTATTTGTCGGATCAAACGAAAGCTCGAGTAACTGTAACTCTATCGTCAGAGCTGTGTCAGGAGGGCGAAATGAGCTTGCGTAAATTGTACGACGTAAAATATTGTTGACAAAAACGTAATGGGGAGAATGACGCAGCTGTCCATGAGAAGGAGAGCAAAGATCAAGTAAAGCAATACTGGCCGCAGCTGGAGCATCTGCTGCTCGAAGCTAGGGAATCAGTCGAGACCGTGGTCAGACACCGTGACAAGCAAAGCACTGTCTCTACCGCCTCGCGAAACTTGTTTGCTCGACACTGTTTGTGACCAGTGCGTTTTTCGAGCTACTGCTGCAGTTGATTGCGGCGATTGTGAGGTGGAAAAAACGGTGTGTGTTGCCTTGTGGGCGGGTATCTTGTGGAGCGAGTGGTGTAATCGCAGAGAGTTATCTTATTCCGTGGTGCTGGCACGTGACAGTATAGCGACAGAATAGCGACAGAGCGATAGTCTTTCGTGGATCCCGCCGAAGGGATAGTACATTTAACAGAGCGGCATATATCGTATTTTGTTACTGCCAAAGAACCGCCATTTTTCCAGAACCGCATCGAGTTACAAAAGGTTCCTTTGAGCGAGTGAGTCCGCCTCTTCAATTTTCTCTCGGTCTTGTTAGCCAGCGCATAAAATTCTCGTGAGCGCGAACGCCTTTGTGTCAGTCGCGAGATCGAATTCGCAATTGACGCACGTAAGTAAGCGAGACGGCTTTCGATTCGGCTTGGCTCGGCTGTGCTTCTCGGCCCTCGAAGGGCCCTCGCTCCTTCAAATCGAGTGCTCGCCAGAGTGTCGTCTAAGTAGCTCTCAATGCAGGGATCGTGAAAAGGGTGTCGTCTCCGCGACTCGAAGACGACGGATTGAAAAAAATTCTGCATCCCATTCGCGAGCTGCCGCGCCGAGCACGGAACGCCCTGAACTCACACTGAACTTGTCAGAGAAGACCCGGATAAAATTTTTTTTTTTTCGTTTCACTCAGAACGACGAAAGGGAGGAAGTGTCAAAGGGAAAATTTCATTCGCTCTTGAATGGCACCAGAAAGAAAAGCGCAGACCTCCAATTCCATCCAATTGATAGAGAGAAGAAATTTTCTTGTCCTACGCGTTACATTGACTCTTAATGGAAGAGCTTTTTATTCGAATCGAAAATCGGCTTCAGTTTAGAACTAATTGTGCCAGGGACAATTTTTATAACGAACAAGTACGCCGTGTGTTTTAACTTGATCGTGTTACTGTCAATTATGTTTTGCTGAGTCGACAAAATAGTCGCGTGCTATCGTCAGGGAAAGAATATCCAGAAAATAGCCAACAAACGGCGGTTAAGTCGGTCAAACCACTGATAAGAATACGCCACGCAGAGTTGTAGCATTGGAAACAGTAGTCCATGAAATGTATCCGATCGATTACGTTTGACAGAGTTCTGCTCGTATGTCAGCCGCGTTATCAAGTAATTTGTATTTTTCCTCGATACAGTATGCACGTATGCCAATGGATTCAGCCCTGTCATGCACATTCGTCTTTGATGCCGACGGTGATCAATGGATCTGACGATGAACTCACGGACGAATCCGACACCTAATTCCTTGCCAAATCGCAACGACAGTGCGTCAGAGACAGTGAAAATGGTCGGAAGCATTCGCGGCAAGGATTCGCTCTACAAGCTGTACTGTAGACAAACCTTGACAGCATGTACACCATTAATAGGAGTAGCAGTGGCCGGATTGGCATCCGGTTACAGTGCGGTGCTACTGCCACAATTAAAATCCCCTGGGAGTTTTGACGCAAATGGGATTCTTTCCAACGGCACCGGCGAGATTCGAGTGACCACAAGTGCGGAAGAATCATGGATAGCCTCTGCAGCAGTCCTGCCAATGGCACCGGGCTGCTGGATGTCTGGTCTCCTGATGGAAAAGCTTGGCAGAAGAAAGTCAATTATGGTAATCTTTCCGCTGTTCATTGTTTCCTGGCTGATCATCGCGTTGGCCAACACCTTTGGCTGGCTGATCGCTGGAAGATTGCTGTCTGGACTCTGCGCGGGATTACAGGCACCTCTGGCCCCAGTATACATCAGCGAAACCAGTGACCCTCGACTCCGCGGCATCTTGACAGGAGCGATCTCTCTGGCCTTGTGTATTGGAATATTAATCGTGCACATAATGGGCACGTGGCTTGACTGGCGGACTACTGCCTATATGTGTGCCGTGTCTCCATGTCTGGCGCTACTAATCTGCTTAGTTGCGCGCGAGAGCCCCATCTGGCTGCTAAACAAATCAAGAATCGAAGAAGCTCGAAGTACGTGGATATATCTTCGGGGTGAAAGGTCGTTGGAAGAGTATTTTGTACTCGAAAATTTGAAAGTGAGCGCAACAAAAATTAACCAGAAGAAACGATCTTTCGTAGTTTCCTTAAAGAAGACGCTAACCACCAGATACTTTTTACTGCCACTCGGTATTCTCTGTCTGTTTTTCTTTACCGCCCAGTTCGCCGGTACGAATGTAATAATTTTCTACTCGGTCGACATGCTGGCTGATGTTGCTGGCCAGGAGAATGCGTATCTCGGCTCATTGATAACCGACGTCGTGCGAGTGACGTTCTGCGCTATCGCCTGTGTTTTGGTGAAGAAATATAACAGACGCGCGCTGACCTTCGTTTCGGGCTTTGGCGTTGCTGCCGTTTTAATACTCCTGAGTCTTTGTCTGTACTTTGAATTTGGGAAACCTTGGGTGTCGGTCACGCTGCTGATGATTTATACCGCTCTTTTGCCCCTTGGGTTAATTCCATTGCCGTGGATGCTCTGCGGTGAACTCTTCCCAAGAAAGTATCGTGGATTTGGCTCCGGTTTCACGTCTGGCTTCACTTTCATCTGCTTCTTTGTCGTCGTGAAAATGGCACCGGGCATGTTCGAGACCCTGCACCCGTATGGCACATTCGCGATTTACGGTGGCATCACGCTGCTTGGTACCACGCTTCTCTACTTCACGCTACCCGAGACCAAGGATAAGACCCTGCACGAGATTGAGAGATCTTTCGATAAAAAGACCCTCCGCTCGGAGAAACAGACCAATATTGTGGAATCCGAAGCGTCTCTTTCTCTGGCGAAACCAGTGTCGACCGGTGACGCCACAATAAGAGTCTCTTACAATTAGTGTTCAGCTATCTACAGCTTAGGCTTAGGACAACGCTGGTGGGATATCGTCGGACACGACAAATAGCTCGAGTGTAATTAATACTGAGATGAGAGTGATTAGTACACTAATTAGTTGATAACTGATTGCTTCGTCAATCATGGTTCGTATCGTTGTATATTTATGACAATCCGATATGATCATTGTTTGCCGTGGAATATATCGTTCATTATCAACCTCGCCGAACTGTGAGATAATCACACTCTACTAAAGTGCTGGATAGTGTCGCGACCAGTGGATCAATAATTTTCTGGAATCACCCTCGAATCTACATTGCTATTGCTACCGCAGTTACTGCTGCGGTTGTTCCATTTTGCGGTGGTAAGAATCTTTCGTTACTATAGTAGTGACTGTGATATTCGGTAGCAGTCAATGAAGAGCGTTATTCAGCCGCTAATACGACAGAGCAATGAGAGTTCGAAGAGTCGCGATAGTGCGAGTTCAATGGAAATTTAACGATGACCGCCACTGACATCTGCTGCCAGATATCTACATTTTCCCATGATTGTCACTGGACCCATTTACCTCGTGGCTTGTTAGAATTATCATGTTCACCATGTGATGTGGTCACTGGTAACATTATGTGATCAATAATAATTCACCTTATTGTTCTATCTGCATGTGAATTATTATGTAGTGTGCGTGTGTTTTTGTATGTAGCAATACATTGATTCATGATGAGAGACTTGTGGTAGGCACGAACCGAAGAGTGCTACGAGCGATTTAGTGATTACCTAGTTAAAACTGCGCAAAGCAATTTTGAATTACAAGGGCTGGATTTCATTTCATTCCGTTGACAATGAATTCGACGAAGCTTGGAGCATTGTCGTGACTGTTTTCTTGTTAGTTTCATTCCCAATTCCATACGACGCTTTCTCCAATCGGTACACACGTTTGCACATCTTTCCTTCAGCTCGAAGGTAGATGGGTTTCGAGTTGATTAACGCTGACACGCGAAGCAGTCGTTACGATCATTCCTCGCGTTTCTTTAGTCCGGCGCATCCTCTCCAGGCTTCGTTTTCCTTCCCTCCAGGATTTTTCCTCGCTTTCGTGATTCGACAGAATCCAAAGGTATTATCTTCACGACCAAGCGCGGCCTTATCGTTGAACTACGTGCAAGATTGTTACAAATTGTATCCTTTTCACGGAGGAAATCAAATCCTCAAGTACAAAGTGGAAAATCATGTGTAGCCACTTTCAACGTGATAGCAAAGAGTGATTTTCCACCTAAGATGCCAAGAAAATGTGCCACGGCAATTAGAATCGAATTGTATGATGTAACAAATGCTGTTATGGGTGTATCGGTGTAAATAAGCGAATTTTTTTTAAGTCTCACAATTAAAATTAAGAATCAGCGAAGAGAGGAGGTATCGGTCATGCGATTTAAGGGCAATTTAAAGGTAATCTCGGCCCAATTTTCTACGTAGCTCGTGCGCGTACGGCATATAATTTTCATGAATGCGCAATGCCTTAGCGTGCCACTTCTTTCGATCGCGCAATTCCAAAAGTCCTAGGGTAATCGAGAGGAATAAAAACTATACTGGCCAATGCCGCGATGCCAAACTCGATTGTCACGTTATTCGGAGTTTTCTTTTAGTGGACCGGAAATACTCTGAGTGCAATGGTACAAAAATTCTCAGCAGGTTTATTGACTCTGCTAGTTCTCCGATTCCACGGTTTTTCTTCTTTTCGGTGAACCGACTTATTCTCTGAGTCTACAAATATTGTATTTTAAGAAAAAGTTTCCACGTCAGTTTTGATTTGGTTTTCATTTAATTGACACGTTAGCCCTAATTTTATCTTTGAGACCTGCCAGGCAGACAAACGCACGGCAGAGAAACGATATTATTTTTAATAGAATTTTAGGAAACGACCACTGCAGTATGTAATAACTTCCCTGGTGGGTTTGCAGTCAATTTTCATGTTTAACTTGCAACTGGCTCGCATCTAGCTTCTATGTCAGAGACGAACTTCCCTCGCGTTGCTAATTTGCTTAGTGCTATGCCAGGGAATGTCCCTTTACCTAACTTGACCACGAATTGTCTCTTGTAGACTCTGAGAATGGAATGGTCGGATCTCTACAATGCGGAAACTCACTTTATTGAAGGATATAAATTTCAGTGAAACAATTTTGCCAGTTCCACTACTAATTAAAATGTCTACCCGCGAATACGTGATATTCCACTACAAACTTCATTAACATAATACATATTCTTCTGGACAGAAGTAAAAGTAGCGTTCTATTTAATCCATTCCTTCTATCAGAAGTTTGGGTAGTAATTACTATCGAATGCTAATAGCACTGAATGGTAACAGAGTTCTTTTTCCAGACCTTTCAGAGAATATTCCACGCGTGAGAGTTTTGAAAATTCCGAATTTTTTACTGATGCGCGATACGGAGGATTTTTAGCCGCGACGAGCAATTCATTTCCAAATGAGATTGCTAGCCGTGATTTAAGAGCAAATTTGCGGCCAAAATGAAAATGTAACACCATAACTCGGCTGTCTCGCACCACTGTGCTCCGTTACGAACGAATTCGGCCGGTTTATATACTTAATAAACATTTTTCGGGATTTCCCCGTGAACTCTCTTCTCCTGTCTCGCCGTCAGGGCTCGAGATCCGGGGGTAATACATACCTTGTTCAGCGTTTTGCGTCCCGCATACAGAGCACCTTTATCATAGTAATTTTTACAACCCTTGCTATTTGTCACGCTTGATCTGGCTTAAACACTCGCTGAATAAGTCGGATGCAACAGTACTTCACTTTGAAAGTTAATGCGTCCAATTTCGCCTACCCCCTTTTTCTATATTGTTGTGTAAATAAAAAGACTAAATACTCGGATTATAATTTTATTAAATGAAAAGCATAACTACTCTAATATGAATTGTATATTATTATTCTTACTTATTAAATAAGTAAAATAGCTTCGATGTTAGCATAAGCGGTATAAGGCAATGGAAACTGATCGAATCTGAGCAAAAAGCTCGAAACCTCAGTCTGGCGGCCGTCCATTAGAAAATTCCCACGGACGAACGGCTGATTAAATCTCCGCGGAGAGGTGTCGGGTGTCGAAAGTTGGCCTGGCGAAATTGAAGAAACGATCCAGGAGGGTCGCGAGGTAATCGCAAAGGAGAAAAGAGGAAATTTTATCGGGATCCTGGGAGCGGAAAAATGTAATAGAACGGCGCAAGGGCGACGCCTCTCTCACAGTCTGGGCCCAGCTGAGGAAGATAAAAGCCGAATGGGTTTCCGTCGAAACAGCGAGTTAGGACGTTACCCCGCATCCAGATAAGGTCTTTCCACGATTGAATTAAATCCTCTTCCACTGGCTTCGATATAATTTACCGCGGATTTGGGTAATTCATGTTGCTCTTAAACTCCTCCTCTATCCCGCAGAGTTTGATGTGATTTTTACTCAAGATTTCCTTAAAGTTGGCTTATCTTCACGTTTCCTTTCTCCTTTTCATTTTTTCTTTATTTTGTCGTCATTGCGAAATCTCCGATGTGCCTTGTTTTCCTTGATTTAAGTGTCCGAGTGTGACAGGTGGCTATTAGATCGCGGGTAGATTGACTTTCCTCACTGGCAGCTAGTTCGAATCAAGCAGCACTTATCTTGATCAGAACTTGGAAAATGAACCGCAAAGTTGCACCCTCGTCCCGCAATGTTTACCAGACTCGTTAAACTTGCAGTAGCAATTTCGCGCGATCGATCGGCAACCGCGTAACAGGGTTTAGTCCGTGGGTTGTGATTTCGATCGCGTGATTCTGTCGAGTATGTTCCGTAAGTATGTACTTGCTGTTCAGACAAGCTTTGTCTCTTGGTGGCTTCGGGATTTCTCTTAAACATTTCTCGATTCCTCCGAAATATTTCGCTGTAACTTTATCGCGAATTCAACGATGATTTACATTTTCTGCAGTGCGATATTGAATTTTTATTCCGCGCGTTTCGAAAATTCTGACATCGCTCGGACTTGGATGAAGTTTCAATATTCCGAATGAAACGTTACCTTTCATTTGGCTGTCGCGCGAGGGCACACACTAATTTTCTGCGCAGCTTTAGATCCGGTTGCGAGAAATTCTGAACGATTCAAATGGAAATTCATGAATTAATTTGGACATGTATGTATTCCACGGGCTTGGTATTGGATTGAAATTCAGTATCTGGACGTATATCACTGCCCAGTAGTTTGACAATTTTTTGTTGTTGTAATACGGATGTGTGCCACGTTTCCCGTGGGATGAGCCGTCAATTTCCGGAAGTGGAATTCAGTTTTTCGAGAGGATGCACCCGTCATACCGTACAAAAAAGTAGATTTTTGTCGAATGAATATTTGGTCACGAGTTAATATAACCAGACAAAGAGTCTGATTTTCACTTGAAATTCGACAATAATATTCCATTTTGCTTGCGTAATATCCGGGTGGCTGCTGTAAATATCTTCTGTCGCCAAATCTTCATACATTTTGTAAAAAAATCTCTTCTATTTCCTGTTCCCAAACCTTGACATCAAGTTACTTTTCGAAGGTGGTAAGGAGTCTGGAAAAATCTCCGAAATTTCCTGCGGAAAGCCGCCGGTAAAAATCAGAATAAATCAAGAAGAGTTGCATGGAGTCAGATCTAAGTCTAGGAGAATTTATCGGCGATATATTTCGAGTTGGCATGGTGGTCGGTGGAGGCGTGAGTCCCGATCGGTGGCGGTTTTCACGAATGGTGAATCGGCTCTTGAGAAGAACGGGTAGCTATCAGGGCCTGGTGGTCTGCGAAAGACGCGACTATCCGAGACATTCAGTAAGGAATCCCGGAGTATAAACCGGCTAGGTGTATCTGCGTCTGCTACTTTAAAGCACGTTTTCTCCCG